>VDFB02000007.1:16250453-16641933 GCA_007258455.2 Sequoia sempervirens | reverse complement strand
TGGGATTAAAAATAGAAAGATATTACAGCTGTCCCGCCAGATACGACATGGTGCATCTCATTTGGCCATCTTCTCCTATTTTCTGTCAACCTCACTTACGTCAGATGACGGGAAAGTTTATTGGTGAGGGTCAGATGCAGGTCTATTTTAGGGGATATTTCAAATGTTAGTATTATGACTGGATAATTCCTCGAATAATTATTATTAAATATTATTTGTATGGGTTTTTGGAAAAAAAATTATATATTTTGTTTTTAATAATATTTTAGATTATGTTTTGTGATTTATTATTATTATTATGAGAAATTTGAAATGTGGAATTTATATATTATTGTTTAGTAGTAATGAAATAAATATATATAATTTCAAAAATCGTAAGAAAAAGAAAGATTAATCAGAATTTACGATGAGCTTGTTTGTGTTTTTGAAATGGAGGTTGAAGAAAGGATTTAGAAGGTGAACATTGAGATAGAGTTGTGCTGATTACTTTTAAGAATGCAAACTCTATGTCGAATTATCTTTCAGATGACTATAACTAGACATCTTTGATCCTCGTAATGAATAAGATATCATAGCTCAAGTCAAGATTTCTTTTGAGAGGCAATAAATGTACCATGGACCTCATAATAAATTGGACATTAAAAATATGTTAATTGTAGAAATAGCTCTATAAACAATTTGTAAATGCATTAAGAGATAAGCCCAAAAAATTATAGAAACCAAAAATCTTAAGAATCAAAAAGAAATTAGAAATTGACTATTACATAAATATAGATATAGTTGAAAAGGTTAGATGAGCATTATTAAGAAAGATTTTTTTCATGCACGTTCAAGTCAAAAATAAAGAGAGAGTATGTTAAATGCACCTTGATCTATTGGTGAAGTTGAATCACTCACAAAGAGCCCAATAGGGATCAAGTCTTGTTGAGTGTGAAGCCTCAATGCTCTAAAGGGATGAGGTAAAAATCACGCCCTAGGAAAATTTGGTAGAATGAATACCCTTCAAACCTTGGTTCTTACCCAAATGAGGTCATCAATTCCTACACTCAATGCTATGGTGTACTAAATTGGCATTGTTAGATGTTTATCCTCTAATAAGAAAATAAAGCAAGAAAGAACAATAATTTGAGCTAGAGAAAAAGAAAAAAGATATAAAAAATATACAAAGAAATTAAATTTTAGATGTTAGTAGTAAGAAACAATAAGAATAGATAGAAGAGAGAGATAAGGAATGAATAATGAAGTAATTTAATAAGAACAAGTAATGTACAAGAGAAGTAGTTAACCATTTTTTTAAAGAGATAATTTTATAGGAAAATAGAGAAAACAAGTTAATTTAAGATTGATGAGAGAAAAGGAAAAGTTACAAAGTTAAATATAATGTGTTAGTATAAGGGAAAAAGTATGTGTCTATGATGAAAGGAGGGAGGGGGAAGGGGTCAATAAAGAGGAAGGTTGCAAGAGATAGAAAGATAAAGGAAAACAAGGTTGGAATATTATAGATAGAAGCACTAGGGAAAAAGTGGGGGCAAGGAAACAAAGAAGATCCAACTAAGATTTAGGATACATAAGCCAGTGAAATAGAGGGTTAGAGGAAAAATATGGGAAGAAAATCCAAAACTTAGAAATCAAGGTAGGTTATGACTATGTTTAGGTGATTCTATGATGGGTTGCCACAAGAAGCCTAAATTCTATCCCTAATTTTTTTGTGATTTTATAAGTGTTGTTGATTTGAATTTATTATATTAAATTTCTCTTATAATAATAATCCCCCTTCACTCAACTACTTCTCTTGATTTTCTCTTTCCATAATTATCCTCCTTCACTCAACTTCTCTTAATTTTCTCTTACATGTGAATAATTATCCTCCTTCACTAGGACCTTTATAACCTCAAAATGGGTATGATGTTTGTTGTTAAATAATTTTTTTGCTACAATAATCATGTTTTATGTCAATACTATGTTCTTTGATTATAGTGCCAATCAAATGTCATATTAACCTATGTATGGAGTTACATATGAACATTCATTTTTGTAGACTCCAAAGTTATGAAGCATATCTTGGTGATCCTTCAAGGATGGGAGCAAGTTCCTAACTTTATAATGAGAATTGAAAGAAGTTTTAATGCCTTTTTAGCTTCATTTTTTTGAAAGTTTGCTAGAGATTCCTTTTATATGAGGAAGAAAGGCCTTGAGAATGTTAATCAAGTACCCAATACTACTTCAAATCTCATGTTATAGGTTTTTATTTTATTAAGCTTTTTCTTGTACAATTTGAGAGGTGAGAGAAGGGATGACACATTTTATTTTCACATGTATAAAATAACAAATATGCATAACAATGCAAGTTATCATAATTTAGAATACTAATAACTAGGAGAATGATGCCTTGAATGATCATCCTCCATTATTGCTTATGGAGTTGCATCTTCTTCAATAATTTGACTTTAATTAGTACTCTTTGTTTCCTTAGTTCCTCATTGTTATTTATTTTGTTTTGTATTCCATTCCATTGGTGGATGTGTGTGGTTATTTGTTCATTTTAATGTTGTGTTAATCTATTTTTTTATGTTTTAATGGTATGATAAATGTGTAGTAATGGTGTATGAATTTTTCTACTAGTTAGGTTGTTTGTGGTGGATTGGAAGTTGTGTCATCCCTCCCAAGTGTGTCATGATTAATCCCTCATATTTTCTTCTTAGGCATCATGAAAATCCTAAAGAAATTTTAATGGAGGATGGAATCCCTATCATTTCAAATGAAAGGGATATTAAAATGGAAATTATTTAGTAGAAAAATGCATTGATAATGATAATAACATTTGCGAGAATTCATATAAGGTATTGTTTAAATTGGATGAGCCTATGTTTGTTCTTAAAATTGCTAGCTTCTTTGTGAGTTATAAGAATCAAAGGAAGAGTTGACAACAATGTTGAAGGTCAAAAAAACTTATGAAAAAATATTAACATAGTAAGGCACCCCCAAACCCTGAGGTTCTTGTGGTGAAACCTAACTTATATGTGGTTAAATTAGTGAGAAAATAAAATGAAAGGTTAAAAAGTATTGCTATACTTGTTTCTTTCTTGGATAAGTTTTTTTTAATCCTTGACAAGATTTTTTAATAATTGGATAGTGAATGCTTGGGAGAAAATGGGTATTTATGTGTTGTTCTAAAGAATGATTCAACATGGGGCGGTGGGCCTAGCTCGATTAGCTAAAGCATCATGTTGTAGGAAAGAGGTAAGAAGGTCTAGTCTCCCCATTGTCCCTATGGTATCAGAGGGCATGTCGCGCCAACATCACCAGTCACGTGAAAGTTTTTTACCATGCACACTATGGTTTATAGGGGGACAGATACCCAACCGATTCCTGCAATCTAAAAAAAATAATGATTCAACATGGCTTATTTTTTATGACATTTAAAAAATTTAGCATGCAAAAGAAGCTGTTAAATATAAAAAATTTGAACATGGGAAAATTTGTCTTCATGACTATTTCTTGGAAGTTGGAACCTTGAAGTAATCCCCTTGTGATGTCCTATCTGATTGAACAAAAAAAATCTTGAAATTAAAAGTGTACTCCCAATTTTACTTATCAATTAATCATTACTTTAAATCAGTAGGTAATGTATAATAGGTGGAGGATACAAGGTGCGCATTGCCTCACATGAACACTATGGTTTTTATTTCTATTAATCTTGATATGGTTATACTTGATATTTATTTTTCATTTGATAATTTAATGTGGGAAATTCAATGTGATGTAGAAATTCTAAGGGATATATTGATGCCTATTTTTAATATAAAATATATAGTCACCAAAGGAAATCTTATCCTAAAATCTCTGGGAATACAAATAGACTTGTGATTGGTAGGGCCCTTATTTAGTAGGAAATTGTTGTTAACTTGGAGGGCATAAAAGGTGTACTTAGTGATAATAATCCCCCTTCCATTAATGATTTTGGAATACAAATGAAGGAAGATATTATAATTGAGGGTAAAATTACACGTATGGAGGATAGCCCTTATAGAAATAAGGAGATTTCTTATTTTGAGGAATATGCTATAAATCTTGTGAAGCCTTATTTTTTGAATCAATTCGAGGCTTGGAGCTATGGTAATTACTTAAAAAAAACTATTTGATTATTATGGGTAGGTCTAAAATAAAAAAGGCCTCTCTTGAATTCTCTAACAAAGATATAAGAATAATTCTCTTGTCAAGGGAGAAGGATCTAAAATTGATGTATTAGACTCTAAATGGGATAACAAGTTGAGTTTACTTTAGCTAACCCTAAAATTGGGAAAAAGCAAAATAATAAAATTCCCAATTTCTTTGATAGATTATATATTAACTTAGGTCAAAAGGCCTCTCCCCCTCCGAGTTCTAAATGAAATTGAAATGTGTAGCTAGAATCTTGGGGGTCTAGAAACACTTAATATAAAAATATGCTTTGAGATCATTCAATAATTCTAGAAATAGTTTAGATTGTTTATTGCTTTAGGTAGTTAAGATTGTTGGTTTTTCTTGAATTGTAATTTTGAATTTTATTTGAAGAACTCTTTTTTTCTCCATCAATCATGATAAGGGGAATGGTGGAGCTACAATATTATTTTCTTCTAGTTGTTGTATATTTATTTGTTAATTTTGGTTTCTCTCCCTATAATAAAGTGGTTTGTAGGTCACTGTTGAGAAATGAGATGTTTAATTTCACATATGTTCCTTAGATAGATGTGAATTGTGAAGCTATCTATCCACAAAACTTTCAAATGCTATTTGGCTTATTAGGGGAGATGCTAATATGATTTAGCATAAAGAGGATAAGGTAGGGGTGACACAATAGTCTATAAATATAATAAGACATACTATTGACATATTATTGACCTAAAGTTGAAATACATCTTAATTTAAATAACCCCTTCGTAAAGGGGAAAAATATAGTAGAGATATTTGATTCAACCAATGCAATAAACAATAAGATTAAAAAAGAGTCTAGTCTAGATTAGATAGAATCTATGTGCATTTTTTTCTAATTTTAGATGTGCAAGATAATAATTGTGTTAAATTAATTTCATCCACTATGTATAATTGTTATCATATTGAAATTACCATTGAAGCCATGGTGAAATAAATTAGATATTAATTTTGAAGAGACTCAACAAGATGAATTTCAACCTATTAGTTGATAAAGACTACATTAATATGACTATCACTAAATTAGAAAAATTAATAAATTTATCCTCCCCCATATTCTACTATTAAATTTTGGAATAAGATGATCCTTGTTGGAAAAAAAATCTTGGTACTATAGGGAAAAAGAAAGCATTAAATAGAAGGAGAAGTGAAAAGACCCTCGCAGAGATTATAATAAAATATATAGACCTCTTACAATAGGATCCTAAGAATGTTCCATTATAGTGTGAATTGATAATCACTAAACATAAGTTGAGATGCCTTCAAAAGTTTTTTTTTCTTAGAGGGCCAAGATTAGAGCCAAAATGAACTAATGAACTAGTTAAAGGGGAGGAATAAAGCTACTAGTTAGAAGTATTTCTTCAATATTTTAAAAGAAAAAATATACTAGAGAGATGTTTGGTCCTATTGAGATTGGTGCTAATATATTTATCAATTTTGATGAGATAAAGAAGGATTTTTGGTTCTTCTATAATGATTTATTTTCCTCCCAAATATGGGCTTGGATATATATAATTTCCATCAAGACACATTATCCCTACCCTATGTATATCTTTCTAACCAATTATTTAGACACTACGTTTTTTAAAATAATGTAACTTTTATTTCTACCTACACTAACACTAGCCAAACTTTCAAAAATTGAGAAAATCCATATATATTTCTAGTTGCACTAAACAAGCAATCAAAAGTTCAAAAAATTCAAAAGATAAAAAAACAATAAAACTTTACCAACCAATATACTTTAAAATACCAATAAGAAATAGTGTTGCATACCTACAACCAACCTTCAATCTTCTCCAAGTCCCTTAAAATATCCATAAAAATGTACAAAAATGAAATAAAAGGGCATTTTAAAATGAAAAAACAAACAAGAAAAAATCAAGTGATAACACATTCATGTTGACATGTAATCTTCATTGGTTAATAGAGGAACACAAAGTATAATAAATAAGGTAAAAACACTTAACATGTGAATAATGGTAAGGGAGTGAAAGGAAATGAAAACTAACTCACCACATGATTGACCACCAAATTTAAAGTTTATTCTCAATAAACTAAATTTTATGTAGATGAAGTACTTTTCACTTCAATAAAAGTCCCAAAATTTTAATAAATATAGAGGCAAGGTTTTACAAGAATGTGAGACAACATTCTTAATAATATGATTATTTAAAAGTTAACTTCTAATAATAAGGATCATGTAGTGACAAGTTTATTAAGAGTTAACTTCCAATAATAAGGGTCGTGTAGTGACAAGTTCTTATCAATATTTTGTGAATGTATTTGTTGATGGGTTTAGAAAATATGAGAGAATTTGTAATTGTTTAAAATATTAAAGATTGAATAGATTATTGTATTAGTTACATTTGAATTTGTAGAACTAGAGTTTTCAAGAATAAGTAACATTAGCTCCAACATGATATTAATTAGTAGATTTAGTTTCATAAATTCTAAATACAATTTAACATATTTATAAATTGCACATGAATGATTATAGCTAATTCATTAGTACTATAAAAGAATGCAAAGTGTACATTAAGTTTCAAATTAAGTATAGTTTATTTCGATTGTTAAGGTATGTGTTTGCATGAATGAAAATTGAATTTAAATTGATGATAATAAGACAATAAAGAATATGATTTCTAAGATTTAATTATGCATGTTTAAAAAAAATCAAAACATATTGCATTGTCTAAAAGTGATAAAAATAGTTGTTTAAACAAAACAAAAATTGGGAGCATCCTCTATCATGTCATGTCTTCATTTATAATAGGAAATTATGGATATGACTTGTCATGTCCTCTTTATATAGTTGTTGTCTGTCATTTATGCCTTTTAGAAGTGAATCTAAATTGTTTAGAAGCCTTAGAAATTAATCAAAATTGTGGAAATGTAGCATATTTGATGGGTAAATTGGGAGTATTCGATATCCAACAATTTAAAATGGATACATCTAATAGAGCCATTCAGGCTCTAAGAAAACGATAAGGGATGTTTATTGTTGGCATCAATTGTGATAGGGGACATGCAGGGGATAGTGCTTATTTTATGCCAGTTAGTTGTTTATCTAATTTATATTAGTATATTAGGAAACATAGAATTGTATGCACCATGAGAGACTATCAAAAATGATTTAACAACTATAATGATTGTCAAATTTGAATTCTATTTTCGACAAACAAAATTTATCAAAATGAAACATTTTCACTTTAATAAAAATTCCAAAAATTTGAGAAATATAGAAATGAGACTTTAATTTAATGTGAGATAACTCTCTATACAATGTGGTTATTTAAGACACTACCTTCTATAATAAAAAAGAATATTTTTGTTTATATGTTTGAAAAATGTGATAATCAATTTCTAATTATTTTGAAAAATATTAAAGAATAAATAATTTATAACATTATTAAATTTAGATTTATAAAATTAAAATTATTATGCAATGGTTTCTAGATTCAATTGTATATAATTTTTTTCATCAACGTTTCAAATCACACTCCGTGATCCATCATCAAAATGAGAGTCGAGAGCATAAGGAAAAAAAATAGTTAGTCGCAAACCAAAATCAAAATTTTAGGCCAAGAGGAAGAAGTTTTTTCCTCCTTATAACAAATTAATTAAAAAAAACTTCAACCCAAATATATTTTTTCACATAATATTAAATTCTATTATATAAAAGAAAAATACAAATATCTATCCAATCCAACTGTTTATATTAAATCTCCATTGTGGGGACTCCGTGCTTGCCAAGATTGAGAAGGTGAAATGAATGATGAAAGACATATAAAATAGACGGTACATTTCATTTGGTCATCTCCTCATTTTCTGACAACTTCCCTTACGTCAGGTGACGTGAAAGTTTATTGTATAAAAAATCAACTTCAAAACAAAACAATAATAAAAGCAAAAGAAGTAACCTTGTCTGTTATTGTAGCTTTTTGATGTGGAAAAGTATGATAACATTTTATTTTTTTTAAACATTTTGGTGATAATTTTAAGCTTGCTTTTACTAAACACCAATGAATAGATTTATTTTAATAATTTTATGACACTCATACAAATGTTTGCATTATGATTGGGTAGCTCTTTCAAGATTCTTGTCTTGAAAGTGTCTTATTTTGTCTATGTACATTATTTTTATTATTAGTATATGCATTTTTCCGATTAAAAAAAAATGATTGGGTAGTTCTTTTGAATATTATTTAATTTTTATTTTATAATTTTTTGTGTAGAAAGTTTTGAGGGAAAAATATGTGTTGTTTTTAATAATGTTTTAGATTATATTTTGTGATCTATTATTATAATGAGAAATTTGAAATTTGAAATTCTTATACTATTGTTTATTAGTAATCAAACAAATATAATTTATCTAAAACAATGTATGAAATAGAAAGATAGATCAAAATTTATAATGAGTTTGTTTGCATTTTTTAAATGGAAGTTGAAATTTTTTGAAGGTAAACATTGAGAGAAAAAACTGGGTTCATGACTTTTAAGAATGCAAACTATTTGTCAAGTCATCTCTTTAATGAATATAGTTGCATATCTTTGATCCTCACAATGAATAAGATCGTGTAGATACCCATGATTTTCTCTCAGAGGTAGTAAACTTGTCAAGGTCTCGTAATACATTGCACATCTAAAAATTAGAAAAAAATCACATATAAAGTTATTTTGTAGTTGGTTTTATGACAACACATGCAAAAAATGAATATGTCCTTGAAAGAGTTGCTTAACGTAATTCATTTGAATCTCAATGTATTTGGTGCATTGATGATGAATAATATTATGACTCGTATGAATAAAATTAATACTATCATTGTGATATATTAGGGACCATTTGACGAAACCCAAGCTAAATAATAAGAGTATATAGGATCATGAGTAAGACGTTATTTCTTTTATACTCTAATATTTTACTTTTTCTGTCAATAGTGAAAATAACATTTTTTTTCTTTTCTAAAATATTAGTCTTGATTCAATAAATAAGATATAACTTGATGTACTCTTGTAGCTATCCAAATTAATAGCATTAGTCAACATCATAATATCAAAAGAAAGTGGAGTTGCTACATACTAGGTAATGAATTCCAAGATGAAGGGTACCCTTAAGATATATTGAAATATATGCATGCCAACCTAAAGGTAACATACACGAAGAATTCACAAAAACTCAGATACATTATTGACATCAAAATAAATATTGAGTGAAATATGAATATGATATACAAGGATACCAACCAAAGATCTATAGGGGGTAGGATCTATTGATGTGGATTGAAGGGTTACATTACCCTAAATTTAAGAGCTTGTGTGAAGAGGTGTAAGTACTGCATTATAGTCTTTAATTATAAATCTCTAAATAAGATCCAAGGTATTATTTGGTTTTGAGATCATAACACTTTCGTAAGTTTGAGATACTTTGAATCTAAGAAAATAAAGTAGAAGGACTATATATGTCATCTTGAGGGAATCTTGGAAATTTAAATTTTATCTCACAAAGGAGAGAGTAAATATCTCTAGTATCATAACATCAATATATAATAAAATAATGAGAATGTATCCATCTAGTAAGAATCATAATATTAATACACAATAAAATAATAAGTATGTTGGACCATCCTCATAATAAAAATAAATGTCATAATCCTCTCAAAATGAAGAAAATTATAAGAAATAAAAATTAAGGATTTTCTCATACCATATTGAAGGAGCTTGTTTGAGGCCATATAAATATTTCTTCAACATATAAATAAGAGGATTTCTTCCATCCTATTTAAAAATAAGTGGGTACTCAATGAAAGGAAAGTAATCCTAGATCCACAATAACCTTAGAGAGAAATAATGCAAGTAGATACAAATCTTTAAAAAATTAACAAAATAATGACAATAAACACAAGATATAACCTAGGAAAACACATGGATGGGAAAAACAAACAAAAAGCACAACAATGTATTGATTCTCTTCAAATGATTACAATACAATATCATAAATGTAATGTTGGAGGGATTTTGGTAACATAACCATACATAAAATTGGTCATATAATATTCGCCCAAGCCCTCAATTTATAGTCCAAGGATCCCTAGCAAACCATAACAGGTTTCTAAAACCATGAGATCTAGAACCTATAATTTAAAGTATAGGGAGAAGAAGGAATTGGTTATGGTGTATGACTCTAATTGTTAGGATGATGTAGAGATCACTCTTAATCTCAATTATAAGGAGAAGGGTAAGGCTAGGAGGGAGGATAGTAGGGATGATATGCCCTATATTTTGGAAACTAAAGGATTACATCCTAACCCTATTAAAATTCATTTCCCTTATTCCTCCACTATAGTCTTGGCATCAATGGTTTATATGCTTGTAGAGAAGTTTGTCAAAATGCATAATGAATTTCCCACCATAAAATTTTAAGATGGTTCCATTCTAAATTCAACAAATTTAGCCTAAGAAAATATTTGTTGGCTAATAAAAATGATTGATAGTTTCTTATCCCAATAGAAATAGAGAAATTCATCTCCAACCAATGGAATTTATTGGAAGGAAATAAAAATCTAAAAGTTGATATATCCATATAGGATGATACGATTTGTATTTTGGAGAAGGATATTTAAGAAATTAAGACCTCAATCTTCAAAAGATAGTGGGATTTAGTAGGACAATGATCCAAAATAGTTTTGAAATTATTAAGATGCAATAACAGAAAATTAGTTCTCGCTTGACTCAAGGGAGTGTTATTCCTAGTTCTAGAACTAGAAGTTAGATGGCTAGAAGGAATGAGTAGAGGATGTAGATTTTGTGGAAATACACCTTCAATTACTTTTGGATGAATGGGAAGTATTGTGGTGCTTAATCAACTTTAGTCTCTAGGTATTTTTATATTATTTGGTGTTGTTCCTTTTGGTGTTATTTTTTGCTAGCTTCATGATTGGCTTTATCTCTATTTCCCTTTTTATTGAGAATTTTTTTGGTTGCAACTTAGATACATCTATACTAATTCTATGTTTTTTTATGATGGTTTAGCTTGTAAAATGGTGGAAGCCCTTTCAAAAATATCTTTATTTACCATTATTCATCTTACATCTAGCTAAAAATAGCTAGTCAAAGATGTTATTTCTAGCTCAAATTGTGACCCCTCTTCAATGACTTCTTGCAACAATCATAAGACCAGTGACATATAATGACAAGTATGAACAAGGGAATATAAATATTATTTCCCTATATGATACACTTTTCCTTGAGTTCCCAAAATTTATAATATAAATATTAAATAATTACAACAATAGGACTTGTAAGGTTTACAACACCTAGTCCTAAGAATCTCCTACTTCTTATATCCATTGTACTAATCATAAGGTGTTCCAAAAAAGAGAACTTAATGCAGAGGTTCATAATTAATATAGTTTTCTTACACCATAGCTACTTCTTTGATCTCACAAGCTTCATCAAGGTATATAAAATATTCATGGAGGTATCCAACTTCTTAGTCATAACCCTATTATCCTCCACCATGTCATGAATATAATGTTATTGCACATCAATACACTTAGTATAATCTTGGTGTTGGTGCTCCAATGAATTCATTATATTTCTAAAAGGATACACCTATAAGATCCTTAGACTTAGGGTAAATAGGTATTCTAAGAGACTAAGTGATCATATATGATCAAATACAAACACATCAAGTCAAATGCCAAGAGTGGATCCAACTCTTCTGCATTTTTATCTCTACAAGGCTCAAAAGGGCAATCTTTAAAATATTTCAAAAAATTATTAATTTAATATGAAACTAATTGCAATACAAAATAAACCCTATGACACATTTTTGAACCTAAGTTTACTTTTGTCACTAATCCATTTTGTGTTAAATTTTTGAAATTGCAATGAAATATCTAAAATGAATAAAACTAGATGGTTTATTTTTATATGACTAAAGATAAATGAAATATAATTTTTCTCAATGATTTTTTATAGCATTAAACACTTAATAGATTTATGAATTGCACAATTCATACTTAAGAAATACATCATTTTAATTTATTAAGTGTAAGATCAATAACTATTTTAAGACCAACACCTATCATTGATAAATAAAAAGAGAAAAATAAATTAATTACAACAAATCAAAGAATACTTTAATTTCATATGGATTTAATTTATTTTCTCTAACTTATAAATTGTAAATCCTTAAATTCATTCCTACTCAACTTTTGAAACCATGCTTTTCCATCAAAATGCTAATCAAAATACTCTACATATTAGGATAAAAATATTTATAACCATTACTTAATGAGATACTAACTAATTATTAATACAATAATAGTAAGTTTCAACCTAAAAGCATATTATATCTCTTTAAATATCCAAAAGTATTATATTAGAGAGGATAATTAAATAAAATTTAAATTTGTTTTCTATTGATTTCAAAACTAAACCATAACTTTTAGTCTTTTATAACAAAAATCAAATTATAACAATGTTATTTCTCATCTAGAGCTTGTAAATAGACTTTTTCATGAATGTTCTTACAAAAATACTTAAGATTGATCCTATTTTACATAATTCATAAAATCTATATAGAAAAGGAATAATTCTCGTCTCACACAAAAGATTCACTTGTCCCAAATAATCTTTGAAAAAATAGTTATCACTTGAAAAACAACTTAAAACAAAACCAAAAAGATCACTACTCCTCACCTTAGCCAAATTCCTTTTGTACTTTTTGAGTGGTAAGAAAGCCAATAATTCTATCTTCCCAAAATTCTTACCCCATTTCTCAAATAACAAGTCAAAATTTAAAGTTTGGAAGAACTCTCCATAGTCTTTCAAATATATGCATTAATTATCATAAATTCAAGACTACTAATATCATGAAAACTAGGTGGAATTAATCACATACTCTTCTCTAATATATTCTAAAAATTTAGGCCTAAATGAACTTATAGTTTCAAATCCATCTTTGAGGTCCAATACAAGTTTAACTATCCTTTTATAGGCCTAGAATATTAATCAGCTGTTACTTCATAGGAATACCACTTCATATCATATCATGCGACCCTATTAATATTTGTTTATGTGTGATCACATCAACTCACCATGTGAATCTTTAGAACTAGCTCCATACAAACAAAATAGTAGGCATGTAAAATATTCAAGTAAATCCATGTGGCCCCTTATACTAGATTCAACAACTCATTGCATTATTGAAAGAATATAAAATTGGAATAAATAAATAAATTTGACACAATTCTTTAGAAGTAAAAATATAGTCATGCATCTTATTCTTTTTCATTTGGAAAGTTAGCTCCAATTATTTCCTTAGCCATGCTAGCACTAACTTTATATCTAACAAATAAACTAACCTTATGCTCCTTAATGAAAATAACTTATTTCTAAAATCACAATCTTCTCGATCTAATAATTGAATAAGATTATATCCATCAATAAACTAACCTTTCGCTCCTCAATCTAATGTTAAATTATTTCCTTAGCCATGCCAATACTAACTTTGTATCTAACAAATAAACTAACCTTATGCTCCTTAATGAAAATGTTAACTTATTTTTAAAATCACAATCTTCTCAATCTAATGATTGAAAGTCCAATGAGGAGAAATTGAAGGAAGAGATAGCAATAGGGATTCAGAAAACTCTTGATGGCAATATTGTTATGTCTATGACCAAGTGCCCAAGGAGAGCTTGTTGCTCTCCTCGAGAGCAATGAAGCTAATTTCATGGAATGTCAAGGGTATTAATACCTTTGAAAAATGAGCTCGAATCAAGCATCATTTAGATGTTTGTGGAGTGGACTTAATTTTGATTCAGGAAACAAAAACTTCAGAAAATACTTATGAAGCAAAAATTCAAAAATGGAAAAAGTGGAATTCAACACATTCACCAGCCCAAGGTGCCTCTAGGGGTCTGGTAGTTTTATGAAATTTCAAGGTCATTAAGGTAGCTTCAATAAAAAATGATAACAATTAGTAGTTGGAGGTGAAAAAAATTGATTTGAAGCTTTGGGTATTAAATGTTTATGTCCCGACATCCACGATAGACAAGAAAAGATTATGGGATGAGATTACACAAATCTTAGTTGGAATAGGTGATGGAAAATTTGTGTTGGCAGGTGACTTCAATTTGTAATAGCCTCATTGGAGGAAAATAAAGGAGGTATATGCCCTCCACAAAGAGTAATTGATGACTTTAAGTCCTTCATTATGAGTAATGCACTAAAAGATATTATACATGTATACCTAGAAAAATTGAAGGTAGAATTTCTTACAAATTACAGAATGTTTGGATAGGTTTCTTGTTACTCCAAACTAGCTTATTGGGGATTTTGTGTTATCTTTATATATTTTAACTCTTCTTGGATCTTATCACTATGCCATTTCAATGGATATTACAAGGACTGGTTTGGGGTTTAAACGACATTCATCTTTCAAATTTGAAAAGATGCGGTTGATACACCTGCATTTTTTACCATTATTGCATCAATGGTGGGAAAGCGCACCTTATCAGAGGGGTACAAAAATGTATTAGTTCTATAGAAAGCTATAATTTGTAAAACAATGGATTAAAGCTTGGAATATACAGGGTTTTAAAAAAAAATTCCAACAAAAGGAAGAGGTTTTTAAGGAACTATTTGAAATCCATGAGCACATCATAAAGAATGGTTTGGATGTTTCAACTTTTGATAAGTAGAAAAAAGCTACAGGCAGAATGGGAAGAGTTAAGTGCACGAGAGGAAATTTATTGGAGGTGGAAGTCCAGAGAATTATGGTTGAAGGAGGGAGATCGTAATACTAAATATTTCCACTCATCCACCCAAATCAAAAAGGTTGCTAACACAATTTTTTCAATTAACAACGCAATGGAAGGGAGGTTGCTCACAAAGGAGTCTGATATTTAGGAGGAAGGAGTGAAATTCTTTTTTGTTCTACTCTCTGCACCTCAAAGCAAGACTTCACAAAGTTTGAAGGATGAAGAGGAGCTATTAGATGTGATCCCAAAGATTATTGATGAGGAAGTTAATAAGGGTTTGTTGAAGCTATTTACACTAGAAGAATTGAAGAAGGTATTATTCTCCTTGCCACCGAATAAAGCACTAGGACCAGATGGTTTCACAGCCATAATTTTTCAATAATGCTAGGAAGTAGTTGGTTTTGATCTTCTTTTGGTTGTCGAAGAGTCAAAAAGAATGGGTGAAATGTTGAAATGGTTCAATGTAACAAATATTGTTATCTTTTCAAAAGTTAAGGATCCCAAAACTTTTGTAGAATTTAGGCCAATCTCACTTTACAATACAGTTTATAAGATATTTACAAAAGCAATTTATTTCAAGTTGCAGCCCTTCATTTCATCTATTATTTCCGAAGAGTAGGAAGGATTTGTGCTAGGGAGGGAAACTGTTGAAGGGGAAATTTTTGCTCACGAAGTATTTGCATTCAATTAACATGAACCATTTACCAGCTTTCATTGTCAAATTGGACATGATGAAAGCATATGATAGAGTGGACTGGAATTTTTTGATGAAAGTTCTCTCAAAATTTGGATTTGACAAAAAGTGGTGCAAATGGATTCATTCTTATCTGTTAGAGGCTAAATTTTCAATTATTATTAATGGATCTCCTTCTGAATTCTTCAGTGCAACACAATGGGTAAGGCAAGGAGATCCATTATCTCCATTCCTCTTCATTATCATGGTAGAAGCGTTAAGTAGAGAAATTCAACAAAGGAATTGTCAGGGATTGTGGCATGTGGTAGAGATTCCACACAAGATTTTTAATAACTCGCTCCCTCTTTGTTGGCGACACAATTCTATTTGGGAAATATTCTATGGTAGAAGCTTCTCAAATAAAAGAGGTCTTAGAAAAATATGCATCAACATCTAGGCAAGAAGTTAATGTAGCAAAATCAAATATTTATTAATTGAATGCAAAGACAACAAGAGGAAAATTGTGAAGGCATTGGAGTTTCAATTAGTTGAACCTCCTTGTACATATATGGGAATTCCTTTTTTTGTAGGGGCTAATAATATTTCATATGAGGGAAAAGTCATTGATAGATTAAATTCAAGGATCTTGATGTGGAAGGCTAGGTGGTTGTCATTAGCAGGACGTATCATGTTGATTAAAACAATCTTAACTGCCATCCCAAATTACTTCTTGGCAATTCTTAAAGCTCTAAAATTAGTTGTGCTAGAAATTGAAAATATTATTATAAATTTCCTTTAGAAATGAAACATGAATTATCAGAAAAAGGTACTATTGATCTCTCTGCAAAACATGGCAGTGGAAAGATGAAAGGAGGAGCAGGTATCCAAGATCTTCGAGCAGAAATTTAGCTTTTGGTGCAAAGTTGGTATGGAAAATGTACCATAAGGAATATTCAAAATGGTGTAAGTTAATGCAAGCAAAGTATTTAGACTGTGACAATCCAACAAGAATATTTACAATCTCAAACCCACCAAAAGGGTCAGCCATGTGGAATTTTTTAATCTCTTCTAGGAAAGTCATCAATTCATACTTAACATGGGAAGTCCATAATGGGGAAGAGGTAAACTTTTGGTCAGATTCATGGAATGACTTCCCTCCACTTCAGAATATTCAAGAATTGTAAGCTGCAAGGGACATTTTAATTAGTGTATGGGGGAAAAAGCTAAAAGATTATGTAGGGGGGTAGATAGGATAACAAGAAAGGTATCCTAGAAAGATTTTTCATGCACTGTAGTTTTAGCTACACATCAGGTTCTCATCCAAAACTTGTTAAAGGATAGAGTGGTGTTCTTTTCAACCAAGCTAGACAGGGTTATATGGGCCCCTGCAAAAAATGGAAGTTATTCGGTAAAGAAAGGGTACAAAGCTCTACTCAATAATGCTGATCATTTACTATCTCAAAGAGCATACTCATTTTTTTGGAATGATAGAGTGCTCCCCAAATAAGGAATATTTGTATGGTTAGTCCTAAAAGGAATAGTGGTGACAAGTGAGAGGCTAATAAAATTGGGGATGGTGGATCCTTTAAATTGTCTTATGTAATGAAATATTAGAAGACACTGACCATTCGTTCTTAAATTGCCCATATGCATAAAGTTGTTGGGAATTCATCAAATAGAAACTGAATTTGTATCTTCCACTACCACAAACTATTTGGAAATTATTTCAAAGTTGGTTGGTCTTATATAAGACATCTTTATTTGCAGCCAGTATTTGGAGAGTCATTCCTACAATAGTTCTTTGGTCCATTTGGTGGGAGAGGAATGAATTCATCTTTAGGAAAGAAGTTTCTTTAATTGGTTGTATTATTTTAAAATTTGAGAAAATGGTGTTAGAATCTGTTAATGTGTATGTTCAAGAATGCAAGAATGTTAACTCATTGTTCACAAATTGGGATAGTAGCATTCTACAGAATTGGGAGTATATAGTTTTTCCTTTTAAGGGTATCCTACACAAGTTCATAAATACAAATTTGGATAGGATCTTGATTAAATGGAAACCACCTCCTCAAGGTTTTCATAAGTTGAATTTTGATGGGGCTTCGAGAGGGAATCCAGGAATCTCAACGGTGGGAGTTTGCATTGAAGATTCATTTGGTGTAGTGGTAGCGGCTAATTCCTTTCTGTTGATTAGGACAACTAAGAGGGGGGTGAATTAGTTGTCACAAAATTAACCTTTCATTTAATCACTAAAACCAATTATGAATACTACTTAAATGATTAATCATCAAATGTCAATGTAGAAACTTAAATCCAACACATAAACACAATAACACTAGATTTACGTGGAAAGCCCAATAAGGGAAAAACCATGGTGAGGATTAACTCACACTATAGAGAATATCAAAACCAATTACAAAAAGGCTCACTGCCTGAAACAAGGCTCACTGCCTGAAATAAGGACTCACTGTCTAGAACAAGGACTCATTGTCCAACAGGGCTACAACCTGGAGGGCTCACTACCATAGAGATACAAATAGGGAAAACTTTAAGAAACCCCCCCTCGACGAAGGTGTAAAATCCTAGCAAATCTTGTATACTTCCCAATAAAAATATTAATTTTAGTGGCAACTTTTTTCATTTTTAGTGAAAAAAATAATGTCCATTGGTGAATATTTTCTAATCGCTAGAAGTCTATGGAAAATCTTAGCAAAATGCAAATTTTTTAAAACCACTAAAATTTTTCCATTGGCAATTCAAATCTATTTTCAAAGCAATAGAATGTTTTTATTGGTGAATTAAACCTGTTTTCAAACGAGAAAAAATAATTTTGTTGGAAATTAAAACTTTTTTCCAAACTAAAAAATAAAATTCATTTGTAAATTAAACCTATTTTCAAATGATTAAGAAAAAAACATCAGCGAATTAAACATAATATGAAACTAATAAAAAAAATGCATGAAAATAAAGATTTTTTGCCTCATTGTTTTCATCAACCATCCAAAAATCACCTACAACTATAACACTTTTTTCAAAAAATCATCTTAACATGCTTCATAATAGAAAAAGTAACCCTACCCAACTAAAACCAGTTCACAACTATCTATATCTACCTTTCATATTTCAACAAGCCAAAAATTTAGTACTAGTCTTGTGTTAATTCAACAAAAACACTACAAGAACTACAAATTCAACTAGTGCTACCAGTTTCATAACCAACTTTCCTTGTTTCTTCCACCTTCATCAACTCTATAAAGAGCTTTAATGCTTGCTAGCCTAACCTTGCTTCTTCCCTGCATTGATTTTTAATCTCCTCCTCCAACCAACACACGAAAGTAATGCATCCTTCTGCCCCTTCCAGTTCCACATTTTCAAAGCCTTCCTGGATGTCGAAACCTTCACCTAGAACTACCCATTCAAGTATTGATTCTAATCCTTCCAAGAAATCTCTATGCACAATCATCTCCATCACTTCTCTCACTGTGCTTTTTGATTCCCCCAAGTCCAAACCCCATGCTATAATCAAGGAGTATACATCCATGTTAGTCTTCTATCTATGCCTCATATTTCCAAAGGATTTCCCCAAAATCATCCGCACACTTTGTACCAACCTCCCATCAGTGAATAAAAACATACCCATTAATCTTTTGTCAGAAGCTTCACCATAAAATGGGTTTAATTGCCTCCTCGAATACATAGTGAAGTTGGCCTCCATTTGAAAACTATTGTAGCTACACTACCACCACCACCACTCTTTCAGACTTTCTATGTGTCTTCTTCTCCATGCCAAACTCTATTATTAGCTTCGCTAATTGAGGTCCAAGACGTAATAATTTTGCAAACTGCACACGTACCGATGTTAATTACCCATCGATCCTCTAGTCATGTCCACTTGCTAAAATCTGCTCGCAATCTTCACTTCATAAATGCATTTTCCTTGCCACCTTTCCTATCTTAATTCACCAAAGTCGGGGTTTTGGTGCTTTTCCTAACCTTAGTTGCAAGTCTTTCTTGGTCATCTTTGTAGTCGGTGGGTCAAAGGTTTTGAAAACTTCAAAACTTCATGCTTTAGTTCTAAGGTTCCAAATTTCAATGACCATGCGACATTATGGACCATGACGGTTCGATGAATTTTCAATGGACGGTTGTAGTTGCATTCCGAAAGTATATCTCTCAAGCACTAGATTTGCGAATTGAAACCTCCTGAATTACTCTAGAACCGTTAAATATTTTACCGTTTAAATATTGGTGCTCTTGTTTACCGTTTAATATTGCCTAAGTCAGACCAAAATATTTTATCACAAAGCCTTAAATCTTAATTCTTTAATCCTAAGGGTCAAGTCTCGTCAACCTAGCGATGTCCCCATTTTAAATTATGCATGTGCATAAAGTTTGTTTTAAAAGAGGGACTGTTCGATGAATTTTTGATGGACGGCTATAGATGCATTCTGAAAGTAAATCCTTGAAGCACTAGACTTGCAAACTGAAACCTCTGAAATAACACTAGAACCGTTAGATTTTCAAAAATCAATGGTTGAGATTTTATTAATTATTGGTTTCAGAAATCAACATATAGTTCTAATCATAAGTGAGCGAAATTTATTGTGACTTATTAGGACATTGATAATGATTAAGGTAAAACAAGACATTTAATTCTCTCTTTTCAATGCATCGAAGTACTCTACCTTTCATTTATTCTATTGAAATTCTCAATTTGGACATGGTACTGGGTGGCGGCAATGATTAACGCCATATGAATAGCTAGAGTGATTGATTGGATAGCTTTATATTGAAAACTGCATGATGCATTGTAGAATCGTAGATGATGATGTCAATAATCCAGTGATTTTGACAATTGACAACTTATGTGGCACTACCGATTTTGACGATTGACAACTTGTCAACTTGAGGTACAATTTACAACTTTGCATGTAGCTAGCTTGAGGTACCAACTAAGTTGGATTTTTTGTTTGCGTGAATCGCAATTATTACTAGTTAGTAGTAACTATACACAACCTCACACATGACATGTGTGAGGTGTACAAGGGACCAGGCTAGTAGTGGCACTTTTGGCGGCACTTTTTGCCCATAAATAACGATAGTGAGCACAACTAAAACCATTCATTTAATTGTCATAAGGGTTTTCATTTTGTAGGGTTAATAACTTAATAAGGATTCAGAAAGAAGATGATGCGGTATTATTGAGGATGCTCTAAATTCTCCTACCTCCAATTATGTAGTTATAGAGTAAAAGACCAGTTTCCTTCAAGACTTCAAGTTTAGAATGGGTGGAATTGGAAAGAAGTTGATTTGGTTCACCTAACTTCTCAGACAGGTTTTGAACCAAGATGAGGAGCTCTGATGGAGATAAGTGCTATCCTAGTGCATGGAAGTTGCAAGTAGAAGATGGGAGTAGTTTTACTACCCCTCATCGTCTGCATGGTTGCCCAGGAAATTCCCATGCATTTAATTTTAGTGCTCATCTTCTACATGGGAGTAGTTTTACTACCCCTCATCATCTGCATGGTTGGCCAAAAGAGTCCCTTGCATTTATTTTGAGACACCATGGCCTACCAGGCAATCCCCATGCATTTATTTTAAGTGCTCATCTTCTACATGGGAGCAATTTTACAACCCCTCATCTTTTGCATCAGTTTGGTTCTAAAAGGGGCTAAGCACATTTTGTATCTTCACAGCTCCCATTTCCCTTGTTTGATTGGGCCCCCTTTTCCCATGCATTTATTTTCAAAGACCATGGCTAACCCGACAAGTCCCATGAGTTTAGTTTGAGAGCTCATGGTTGACCCAACAAGTTCCATTTATTTTTAGAGATACATGCATCACATTTACGTTTTCAACTTTTCACCAGCAGTCCAGCAGAAGCTTGGCACTTGTGCTTACATTTGTATTTGTACTATGTAATAATGTGACATTGTAATTCAGTTGTAATAAAATAAATGGTTGTGCTATTAATGTGACATTGTAATTCATTTTATACGTCATTTGCAAGTTAAGTGTTATTAATGGTTGTGCAATGTGCTATTAATGTGACATTATAATTCATTTTATTAAGGCCTTTGTAACGTTAAGTTTCCGGCCCCTTGGCCTTGATCTCAATCCTAGAGCATTAAAGTTTAAAGCAAATTTAAAACACATGTTTTATGTTTATTATTTATATCATAAATTACTCAACCATTCGATGAACATTTGATGTATGGTTGTAGTTGCATTCTAGAATGAAATGCATAGAGTGCTACGCTTGCGAACTTAAACCTCTAGAATCACCCTATAACCGTTAGATTAACAAAGATCAACGGTTTAGAATTTGTTGTCAATGCAGGAGTAAATCATTAATGGCTTGTTTTAAATGTTGTCAGCCATGTACATTGTACTACCTAATTGTGTACTATGTAGTCCATGAGTAATGAGTAGATGTTTTAGAATTCAGTGCCATTCACTTTAATATTAGAAAAAACAACACTTTCTATTGCTAAGTGATTTTATTTTGAAGTTAGAGTGTCAGCACACGGGGAGATTTCAGTCTTCAGTTTGCTCATTGCAGTGCACCACCCTATTCTGGGTTCCACAGTTCCACTTCCAAAAAATCCATTCCAGTAACCCAATTTCAACTTCAAGAATCAAAATTCAAAATCGGGTAAGTTAAAGAATTCATGTGGCTACGTTTCATCACTTGACGTTTCTTAAAATCTTATTTTGTCAAACTTTGAAGTTCAGGTTTAGGGTTAAGAGGCTTAAGAATTAAGAAAAATTAAGGACTAATAGGGAATTCATAAATTTCATATTGTTGAATGTATCAACATGTCTACCACCAATACCACTAGAGCAACGTTAGATAAAAAAATACATTATGCAAAATTGCTTAACACCCCAGGTTTCACTGATGAATACCATGATATTTATGATCCTAAAGCCTATGGTAGGCGTACCTCAGAACTTAGATTTTCATCTGAGAATAAGGCTATAAACCAAAAGAAAGTTAATAGTATCAGTGCACCATGGGTAACTGCATTAGGGCGCATGATGTTACATGAGGTTTTCTCTTGCCCAAAATTTATCATGGTCTGTGCCCTAAATTATGATGATAACAAAAGAGCAATTGTTAATAAAGATAGCAAAGAATAATTTTTATCCATTAATGCAAAAGAACTTGGAAAAGTGTTGGGCTTGGGGTTTACAACCGAAGAATTTGGAAATGTCCACATTGACCTAGAAAAGCTTGCTAGTGATTATGAAGTAGTGGATGAAATGGAGAAAAAATCTTTCTTAAATAGAATAGTTCATGATAGAAACAAACTGAAAGGTGATCATAAGCCTCCTTATGAATATTTTTAAACCATGGGTTCAATATACTATTTCCATGCTAGCATTTTTCCTCGGACTGGATAGCAATTTGGAAGTGGGTGCATGCCTCCTTGAAATTGTGTATAATATCCATTATGGTGTTCCACTTGCCAAATATAATATTATTGAGCACATTGTAGAATCCATGCATAAACAATTTTTAATGAGTAAAGGAGGTTCCACCAATACATTTAGGTTCACAACCTACTTGTGCTATCTTTTTCTATTCAAATTTAGAGGAATGTTTCAAACCAACAAGCTTCAGATTTAACCCGATGATAATAGTAATCTTGAGCAAAATAAAATGGCTCCAATATATGAATGTACCACTATTATAAGGTTGCATGATTCTCGAAGGAACTACAGTCATTTTGTAGACTACTTTTTGGCTCCATTGCATCAAGCAATTACAAATACTCTAATGCCTAGATTTCCTATGTCATGTAGAAACTACATTCAACTAGGAAAAGAAATACAATTAGTTGATTGGTACTTAATGGAAGAATATACTGTGCTAAGATTTTATGGATCAAAAGTACAACCATACAAACTTCCAATACATGTGACAGAAAGGATTTTTGCTTTAGAATATGTAAGGTAGATGTAGAGTACTGATGAAAGAAACTTTAGTGGTTAGGGGAAGAAGACCTTATTTCCTTCTTTACCTTTTTCATGTGGAGGGATGACATTTGAGAGAAAAACATTTAGTGTGGCACATGATCTTTTGAATTTTTTTTATTTTGATGTTATTTGTCACTGGAAGTATGATCCATGTGACCATTAAATCAATGATTGTGCTCAATAAGAATGTTGGAAGTATAATTCAACATCAAAGTAAACCCTTGCTTGAAAACTTGAGAAACAAGGATTCTTGGGATGAGGTCAAAGTAGCAATGGAGAAAAGTGCTACTGAGAATGGTATTTCTTTTGAACAATTGTTAGCAGAAATTATGGCATTGCATCAAAAGACAATTAGGAGGTACAAAAAATTTTATGAAAAAAGTCATAAACCATCTAGTAGAGCAAAAATTCCAAATTCTCTAGAGAAGGAAGTTACAGAAAAAAAAAATTGGTCATAATCAAAAATTACTGCCTTTTGGTCTATGAGGAAGGAGCTAGGTGATCCAAGAGCTCTTGCAAAGTATGGAAATAATGAAGATCTTGAGTTTAGAAAATTATGGAATATAGATCATCTAAATGAACGAGAAGATGAAGAAAGTGATGATGATAGGGAAGAAGAAAGCCATGTCAATTTCAAACTTGGTTTAAGTGAGGCCACAAAATAAGCATTTACTATAGGAGCAACCATAGCTAAAAAAATGGGTTATGAAGGTGGTCCTTTGTTATCCCAAGGACAAGGCCCTTGGATGGTAAAAAATGTAGAGCATAGAAAACCAATTGATAAATTTGGCCTTGGGGTTGGAGGTGAAAAAGTAGACCTAGGGCGTATAGGTCAATTTTTTAGAGCTTCAAATCCTTGTCCTCATGGTCAAACACAATCACAACTAGGGCATGCTCATGGTGGAGGGCTTAGTGCAACTAGCACTTCCTCTGGTGGCAATGGTATGGGTAGTAGTACTAGTAGTAGTCAACATGTGCTACAACAACAAATTACACACAAGAGGACAGCAACACAATATACCACAAAAAACACCAAGTGATCAAGGCATACAAAAGAGGCAAATGATTTTGACAGGTCCAACTCCAAGTCACACTACCAGTGGATCCACCACAAAGGAGTTATTTCTAGGCACTCCCCCAATGCCAGTTATTCTAGTTGCGACATCATTAGCAACTGTAAGCACTCCTATTCATTCGCCATTCAAGCATTCCATTGTTCTTGCATCCCCGGGTTTTGATTACATTGAAAAGTTTAAAAAGAAATCAGAATTGAATAAAAAAAAAGAAGCAATTGATGGAGAGTGCGTCTACTCTAACTTCAGAGCTTGCAACAACCATGGTATTACCCACATTTGACACAAGTAAATAAATCATGGAATACACAATTCTTGTTGCAATTCAAAACAAACCAGCAAATCAGATGGCTCCATCTGAATTCGAGGTGAACAATTTTCAATTGGATTTTTCTAGACTCAAAAATATTGACAAAATTAATGTATCAAAGAAGAACAATGAATTGTACACATCATTGCTAAAGCAAGATAGAGAGAAAAAAAGGCATACTCAAATTGAAAAGTTACAGGCAGACCTAGCAAATGAGAAAGCAAAGATGAAAGCAACAGATAACAAGAGCAATGAATTAGAAAAAAGAATTAAAAAAATTTCCTCTACATTCACAAGCAAAGAGGATAAGTAGAATGAGACTATAGTGCATGAACTGAAGCAAAGGCTAGATGAGAGCAACAAGAAATATGATGAGGAAAAATCCACTTCAAAAAAATTAAGACTAAGCATTGCAAATGGAAATGCACAATGGGAACAAAAATTGGAGAAGGAGAGAAAAAGAAATGAAAGAATGGAGGCAGAGTTGATGGAAGCAAAAAATGAAATTAAGTCTTGTCAAAATAAGTTATCTGCATTTTGTAGAGAAACAATGAGGCATATGAAACAAAAGATCTGGGATGAAATAATGCAGGGGATTGATCATTTGTGTGACATGTTTCAATTAATTGATGCTATCAGACAACATCATAATAAGCTCAAAAAATATTTAATGGAGAACAAAAATGTGTTGGCTTTAGAGAAATCAGCAAATCAAATTCAACAAACAATCTACAAAGCCAGTGACAATGTTTTGAAATCAAAAGGGATTACTAATCAGCTTGCTACATCAATGACATTGCCATCTATCATTGAAAAGTGTTTGAGAATGCGTGAAACAGAGAAATATTTGCATTTGGTTGTAGACAAGATGAAGAAGGTGGATGAAAAGGTAAGGAACTTCACAGAGCTTGGTTTTCCAGAGGCTTTTGATACAAATGAGCAATTCATTGGAAAGAATTATTTCATAAAGAAGATGGAGGATGCAAGGAAGATTGATTTGGACCAGTTTCCTCATAACCAAAATGTGGTGACCTATTTGGATTCCATCAAACCATTGCTAACCCTGAATGAAAAATTGACTAAAGAATCCAAGACAAGTTCCAATTTGAATCATGAATTGTTAAAAAATCTTCAAGTCAAATAGCATCAGTTAGAACAAATGACAATTCCAACACCTAAAGAGTGGAAGTTGCTAGAAAAGGTGATGCAATGATATAATTTTTGATAATATGAGTTTCCAAGTTCCAACTCAGCTCTATGGAAAGTTGTCTTTGAGCAAGATTTTGCATTGCCAATACCTCTATGTATTCCTTCATGTGATAATCAATTTAAAAGCTCAAATTCAGACTTCAGTAATGTGTTGATGTTCAATTATTTGTATTATTTATTATATCATTTGAAGAAAAAGTCTGGTAGTGGTTTCAACTTCTAGATACACTTTAAACAATTGTTGATGTTCATTGTTGTATATGCTACTAATCCTATTGTTAATATGTTATTAATCTAATAAGCATTGAGTTGAGTGATGAATCATTGAGCACATGCTCAAGTTTTACTTTTAACACAATTAAAATATGAACTATAAGGTGATTTTAATTCTAGGCATCCATAATCTTAGTGAAATTGCATTACAATTCACAAATCAATACTCAATCTCCATGACTACTTAGCATATCCACTAAACATTTATATGAATTCATTTCGTGGATTATCTATTATTGGAATTGGAATGATGGATTTTTCATTGTTGTGGTTACTATCACTCAAAGTCGTTGTTTTGGCCCTTTTCCTAACCTTAGTCGCTAGTCCTCATAGTTTTATAACCTTGTCGCAGAGCTCTAAATTTTCATAACTTCCCGATTCCTCGACTTGGTTGATGGTTCACTTGTTGAGTTGCAAGTCTTTCGTGGTCATCTTTCTAGTCGGAGGTTTGGAAAACTTCAAAACTTCAAACTTTGGTTCTAAGGTTCCAAGTTTCAGTTTCCATGCAACATTATGGACTTATCTTGCCTTAACCTTTCAAAGGCACCGTCATCTTACCTCATTGAATGCTATGTACAGACTAATGTAAAATATAAAATACAATATAAAATATAAAATATCACAATTTCATGCAATACAACATAAAATATCATCAACTACAATTTGACTTTGGAATATGATTCATGAAGTGCAATATAAAATAAAATATCATGAAGTGCAATGATTCACAATTTCATTGAATACAATATAAAATATCATCAACTACAGTATGGAACAATGGAAACTGATCTTGGGATCCATGAAGTGCAATATAAATACCTAAAAGCTGCTAATTCTCTTCCATTTCCCAAATGGACTCGACGTCCTCAAACTGACGTTCATCATCAAATAAAGTAAAAGAGTCATCTTGAATTTGATTCCAAGTATGCTCTTCATTTTCTTCGACCTGTGTCTCAAATTCAACATTCATTGTGTCATTTTTGTCAATGTCATATGTCTGAGTCCCATTGCCACTGCCACTGCCACCAGTACTAGCCTTTGGAATTGGAGTGTTGCACAACCCGGTCCCTCTTCTTTCACATGTGGACCTCAAGATTACAAGTACCCTTTCAAAAGGAAAATTTCTGACATTATATGCAATTCCTTTCATCCTCAATCAATTTTCCAAATTCTTGTCTAGTTTGTTTCTTAACTTTGATTTCAAAAACCCCAATGTGCTGAAAACTCTCTCATCCTCCACCGAACCCAATATCATTGTTTGACATAAATCAACAAGTTTGAAATATTCTGATATCGAACCATGCAATATTTCACTCTGACCTAAGTTTGTCCAAACCTTTTTTATTGATCTCAGTTCAAAGGCCTTGTCCTTTCCCATGGATTTATACTAGTCCTTCATAGCTATTTCAAAACTCCTACATTGTTTTCTAAGCTTAGCTTCATCTAAAATTCCTTCTATTTTTTGCTCATTGTATGTTACAGTTTTCAAAAATTGTTTGATCAAGATTTTTACCTGAGCATGAAAATATTCCAGGTTATCTCGGTTTTCCCAAAATTGAGGATACACAATACTCATGGCTTCAAGTATTTCATGTCGAGGGAATCTTTCATGAATCTCTGAGGAAAGAGTTTTTGCAATTTCCTTTAAATTATCACCAATAGATTTAACAATGCCTTCAAAATCTTCCTTGTTAACAACTACTTCTTTGCTAGAGTGCCTGGTTGTCTTACATTAGTACATTTGTATCTCATATCCACGTAAATAGATACATAAGTGTCTTCTTGCATTAAACTTTAAATAATTATCAGGATCATTCAAATCAGTAATTTTCTGCCACATGAAATAATTTGTGCCATCTTGTGTTAGATTTAGATATAGATGATCAAGGCCAAGCATGTATGTTTACGTAGATTGGCATATTCATTAATATACATAGTTCTATCTTGGGCTTTCTTCACAAGCTTGTTCATCACATCCAGCATGGGGAGAAGACTAGTTAAAGTCAAGAGTGTCTCTATATCACTTAACCTATGTAAGAGGTCAGGAGCTTTGTCTACTATGCTACGATTTTAGTACATCACTCCAATCAAGGATTGATATTCTGAAAGAACTCATTGCGCTGGTCCATGTAGGGAGATCCATCTAGTATTTACATCCTTGAGAAGCTTGTTTCCTGGTGTTATTCCCTCAGCAAAATTTTGAAATTCTGTGAAACATTTAGGACTTCAGTAGAAGTATGCGTGGATCTCGCGGACTAGATTTTTGACTTTGGATACTGTAGGAAACTTGCTTACAATTTTGAATGCTAAATTCATTATGTGGGCCATGCAGTGAATGCCAAGCATGTATGGTGCACAAGTATTTTGTAACTTTGTGCAAACACCGGTCCTTTGACCTTGCATCACTATAGCTCCATCAGCTCCTACACACACCAACTTTTTCACAATTTTTAACTCATCCATACTTGCAATTTCATTCAAATATTTCTTGACTAGTTCAAATATATTTTGCGATGTTGAATTGTCCTTCATTTTATGAACACAGAGAAGATGATCTTGGAAAACATGTTGTTGTACAGTATACAAATGCATACAAACCCAAGAAGTATTGTCTACCGCAATAACTTCATCTAAAGATAATGCAATGAAATTTGACTCTTTTACTTTATCCTTTAAATCTTCCTTTTCCACTGTAGCAAGATAGTTTTCCCATTCCCATCTAGCATTTACTAACCAATGTGAATAGGGATAGTGAGGAACATTCAAATAAGATAATAAACCAGAATATTTTGGGTAGTCTATCATAGGATGCCCTCTGGACAAAATATGAAAAACAACAATCATCTGAACAGTTTTTGACAGATTTGCTACGTCCATTGCTTTTCCAAATTGAGCCTCAAGTGTACCTTTACATGCAGCAAGCTTCGACATTTTTTGGTGATGCTCTTCATAATCCACGACATACCTAACATGAAGACATTCTTCCTTTGATTTCCAACGTACAACTAATTGTTCCTTTTCTTCTATGATTTTTTTTTCATAAACTTTAACGATATGCTTTTCTATAGTGACAAACTTTAGCTGCAATGTCTTGTCTCTTCCACATTTCCAAGTACAAATCGTACATCTGGCCAATTTTTCATTTTCAATATCGTTTGCTTTCCCCACTAGTTCAATGAATGGTTACTTTGACAACCAACCAAGTTGAAAATTCCTTGTCATTTCCCACTCGCGCCCCCTTTTTGGTTTATTTTTCCTTTTATTACTACCAACATCATCATCCTCATCCAAGTCAATTATCTCATTCTAGCTAACCAGGCCCAGGGTATCCCTTGGAACATCTTATGCGGTATTGTCATCCTGATTTGATACATATTGATTTAAATCAATGACAATCTCAAATTGACCTTCCGGTGGCGGTGAGGTATTGTGAATGCTACCAATATTTGGTGGAAGAGTTGATAATGTAGCTCCATCTTGACCTGATGGATCAGAAGCTTTGGAAATTCCAAAGTAAGACTATATGGTACATCTAATTTTTTGGCGTTTTGATGGCCTCCCAGACTCTTCACGAACCTAAGGAGCGGCAGGAGTCTCTTCACCACCTTGAGGAGCCTGAGGAGTGGCAGGAATCTCTTCACCGCCCTGAGGAGCAGCGGGAGTCTGAGGAGCAAAAGGAGTCTTAGGAGCGGCAGGAGTCTCTTCACCACCCTGAGGAGCAGCAGGAGCCTTACCCTTGCTGCTCGAGTCGCTCGACATATTGATCTCTAATTTGCTTGACATATTCATCTCTCACTTCGAATAAAAACTAGAAAAAATGTCTTCTTGTTTAAGGACAAAGAATAATAATATAGATCCCATTCCCTACTCAATATCATCTTTAAGACTAAAGCAAGAATGGAAAAGAGATAAAGAAAACTTATTATTATAACTAATAACACTATGAAGAAATGATCACTCAACTTTTAAGTCTACATTTTTGGCTTTCACTAACTTTGAAATCGAGAAGTAGAACCTCAGAACCGAACAAAATGTGTAAGAATAAATGACACTTTTGATTGTATTTATTTTTGTTCAAGGAATGGATTAATAATATTCCTTTCAGTTATTTATCAAAGATTGTGTGAATGGCAATGCAATAGGAATTTATAAGTAGTGTGATAAGTGTTGTTCTTTAAAAATGATGCAAAATCACATATCAAATTCAATACCATGGAATACAATATAAATTTTTTGGCTTTTCCTAAACTTAGTCGCTAGTCCTCAGAGTTTTATAACCTTCTCGCAGAGTTCTAGATTTTCATAACTTCTCGATTCCCCAAGTCCCGACTTGGTTGATAGTTCACTTTGTTCAGTTGCAAGTCTTTCTTGGTCATCTTTCTACTTGGTGGGTCAGAGGTTTCGAAAACTTTGAAACTTCAGAGTTTGGTTCTAAGGTTCACTTTGTTGAAGCAAGAATGGAAAAGAGATAAAGAAGACTTATTATTATAACTAATAACACTATGAAGAAATGATCACTCACCTTTTAAGTCTACGTTTTCAGCTTTTGCTGACTTCCTAATCGAGAAGTAGAACCTCAGAACCGAACAAAAAGTGTAAGAATAAATGACACTTTCAATTGTATTTATATCAATCCATGATTCCATATTTGGCAAATTCCACAGGATTTTTAAATGGTATATTAAAAATTTGGAAAATCCCACGTGCTTATACAACAATACATTGTAATTTTCAAGGTGAAATGTGTCCTCAAATGTAATTATTTTTTAATGCTATTGGTGAAATAGGTCCTCATGAGCAACTATTTATAAATTTTAATTGGCGAAATGGGTCTTCACAAGCAACTATTTGTAAATTTTAATTGGTGAAATGGGTCCTGATACAATGTTGTTTTAATAGTATTGGTGAATATGTAGGTGTTTTATTAAATGCTTTCGGGATTCCAGGCAAAAATATTAGTCGGTCCAATTGAAACACGTAGTTTGACAATGGCGAATTTGTTGCTTAAATATGCCTCATAAAAAAACTCATTGGCAAATGGACATGCATTGGACCTATAGTTTGTAAAATCGAGGCGATTTGGACACCTTGTTGGGTGTGAGAAATTCGCCAATTTTGACTTGGCCAATTCCTAAAATTCACCAATTTGCGAAGATTCACCACTAAAGTTTTCCTTGGATTCATTATAGCTAAGTTAGATAATTCAACAACTTTTTCAACTGAAATTGTTGGCTAAAAATATATGGAGCACCACTTTGAGTCCAATTTACCAAAAAAATAAAATTATTTGAAAAACTTGAAGTTTCAATAACTCTTGCTAATGTAAATAACATTTTTTTAAAAATATAAAAAATACACTTTTGTAGATCTATAAGTGTAGTTTTCAAAAATATATTTATTTTAATAGTTTAATTATTTTTTATTTTTTATTTTTTATTTTTACTAAAAGTAGGTTATCAACACAAAATATTAGGTTGATTACAATGCCAAGGAAAAATATTAAAACTTATTCAAAAATATTGAAAAATATGGTGCACTAGATATATAAAAGAATCTATTTCAAGATGGTATAATTTTTTTTCCATTTTAGATAAATATTTAATATTGAAAGTTGACGTCCGATGAAAATAATTGTTTTTTTGATTCACACACATTTTAATATTTATTTAAAAATATATATTTATCAAAATTGAAAAAAAATATATCCATGCACTAAAATATCAAGTTATAAATACACACAAAAATATTGAAAGAAAAAAAAAAAAAATTTACTATAAAAAGTTTGACATCCCATGCAACTTCACTTTTCAGCATTTTATCAACAACTAAATTATAGTATTAATTTACTAAAAACTAGTTTAAAATAATTTTTTATTTTTTTTTTAAAAATACAAACATAAAATATACTAAAAAATACATATTTTACTAGTTTACATCATTTCAAAATTCAAAATATATATGCCACTTTTTAGTGATTCAAGTTTAAAAGTTGGATCAGTGTTGGTCATTTTCTTTATAAAGTGTGACACAACTTTGTGCTTTTACCCATACATTCTCCAAAGACATATCCACATACACTAAGTGAAGATGAAGGAAAGCATAAAAAGAATAAAACAGAAAAGATAAGGAACACGTCCACGTGCACAATCTTATCATCAATTTCAAATTGGAGAGAAGACAATATATTATCCATACTTTAGAAAAAGCCTAATTTATACTAGTTCTAGGATATGCATTTTTCTTCTCCCATCCATTATTCACTATGATTGTAGACTCAAAACTAGAATTACACTCACCACCCCACAACTATAACTCAATCATCCAATACATCCAAATAATTGTCCTTCCATGCTTGGAATTAATCTTCAGTGGGCCAATTGAATACTATGACATCATCAGTATTCTACCTGTAACATGAATACTTGGTAACAACCTGATTTACTTTATCAAACTCTTCCAGAATAATTTATGCATGATCCAACATATCAATGTTTTTATTCAGCATGCTCATATCATGTCCTTCAAAAATCAATGTAGCTTGCTTTGAAATGACTTCATTTGTTTCCTTTTTTCAATCTTGTAGGGTTTTGATGTTACCATCATTCTTCAAAATGGATGGAAGGAGACCATGATGTGTTTCATGGAAATTCTTGATCAATTCCTTTATCCTTGCCTCAAAAGGCTCTATATTCCCTCTAAATTCTTGAATTCCATTCACAATATGGATGGTAGGTTTAAGCTTTTCAAGCTTGTTAGTGTCATGCTTGGATCCCATAGCCATCACCCTCAACTCTTTTAACCTAGGAATCCATGTTTCCATTAGTGGAATGGCTATATCCTTATTAGTATCAAAATTCTTAATAGAAAACTTCATGGTAGAGTAGCTAGCATGAATGTTATTCAATCTATTATTTACCCCCTTATTTAAATGTTCCAAAACTGCAGTGACAATCTTCATATTGCTAACAAAGATTTCCCTATTATGATTGTCACATTTTCCTTTGTAATCCTTTAGTTGCTCAAGTAACTCTTCTTTGCTGACACCTTGCTCTATTTGTGGTGTTTCTGATGTATCTAGCCACTTAATTGAGATGGGCATGGCTCCCATGTTGTAAGGCATAATTTTCCATGAAGAACTCACTGGAGGTGGAGTAGCAATAGTTGTTGGCTCATATGAAGAAGAGGGAGAAGTAGCATCAGTCTAAACTGGTTCCCCTGATTACAAATTTTGAAATTTCTCTTTCAACAATGCTAAGTCTATTTGTAACTACATTTTTTGTTGTTGATTCTTTCCATAATCAACCAACAAATCATTGTACTACTTTTGAATTTCTCCTTTTCTACAGTCACTAACTCCACTCTAGCTTTTGTGAATTTTGCTACATTCACTGACATGGTGGAAACCTCAATCATTGAAGCATTAGACACCCTCTTTATTATCAAACCTCCCCTACAATCTGAAGCAAGCTCTGCAATGTCAGGCTTTTTTGTATTGGGTGCTAAGGCCCATATAGCTAGTGTATCCCATTACTCACTGAATGTGGATCCTTGCAATGTTATGGTAGCTTCCTCCTTGGAATTGTACAAGGGTATGTCACACCTTTTTATTGAATCAAAAGCAATTGCAGAGGCTAGGTCCCATTCTAGCCATAACAAGGCACCACTCTTCCTTACTAGCTCTTTTCCTTTAGCTGCATTCATTTCTTGAAATTTATCTTTCATTTCCTTTATAACCTATGGTTGAATAGTTGCATCAAGTAGCTCTAGGTGGAGGCTTCTTTTCAATGCAACATTACTAACAAACTCCTCCTTCTTAGCTCTATAAACAAACTCCACGAAAGCTTTAGATTTCACAAAGGAATCATCATCAAGGAACCTTGTGCATGCCTCAATTCTAACATCATTAGTATTATTTATTTCGGTAAGGTCAGCTTTGCTCAACCTTAAACCCAGTTGTTGTGGCATTACCTCTCTTGGTGGAGATGGTATTCCCTATTGCATCTCCTCTTCTAATACCCAAATTTCATCATCAAAATCATCTTCATAATCCACTAAACCCTTTGATTCAATCCTTTGTTTCTTCATAGGTGGTGGCCTTGGTGGTGATAAATGCATAGGTGGGGATTCAACTTCAACAATCTTAGGTCTAGTTGACCTTGGGGGAGATGGAGGTGGCATCTATGGCACTGGTGAAGGAACTCTTTGCTTCTCTTTCTAGCAATTGTATCCTCTTTCTATGCTTTATTCTTCCTCGTGAAAACAATCATTTTTGGTTTGTGGGGAGCTTGGTGTGTTGACCTGTCCTTCGTAATAGGGATTTCTCATTCACCTTGCTCCTCTTCAATAGGATCCTTTCCTTTGTCTTGAATTATTTTCTCACCTTTTAGGTGACCAACCACCATCTCAAAATTTTGGAAAATGCATTCCATCCTCTGCATCTCATTTGGAATTTCCATGATAGTGAATTCAAGGTCCTTCTCCCTTATTTTCCTCTGCATTTTTTCAAAAGCTATCCATTTTGATTTCCTATCTTCCTACGTTAAATGATAAAAAAATGTTTCTTATCACATCTTCAAGGAAATTGAAGTGATGGGTAAATTTGAAACGAGCATGTTCCTTATCTTTAACCAAGCCATAAATCCTTTAGGGTCATGGGTCCTTTCCCCTGTTCTCCTCATGCCCCAAGGTTTGAGTAAGTCATTTATTTTATCCCAACCTCCCTTCATCATCACAAAGTCAGAAAAGCATGTATATGAAGGGAAGAAGGTTCCCTTTCCCTAATTTTTCATATGTTTATTTTCCACACTTCCAAGCTGCCATATCAATTCAAGAAATCTAATTCTTTCTAGCACATACTTAGGTAGTAAGTGGGGCGAGAAAATTGCACCATAAACTCTCAAAATTGTATATGTGGGGTAGGGGATAATGTCTCCCCAATTGTGATCAACACCCAATTCAGGTTTTTTTTCCTAAGGTTTCAAGAAATCATGCAAGGCCTTAGGAATCCTTGGTACGTTCATAGTCAGAGCCTTCCTTAAAATGGAGGAAAATAGGTTCTCAAAGACCACATAGTCAAATTTCTATCATCCTTATCCAGGATAGTAGTCCAACATTGGACATGCAATTCCAATTCACCTTTTGTCCTCTCCAATGCCGTATCCTTGCCAAAATAAGTTGCACCCTTGAACAAAAGAATGTGCATAAACAATGAGTACCAAATGTATTTTACTCCAACCTCTCCCTTCTTTAATCTTACCAAACCTTCATGAATTTTTTTTGCAAGAAACCCTCCATAATCATATAATATGCAGTAATGGGTGTGTTGGATATGTGTCACCTTGTTCATCTAGGCCATGGGCATACCTGTGACTAGGTCGTAACCAATAATTTGGAAGATGAAATAAAAAGTATTTTGAAAATAAGTCACAAAATAACTAACCGGGTAGGGCTCTTTGTCGAATGGACCCAATGTAATCCTTCAGCCTTCAATAAATGCTAGATACTTTGGTAATATGTGGGTTCTGAATGAGAACCTAACCTTCTCATATTTTGCCTTAAGAACCTTCTCATCAATCTGAACCATGTCCTCACTCCATTCAGTGAGCTTGAAAATATGAGCAATCTACTCCCTTGTGACTCTAACCATGTCAACCCCATCAAAATCCCTTACAATCCTTGTGACTAGATAATAGTTGGCATCCACTACTTTCAACAAGTCAACATCCATGTAGACATTTGACACAACCAATTTTCCCAAATCTAGGTTCCATGGGTTGCCATCTGGAACACCACAATTTATATTCCCAAACTAGCCACTAAACAATTCTGATCCAGTGAAAGGAAATGTAGCATCCCTAATAGCACTTTGATTGTCAACCAAGCCTTCTACAACTTGTGTGCCACATAATAATGGTTGACCCTTTGGTTTTTCACAGGTAGAGGGTTGCAACTAATCAGTTAGGTCCTTACTCAAAAGTCTGACAGGAACTTTGGAGCCAGAGGCCTCCCCTTTTGATGAGGACACTTTTACTTTAGGGGCTATGACTCAAAGGTTTCTTGTAAACTAGGGTTTATGGTTTCACAAAAATAAAATCTATAGCTCGAGCAAGGGTTTGACACAAACAATAGCAAGACTAGACCATCTAACTACTTGAAATGAATGTCAAACCTTAAAATAGATGCATAAACTAGAACACCCTAATGATAGAAAGATTGAGAGATCACAATTGAGTAAGTTCTAGACAATTTTAAAGGCAAGGCGATGTTTTAACTTGTTGGCTTAGCACGAGCTAGAAACCCTAATTTTGGCATTGAACAGGCTTGAAAAATCCAGCACAAGCTCCCTGGATGCGTTGAATGCTTTCAATAATTCTCAATTATGCTTTAAAACAAGTTTTAAAGGATTTACAACTCTTAATTCAGTAGCTTGGTGTCTTGTAAGCCATTATGGCTTGCTCACAAGAACCATAACGGTTCACTACCCCTCAACTACAACTTTGAATGTTGATCATTGATCATGCGGCAAAATGAATTGGTAAAAGATCTAGATTGAGTCAACTTAGTTTGAAAAAGTTGACTGTAAGCATATGTTACTTTCATCCAATCAAAACATGCCATGTGGAACAACTTTCTAGTGATCTGTGGGCTCCATTATCTCTTTTAGCTCTAAAGTAAATACCACGCATTAGCTTCCTCGCTTCCCCTTGAGTCTTAACTGTCTTGCAAATTTTAGGAACGGGGAGGCAGGGAAGGGCTAAGATTAAATATCACACCTTCAACATGTGTGTATCTTAACACAAAACCACATGCCCGTGGCCATAATCCTCTGACACAACAGACGACCAAGATTAAAAAATTCATTTGTTATCAAGACATGTGCCCTATATTTCCCTTCAATAGCACAAAATTTACCATCCATGTCCCTTGTGCTAAAATACTTCATTAATATTTTTGTTGTTCTAATGTTCTTTCTACCATTTAGATTATTCCACGTGGCACTCTCTCACTCCTCCATTGAGAGATAGAAGGCAGAGGTGGGTCCCCCATGGGATGGAGGGGAGTGGTTGAGATTGACCCACGTCATCCTGCACCATCAACCGTCAATCTCATTTAAATAGAATGCTCACATCTTTCAAAACCCTGTAGGTCCCTCTAACCATGAGATAGATGTCATCCGCCCCCTGCCCTGTGATATTATTTTAATGCAAAATAAAATCAGGTGGGGTGGCAAAGAATTATCTAGATGTAGTCATGTCAATCAATCTTCACCGTTGGTTTTCTTTAACCCATCGCCTACTACCTTTGAAGACTTCAGGGCCTACAGACAGACATGACACGTGGCAGCCGCCTGATAGCCCGTATGATTATTTTAATAGAAAATGAAATAGGGTGAGAGCACGAGGAGCGGTCAAGATTTGATCCTCCAGATCTGACAATCCTTATAAAATAGGAATTTTGCACATGCAAATTGTTAGCTCTTAAAAAGGGGCCATTGCTAGGTAAATGACGTCAGAGGATATGAAAAATTAAACCCAAGCCTAGGACTCAACAAATATTTAATGAATTTCAACCTGCATAATATAAAGGTAATATTTTTAATAAAACGATAGGTAGCAACCATGATCATTAAGACTCAGGGGTCGGCTTATAGAATGAGTTAAAAGGCATAAGTCACAACTTGAATGATCGAGAATTGACGATAGGAAGTCAACATTAAAATATAACACATGCAAAGGATTTAGAATTAAGGGTTTTTGGAAAGTTTTTTAGCAACTTAGAAACCCTAAGGCATGATAACAAGAGAAACCCTAAGCCCCAACATGACACTAACCATATTTTGCAAAATTTACAAGTGGAACACAAAGAATTTTTAGAGGTTCCACTGTGGCTCCTATTGGGGACATCTATTCTTCTAGAACAAAGTGAGATCCTAGAATCTTGGGTTTAAGCAAACCAATAACAATGAAAACAAAACCAGGAACTACCCAGACAAGGTAGCAAAACTAGACTCGACACAACCAAAGCGAGCACACCTATATACAAAATATACAAAACCTACAATGTACAAGAAAGAGTACATATTTCAATAGAAATATGTCTTCAAGAACTATCCATGTACTGACAACTCAAGAAGCGTACTTTTTAAATCTTGTAGGAAGTACGAATCTTCACCATGAGTGTTGCTGATTAGATAAGGACCGAGACACAATGCCTCAAACTTTCCATGTTTTCCCTTATCTTCAAATATTGCATTCCATGTCAACACCATTTCTCCTACCTAGAATTTTTTTGAGGATGCTTTCTTGTCATGCAAGTTCTTGACTTGCATCTGCAACCTGACATTTATTTTCTGAGCATCCCTCCTTACTTCATCTACTTCTATTAATGCATCAATCTTATGATGTATCTCATCACATGTGTCATCATCGTATTCTTGGAAAAACTTATACATCTTCATGAGGTTGTTTTGTGGAAACCTAACAGTAATTACATATACTAAATCAAAAGGTGCATGACCAGTGGCCTTCTTAACAGCTACTTTATCTGCCCACAAAGCCAACTTTAACTTGGAATCCCAAGCTTTCTTATTCTTCTCAGGAATCCTTTTGATAATCTTCATCAAGCTTTTGTTGCTTGACTCTGCCTAGCCATTACCTTGAGGATGGTATGGTGAAGAGTAAGACATTTGAATTCCATATTTTGAGCAAAAATCTGTGAATTCCTCAAACCTAAAGCACATTGCATTATCTAAAACATTTTTTTTAAGTACTCTGAATTTGGTCAATATATTATCCAGCAAGAAATCTATGACTACTTTGCTTGTTGCTCTTTTTGTTGGAATGGCTTCCACCCACTTTATAAAGTAGTCTGTGGCCACAAGAATCCATGAGTGGCCTCCACTAGACTTATCATATATCTCTCCAATGAATTCAATGCCCCATTGTTGAAATGGTGTCTGGACTATAACTGGTCGGAGTGGAAAATTGCCTGAGAATTTTAGTTTCCTAGAAAACCTTTCGAATGCATCACATGCTCTTACCAATTTGTGAGCATCTTTAAAAGTTTTAGGCCACCAGAATCCATCTCTTAATATTTTATGAGAAGTGGTTTTATCCATGTAATGCACACCACATACTCCACTATGCATCTCTTTTAACAATTCAGAAGCCTTGATCTTGTCAACACATTTTAGCTTCACTCCTTCCAAGTTTCTCCACCATAATTCACCTTTTATGATCACATATTTAATAGCGTGCAACTTGAGATTCCTCTTCTCATTTTATACCAATTACAACCCTCCATGTCACAAATGTATGATCTATCAATATCATCTTCAAGATTTATTTGATTGGCATCTAGGTTTACTTCAGCCATTAACTTAGCCAATCCCTAACCTCTCACCAATTTGGTGATCTGGATATTAATATTAAATTCTTGAATCTTGTTTATCCACCTGCATCTTCTACCCATGACCTCTTGTTGGGTAAAGATGTCCTTTGCAACTACAGTTGGGACATAAGCAATGATTGTTGCTCCTACAAGATAGGTCCCAAAGTTCTTGACAACCTTAACAAGTGCATATGCTTATTTTTCCATTAAATCATATTTAAGTTCTGCAGCTTGGAGTGATTTTCTAAAGAAAGCAATAGGTTGTTCAAAACCTTCTTCATTATTTTGTAGTAGAACAACAACAATAGTATGAAATTATGTAAATGAAAAGATTTGTAGTGGCTTGGAAAAATTAGGAGTCCTTAGAATTGGGGCCTCCTTGATTGCCTATTTTATTGCTTGAAAAGCCTCACTTGGCTCTTCAATCCATTCCACCTCTTCACCCTTCTTTAACATTTTCGAGATAGGGTGAGTAATCTCTACAAAATGTGTTACAAATCTCCTCAAGAAGTTAATCTGACCAAAGAATGACTGAATACCTTTTACATTCTTTGGTTGGGGAATCTTGTCAATGGAGGCTACCCTCTCAGGGTCAATTCTCACTCCCTCCTTGGACACAATATGTCCCAAAAAATTTCCTTTAATAACTCCAAAGGCACACTTTTTTGGGTTGAGTGAGATTCCATATTCTAATTCCCTAGTGAATATCTTCTCCAAGTGCATACAATGGTCTTCTTCTTTCTTGGAGTAAGTTGTCGAATCATCTTGGTAGATTGCCAAGAATAAGTCAATGAAATCTGAAAAGGCTACATCCATATCCCCTTGGAAGGTGGCACCTACATTGGTCAAACCGAATAGAATTCTACCATACACATAGGTGCCCCATGGAGTTGTAAACGATGTATTGTACTACTCAAACTCCTTCACTTTTACTTGGTTATAGCCATAAAATCCATCCATCATAGTCAATAACTTACAGCTAGTTACCTTTTGCAACATGGCTTCCATGTTTGGTAGTGGATAGTTATCTTTTAATGATGATATATTCAAATTTGTAAAGTCCACACGTAATCTTATATCACCATTTTTCTTCCTAATAGGCACTAAGTTAGACACCCAAGAAGAGTGCCTAATAGGCTTTATAATGCCAACATCCCTTAGCTTTACCAACTCTTCTTGCATTTTTGGAGCTAAGGTTGGATTGATGGGTCTTTTCTTCTACCTGAAAGGTTTTGCATCTTCTTTTAGGGGAATCTCGTATTGGAACAATTCCTCTTTGTATGCTTTCAGGTCATCATATGACCAAGCAAAGACATGTTTGTAATTCCTCAACAAGGCAATCAGCATTTCCTTGATCTTGGGTTTCATCTTTTTACCCACATAAACCTTTTTAGGGGAATTTTCAATCCCCAAATTTACTTCTTCTAAGTCCTCTAGATGGGTAGCAGTTGCTTTGGCTTTTCTCTTGTATTGACTTTCAAAGACTCTCTCTAATGCCACAAGGCCCTTGGGAATCCTATTTTTCTTTAGTTGAATCACTTCACTTCCAAAGACTGCAGCCTTCCCATCTATGTTTTCGACAATAGCTCCAAAGTCAATCTCTTGACTCTCATATTCATCAACACATTTTAAAAACCTCAAAATGTCTTCATCATCATTGAAGATTTTCCAATTATATACATTATTAGGGATTGATGGCCTTGTTTTTATCTCAACCTTGGAGATACTTACAAAATTTATGTCATCAAGTCTAAGTGTAATGTTTGCAAGTAGATTAGCCACTCTATTTTGACCTCTCTCCATCCAGTCAATTCTGAATGCATCAAACTACTCAATGAAATCCTAGATAGAATTTTTATATAGTTTTAACCTTTTATTCTTATATGCATATCTAGATCTCACTTGGGATATTACTAACTCAAAATCACCTATCACCATTAGCTTCTTTATCCCATGCTTCTCTAGTAGCCTCAATCCTAGTAACAATGCCTCATACTCTACCACATTGTTTGTACAAACAAAAGACAAAGTAAAAGAAAACTTAAATGTGCTGCCACTAGGTGAAACCAGCAATATACCCACACCAGACCCTTCTTTATAACTTGCACTGTCAAAATACATCTTCTAAAGGCCATCTTTATCAGATAATCTTGTAACCTCATTATCTATGGGTGCAAGCCACCTATCACTTTCTCTTGGTAACTCTCCCACCTTAAACCTATTGATATCAGTATTACAAAATGAATTATATCATCCTCAAGAGCATACTCAAGCATATGTAGTACTTTTGGTTCTCTAACCACTTTGAAATCTTTACCATCAATTGGGAAATTAGCATAAGACATATCACATTGCATGCTACCCCCATGGAAGTCCTCCACTTCCTATACAACAACATTCCATAGTTGGGTGGGATATCTCCACAACCACACTCATTTTGAACTCTTTCTCTGGATATGCAACAAGTCTATAGGGAATCTCATTTATTACACCAATCATAGGGACTTCCCTTGAGTCCATAGCATAGCATTTTCCATGGGTATTGTCAACTTTTAATCCCATTTCTTCCATGATCTTAGCTGGCATTCTATTATTAAATGCTCCATAGTCAATTATATAATTTTTCAAGAAATTTCCCTCAACAATCAGTGTAAGAAAAAATGGGTCTATCTTTCTAGGATAGGCCATCACTGAATTTCCTAGAAAAATATGAGGGATCTCAATGATTACTCCCTCCATATATTTCCCTTTCTTTTCCTTTTCACTCACTCTGGGTGGAGTGGACACCACTAGTTCATTATAGGTTGCAGTAGCACCATTGATAAGGGCTACTACCTTTTCTTTATGCTTGTCAATTCTCACCATTTCAAGCAAAGGAGTAGAAACTTTTACTTGAATAAGCAACTGAAACATATCCACAAGAGTATATTTAGGAAAATCAATTGGGATCATACCTTGTTCTGTATTACTCACCTTTTGTTAATCACTTGTTGTTTCAGCTCTAGGCTTGGTATCCTTCTTTGCAAATTTGGAATTCTGCTTTTGTGCTTTTGTCTTTATAGCAGGGGACTTGGCTTCTCCACCTATTTTTGGCTTATCAACTTTCTTGGCCTAGATTTTATCTCCCTTACTTTCCTTGGATTTAGATCCCTCCCCTTTTCCATCATATTTTTGTTATTTTCCTTTCACATTCTACTCTTTGACGAAGAGACTAGCAGGGCTACATTGGTCACCACCCACTATTATGTTTCTCATATGATATGAACCTCTAGCTTGTGCAGCCAAGGCCACTACATACCTTGAAATTTCTTCATTTGAAGGTCTCCTTAAAGACACATTATCTTCAGTTGCTTCTAATGCATACACTTCATTATCATTATCATCTTCTTCATCAGAAAAAACTTAATGGTGATATATAATAGCTATATGCCTTTGGCCATCCACATCAAGTTCATCAGACTCCACATTAAATGAGAATTCATTATTAGAAAAATAATATTTTTCCATGGTCATATTTACTTCAACATCATCCTCATGAGACTGATCATAATCCTCTGGCACACCTTCTTCAACTTCAACCAAATGTGCAACTGCACATTGGTGAGGAGAATGTGGCAACTGATAAACCATGCACCAAGGGGTCTCATTAGTAAAATTTGCATATTGTTTTTGCAAAGGATCAGGTGTGACCTAATCTTTTTTACCTCTCTGATTTCTTGGGACTGGCTTTCCATTTTGCTAGTTGGTTTTGTACGGGTAATCTTGAAGCCTTGGGGGATTTTCATTCTTTTGAAACAGTTGCTTTCTATTCCCAAGCCCCTTTTCATTCTTAGCCACAGTGTATTTGATATCTTTCAAAGTATCCATCATTTGATCAATTTTTTTAATCATATGTTGGATTTGAACCACAATCCTTTTCATGTTTATCTCTGGGATTCTCAAAATTTTAACATCATCTCTTCTTCCCACTTTACCTGGAGCTTTCTTATTGCTTTCAATATGCAAAGCAATCCTAAATGCATCCCTCAGAGTTTGAGGGTCTTTGTCTCTCAAGTTATAGGACTTTTTGGTATAAAATGCATTGAAGTAAGTAACAAGGCATATTGAATCATTCAACCTCATATTCTATGGCAATCTATTCATGGCTTTCTGAAATCTGATATTGAAATCAGACACCATTTCATTTTTTCCTTTGGTGATATTGTTAAATTCATTTAGCATAAAAATGGGGTTAGTCTTATCTCCATATTGTTCTCTAAAAACTCTCTTGAATTCCTCCCAAGAGCCAATGCTACCATCAAGAAAACCTATGTACCAATATCTAGCATCCTCTGTCAAAGATTGCATGAATAAATTCATGACCACATCTTCATGCTCCACCTCATAATCATCCAACATGTTTAGAAACACTCTCAAATGATCCTCACTAGAAATTGCATTATTACCAGTAAATTTTCTCAACACAACCTTGATGTCATTGTCAATGGGATTTGGACATCCAGGAATCCCATCAAAACACAATTGTCTATACCTTTCCAACTGCATAGGTCGCCTATGAAACTGGTTATCTCTATCCTCATTATTTTTGTTTGCTTCTCCACCTCCTCTCTTGTGATCCACATATCTATTAGTGAATCAATTGTGAGTAGTATCATTACTACTACTTGTGTTCACATTCTTAGTATTATGAGTGGATTGCTCAATATGACTAGAATTTTTTGCATCACTCTAGGATGTGGGCTTTATTGTGGACTAAAAAGGATCTTGTGAACTAGATGCCACAACACCTTTTGTTGAGAATTTAGTCTTCAAGAAATCAAGCTTCCTTTTCATCTCAACATTTGTAGCCATGATCTCCATTTTCTCTACTTCCATTTTGAAAGCCTTATTTTATTTCCTTAATCTTTCCATCTCAAATTCTAATTTGGGGGGCTTCTCAAAAGTGTATTTCTCATTTATAACTAGGTTGTTTACTATCTATTTTCCTTTTGCATTTGATGGTTTGGAAGCACTTTCATTTGGATGCAGAGCGACATCACTAGTGACTTTAGATTTGGTTTGATTAGTGGTATCAACATGTTTTACGGGCTCTTCTTGATTTTTTTTATCAAAAATCTCTGATACAGTAGGACCCATTTTAATTGGTTCAAGTTTACCCCAATTCATAAATCTCATTTGGTCTAATTGTCTTATTAATGTTTCCCTTTCAATCATGGCATTCCTAATCTATTCTTCTCTTTCCCTCTCCTTAATTTTCCTTATCTCAACCTCAATTTGAATCTCTCTTCTGAGAGCACTAACATCTCCAAAAACCTCATTAGGATTTGGAAGAGTGATTTCAAAACCTGAGTCTCCTTCTAGTTCTATTAGGTTCTAGGCCTCATTATTGGTTCCAGTTAACAAGTCAGGTGGAAAGGATGAATATCCATTGAATGTGGGAGATATAATATCACCAACAAGAGTAGAATGGGTGGAGGCAACATCTCGGTGATGGCTTCTACTTTTACCCCTAATTTTCCTAGGTCTATACCTATGGATACTTGTAGCATTTTTATTATCACAATCATCTCTTTCTTCATGATCTAATCCTAGCATATTTTCTTGACTTTCACACCTACTAGAACTTAGTAAAGGAATTTCATTCTCAGGAACAGGATGGGGATTAGACTTACTTTTATTTGTATCCTTAGCTCATAAGGACGATGGAATCCATTGATTTAAGAGTTCATCCTTCTGCACCCATTTTCCCTGTTGCTTGGGAGTCTTCTGAAGATCGTCTTCCAATTTTTCTTTTAGATGCTTCTTCATGTAACATATGGTTTTCTTCATCTTTCTTCTAAAACTCTTCTTCAATTTCCTCTTAACTTCTTCAAATAATGCACCCTAGTGCAGAGACTTTAGAGTCACCACCCAAATTTTATTGGGAATTATAAATAATAATGATAATCTTGTAGATCTTTAGATGAATTACACAGATTTGGAAGTACAGAGAATTCTTAAGACCATTCTCAACACACTTGGATAATTTTCAAGGACACGTAAGGACTTGACAATATTTACATAAATGACCTTCAAACTAATAAATGGTGGGAAAATTCAACAAGCTTCAACAATGTTTGAAAAATATTTGCAACATTTAACACCCCATGACAAATATATGTAACTCTAATCACTATGCTTGGACAAATCATACTAGGACAAGCATATTTTCACACAATTATTCCCTAGTGGAGTTGCCAATCTGTTGGTTGTTTTTTAAGAACCAAGTTGATCTTCATAATTTCCTATGGAATTGACAATTCCAATCCTTAGCAACCCAAAGGGATTGTCCAACGAACGAGTGAAAGAAGCAATGCTTTCCTCCTACACTTCAAGCTTTGCAAAGCCTCGGAGGGTGATCCCACAATGTATTTTAAAGACCTCTACACCTAATATCTAAATACATTATAAACAACAGATGAATTCCCATGTAATAGCTCAACAAATGAAATGTATCAAGGAAGTTGGTTTCTCCTTAACAACACTCTACATTCAGAGCATGAGAATGGTGAAACTTAACACAAAATAATAGAAATTGTAATTCATTTGAAAAGTTTGTTTTATAAAAGTGACTTGTTGCTAAATTGACCAAAAAAATGTATTACAAATACCCACTTAGATTAGTGCCTCATCCTAGGAACAGAGTCAATCCCAAAACCTATACAATCTGATAACAATTTAACACATAGCATCATTGAGCTTCAAAAATGCTGCATTATAGTATTTCAACATTATATTCTCAACCACCACTTCTTACTAATATCCTAGCACTCAATTGACATAAACCTATAGCTTCACTCAATCATGTACATTAATTATTTGAATTAACAAGCAATAAAAAAACTACACATCCATTGGAAATCAATGGAGACAAATAAGATAATCCTTGATTATATTATTCATAATTCATGAAACAAGTACATAGGAGAGAAAATGACTTTGAGTTTAAACCATTATGTATTATATTGCAAGTATTGCTATCAAAATTATATATGCATTAGTAGATTCAAACCTAAGACAAAACTAGGTAATGCTCAGTATTCTCTTTACAGTTCTCTTTGTGATCAATTACAGAACAATGAACCTTGTACTTTTGGCCTTGAATTCCTTATAGAAACAAAGGAGAAAAATAAGCTTTGATCTAGAGAGTACACATGTCACTACTCAATTGGACCGTTACAACATACATTCCCTTTGCAGTTGTATTTGCATCCTCAAATGGAGGGAAATGTACATAAGATAAAAGTTATTTCCATTTGTTGCTAAAGGTCGGGTCCCACCTTCCAAAAGGAATCTTTGAGCTGATTTGACAATATACATGTGCTCCAAAGACATATCCAAGTACACCAAGCGAAGATGAAGGAAAGCATAAAAAAAAGAGACAAGGAACGCGTCCACATCTGCAATCTTGTCATCAATCTCAAATTGGAGAGAAGACAATATATTATCCATACTTTAGAAAAATCCTAATTTGTACTAGTTCCAAGCTATGCATTGTGCTTCTCCCACCCGTTATTTACTATGGTTGCAAACTCAAAACCAAAATTATACTCAACACCCCATAACTGTAACTCAATCATCCAATATATCAAAATACTTGCCTTTCCAAGCTTGGAATTCATCTTCAATGGGCCAATTGAATACTATGACATCATCATCCTTCTTCCTATAAGGTGAATACTTGGTAACAACCTGATTTGCTTCTTTATCAAACTCTACCAGAACAATTTCTACATGAACCAACATATCCATGTTTTTCCTCATCATGCTCATATCATGTCTTTCACAAATCAAAGTAGCTTGCTTTGAAATGACTTCATTTGTTTCCTTTTTCTAGTCCTACAGAGTTTTGATGTTACCATCATTCTTCAAAATGGACGGAAGGAGACCATGATGTGTTTCATGGAAATTCTTGATCAATTCCTCTATCCTTGCCTCCAAAGGCTCTATATTCCCCCAGAATTCTTGAATTTCATTCACAATTTGGATGGTAGGCTTAAGCTTTTCAGGTTTGTTAGTGTCATGCTTTGCTCCCACAACCATCATCCTAAACTCTTGTAACCTAGGAATCCATGTTTCCATTAGTAGGATGGCTATCTCCTTATCAGTATCAAAATTGTTTATAGAAAACTTTATGGCAGAGTAGCTAGCATGAATGTTATTCAATCTATTATTTACCCCCTTATTTAAATGTTCCAAAACTGCAATGACAATCTTCATATTGCTAAGAAATATTTCCCTATTATGATTGTCACATTTTTCTTTGTAATCCTTTAGTTGTTCAAGTAACTCTTCTTTGCTAACACCTTCCTCTATTTGTGGTGTTTCCGATGTATCTGGCCCCTTAATTGAGATGGGCACAGTTCCCATGTTGTAAGGTACAATTTCCCATGAAGAACTCACTGGAGGTGGAGTAGCAGCAGTTGTTGGCTCGTATGAAGAAGAGGGAGAAGTAGCATTAGTCGACACTGCTTCCCTTAATTCAAAATTTTGCAATTTCTCTTTTAACAATGCTAATTCTATTCGTAACTGCATTTTTTGTTGTTGATTCTTTCCATAATCAACCAACAAATCATTGTACTTCTTTTTGAATTGCTCCTTTTCTGCAATCACTGACTCCACTGTAGCTTTTTTGAATTGTGCTACATTCACTAACATCATGGCAGCCTCAATTGTTAAAGTGCCAGATACCCTCTCTATTATCAAACCTCCCCTATAATTTGAGGCAGGCTCTACAATGTCAGGATTCTTTGTATTGGGTTCTAAGGCCCATGTAGCTAGTGTATCCCACTACTCATTGAATGTGGATCCTTGCAGTGTTATGGTAGCTTCCTCCTCATAATTGTACAAGGGTTTGTCACACCTTTTTATTGTATCAAAAGTAATTGCAGAGGCTAGGTCCCATTCCAGAAATAACAAGACACCACTCTTCCTTACTAGCTCTCTGCCTTCAACTCCAATCATTCCTTGAAATTTTTCTTTCATTTTCTTTATAACCTATGCTTGAATAGGCCCATCAGGTAGCCTTGGGTGGAGGCTTATTTTCAATTCAACATTATTGACAAACACCTCCTTCTTAGCTCTATAAGCAAACTCCATGAAAGATTTAGATTTCATAAAGGAATCATCATCAAGAAACCTTGTACATGCCTCAATTCTAACATCATTAGTATTATTTATTCTGGTAAGGTCATATTTTCTCAACCTTAAACCCAACTGTTGTGGAACTACCTCTCTTGGTGGAGAGGGCATTCCCCATTGCATCTCCTCTTCTGATACCCAAATTTCATCATCAAAATCATCTACATAATCCATTAAACCCTTGGATTCAGTCTTTTCTTTCTTCATAGGTGGTGACCTTGGTGGTGATGAATGTTTGTGTGGAGATTCAACTTCGGTAAACCTTGGGGGAGATGGAGGTGGCATCTTTGGTACTGGTGAAGGAGCTCTTCATTTCTCTTATTGAGAAGGGGTAGCAGTTGTATCCTCTTTCTTTGCTTTAATCTTCCTCGTGAAAACAATCATTTTTTGTTTTTGGTGAGGTTGGTGTGTTGACCTATCCTCCGTAATAGGGATTTCTCCTTCACCTTGCTAATCTTCAATAGGATCCCTTCCTTTGTCCTGAATTATTTTCTCACCTTTTAGCTGACCAACCACTGTCTCAAAATTTTGGAACATGTATTCCATCCTCTACATCTCATTGGGAATTTCTGCCAGAGCAGTGAATTTGGGGTCCTTCTCCCTTATTTTCCTTTGCATTTTGTCAAAATCTATCCATTTTTTCTTTCCTATCTTCCTACCTTAAATGATCAAAAATATTCCTTATCACATCTTTAGGGAAATAGAAGTGATGGGTAAACTTGGAACTCATATTCTTTGTCTTTAACCAAGCCATAAATCCTTTAGGAGCATAGGTCCTTTCCACTGCTCTCCTCATGCCCCAAGTCTTGAGTAAGTGATTTATTTTATCCCAACCACCCTTGATCATCACAAAGTTAGAACAGCATGTATATGAAGGGAAGAAGGTTCCCTTTCCCTAATATTTCAGATGTTTATTTTCCACACTTCCAAGCTGCCATATCACTTCAATAAATTCAATTCTTTCTAGCACATACTTAGGTAGTAAGTGGGCAAGACATTTGCACCATAAACTCTCAATATTGTATTTGTGGGATAGGGGATAATGTCTCCCCAATTCTGATCAGCACCTAATTTAGGTTTTATGTCCTTAGGTCTCAAGAAATCATGCAAGGCCTTAGGAATCCTTGGTAAGTTCATAGTTAGAGCCTTCCTCAAATTAGAGGCAAACAAGCTCTCAAAGACCACATAGTCAAATTTTTTATCATCCTTGTCTAAGATAGTAGTCCAACATTGGACAGGCAATTCCAAGTCACCTTTCGTCCTCTCCAATGTCATATCCTTTTCAAAATAAGTTGTACCCTTGAACAAAAGCATGTGCATAAACAATGAGTACCAACTAAATTTTACTCCAACCTCTCCCTTCTTCAATCTTACAAAACCTTCATGAATTTTTTCTACAAGAAACCCTCCATAATCATATAATGTGCAGCAATGGGGGTGTTGGATATGTGTCACCATGTACATCTAGGCCATGGGAATACTTGTGACTAGATCCTAACCAATAATTTGGAATATGGAATAAAAAGTCTTTTGAAAATAGGGCAAAAAATAACTAACTGGGTAGGGTTCTTTGTCAAATGGACCCGATGTAATCCTTCAACCTTCAATAGATGCCAGATACTTTGGAAATATGTGGGTTTTGAATTAGAACCTAACCTTCTCATATTTTTCCTTAAGAACCTTCTCATCAATTTGAACCATGTCCTCACTCCATTTGGTGAGCTTGAAAATATGAGCAATATCCTCCCTTGTGACTCTGACCATGTCAACACCATCAAAATCCCTTACAGTACTTGTGACTAGATCATATTTGGTGGCCACTGCTTTCAACAAGTCAATGTCCATATAGACATTCAACACAACCAATTTTCTCAAATCTAGGTTTCATGGGTTGCCTACTAGAACACCATAATTCCTATTCTCAAACCTGCCACTAAACAATTCCCATCTAGTGAAAGGAAATGTAGCATCCCTAATAGCACTATGCTTTTCAACCAAGCCTTCTACAACTTGCATGCCATGGAACAATGGTTGAACCTTTGGTTTTTCACTGGTAGAGGATGGCATCTAGTTAGTTAGGTCCTTACTCAAAGGTCTGATAGGAAATTTGAAGCCAAAGGCCTCCCCTCTTGATGAGGATGCTTTTAATTTAGGGGCCATCACTCAAAGGTTTCTTGTAAACTAGGGTTTTTGGTTTGAAAAAAAAAATCTACAATTCGAGAAAGGGTTTGACACAAACAATGGCAAGACCAAATCGTCTAACTGCTTGAAATGAGCATCAAACCTTAAAATAAATGCATAAACCAGAACACCCTAATGATAGAAACATTGAGAGATCACAATTGAGCAAGTTCTAGAAAATTCTTATGGCAGGATAGTGTTTTAACTTACTGGCTTAACACGAGTTGGAAACCCTAATTTTGGCATTGAATAGGCTTGAAAAATGCAACACAATCTCCCTGGATGCGTGTAATGCTTTCAACAATCCTTAATTATGCTTTAAAACAAGTTTTAAAGGCTTTACAACTCTTAATTTGGTAGCATGGCATCTTGTCTACCATTATGGCTCACTCGCATGAACCATAATGGTTCACTTTCCCTCGAATACAAATTTAAATACTGGTCATTGATCATGCGATGAAATGAATCGTCAAATGATCCAGAGTGATTCAACTTAATTTGAAAAAGTTGACTGTAAGCATCTATTAATTTCATCTAATCAAAACATGCCATATGGAGCAACTTTCTAGTGATTTGTGGGCTCCACCATCTCTTTTAGTGTTGAAGTAAAGACCACACATTAGCTTCCCCTTAAGTCTTAACCTGCTTTAAGCATTCAGCAACGAGGAGGCGGGGAAGCATTGAGATTAAATATCACACTTTTAACATGTATCTTAACACAAAACCACATGCCCATGCCCATAATCCTCTGACACAACAGACAACCTAGATTAAAAGGTTCATTTTTTATCTAGACGTGTGCCCTATATTTACCTTTGATAGCATAGAATTTACCATCCATACCCCTTGTGTTTAAATACTTCATTAATAATTCCTTTGTTCTAATGTTCTTTCTACCATTTAGATGATTCCATGTGACGCTCCCTTGCTCCCCCATTGAGAGACGAGAGGCAGAGGTGGGTCCCCCATGGGATGGCAGGGAGTGGTCAAGATTGACCCACGTCATCCACCATCAACCGTCGATCTCATTTAAATAGAATGCTCACATCTATCAAAACCCTATGGGTCCCTTTGACCATGAGATAGTCATTTTCCCATTGCCCTGTGATATTATTTTAATGCAAAATAAAATCAGACAGGGTGGTAGGGAATGGTCTAGATGTAGCCATGTCATTCAATCTTCACCATTGATTTTCTATAACCCACCACCTGCTATCTTTGAATACTTTAGGGCCCATAGACTGACATGACACGCAATAGTTGCTCGATAGCCCGTATGATTATTTTAATAGAATATGAAATAGGGCAAGGGTATGAGGAGTGGTCAGGATTTGATCCTCCAGATCCAACAGTCCTTATAAAATAGGAATTTTGCACATGCAAATTGTTAGTTCTTAAGAAGGGGCCACTGCTAGGTAAACGACGACTGAGGATATGAAAAATTAAATTCAAACCTAGGACCTGACAAATATTTAATGAATTTCAACCCACATAATATAAAGTCAATGCTTTTAATAAAATGACGGGTAGCAACTGAGATCATTAGGACTCAGGATCTGATTTATAGAATGAGTTAAAAGGAATAAGTCAAAACTTGAATGACCTAGAACCAGTGATAGGAAGTCAATGTTAAAATATAAAACATGCAAACAATTCAGACTTAAGGGATTTTGGAAAGGGTTTTAGCAACTTAGAAACCCCAAGACATGATAACAAGAGAAACCCTAAGCCCCAACATGACACTAACCAGATGTTGCAAAATTTACAAGTGGGACACAAAGAATTTTAGGGGTTCCACCACAACCTATGCTCTTTAAAAAACAATCAAATAAATAACCCAACCAAGTAGGTTATTGTCAACCTAGGGTTTCAATCAATTAATCAAGTAAAGCAAAGATCAAATGATTATTCTAGTATAAATTAACAATATGGTTCACATGATGTCACATTCTATCAACGACAACACATCTTTCATACCATTATTATTGTTGTGTTGCTAGCCTTATTATTCCCAAGGTTTTCCTAGCATTATAAGTTTAAAAAATCAAGTTATTCCCCCAAGATATTGATGTAATCCATATTTCACATTTCTTTCTACATATGTATAGTATAGACTAACTATGTAAAGTCTAAATAGAAACACATCATACAAAATCCCATATAGGGTATATAAAAGCATTAACCTGATAGATAGGTTTCATCAAAGAAAGTAATATCTGAGAACATTTAAACATAATCAAGCATCATCACTTACTCATACCATTCCTTTCCATCATAGTATTTAAATCTATTTAACCTTTCTAATATAAAATACAAAGGTATTGAAACTATCTTGCATGTTAAAAAAAAGCTCCAATTGATTATTGCTCTCTCCTAGCTTAATGGCTCTAGCTTGCTTGCAATTTCCATCAAGAACAACCTCCAAACTCCTCTTCTAGCCTCTCACTAGTTTTATACATAATTCTCCCACAAAAAATCTCACTCTAAGTCAACATTGGGTCAAACACCTTCATCCACCCCTTCATTAAAATACAAATTTCACTTCACCAAACTTTGCAAAATTTTCAAACACACCAACACTTTTGGACTTAGACATCTATCAACCCAAAACCTAACTTAGCTACTTTGTATGTGAAATTAATCCTTTTCCATGCATTTTGTTAAGTTATTTATCATCTTTGAACTCATTTATCTTGAAGGTCACAAGTCTAACCTAAAGATTCACAAGTTCATAAACATCCTTTATCCAAACATCAAAACATCAAACTTAAGTCAAAAGTGTTGTCCAAAAACATTTGCAAAGATCACTCCCCGTATCATTTATCTTTTCATCTCCCATTATCACCATTGCTCCAAAAATACTTAGAGTGTCCCTTCTACCTAGATTTGAGTCAACTAGAGAGTTCAAACATTACAAATCTCAACACAACTCTCCCATAGCTGACCCAAAATTTATGATAAAAATAAGATCACAACACAAGAGAATCATGGAAAAAACCAAAGTAACATTTACCTCAAGTGATCCCAATCCTAAATAATTTGATCCAAGAATTCAAGTTACCCCATCACAACAATCCTCATCTCCATCAGGACCATATGAGATAGAATACATCATGAACAACCCATTTGTACTTACTAAGGAAGAAATCGTCAAGTACAAACAAGAACGTCAAGCCTTAGAAAATGTAGCTCTGATTTCCCCATCTTTTGTTGCTCAATCATTGGCACAAGGCTTGATCTAATCAACCATACAAACAACTCCCTTGCTAGGGCTAAATCAAACATCTATTCCTAGTCTTGCAACTAGTCTTGCTAAATATTTTGGCCATACTCCCCCATTTGAAAGTGACACATTTGTGGGTACCCTAAACAGCACTCCATCCCAAACAACCACTTGGATACCAACATTTGGCACTCCTCCCATTCCAAAGGATCCCCAACATCCATATAAACTACTTACACTCCATTACTCTACAACAACCTATGAATATATCGAGGACATCCATCTCCATCCATACCCGTGTGTACCAAAAGTATTCCCAACATCACGTAAGGAAGTATGGACCAAGTGTCTCAAATCAACCCAAAAGGTAAAGTTAATACCCTTGCACAAAAGCATCCTTTAACTCAACATGGAAAATCTTCATCCAATCCTCTCATTAATACATCAAACCCAGCAGTTGCCCAAAACACATCTACCCCATCCATCATCCACCCACCTCAAAACAATCCCTTGATCACAAATCTCATTAATCAAGGTAATAATATAGCCGCATCTCAAACACAAGGGAATCCCTAAAAAATTGGTCAAGGGAATCATTTCAATCAATGGACTCAAGGTCCTAATGCTCCCTTAACATCACCATACTTAACAGTGCCATCATCATCTTTATCGTTTGTCCCCCAAGTCATGCAAAATCAAATGGGACCTTAAAATTGCATTCATCCACCTCAATCCACTATCTTGCAAGGAATGTTAAACCAATGGAATCCCCAACCTCTCAACAACAATCCACAACCCAAACAAAATATCAACACCCAAAACCCATCACAAATGACCCTGATCCTATATTGCAAGCACACACCCTAGCTTTACAACAAACACAACAAGGTTATCAACAAGTAGTCCAACAACAACAACAGTAGCAAGCAGCCTTAGTAGCACAAAAAAACAACAATAACAAGCAACCTTAGCACCACAACAACAACAACAATCAGCCCTAGTAGCATGACAACAGTAACAACAATAGCAAGCAACCTTAACAGCACAAATAGCAAGCGCAATAGCAAGCAACCCTAGCAGCACAACAACAACATCAAGCAGCCTTAGCAGCACAACAAGAAGCCTTAGTAGCTCAACAACATCAACAAGCCCAACAACAACAACAATCTCAACACTATACCCAATAACAATAATTTCTCACACATCAACAACAACAACAACAGGTTTTATTCTATAACCCTCAACAAAACATTGTCAGCCAGAACATGTTAAGAACATATATGCCTACACCATCATCACTTTATCCTACACCACCATACAACACCTCATCATATTAGAATCCCATGTACACTTCATCCACCATCCCACAATATGCAACACATGTTCCTCCACCCAACCCACAAGATGATATGGCATCGCAACTCAAGGCATTAATGCAAGAAATGTAGGATATCCGGGTGGGAAAAATGAAGAAACCCCATACATAGAACCTATGCCCATATCCATTCAATCAAAATATCATAATGGTATTGTTCCATCATAGTTTTGAAATCCCCAAATTTTACAAATACAAAGGGAGAGGAAGTCTTGTGGACCATATCAAAGAGTTTAACATCATGTGTATGGAGGTCGCCTATAATGAATCCTTTTTGATGTGCATTTCCCACGAAGTTTGATAGGTCCTGCTATGGATTGGTTTTCTCAATTACCTCCAGGAATCAAAACCTTCCAAGAAATCATTGATGAATTCATATATCATTTCTCCTTTAATCTTGACATGGACGTAAGCTTAGAAGAGTTATATACTCTCAAGCAAAACAAGGGAGAATCTTTCACCAATTTCTTGCAACGATGTAGGCAAAGAGCGAGTAAAATAAGTGGTTGATTCTTGATGAACAACAAGTGGGGATCATCATAGAAAATATAGATCTAGATATATCCTTCCACCTGAAGATGTAGTGCATTACATCTTATGATGAGCTTGTCCCTAGATCCATTAACATCGAGAGAGCTCTCATCTCACAAGGAAATAATCAAGCCTACAAAGACAATTTTCCATCAACCAATTCAAACAACAAGCCTCGTGTCTAGGCTAAGAATGAGAACGTGATGAATGATGGAGTGGTAGATGCTAAGGTGGTCCTAACTGCTCCTAGGCCAAACAACAATCAAATAGCTAACATTCAATCAACTGTGCAACAAACAACACCACCAAAAAACAATCAGGTCAACAACACCAAAACACAACAGATAAAAACACCTAACAGGAAGAACTATTTGATATGTAGGTATACGTAGTTGTCAAAACCTATTGATACTATCATGAAGAATTTGGTAGATTCAAACTTAATAACGCTTCCAAAATTTGAAAACTACTAACAACCACAAGATAAACCACCATGGTACAATGAAAATGATCCAGGGACACAAATGAATGAACTGCATGAGGCTCAAAAATATTATCCAAGATCTTATAGAGAGAAAAGCCATATCTATTGAGGTACCAGCCAGTAACCAAGATCTCAAGATATACAAGAATCCTATTCCATATCATAACAAAGGAAATAACACTAGCAAAGCTAAGGATTACACAAATGCAAAACATACCTATTCCAATGTAGTCACTTCCTATGATAGTTTAATTACTGTTGTCACCATCAAAGGGCCTAGTGCAGAGTGTGGAGTCACTACACGACATGGCAAGGTCACCATCCAAGGAGTTCCATCTCAACCTAGGGTGCAACCTACTTTTCCAACATCTAATCCTAGCAAGTACAATCTCCTAGATCAACTTAAGAAGACCCCCACATAGATTTTTATCTTGGAACTATTGAGGATATCCCCTGCGCATAGGGAAATCTTAGAGAAATCTTTTTATGTGTTGATGTCCCTAAGGATATAGATACAGAGTAGTTTCAAGCTATGGAAGGGAATATCACTAATCAGCTTCTCATCTTCTTGGAACAATACCTACCATCGTAGCCATCTCATAATTGTGCTTTACACCTTGAGGCCATCATTCATAAGAACAAGGTTAAAAGAGTCCTAGTAGATGGAGGTGTTAGTTTGAAAATTTATACCCTTAAGTTGATCAAGAACCTGGGCTATTCAGAAGATGCTATTGAGAAAGCAAAAAGTACCACCATCAAAGCATATGATGATCAAGAATGGGTATCGCAAGGCATCATCGCACTACCCATCCAAGTGGGACCCATCATTATAGAGACTACATGTCAAGTGTTAGACCTTGATCTCCCCTACAACATCTTGCTTGGTTGACCATGGATCCATGCCCTAAAAGTTGTAGCTTCAACCTACCACCAATGTGTAAATTTTCATTTTGAGGACCAAGAAGTTACCATCCATGGAGATCCTAAGCCTTGTTACTACTGCAAGAATCTTGAGGCCAAGTTCTATAATATTCCCCAAGTGTCCAAGAATGATGAAGCGCCTACACCTTCTACCTCATTTTTTGACCCATCATCCCTTGCATCCACCTTAGAAACAAAAATGCCCATTGTGCAGAACATTCTCGATATCAAAGTGGTGATCTAGGATGATGGTTGTGAAAACTATAAACTAACGAAGGATACTTTTGTGTTGGGAGATTTACCTCTTTCTCCCAAATCTTATGGGAAATCCACACCTATCAACAACAAGGTCAAAACAATCAAAATGGCAACTACTACCTTCACCAAGTGGGGGGATTTGAACAACAAAGATGTTAATGAGCAGGATATCTCTAAGCTATTATATCAAGATGAAAGACCTATCCCTGCTCTTCCTATGGAAGATTATAACAAATTCTTGCAACTAATGAAGGGATGGGGTTACAACAAGAATGATAAATTAGGAAAAAATGACAACGGTTTTCTAGAACACATCGTTCTTGAGAGACGTCCAAAGAATCTTGGCCTAGATTATACTAATAGCAAGGTTACCCTTATTGGCAAAGGTACTTCCACTAAACAGGTTGAGGCTTCCTCTTCATTACCAACATCACGTGATATGATCCTAGATGACTTCCCCTTGATGTTGTTGACCTACTTGAGAGTAACTCCCTCTTCATGATATCTACATCATCCTTCACCCCAAGCAACCAACCAAATGAAATACACCTAGTATACCTACAACTCATTGACTTGGACCAACGAGGACCACTTATTCTAGATTTGTTCAAAAATGATGAAGCAATCTCAAAATTCATGGGACTCTATGACAACTTACCATGGGTAGATCACAAAGAAAGTTTTGACATATATCTAGACACAGGGGTGTACTATGGGGAGACAATTCTTCAGTCGTAAAATGGACAATATGCAACTAACATGCAGATATTTGAGTGAAAACTACACTGTGGCACTCTCTGATCCTAAAATAGTAAAAATAAAGGACTCATCCGAGGGTGAAAACCTCTCTGAGGTGCCCAAGGATGATGGATTCAATCTCCCCCTTAGTGCAATGCATCAAAAAAAGTCAATAGTCTTATTAGAAAAGGCCACTCCAATCAATGTGGGAACAAAAGAGGCACCAAAGATCACTTTCTATGTTGAATCCTTGTTGGGTGAAGAATAGAAGAAACTAGCAGTGTTCTGAAAGAATGAAGATCTAACTTTGCATGGTCATGCATAGATATGCCAAGCCTTGATCCAGAAGTGGTTGTGCATCACTTAGCAGTCTATCCTGAGGCTAAACTAGTGAAGCAAAAATTGAGAAAAATGCACCCTTAGATAGCACTCTTGGTCAAACTTGAGTTACAAAAGCTTCTTGACTTGGATTCATCTAACCCATAGATTATCTTGAGTGGGTTTGAAACCTAGTACCAATCTCCAAACCCACTGGGGGCATTAGAATCTACACTAATTTTAGAGACTTGAACAAGGCATCCCCAAAGGGATGATTTCCCTCTTCCTAACATCAACATCATAGTGGATCTAACAACTGGGCATGAAATGCTATCACTCATGGATGGCTTTTCAAGCTACAATCAAATCATGATCACAAATGAGGATCAATAGAAAACTACATTCACTTGTCCATGGGGGACATATTGCTGGAACATGATGGAATTTGGGTTGAAGAACGTAGGAGCAACTTATCAAAGAGAAATGACCCTCATCTTTCATGACATGATCCACAAAACAGTCGAAGACTATCATGTGGACGATATTTTAGAAAATTCAAAGAAAAGGAGTGAGCACATACAAGTCTTGGGACCCATCTTTGACAGGCTCAAAGAGTATAAGGTATGACTGAATCCAAGAAAATGTGTCTTTGGGGTGACATCAAGAAGCTTCTTGGCTACATCGTATCATAGAGAGGAATAGAAATTGATCCAGCAAAGGTAAAATCCATCCTAGACATGGAACCACCACAAACATTGAATTAGATGAGAGGGTTACAAGGAATATTACAGTCCATTAGGAGGTTCATATCATAGCTATCAGATAAAATCCACCCTTTCTCACATATTCTCCATAAAATAATAGCTTACAAGTGGGATGAGAAGAGTGATAAAGATTTCTAGTAGATTAAGGACTATCTATTGATACCTCTAGTGCTCATGCCACTGATACCAAACAAACCATTGATCCTGTATCTCTTAGCAACATCAGCAGCACTAGGTGCTCTTCTAGCACAACATGATGAAAATGGAAAGGAAAGAGCCATCTACTACATTAGCAGGACCTTGGTGGGCTATAAAATGAATTATTAATCCATTGAAAAAGCATGCTTAGTAGTGGTTTTTGCTTCCCAAAATTTCAGACACTACATGTTGTCACATCATATCAAGCTTATTGCAAAGATCGACCCATTGAAATGCATGTTATCAAAAGCAACTCTCACTAGGCAAATGGCCAAATGGGTAATGATCTTGACTAAATTTTACATAGAGTATGTGGAGCACAAGGAAATCAAAGGAAAAGTGATCACAGACCAATTGGAAGATGCACCTATCTATGCAAAGATTCCATTGATATCCTAATTCCCTAATGAATCAGTGTTCCTTGTCAATACAGCAAGTCAGTGGAAGATGTACTTTAATGGATCATTCACCCAACATGGATCAGGGGTGAGTATTATTTTCATCACCGCTTAAGGTGATTGCATCCAAAAGTCATACAGGCTATCATTTCCATGTACTAATAACATTGTGAAGTATGGAGCCCTAATAATAGGTCTAAGGATAGTAGTTCAATGGAAAATATAAGAGTTGAAAGTCTATGGAGATTCACAGCTGGTTATCAACCAAGTCAATGACGATTACCAAACTAAGGATGAAAAGCTTACTCCTTATAAGAAGATGGTAGATAATCTCAAGGACCTTTTCATAGATATAACTTTTGAGTAGATTCCTCGCATGAACAACCAAGTAGTAGATGTCATGGAAACAATTGGATCATTGTTAGATATGCCACACAACATCCTTTAATGCGAATTCTTGGTAGAACAACTTCTTGTACCAACTTTTCAAATCCCAGAATCTGAATTTGCATGCATCATCATTAGTCTTGGATCCTTTTGGTATCATGATACATTCACTTACCTTAGCAGAGGAACTCTCCCATCCGATATCACCTCCAACCTTAAGAAGACCTTTGTTAAAAAGGCATCTCGATTTGTGATCCTAGGTGATACCTTATACCACCGAACAATCGAGGGGACATTACTACGATGTCTTAATCAAGGGGAAGCCTTAACTACCTTAACAGAAGTACACTATGGCATATGTGGTTCCCATTCTAGTGGTATGACTTTAGCTAAGAAACTATTGAGGGCAGGGTACTACTGGCCAACCATGGAAAGAGAAGCCCATCAGTATGTGTAGAAGTGTGCCTAGTATCAATAGCATAGAGATCTTATTCATGCTCCAGCTCAGGAGTTGCAACCAATGATCACACCTTGGCCATTCTCATAGTGGGGGCTTGACCTCATAGGAAAGATCACTCCAACCTCATCTAATGGCCACAAGTTCATCATAACAGCCACTGAGTACTTTACCAAGTGGGTGGAAGCCATTCCTATGACCTACATAAAGGAGAAGCAAATTGCCAAATTTATCCTAAATTACCTTATATGTCATTATGGTGTTCCACAAACCCTTATCTTTGAAAATGGAACACCCTTCAAGAATCAAGATGTGAAAGAGCTATGTCAAAGATTCAACATCCAACATCCATTCTCTACCCCATATTACCCCCAGGGCAATGGTTAAGCTGAGGCTACTAACAAGACCATTCTGAAAATCCTAAAGAAAACGGTCAATGAAGTTGGTCATGACTGGCATCTACAACTAAATCTCGCCCTTTGGGCCTATCGAACTAGTATTTGCACACCTACAGGTGCAACCCCATTCTCCCTAGTCTATGAATTTGTGCGAACCCCAACCTTGGTACCTGCAAAACAACAAGAATAAACAAGTTAGACAAGTGATTGCAAGCCAAAACAAGGATTCCCCATGAAATCCATCTACAATATTCAAAATAGGAAAGAAAACAATGAAGAACACAATAAAAATGATAAACTAGATTTGAATCCTAATTCAAATGTGCAAACTCATGATCCCATGGGGGAATTGGTGCCAATTTGATGTGAAAATTGGCCCTTTCCCAATTCCTATGATGAAATCTTGATGTGTTGAAGATGATATTGATCCACTTTGATGAAAGATGAGAACTCCAAGCCAAAAATCTGCAAAACCTAGTTATGACTCAATGATAATAGATGGAATTCAAGAGATATTTGAGCATGGTAACTTTGCTTGGATTGTGGATGATGAAATGAGGATATGAGCTCTTCATTTATAGAATTCTAAGATGGATGAATGTCCAAATTTGAGCAATACGGGACTAATATTCATCCAATGATATGATGCCACTTGTCAAGCTATGAATGGATGATGGATGTGCAAGATTTGGGGTTTGTGCCAATAAATACCAATATTTGAAATTCAAATTTGTTGAAATGACATGTAAGAGGGAAGGGAAAATGCAATAAATGCCACTTGGCTCAAGGCAAAGGACATGTAAGATGAAGTTATTGCCTTGTTGGATGTACATGTTGACTTGGAATTTTTGAATTCAAATTGAGAGAATATTCCAAAAGATGCCTTGTGAGGAAAATAGAGATTTAATAAATGAATTAAATCTATTTTCATGTGCAACTTGCATTATCTAGAGGATGTGACATGAGATGAGATTAAATTAATCAAGGGTTAATTAATTTAACAGGAGATTAGATGATATGACCTATTTGACTCAAATTTATGGATTTATTTAAATCAAATAAGAGAGGAATATGATAAGAGGCTAATTAAATAAGGATTTTGATTTATTTAATTAAAAGGGGTGGTGTTCGATTAAATCAAATAAGGTTTTAATTTATTTAATTTAATGGACAGACTTTTGAAATTTAGTCAAATAAATTGATTATTTAATTAAATAGGGATAATTAGATCAGATGGATTGATTTAATTAACAAAAGAGATTGACTTAATTAGAAAAAATGATTTATTTAATTAAGAGACCAATATTGATGAATTTAATCAGATAGGGAAATTTGATTAAATAGTTAGATCGAGGGATGATTCAGGAAGAAATGATGTTAGTAAGTCAGGATCAGATGCACGATATCAATCAGTATATTTTACAGGTCTACATTTTTCCCCTCTTTGAAGCAATGCACTTGTTGCATTGGTTCAAAGAATAACCAATCTCGATCAAAGCCAAAAATTTTGATATTTAAAAACTTGCCCCACTACTGCATGGTGGGAGAAAACATGCCATTATAATGCCCCCTCGAGAGATCGGACGAAAATTTTAATTTTTTGGGTGATCTCGTGAAAAAAGATGACAAAATACCTAACAAGTCTGAAAGGGGTCTGGGAGGCTAAAAACGTGTCTAAACGCAATAAAACGATGAAAAACAAGCCTCAAACGGACAAAAATAGGTTCGGGGGTCCAAAACCCTAGCAGGACAGCCATTTAGGGTTAAAAAACCCTAATTTTTAGGCTTAAAAGGGGCCCGAGGGGTCACTTTCAAGTCATTTTCACACACCTCCGCTAGCAAACTTGAGATTCAAGCTCTGACTCTCTGACAATATGGCGCAACGACGGCTTCCCCTACACATTTTGGACCGAGTTCGGACCTACCAGCGACCACCTAGCATCGGGGCACCGGTATGTGACCCTTACCCAAGCTTAGTTTCTTCATTTAATAGTGCAATTAATGCTTTAAAAGGGGAGCTCGCCTCCAACAGCGCTATATAGCGTCGCTCGACATTTAAACTACATTGCACCAGGCCGTTTTGCGCTGCAATGGTGCTATTTAGCACCGCAGCGATGCAGTTCAGAGTTTAGAAACTCCGACGCTGGGCTTGGGCTCGGCGGGCCGGTTTGGGTAAAGTGTGTCACGGCGGTGCCACTTGGCTCTTTTTGGGCTCGAGCGTCAGAGTTTGAGTAAAATTAAACTGTGATGCCTTCACAAACTGCACCGTTGGAGTTGAACCTGGAGCGTTCGACTAGGAATTTTTCAAAAAATTTAACACGGTGACTTTCTTTGATGCAGGACGGGCCTAGGGAGCTCTACTCTCGAGAGCACCAGTCGCATGATTTGGCTAGCGTCTTATGGGACCTGAGTGACAAAGACCAGGATCGACTAGGAGTTGCAAGATTATGGCATATTGCGTACGCGGTGCCCGTGCGCACTCACCTAGGGATGTTGTCAGTGTTGGCCGAGAGGTGGTATAGCGAGACATCGTCGTTTCATCTCCCCACTGGCAAGGCCACCATCACATTGGAGGATGTTTGGTGCATTCTACGATTGCCTATTCATGGTCGTCGGGTGATCTACGATATGGACGAGGGACGCGTGTCCTGCATCAAAGTCCTCGCCACATGGGACATCATTTACTGTGAGGGGAAAATTGAGCTAGAGCGCTATAGGGTTATATCACCTCCCTTCTGTTGGGCGGTTGCAATGATCATTTCGGGTCTTTTTGCCCCAAACAGACAAGGGTGATACTTCAATCCCGACTGGGGTTATTGCTGGGAGCGGATGCTCTGAGACAGGCGAGTTCACTTCACATGGGGGCCTGTCCTTCTAGCTTTGCTTTATAGGGACCTTCACGATTACATATACGTGGATGGTAGAGCGTTAGGGGCTAGGGTAACACTACTTCATGTTTGGGCGTGGAAGCACATTTTTGTGCTACGTCTACGCATCGTTCCAATTCTGATGGGGGCAGAGGATGCCCTCGTGGCACAATACAAAGGCGGTGTGTCATTCACACACACTAGAGAGCACGGGATCCCCTACTGGAGGCGGGTCCTAGACGAGATGCTTGTCTTTACTTGCGTCCATGCCTTGGTTGGCCCGGATGGGCCGATGATGCTGCTCAGCTCTTTTATTGCCGCTAGGATCGATACATGTAGGGGCGGGAGCACACGATGATTGAGAGGTACCTGTCCGAGCGCGTGTAGCGTCAGTTTGGAGAGCCGCAAGATCGGCCTAATGATGACTACGTAGCCGTCTTTGCACGTAGCATGACATAGGTGTCATGGGGACATGATATTCCTACCTCCGAGGCAGTTGATAGCTTCAGGCAGTTGGTAGCCTGACCGTGAGCTTATGATCAGGGCTTGGCAGATCCAGGGACCACACAGGCCTACAAAGACTGGTTTAGACCTCCTCTTCGGTTGACCATTCCAGGTGAGGATCTAGAGGTGCGCAGGGTCAAAGGCAGAGGGAGAGGATGAGGGCGAGGACTGAGGGTCGAGATTCAATAAGATCTGCCATTTGTGCCCCCAGTTCCACCAGATCACGGGGATGTCCATATGCAGGATCAGCAACAGGAGCCACCAGTCCCACCACCACGAGCCGAGAGTGAGGATCAGCCTCACGTGCAACCATGGGTACAGCCACAGGGATAGGCAGATGATCAGGACACACTGATTGCACAACTATAGGCCCAGGTTCAGGCGTTGACAACAGAGAGAGACTGGGCGAGGGCTGAGAGAGAGCAACTTAGAGCAGAGAGGGATTAGGTTGTGTAGCAGAGACAGGCTGCAGAGCTACAGGCAACCACTGAGCTAGGCCGCAGGCAGCAGATCGAGAGTATGACAGCCTCCTCCTCCTAGGGTACAATGTCAGTATGATCCTACAGGGATGCTATATGAGAGATAGAGTACTACCGTCGGGCTTACCATGACACCGTACCTAGAGTAGACTAGGTCCCAGAGTATTCAGAGCGGGCCAGCCAGAGACCACCAGAGGGTCACGGTGACAGGGGTGAGGGCAACATTCATAGAGATCGGGCTTGATCCAGATGATACATTTTTTTGTGCCTTATGGGATGATCTGATTTATTCCTTGTACTATGACAATGACATGATTGATGATATATATGAGCCGATTTTGATACAATGTACTACATACTTTTTATTTATGCATGTATGATTCTATTTCTATGTGTTATGGCTGCATTTATTTCTAATGATGTTTATACAATGATTATGACTAACAGATCTATATTATGCTCACCTATGATATGATGTGCAATGATGTTATCTGTATGATGATCTATTTTATGCCAATGTGATATGTGATATGGATTTTAATATGATATGATCTATGGTATATGCAATGATGTGTGGAATATGCTTATATATGAGATGATTTATGGATGGATGTAATATGAATGCGATGGTCATGATATGATGCAAATGAAATGGTGTTAATGCATAATGAGATGGTTTTATGAGATGCAATGATATGTTAATGCAAAGTGATATGTTGATGCGTAATGTGAACGTAATGTGGTGAGGAGATGTCATTTATGTTATGCAAGCATGTATGCCTAATGAATTAAATGCTTGTATACCTATTGCTTATGATTATGCAAAAATGATTATGGAATGCTTTTGTTCATGCTATGTGATGATTTAGATGGTAATATGAAATGGTTGTGAAATGCAAATGAATGTTTATGCAATGATTGATATAATGCCATGAGATACAATGTAATGGGTGAAATGCAATGACATGGATGCACCTATTTATGAAGCATTTTTATGATAACCTATTTATGATGATTAAAATGCAATGCGTATGTTTCCTATATGATCTGTTTATGCCATATGCTAATGATTTGTGGATGCAGGATCGATGATGATGATGGTGATGATGATCAACTGTCATAGTACCTTGTTAGCGTGATTAGTAAGAAAAGAAGAAGTCATTTCAACAAGACACAAGATGATGCAAATGCAATGATGATGATGATGATGATTACTTGTCGAAGAATTGGGGTTTTCAAAGGGCCAAATTTTCTTATGTTTGATAACACATGTGGTATGATGCATCAAGGTATAGAAAACCAGGATGGCGTGGTACTTGGTGTGATGGACTTTGACTCGACAATCAAATAGGAGTATTCTTGTTCACACCTGACATACAAAACCTTGCTAGGATGTACTTCAGAAGTTTCAGGCACCTCGGGCCAAAACACGGAAAGGTAAACCTATCCCTGTAATAGTCAACAAGTTGCCCTAGACCTCTTCCATACATACCTATCAAAGCAAGTATTTGTCGAGGTTATTTGACAAGAATGTCCAACAAGCACAACAGACAAAAGATAACGATCATTGCCCCATTCCTAATTCTCTAAATCCTCTATTTTGGGATATCATCGAGACGTCCTTGGAATGAGCGCAAATAAGATAAGTCAAAAGATAAAGACCAAGTAAATAAACAAATTGATGCTCTTCAATGCCACTAACGGAAAGGGGATGTGTTTTCTAAGGATGATAACCAAAACTTATTGCCAAAAGATAATGCCCATTGTAGGAAGGATTCATCCTAGGACATGTTAGTGGATGGCGGCACGTCATTTCGTTTACCCAGAGTGTTCTAAGGGATGATTGATATGGGACCAATTTAGATGATGAGTTACCGATACGAAGAGATAACCAGCTTGCTTACGCACTGACTTAGACTTTAGACTTGACATTTGGAGTTTTACTTTTTAAGCTGCTAGACTTGCTTCTAACTGTTTCACCAAAGGTTGATGATGACGATTAGTTTATTATGAGTGATGTTATTGCGGGTGCAAGTGAGATGAGATGGATGGATTTTTTCAAATATTTGGATGTTTTTGATGTTTTGCAATGTTTTGAGGCTATTTTTGGTATTTTTCAAGGTTTTTACAAATGTTTTGATTTTCAATTTTTCAAATGTTTTTGGGATTTTCTGAGATTTTGACCAAGAGACTAACCTAAAAACCTATCCTAGGGGCCTCGGGGGCTGATCAGCAGATTAGCCTTGCCTACGTTATACACGCAGAGACCTCGTAGTTCGACTGACGACTTGACCGATTTACATATGGAAATATACATGATGAGATGTCAGTTTATTATGATGGACTCCTATAGGTCTGACCTAAATGTCTCGGGGGATGATCAAAGATCAACCTTGCCTACATTCAAGCTCAAAAATGACGTAGTTCGACAAGATGACTCTATTTTTTGATCTTTTTGACTGACTTTTTGACTTGTTTTTAGATTTTGATATGTTCTGAATGTTTTTGGATTTTTTTGATTTTCTAATGTTTTTGGATTTTGATATGTTTTGATGTTTTTGGATTTTTTGATTTGAGGATCTTAAGAACATACACGAATCTGATTCGATAAGAACATGCCCCCAGCGTGATGCAATAGACTACTTTGATAAAGGCAGGACAAACTAACCTTGAGAATGGGTTGAGTAGTACTAGGAGGGATCATGATACGAAAACAGGACCAAGCTATGGTGCGAATGCGAGTGGATGAGTGATGGATAGAGACCTGGATGTGATGGATGATGGACGCAAAATGGATGGGTGATGTAGAGCAAGTCGTAAAGATCCTGGTGGATGGAAAGTGCTTATTTACACAAGGCGCCTGTTTGCCAGGTTTTCACCAAGGTACTTGCCCAAAGTGCCACCAAAGTGATTTTCACTAGAGGACGATTTTTCTCTTTACTATTTTCAATCCTTTTTTCTGATTTTTTTTTGGATTTTTTGCTTTTTTGATTTTTTTGTTGTCACTGAGACACCTATTTGCCAGGTTTTTGCCGAAGTGACCATTTTTTTAGGACTTTTTCTGATTTTTTGGATTTTTTGGTTCTATACCTTGAAGGAATTAGGCATAAAACTTTTTAAGATGAGAGCTATTCATGGGCTCCTATAGACGTTCCCCTTCGGGTGTTGATAGTTGATATGCCCTTGATTTATAACTTGATGTAATGATGAAAGGTCCTAACCAATTAGGTTTGAACTTGCCTTTGTTGCTTGGGTTTGGGAAATTCTTCTGATTTTCTTTTAAGACCAGTTCTCCGACTTGGAAAGTCCTGCTTTTTATTTTCTTATTATAGCTCCTTTTGAGTCTATTCTGATAGACTTGCAAATGATTTAGAGCATCCATCCATCTCTCGTCCAGTAGCTCCAGCTTGTTTAGTCTTGATACCCAATACTCTTCATCAGTGATGAGGTTTTGTAGTGATATCCTGAGGGATGGGAGCTCGATCTCAATGGGGAGTATGGCTTCTGATCCATAGACCAACGAGAAGGGGGTGGCGCCAGTGGGTGTGTGGATGCTAGTTTGATAAGCCCAAAGGGCAGGATTAAGCTGCAAGTGCTAGTCACGACCTACGTTATTGACTGTTTTCTTGAGGATTTTGTGGATGGTTTTGTTGGTAGCTTCTGGTTGGCCATTGCCTTGGGGATAGTACGGGGTGGAGAAGCAATGTTGGATTTTGAATTTCTCGCACAAGTCGCAAACCTCCTATTCTTGAATGGTGTCCCATTATCTGAGATAATGGCTTGTGGGACACCGTAACGACAGATGAGATAGTTCAGGATGAATTTTGAGATCTACTTTCCAGTGATATACGTCATGGGTATGGCCTCCACCCACTTTGTGAAGTACTCAATTGCAGTTATGATGAATTTATGGACATTGGATGAGGTGGGTGTGAGTTTCCCAATGAGATCGAGTCCCCACTACGAAAAGGGCCATAGTGTGATGATCGGGTGAAGCTCTTGAGCTGGAGCATGGATGAGGTCCCCATGCTGCTGACATTGTAGACACCTTTTAGCATGATTATGTGCTTCTCCTTCCATTGTGGGCCAATAATACCCCATCCTCAACATTTTCTTGGCGATGGTCATTCCACTTGAGTGTGAGCCACAGATACCGTTATGAACTTTGGTTAGGGGGGTTAATGCCTCCTCAGCATTTAGGCAGCGCAGTAAGGTGCCTCCTATGCTTCTATGATATAGGGTATCACCTAAGATCACAAATTTGGATGCCTTTTTAACAAAGTTTCGTTTTAGGTTTGATGGTAGGTCAGCGGGTATGACTCCTATTCGAAGATATGTATAGATGTCATGATACCAAGGATCGCCAGGACCAACAATTTCACACACATATTCTGATTCTGGTACCTCGAATGTGGGAACGAGAAGCTGCTTAATTAGAAATTCATATTTTGGCACGTTATGAGGGATGTCTAATAGGGACCCAATTGTAGCCATGGCGTCTGCTGCTCTGTTGTTGGTTCTTGGAATCTTCTCAAATGTTATGTCAATGAAGGATTCCTTTAAAGTCTCCACCAATTTCTTGTATGGAGTGAGCTTTTCATCCTTAGTCTGATATTCATTATTGACCTGATTTATGATCAACTAAGAGTCTCCATATACCTTGAGAGCTATGATGTTCCATTGCATTGCTATCTTGAGGCCTATAGTCAAAGCTTCGTATTCCGCTATGTTGTTGGTGCAAGGAAATGCTAATTTGTATGATCTTGGTATGCAATCCCCTTGTGGAGTAATGAATAAGACACCAGCGCCTGATCTGTGTTGTGTGTACGAGCCATCGAAATATAGTTTCCAGTGGTTGGCTATGTTGAGGTTAAAGATGGATTCATCTGGAAACTCTGAGATAAGGGGATTTTCAGAATAAATAGGTGCTTCAGCTAGTTGATCTGCAATAACCTGACCCTTGATTGCTTTCCGTTCGACATACTCAATGTCATACTCTAACAATATCATTACCCATTTTTCCATTCTTCCTGTGAGCATTGCCTTTGATAATAGATACTTGAGGGGGTCAATTTTGGCAATGAGCTTTATCTTGTGTGCCAACATGTAGTGTCTAAATTTTTGGGATGTAAATACTATTGCAAGGCATGCCTTTTCAATGAATGAGTAGTTTAGCTCATGACCGACCATTGTCCTACTGATATAGTAGATAGCCCTCTCTATTTTGTTTTCATCATGCTGAGCAAAGAGAGCTCCAAGGGATGTTGTTGTTGTTGATACATATAGGATCAATGATTTCTTTGGGATGGGTGGCATTAAGACTAGCGGTGTCAGTAGATATTCCTTGATTTTGTTGAATGCTTCTTCACATTTTGTATCCCATTTGTACGCTACCCCCTTGTGGAGTAGGTGGGAATATGGGTTTTTCTTGTCTGCCAGTTGTGCTATGAACCGTCATATGGATTGGAGTCTGCCTTGGAGGCTTCTCAATTGTTTTAATGTCTTTGGTGCTTACATCTCGAGGATTGCTTTCACCTTTGCTAGGTCCACTTCAATACCCCTCATTGATACTATATACCCTAGGAGTTTACCTGATTATACGCCAAAGACGCACTTCTTGGGATTTAGTCTGACTTTGTATTCCTCCAATCTGTCAAAGATAGCACTTAGGGTTGCTATATTATCTTGTCTTTTTCTTGACTTAGCTAGAATGTCGTTGACATAGTCTGCGACTGTTTTATGAATCATGTCGTAGAATATCAATGTCATGGCCCTTTGATAGGTTGCTCCTGCATTCTTTAGGCCAAATGGCATCATGGTCTAGCAGTAGGTCCCCCATGGACAAGTGAAAGTCGTCTTATGTTGATCTTCTTTGCTACCATGATTTGGTTATATGTTGAAAATCCGTCCATTAATGATAGCATCTCATGTCCTGCCGTCATGTCTACTATCATGTCAATGTTGGGAAGCGGGAAGTCATCTTTCGAACATGCTTTGTTCAAATATTTGAAGTCCGTACAGATTATGATGGCTCTGTTAGGCTTTGAAACAAGTACCAAATTTGACACCCATTCTGGATAATCAATTGGTCAGATAAATCCTGCATCTAACAACTTTTTAAGCTCCATTTTGACCAATAAGGCTATTTGAGGATGCATTTTTTGAAGATTTTGTTTGACCAACTTTGCTTTTGGATACACTGCTAAATGATGAACCACTGTCTTTGGATCAAGTCTCGGCATGTCAGCATAACTCCATGCAAATTTTAATTGTCTTTCCTTTAGGAATGTTGCTAGGAGTTCTTGCTCTTCTGATAATAGTGATTCCACATAAAATGTGATATGTGGGGTCTCCTCTGTTCCTAGGTTGACAAGATTGCATTTTTTGGCCAAGACTGCTGACTTCTCCTGATAAATAGCCCTTAAAGGAAGATTGAATCCTTCATCCTCGGGTGCCTCAAAGAGGTTTTCACTGTTGGATACATCCTTTCTTTTTACTATTTTCTTTTCAAAGAGTGCCACAAGGTGGTTTTCACTCAAGGACTTGGATATAATTCTTAGTTTCTCACTTTTGCAACTAAAGGATTCAATCATTTCCCCGTAATAGGCATGTGTGTCCAACTCCATTATAAACATTTCCTTGTGATCCCCATCTGGAATGTTATCCCTCAATCCCATAAATTCTGAGAGTGCCTCATCGTTTTCAAATGTATCAAGAATTGGTGGTCCTCGTTGGTCATAGTCGATTAGTTGGGGATATACTAAACAGATCTCATGATTTTGTTGCTCTGGTTCGAAGGAGACAGTGCTAATCATACACAGGGTGATGTCTTCGAATAGCCTAGGTAGATTAGTCATGGTATCTTCATCATCGCTACTAATATAGGCCTCAGTTATAAAGTTATGTATGTCTCTACCTATGGATATTGGTGAGTGTACTTGTGCTAGTATTGGCTGAGGAGAAATATTAACCATTCTAACTGGAGGACTTTGGCCACGTATGGTTATAATCGGAGGGGTACATCCAAGGCCAAGATTTTTTATAGGTCATGTCTCTGGCATGATAGGTATTATGAGCCCATTGTCATTTTGTCCCAGTCTTTGGTTTCTGTCGTAGCCCATTGCGAGCATCAGTTGTAGGCCCTTGCTTCCATTATCCATTGGTAAATCTGGTACTGGTCTTTCATCTTGATAGAGCATGTGTGATAAATCTCCCTCAATAACCTCCTAGCCAAGGTCTCCCCATCTTGTGAATTCGGGATAGTCTTCAGGAAATGTTTGTGATGTGGAAGCTTGGTTTTCTTGTGGACATCCCCGTGATCTAGGAGATTGTGGTAACTCTCCTATCACAAAAGTATTGTTAGGGAGCCTATAGCTTCCACAACCGTCCTCCTGGATGATGAGATTGATGTCGTAGATGGTGGGAATGGCGAGTGTCTTTGTCGCAGAAGTGGACGCGAGAGTGGCGAGGTCGATGTATGGTGTGGATGGGCCCTCATCATTTTTTGGTACTTGGGGGATTTTGTAATACTTTGCCTCAAGATTTTTGCAATATGATAACGGTTCAGGATCTCCACGGATGGTAACCTCTTGTCCATTATGTGTAAATCTCACACATTGATGGAAGGTTGATGCTACGGCTTTCATCGCATGGATCCACGGGCGTCCCAGGAGGATATTATATGGCAAGTCAAGGTCCAAGACCTGACAAGTAGTTTCCATGAGCGTTGGCCCTACTTGAATAGGGAGTTTAATCGTGCCTTGAGACACTCTTTCTTGGTCATCATATGCTCTTATTGTGATGCCCTTTCCTTTATCGATGGAATCTTCTGATATTTTCAACTACTTGATGAGGCTTAGGGAACATATGTTCAAGCCTGCACCTCCATCCACCAAGACCCTTTTGATTTTTCTCTTATGTACTATGTCTTCCAAGTGAAGTGCATGGTTGTGAGATGGTTGGGCGGGGAAATCTTGGTCAAAGAATGTAAGGATATTAGGTGTTATGATATTTCCGACCATAGCTTGAAATTGCTCTGCATCGAGATCTGCGGGGACGGTAGATGAGGCTAATGCTTCCTCAAGGATCTTCTTATGGGTTGATGATAATTTTAACAACTCTATGATGGAGATGTGTGTTGGCATTCTTTTGAGTTGGTCTAGGATATTATAGCCATTAGGAACGAATCTAGATGAAGGGACCCTATTTGGTTGAGATGATCCTGCGATAGTGACTTTGCCGCCTCTTGTGGTGACTCCACAATCTTCGGCATGAGTGCCCTTGATGGTGATGACCATGCACTCCTCATTTAGGGAGGAAATGACTGATTCATAAACATGATTTGCATTACCCTTCCCTTTATCATTTTTATTCCCTTTTTTGCCATGATTCGGCATTAGATTCGTTTAGATTTTAAGATCCTGATTTCCTGTAGGTTGTTCCACGTTTATGATTTTCTTATCGATGAGATCTTGGATGATGTTTTTGAGCCTCATGCAACTGTTTGTGGTGTGGCCTTTGATTTTATGGAATTCACAAAGTTGATTCTTGTTATACCAAGGAGGTTTGACATCGGGTTCTTGGTAATTTTCAAATGTGGGAGGTTTGATAAGTTTTTCGTCGATCAACTTTTTCATTATGTCCTCAAGTGGTTCCCCCAAAATAGTGTATTTTCGTTTGGGATATGTTTTGCGTTGGGGTGGTCCCCTTTGGTCATTGAGATTATTGATGGTTGGATTGTTGTTGGGTGTATATGTTGTGTGATACATGTTTTGATGTTGTGTTTGGATTTGTTGTGCGGGTGTGTTTTGACGAGGACCACTAATGACCACCTTGGCATCTACGACACCATAATTAATGACATTTTTGTTCCTTTCCCACGTATGAGGTTTATCATTGTAGTTGAATGGTGGGCGATTATTTTGCTATTCGTGATATGATGTTGATTCTGCGGGTTGAGTCACAAGGGCTCTTTCGATGCTAAGTGCCTTGGAGATCAATTGATCATATGTGGTGATGCCCTGAACCTTGAGGTGAAATTCCAAGCGGCCTTCAAGGTTGGCTATGATGGTGCAAACTTTTTGTTCTTCTGGCATGGTCCACTTGCTCCAATTGGCCTTGGATCGCCATCGTTGAAGGAATGAAGCAAAAGATTCATTCTTTCCTTGTTTCAGAGCCGATATTTCTTCGAGACTAACATCCATTGCAATGTTACATGTGTAGTTCTTAATGAATGTGTCCCTAATTTCTTGGAATGTTCTAATGCCTGAAGGTAAACGAGAGAACCATTATCTAGCGGGGCCTTCCAAGCTCCTAGGAAATAGCTGCATCATATAAGTATCGTCGTATGCGACTTCCATGCAATGAACCTGGAATTCCCTGATGTGATCTTTAGGGTTTCCCATCACTCGATATTTGTCAAATTTGGGGATTTCAAATCCCTTGGGGAATGGTTTCATCTCTAGGCTCCTATCAAATGGATAGGGACACAAGTTGCTTGGTGTTTTGGTTGTTCGCCCTGATTGAAGGTCAAGCACTTGTTGCGAGAGCAACCTGAGTTGCGTCGTCACATCATTTTGCAGATCAGGGGTGGAATGAAGGTTTTTTGGGGTGTTTCAACCGTGGGTTGGATGGGTGGGTTGGTCCATGTGTTGTTCAATGGTATCTGTATGTTTTGTCGAGCGAGGTAGGCTTCCACCTGCCTTTGTATGAACAACGCTTGTTGTTGATCTTGCTGCTGTTGCGCTAAGATTTGTGCTTGTTGTTGCACTTGTTGTTGTGCTTGTTGTTGGGTTGCTAGTTGTGTTGCTTCTTGCTGCTCTTGGTATTACTTTAATGCTTGTTGATATGCTTGCAATTGTGCTGCTTGTTGTTGTGTAAGAAGTTGTGCTTGATATTGGGCTTGTTGTGCCTGATATTGAGTTGCGCTTGTGTGCTTGTGCTTGTGTTGCTTGTTGTTGCAATAGAAGTTGTGCTTGAGTGGCCTTTTGTGCTTGCAATGCTTGTGCAGCTTGGGCGGCTTGTTGTTGTTGTTGTTGCAATAACGCTTGGGCTTGTTGTGCTTGTTGTGCTTGTTGCGCTTGTAATGCGACTTGTGTAGCTTGGGTGACTTGTGCAGCTTGTTGAGCAGATAGGTGTACAGATTTTTGTTTATGCACTTGTTGGTATCCTCTTTGAAAAGAAGCTTGCAATGTCATGTTGTATTGGTTTGATGTGGTGAATGTTGGTGGTGGTGGGGGTGATGGTGGATTCGGAATGGCGTTTGTGGTGGTGGTGAATGGTGATGTTTGTTTGATTATTTGATTAGTGGATGGTGGTGTTGGTGTGGTAAGTGGCGTTGTTGATGTGATTGGCCCTTGAGAGACCATGCTTTGTGATGTTATGGGGGTGTTTGATGATGTTGCAATTGTTTGTTTGTTTGTCGCCTGTTGTTGCGATGTCGACGAAAAGTTTTGAGCGTTAAACAAAATGCTTTGGTTGATAGTTGGGATGTTGTTTTGATCAATACTTGGTAGAGGGGGAAGCCCTAAACCAAGGAGTGGTGTGGATGCTAATAGCAGTGGTGGGATAGGTGGAAATGTAAGTGGTGTTAGTTGTGTGGTGTCGAATATGCCCCCTGGTCCGAACATATCTCCCTCTTCTTGTGAATTTGGGAGAAGAGGTGTTTGAAGTGTTGCATGAAAAAATGATGATGATGGATCGTGATGGAATGTGAGAGGAACATTCTTGTGTAATGGGTTTTGGGGTATATTTTGTTCCAATGTGGTGTTTGCGTCCAAGTTTTGATTATTAACAAGGGGATGTGATTGAAGAGCATTGAGAAATGTATTTCCCTTGTTGACATTGGGTTGGGTTGGAGCAAACGATGTGGTGATTTGCGGAATTTTTTGCGTGATGTTTTAGGATGGAGGTGTAGATGAAATAGGGATGGTGGATGATATTGGTGGAAAAGATGTCTCTACTATAGTACTCACATCAAAATCCGAAGGTAACTTGGCCCCTTGTTTTGCTAGTTCAAGCATGTATAACGAAGGGTTGAGCCTCATCATGATGTTGATGATTTTATGGTTCTCCAGATTTTGGAGCATTTCAGTGATTTCTTCGTGAGACATTCCAAAGGTAAGATCCTCTCCTTGGTTTTCTTCTTGCGTATTTTGTGATGATGAGAGGGTCAACAGATTACTTGATTCGGCGGGATTCATTTCTACGTTTTTTTGGCTAAGATCGCTTGAAGCGGGAGTTTCTTTGTTGGCTTCCATACTCTTATTGTATTGAGATCTAGTTAGAACCATAAAACAAGGATCAATTTTTGAGAATATGGGAGATGAATCTCTTGATTCTTTGGATTGATCTTTATTTTATGCCCCAAAGTAGAAATTTTTAGGATGCCTTTAGGATCAAAGGTGATGATGATATGATGATGATGTAAAGGATGAATGATGTGAATGTCTTTGGCTTTTGATAAATCTTGAATGAGATACTAGGCTTTTAGGACTTTGTGGATTTTTATTTTTATTTTTATTTTGGATTTGAGATTTTGTCCTTGATTTTGATCTTAATTTTGATTTGGATTTTAAACAAAAAGACCCTAAGATGTTGGATGATGATCTAAGGGATAGTTTTGTTCAAAGGATGATGTTTTGAACATGTGTGAGGAGAAGGATGCATCTACCCACACCTATTCAAACAAGATGATTGTTTCCCTAAGTATATGAAGAATGATTCATCTACATAAACTAAGCTAGACAAGATGATTTTGATAACATTGACTAAGTATATGCAAAAGGATGCATCTACACATGCCTAGCCAAAGATGTTTTTGATAAATGTTTTCAAGGACTTGGTCTCAATGATTTTGATTATTTTTATTTTTCCACAAAGCCTAGTATTTAAGGATGATTTCAAGATTTTCCAAAAGGTGATTTGTGAGATGATGTTTTTTGATGTTTTGAAAGATGGATGAAAAATATTTTGATATGTTTTGATCCTAAGATGAACCTAAAAAGATATACCTTGTTTGCCTAGACCTAGGTATTGAAGAGCATGCAAATGCTTCCTAAAGACTTTTGTAATCAAGAAATGATTTCATTTGAACATTCATTTTTGAATTTCCAACCAATGATGAGTCTTCGACACATATGAAAGTTCATTTTTCTTAGCTTTTCTTAATGTCTTTATTTTACCAAAAACACTTTCTTCAATTAGGTTTTCAAACTAAGACGTCCAATGTCTTAATTTCTTCAAACCCCACCAGATATGTTATGTGGAAATTCAATGAACTTAAGGCAAGGGTTTCCTATTGTTTACTTAAGAAGACAAATCAAGATATAATCCAATGTTTAGAAACCTCTAAGGATGTGAATCCCAAGGGAAAGCAATAACATATGGATTGAGTCAATTGTATTTGTCCTCAAAAGGGTTTGAAATTTGGATGATGTTAAGTGTTTGTTTTCATGGTGTTTTCGATCAAGCAATGCATTTTGTAACCCAAGAATAAGTACAATCCTATGGATGTGTAAGACAATATTTGTTGGATTCCCACTTGGACAAATCCAGCTACGCTTATCTCTAGTGAATGGTTAGATGCTTGACCCCACTGGCTCCCCTCCACAGCTCATTAACGTCAATCAGGGCAGCCAAGCATCAACACCCATGAAACTCCCATGGCATGTTTTCCATCTCTACTAGAAGACCGTAAAAGTGTGGGACGGCTTTAGAACGACCGTTCTTGCACCAACAAGTAGATTAAAGGATTTTGGAAAATTCTAGCACATGGGTTTTAGTAAGGACTTTTCGTTCGTAGAAGTTGACCCAACATGGCAAGAGTTCCCTTTTGGATCCATCTTGTCGGAGTCAACCATGTGATATTGGCGTTTAGTCCAATATCCACATTTATATCCCAGCTAGAAATACTCTTGGCTTTAGAGTGTTACCGGTTGAGTCGTTCCCTTGGGTGAGTACTTTTTCCCCAAGGCAGGCCCTCTAGGATAAACAAAAGCGAATGAAGAACAAAATCCGTAACTCGATCAATCTTTGATAGCAAAAAAGAGAGAGAATATACGCGAAAATGCCCCCATTCACACTCGCACAAGATGTTGTTCAATTTTAAACCCAAATCGAAATGTGGAGGTGATTACTTTATCTCATCCCAAAGTCATGAAAAATGCCTTTTGATTCTCAAGATCGCTATAAAGCGCAAGAGAAGCACATACGTCCTTTTTCAATGCCTTTAGTCTAAGTAAGCTTTCACGAAAAACAAAGCTACACTTGTTCTTTTTAAATCCACAAAGCAATAATGAATTTGTTTTAGAGCACCAAAAGACAAGTGATAAACATTTTGTTCAATTTGTTAATCCAATAAACAAAATCTAGTAAGTTGTGATCCTAAAGTTCATTTTAGCCCTTTGCAAGAAGAAATTGAAAGGTTCTTTTTAAGCCCAAACAAAAATTAGTGTTCTAAGCATGAAAAGATAACAAATTCTCAAAATAGTGTTAAACAAACACTAAAGTGTTAAAGAAACACTTTGATTTCATAAGACATAGCCCTCATGCTCCTTCTTTCTTCAATTTCGATTTCTAACCTACAAAGGAGAAAAGCAAATCAGATTCTGAAAAAACACAGAAATTAAAAAGTAGAAAACAGAGGAAAAATCAGCCATAAATCAAAAGCACGTGCTAAAATCAAATTTTCCCTTTTTACTGTCTCCCAGCGTCGCAACTCGTGAAGGCGTCGCAGTTTATCCTCCCAGCGATGCCCTCACAGCACCGCTTACTAGTCAGCGGTGCTCTATGTCAGGACATAGAGCTCAACTGCATCGCAATTTTTGCCCAGCATCACAGTTTATATCCAGCATCGAAGTTTAATATTTTTTGAAATTTTTTGCAGGTCGATGAGTCTAGCTGTGAAGTTTAAAATTAAAAAAATTTGGCAAGACGAGTCCAGCGGTGCTGTTTGTGTTTCAAGCGGTGCCATATAGCGACGCTGACAAGCCTGCGGTGCTAAAAACAGCGACGCTAACGAGCCCACGGTGCCAAAACAGTGAAGCTAACGAGCCCACGTTGGAATTTCCTGTGTGTGAAGAAAAACGTGGAAATTTCAAGAAAAAGATTAGAAATAATGATATCCATCCCTCCTTCTAGCGCCAAATGTGCGAACCCCAACCTTGGTACCTACAAAAGAACAAGAATAAACAAGTTAGACAAGTGATTGCAAGCCAAAACAAGGATTCCCCATGAAATCCATTTACAATATTCAAAATAGGAAAGAAAACAATGAAGAACACAATAAAAATGATAAACTAGATTTGAATCCTAATTCAAATGTGCAAACTCATGATCCCATGGGGGAATTAGTGCCAATTTGATGTGAAAATTGGCCCTTTCCCAATTCCTATATGAAATCTTGATGTGTTGAAGATGATCTTGATCCACTTTGATGAAAGATGAGAACTCCAAGCCAAAAATCTGCAAAACCTAGTTATGACTCAATGATAATAGATGGAATTCAAGAGATATTTGAGCATGGTAACTTTGCTTGGATTGTGGATGATGAAATGAGGATATGAGCTCTTCATTTATAGAATTCTAAGATGGATGAATGTCCAAATTTGAGCAATGCGGGACTAATATTCATCCAATGATATGATGCCAATTGTCAAGCTATGAATGGATGATGGATGTGCAAGATTTGGGGTTTGTGCCAATAAATGCCAATATTTGAAATTCAAATTTGTTGAAATGACATGTAAGAGGGAAGGGAAAATGCAATAAATGCCACTTGGCTCAAGGCAAAGGACATGTAAGATGAAGTTATTGCCTTGTTGGATGTACATGTTGACTTGGAATTTTTGAATTCAAATTGAGAGAATATTCCAAAAGATGCCTTGTGAGGAAAATAGAGATTTAATAAATGAATTAAATCTATTTTCATGTGCAACTTGCATTATCTAGAGGATGTGACATGAGATGAGATTAAATTAATCAAGGGTTAATTAATTTAACAGGAGATTAGATGATGTGACCTATTTGACTCAAATTTATGGATTTATTTAAATCAAATAAGAGAGGAATATGATAAGAGGCTAATTAAATAAGGATTTTGATTTATTTAATTAAAAGGGGTGGTGTTAGATTAAATCAAATAAGGTTTTAATTTATTTAATTTAATGGACAGACTTTTGAGATTTAGTCAAATAAATTGATTATTTAATTAAATAGGGATAATTAGATCAGATGGATTGATTTAATTAACAAAAGAGATTGACTTAATTAGACAAAATGATTTATTTAATTAAGAGACGAATATTGATGAATTTAATCAGATAGGGGAATTTGATTAAATGGTTAGACCAAGGGATGATTCAAGAAGAAACAATGTTAGTAAGTCAGGATCAGATGCATGATGTCAATCAGTATATTTTACATGTCTACATAATCAAAAGCCATCTTTTTGGGAATAGGATGCCATTTAATTGCAATCCTAAACATATTTCATGTATCTCTGAAGTCCTTGGAAAGTGTTCACCAACACTAGGATTAGAAAGAGATTAAATTTGAATGAAATGAACATGTAAATTGACCTTTGTAATTATTCGTAAATGATAGGAACATGTGGGGATGCCCATGAAGAGCTCCTAAAAAATAGGAGCACATGGGGTGCCCACATGGAAGGTGGAACCCACCTTGCTTAAGTTAACTATTTGGAGGATTGATAACACTTTAGTAATGCATGTTTAGATCCTACAAGTTAGGGATTGATACTTACATAAGTGCAGTTCAGTTTAGTTCAATATCAATATCAGTTTAGTTTAGTTCAATTTAGTTTAGTTTAGTTTAGTTCAGTTTAGTTTAGTTCAGTTCAGTCTAGTTATAGTTATGTTATCTTCAGTTGCATGTAGTTAGTTTTAGTTGAATGCTAGTTGACTTCAGTTGACTTAAGTTGCATGACTAATGACTTTAGTTGCATGACAGATATAGGTGGATACATTCAGTTAAGTGGGGATGATCAATCATGCATAATGTTTGCATGAATTGGTGGAGAGATATGTTTCAGTTAACTAAGATTGACTTGGACCCACCTTGGGCACCCAAGTTGGCATCTTTGAGTTAACACCTTTTGCATGAGAAGATATTTACAAGGCTTAGTTAAGTGGGCCCATTCTTGGGCACCAACTTTGAGGTAATTCTTACAAGATATTTTCTTGACCAATGATCAGTTAAGTGTTTAGCTTGGGGTGCCTAAATTAAGGAGACTTTGGTTTTGACTTCATGTTACAGAGTGGAACACTACTTGCACAATATAGGCATGGTTTTTTGTGAGGATCTTTATGCTTTTATATTGCACAACGCTTATGAGTTAATATGCACAATTATTGTTTATTAATTGCAGCAATTCCATCAAAGTTGATTGCAAGTTAGCAAGTATAGCTTGTGCATGTGTGAGGGTTTGAAGTATGGCATGGGATGTGTGGATTCATGCTTGGTGACATGGAATGCATGGATAGCTTGTGTTGTAGAAAGTGTATGATATTTTTGTCCAGGTTGTGAAGAAGGATTGTTGAAGGAAAGGAAGCATATCAATCAAGGATTGATATAGTATTATTGTAATCTTGTTCCAAGGTTAAGTAATACAAGCACAATTGATTCTGGTGGTGGAATTTTTTCCCAAAAGGGTTTCTCCATGTAATGTTGTGTCACTTTTATCTTCTTGTCTCATTCTTCTATAATCTTCTGTCTCTTTCTACAATTGGTAAAATTGATCTAAACAGATTAATCATACACAAAGAATTGTGACAAAGAACACTTAATTAAATCTACAGTCACATAGGTTTACAAGTTTTAAGCTACAATTTCACCTTCATTCTCAACATTTGGTATTAGAGCTAGAGGTTGGGTAGAGTTTGGGATGCCTTTCTCTTAAAAGTTTGAAGGTTTTTTGGTTGTAGTGGGAGATTTTACTATTATGTTATTACAGATTTGTAAAATAAGTGTGTTTTATCTTCTTGGTTTAGAGATTATGGTTTGCTTGAACTTTTGGGATTTGTGTCGTTAATAGTACATTCTTTGATTGTGTTGAGGCCATGGATGATCTTCATTTAGGAGATGGTTATCACGATTTCATGAATAGCTTGGTTACATGTTTCAGTGGGAGCTTTTGACAGTGATGGTTTGATGTTTATCTTGTTGCCATGTATAGCTTGGTATCACAGTTCAGTGGGAGCTTTGGTAGGATATGGTTATCTTCATGTAATTTGAAGAGGTTTTAACATCTTGTTTCATGGAGGACCCTAAGAGTCTTTGGTAAAGGTGTTATTTTTCTTCCTTTGGAGAGGATGTAGTTCTTTTTGGTTTTGAGTATTAATCATTTGCTTGGAGCTTCATGATTATGGAGGTTGCATTTGAAGATGGCATGGATTGATTGGTGGGTGCTCATGGATACTAGAGAGACTTGGGCTAGGCTGGATATTTCTTATGTTAAGAGATATGTGTTGGAATGTTTACTTGTTATAAAAAAAAATCAACAGTAAAGACCGAGGAGCCTACACCTAGAAATGGATGTGAGTCCATCATAGACCTGATGAGAAGGTTGTCTTTATTTAAAGACTATATTGCTTGGTGTTGCATGCACAGGAAAATCTTGTATCCCACTCTTGGTCTACTTGGTAGGTAAATGATCTAAGAGGTGTTGCCCACCTGATTATTAGATGCATTATTTATATGTATCTTGTCTTCTCTTATGTAATAGTATTGAAAATTGAGTTCTGAGGGATTATTGAGAAGATGCATGATTTTATGTATTTCCATTGTTCTCCTTGCAATCTTGAACTTTAGTTAGTTCTGAGGATTTGAGTAGGAGAGGTATGGTAGAGAGTTAGTGGCTTTGGGAATATTCCATTTTGTTGTGGGAATGTTTGGCTAAGTTTGATCTACTTTTTGTGAGAAGTTTACATCTAAGTTCTGCCATGTTTCATTATAAGTTGAATGGTTAGATGTTGATAACCTTTCAATTTGGGAGTGTTGAAGGAGATCTTACTTTACACAGTTTGACACATGTTAGTGTGGTATAAGAACATGGTTTAATTTTCAGATTCTCTCTTTGTGGGAATATTGTCTTCTTCTTTAAGGTTCTTGTGTTATGAGAGATGTATTTTCCATATCATTGTATGCTTCTTTGACACTATGTTAGAGGAGTTAGCCACATCCTCTATGTGAAGTGCTATAGGAGGACTTGTTAATGTTGTGATCTTGTTTTTCAAATTTGACATTACCTATGCAGTGGGATTTCCAGAAGGTATATGTGTTCTTTATGATAGGAGCATCTCTCTTGGACTGGTTACACTTTACTACAACGAGTTACTTTAGAGGTTTTTTATCACATGTCTATGTGTGTTATTACCTTGAAGTCTTATTTTGTAGGATGGTGGATATATAGGGACTTGTTTGAACATTTGGTTTGTTATGTTGATAGCATGAAGTTCTACCTATGATAGTTTGGTTACAGAGACTTGGGAAAGGTATTCATTGAGAAAGTTGACACTTTTATCAATGTTGCAAATAATTTCTCTTGGTGCAAGAAGGCCATTGGCCTTGAGTTATGTACTTGATTTATAATAATGATTCATTTTTTAGAATAATTGTAATGTATAATGTCAAGTGGGAGAATGTTGGGAATATGATGCCATTTAATTGTAATCCTAAACATATTTCATATATCTCCTAAGTCCTTGGAAAGTGTTCCCCAACACTAGGATTAGAAAGAGATTAAATTCAAATGAAATGAACATGTAAATTGACATTTGTAATTATTCCTAAATGATAGGAACATGTGGGGATACCCAAGAAGAGCTCCTACAAAATAGGAGCACATGGGGCACCCACATGGAAGGTGGAACCCACCTTGCTTAAGTTAACTGTTTGGAGGATTGATAACACTTTAGTAATGCATGTTTAGAACCTACAAGTTAGGGATTGATATTTACATGAGTGGAGTTCAATTCAATTCAGTTTAGTTTAGTTTAGTTCAGTTTAGTTTAGTTCAGTTCAATTCAATTCAATATCAATTCAGTTCAATTTAGTTTAGTTCAGTTTAGTTTAGTTTAGTTTAGTTATAGTTCAGTTATCTTTAGTTGCATGTAGTTAGTTTCAGTTGAATGCTAGTTGACTTTAGTTGACTTCAGTTGCATGACTAATGACTTCAATTGTATGATAGATAACAGGTTGATACATTCAGTTAAGTGGGGATGATTAATCATGCATAATGTTTGCATGAATTGGTGGAGAGATATGTTTCAATTAACTAAGATTGACTTGGAACCACCTTGGGTGCCCAAGTTAGCATCTTTGAGTTAACACCTTTTGCATGAGAAGATATTTACAAGGCTTAGTTAAGTGGGCCCATTCTTGGGCACCAACTTTGAGGTGATGCTTGCAAGATATTTTCTTGACCAACGACTAGTTAAGTGTTTAGTTTGGGGTGCCTAAATTGAGGAGACTTTGGTTTTGACTTCAAGTTATAGAGTGGAAATCTACTTGCACAATCTAGGCATTAATATGAAATCTACTTGCCTTCAACAATCCTTCTTCACAATCTTATGAATTAATATGCACAATTATTGTCTATTAATTGCAGCAATTGCATTAGAGTTGATTGCAGGTTAGCAAGTATAGCTTGTGCATGTGTGAGGGTTTGAAGCATGGCATGGGATGTGTGGATTCATGCTTGGTCACATGGAATGCATGGATAGCTTGTGTTGCAGAAAGTGTATGAAAGTTTTGTGCAGGTTGTGAAGAAGGATTTTTGAAGGCAAGGAAGCATATCAACCAAGGATTGATACAATATTATTGTAATCTTGTTCTAAGGTTAAATAATACAAGCACTATTGATTATGGTGGTGTAGTTTTTTTTTGAAAGGGTTTCTCCACGTATATGTTGTGTCACTTCTATCTTCTTGTCTCATTCTTCTACAATCTTCTGTCTCTTTCTACAATTGGTAAAATTGATCTAAATAGATTAATCATACACAAAGAATTGTGACAAAGAACACTTAATTAAATCTATAGTCACATAGGTTTACAAGTTTTAAGCTACAATTCCACCTTCATTTTAAACACATCTTGCCTATTGAGTTCAAGCTTCCATCATTGCGAGTGTCACTACAAAACCTAATCACTGATGAAGAGTATAGAGTATCTCAGCTAAATGAGCTAGAATTCTTAGATGAGCATTATCTGGATGCCCTTAATCACTTGCAAGTATATCAAAACCAACTGAAATATAGTTATAACAAGAAGATCAAGTGTCAATCTTTCCAAGTAGGGGGGATCTTGTCCTAAAGCAGAATCAGAAAAATCTTCCAAATCAGGAAAGCAAAGGAAAGTTTGAGCCTAATTGGCTAGGTCCCTTTGTCATCATAGCAAGTTATGGATTAGGAGCATATCAATTGTCAACACCTGAAGGTGAACCCTTGCAAGAACCAACTAACTGTTTACATCTTATAAAGTTTTATGCCTATTCTTAAAGGGTGTAAATCTGAAAATCCAAAAAAAATAAAAAAATGATCAAAATCCAAAAAAAAAAGAAAAAGGATTGAAAAAATTAAATCGTCCTCTAGTGAAAACCACTTTGGTGGCACTTTGGACAAGTAGCTTGGTGAAAACCTGGCAAATAGGTGCCTTGTTTAAATAAAGCACCTCCATCTATTCTTTGGCTCTTTATCCTATCAATCCATCCATTGCATCCATTCATCGCATCCATCCATCCTATTTATTCCATCCCCCATCTACATTATTATCATAGCTTGATATTGTGAATTATTGTATCCTCTTAGTACTACTTGGAATATTCCAAAGGTCAACTTGTCCTACCTATATCAAAGTAATCTATTGCATCACACCAAGGGCAATTCGTTATGGATCAAATTGGGTTCTTGTATATCTTAAGGTTATTGGAAATTGCAATTCGAAAATCCTAAAAAACATTCATAAAAAGTTCATCAGACAATCCAAAAACATTTTTAAAATCTTGTATAACCAAAAATCTAAAAACATTCAAATTCATGTATAGCTAAAATCCAAAAACATTCGTAAAATTATAAAGTCAAAATACAAACATCCAAAACATATCAAAAACCCTAAAATAGTCAAACATCAAAATCCAAAAATAGTACCATGTTGAACTATGAGTCTCTAAGCTTGAACGTAGGCAAGGCCATCATTGATGTGCCCCTGAGACACCCTAGGTTAGTCTTTAGGAGTCTGTCATAATAAACTTATTCCATCAATTGTTAATATCTCATCGTCAATAAGTCAAGTTAGTCAAACTACATGGTCTCTGCATGTATAATGTATGTAAGGCTCATCTTTGATCATCCCCTGAGGCCCCTAGGATAAGTCTTTTAGGTTAGGTTCTTGGTCAAAACTCAGAAAACTCCTAAACATTCAAATACCAAAAAATCCCTAACCATTCAAATATTAAAAAAAACCTTAAACATTTGTAAAATCTCGAAAAACTCCAAAACATCCAAATATCAGAAAACACAAAAAAACATCCAAATCTCAGAAAATCCCAAAAACATTTGAAAACTTGGAAAAAACACAAAAACATTAGAAAACATTCAAAAGACCTAAAAAACATAAAAAATATTGGAGAAAACCCTAAACAACCTCAAATGATTTGAAAACATAAACATTCATATAAACATTCACAAAGACCAAAAAAACCTCAAATAATTTGAAAACATAAACATTCATATAAACATTCACAAAGACCAAAAACAACCTCAAAACATTTTAAAATTCCAAAAACATTGAAATATTCCAAAAATCCAAAACCATCCATCCCATTTCGCTTTCACCCGCGATAAAACTTCACCCATAATAAATCAACCATCATCTTCAACCTTTGGCAAAACAAAGAGAAAACAAGTATTGCAAGTCGTAAAAGTAAGAACCTAAGTGTCAAAATCTAGAGTCTAGATCATAGGTGAATGAGTCAGTGGAGTTTGTATTAATGACCTATTATAAACCTCATCCTAATCAAAACATATGATCAACATGTCCTAAGATGCATCCTTCTTGCGATGGACATTAGTATCAGAAATCACCTTAGCTAAAGTAAACTGACAAGAGATATAGATAACACTGACTGTTTGTCTTTGATCTTTTCTTCTGATTTATCTTAGTGACCCATTCCGAGGACCTCTCGATGATGTCTATCTAAAATTATTTAGAGAGAAAGGAATGGGGGCATCAATCATTATCTTTTGTTTATTGTGCTTATGGGTATTCTTGTAAAATAATCTTGGCGTATACTTGCTTAGTTGTGTGTAGGGAAGTCATTTGGAGTAGACTGTTGACTATTGTGTATGCTTTGGTCCAAGATATTCTAAACTACTAAACTATATTCCGATGAGGTTTCTGTATGTCAAGATGTGAACAAGAACTATCTTATCTATTTGCAGAGTCAAAGTCCATATCACTAGATACAACACCATCCTAGTTATCAATACCTTGATGCATTGTGTCTATGTGTTATATCAAAAATAAGGAATGATGGAAAATCCCAATCCCAAGATATAATCAAAATCATCATCCATCTCTCATCATCATCTAATAAAGTCTCAGTGGATCAAGGACTTGTTGGAATTTATCATCAAAATCAATGGTCAAATCATTCATCTTATTTCTTCTATCTTCTCTCTGCACTAACCTAGTATCATGACAGTCAACAAAAACATCATCAATGCATCCATCCTACATCCATAAAGCATTAGCATGCATACATCTTGCATCATCACAACATATCATAATATGGAAAACATATTTCACTACAACATCATTATCATTTAAGTTGTGATGAATAATGTAAATTTTTTATTCTAGGCGGCTTAAATCATTGCATTATCATAGCATAAACATACATCGCATTATCATATCATAAGTATGAACATCTGCATTATCCATACATCCATATGCATACATCATCATCTCATAAATTACATAGAAAAGTACACAAAAATAAATACATCCATATCATTTGCATAAGCATAACATCTGCATATCATAGCATCCATACCATAACATGTCATAAAAAGATACTAAAAAAGAAGTGCATTCATCCATTACATCACACCATACATCCACCATTGCATAAACATAAACATAAATAAAAGAGGAACATCACATCATATACATCCATACATTCATGAGCATGAAATAAAAGAGCACATCACATCATATCGAATCTAAATCATCTCATATATATATATATAATGGTGACTGTCATGATACAATATTTGAATCAGTGTATCTGTATATCAATCAAAAATACAATATCCATGAGGCTATCAAAAATGAACCCATGAATGTATATCTGTATAAATGAATCGGGCAAACAATCAAAAATTGTCTATATAAGCAAGCTAGCCCTAGTGGTTGCTCGACTCACCCCTAGCTGACGGTTGATCCTCAGCTCTAGGAGGTGCTCCGCTCCGCTATGAAAAATTAGGCTATCGCATCCCCTGAGGAACATCATGATAATAGTGTGTGTAGTAGTATGCAACCTCAGTCACTACTTCTCTATATAACCGAGTAGATATAGTACGGCACTGTGATGCAGCTATCACTGCCTCTAACTATTGTCTCCACCCAATCTCCTGGGCTAGTTGTAGGTCTAGTTTTTGTCACAACTGAACCTCATGATCCCTCTGGGAAATCAATTCCTATACCTGTTGTTGTAGCTAGGCCCTCTCTACCTGTAACTGGTCTCTCTCGACAGTGAAAGCCTAGATATTTGTGCCCTCAACTAAGCATTTGGTTGTGGAGGTGGAGGAGGTGGTGGTGCCCCCAAAACTTGTCTATCATGCTTCCTTGGCTGATGCCTTGGGTCCTGATGACCCTAATCCTACTCATGCTACTAGTTCCCATCACCTAGCACTTGACCCCTATCCTGATCCTGATCCTAGCCTCTACCTCAACCACCATCTTTGCCTCTGTCTTGGCCACCATCTCAGCCTTGACCTCTGCCCTTGCCTCTACCTCTACCTTTGCTAGGGTATGCGTTCGCTGGATCTATTAGGTGTGTAGGTGGCCTGAACCATGCATCATAGGCTGGTGTTGTGCCCACATCTAGGAGACCCTAATCATATGCCCATGGCTATGGGATGAGTTGTCTGAAATTATTGATCGCCACAACGGGATCAATTAGGGCTCCCCACTGTACCTCCCTCTAAGCTCTAGCAAAAATGGTAGTGTAATCATCTATTAGAATATCTTGTACCTCCCCAAACTGTCAATCAACGTAGTCTGAGAGGTATCACTCAATAATAGTGTGCTCTCAACCTTGTATGTACTGAGTCTTTCTGGAAAAATCTAGTTGTTGCTAATCATCGTACCACCATGGATGTTATAGCCACGGCCTCCATCTAAACACCGTCATGTCATCAATGACATGACGCCAAAATTCCAAACCTATGGGGCCCATGTGCTACAATATCATCGACCCTTCATATCTGAAAATGATAGGCTCATCCTCACGAATATCTACTAGAACAACCAAGGGCCTCAACACTGCAATGTGCTCGTCTGCCCATATGTGAAGCAAAGTCACCCCTGCTCTGAAGCTCCTGCCCACTCAGTAGATGGCCTTGTACATATCATGGTAAAAGGAGGCAAGGAGAACTAAACCCCAAGCATGCATAGTGTCTCTCTGGATCATACCATCTCATGCTAATCCCAATTTGGGACTGAAACCTCTGTCCCATCAGTTTGGAGCAACGATGCCACAAATTAGGGCTGCAACAAACAATCTGAATGTGTCCACCTAACCTCAGTAAAAATATAGATCAATCTGGGAGTTGACCAGAACAATCGAACGTCTATGTAAAAGAGAGAGACATGCATCTCTCCCAGAATTTGGGTCATAAATGAAACACTCTCTATGGATGGGCAATCGTAAAATATGCTACACATCCTCTAGTGTGATGGTCGCCTCCCCAATGGGAAAGTGAAAAGAAGAGATCTTGTTGTGCCACCTCTCGACCAGCGATGTCATCAAAGTAAGATGGGTCCTGATCTTGGGCATGAAAGCGACAAATCCTAACTCTAGCCTCCCTAGCCACTCCACCTCCAAGTTGTCAAAGTCTCTCTTCGTAGCCAAAATATCGTATTGATGCTCCTGTGACATCAGTGGTGGAGGATCCTTTTGCACGCATCACGCACATAGCGTCAATTTTCCGAAAAAGTTGAAAAACTTATCAAAATTTAAGACTTTGCACCCAAAACATCAAATATATCGCTAAAATCAATAGTGTCATTAATTTTGGGGTGTGTTGCTATATCAATTTTGCATCGCCAATTTGGCAATGTGCATCACTATGCTCAATAGTGAATTGGTATTGGGGTGCGTCACTTTATTAAAAAATTGGGGTGCGTCGCCATTTGTTACATGTGTTGCCCACCACTTTCAAGCGATGCTGAACTTAAAAAGCCCATGCATCACTATATTACCCCGGCGACCCCCTAATCAAATGTGTCAATCAAAAAATTGAGGTGTGTGCCTCAACAGAGGGTGTATCGCTATAAAATCAATAGCAATGCTTCTGACACTTCAAAAGTGTCACTATATAGAAATGCACCTATCAACCTAACTTTGATGCCCTATTAAATGCACTTAAAAGCGAAAATTGAGAGAAGTTTCAAGTCGCATACCCAAGGTCCTACGTCTGCACGCCACTGGTACTCTTAAACTCGATCTGAAAGATGAAGAGGGAGCACATGATGAGCCATTTTTTTGGGGTATCAGAGCTCAAACTACAAAAATATCTAAGGTGTGAATGCATAAATGAATTGAAAGTTTTATTTAAGCCTAAAAATTAGGGCTTTTGCTCTAATTTCAGCCAAAAGCTAGAGTTTTTTACCAATTTCACTAATCTTGCCAAATTGAAGCTTATTTTCCACTAATTTTTGCGTTCTTGGCATATTTTTGCATCTCAAAGCTTTTTTGGACACCTAAGGCAACATTTAACCTTTGTTGAGAAGTCAACCCAAAATTCAAAATTTCCACCTGATTTATCAAGGGGGCAGGGAACTAGCTTATTCCTTCCACTAGCGCAACAGTGGGGCATCCAAAAATTAGAAAAATTTTATTTTTTGATTTAAGTAGCATTTTTTAATATGAAAGGCGTCAATATTTGAACCAACATAGCAGGTACCTCACTTCAAAGAGGGGAAAAATGTAACACTTAAAAATATCCTGAATGATATCATGCACTCGAATCAGGTATACTAACATCGTTTCCTCCTAAAATCCATCCTCTTTTCGCCTTTGATTAAATTTTCCTAGTTATTTAATTAATTGCATCATTTTTTTCTATTAACTTAATTAATTTAATCGAGTTAATTCACCTCCTTCCATGCTAACATTTCATCTTATTAAATTAAATATATCAAGTTATTTAATTTAAATCCCTAAGTCCTCTTATTTAATTAAATAACCCTAATTTATTGAATTAAATATCATATCATTATCCCCCTTTTCATTAAATCACTTTATTTAATGAATATCATGAAATTCCCCTAATTACATAATTAAACCTTTGTTTAATTATCAATTACTAATAAATCTAATTCCCCCCACTTGCAAGGGAATATTCCTCCTTTGCACATTCCTCCAAATGGAATATTCCTTCCCCTTTTCAACATTAAAACTATTTTAATTTGCTAAATATCTAATTTCCCCTAACCCATGAAAATATTCCAAAGAATATTCACTTTCCTCACTCATTTGGAAAAAGGAAATATTCTTCTTCCTAACAAACTCACAAGACTTCTTGTGCAAGTTAGCTTACAAGACTTCTTGTGCAAGTTTTGAGTGTGTTTGTTTGGAAGAATATGCGCCCTTGATTCTTTCCTTGATCCATGTGATCATTGATTCTCATCCATTGATGAGAATCCATGATCCATGTTTCATCTTTCCTTCATCCTTGACCATTGATTAACCTTTTTAATATCGACCCTTCATCTCTCATTTGTCCTCCTATAAATAGGTCACTATTTGGAGATAAATGGATCCATATTTTAACAACAAACTTATTTTGTTAAAATCATTTGTGCTTGCACTCATATTTAACATCATTTTAGCTTAATTTACTTGCATATTAGCTTAGCTTCCATTAATGGCTTCCATGATAACATAGATGCTTACATTTAGTATACCTCATAATTAAGGTTTTAATCTTTTTAGCTTAAACTCCATTTAGAGTAGCTTTGCATACATCCATATCAATTATCTTAGCATATATCATGTTAAAGCATCTTTAAATCATGTTTGCATACACACCTATCATCGGTTTCGTCGATTCTCTACAATAGAATCGATCAAAACAAGTTCATTTATCCATGGGATTGGAAAAGGGTCGCCATTCCACATCAATGTGACACCACTCCCCCAATAGGATAAGTTTCAATGTCTAAGATTAGAGGTTTCTCAAGCTTTCATATTTTAAATATGTTAGTTTCAATGGTTTCTTGTCTTTGTTTAAATTGAATGATCTCTATTGGGACTAATGTTTAGTGATTGAATATGCTTTGAATTCTCATGGATCAAGTGTATTCAGCCCATACTAATTCGTCGGTCACAATAACATAGTTTTATATCAATACTCTTGTTATCAGTATTTATGTTATCATCTTTGAGTTATAATTTCATAATACACTAAAGAATATAGATTTAGTCAAATAGATGGATTCTTGAGTTGAGATTTGATTAGGTTATGTAAGATTGCAGTCACCCAAGTAAGGGCCTCTTGAGGTAATTGTAGTACTCTTTATAGTTTATATTGTTTGTTAATGACTTGCTAAAATAGGTTGTTAGTAGATGTGTTCATTGATTTGATTTAAATTGTTAATAGTAATCAGTTAATTATCAACAATTATTTTGTACAGATGCATCAACAAATAATTACAACATAGTTGAAAATAGTTGGTTACTATCCCAAAAGGATTACTTACTTGTAGCAATTATCAATAATTAAGGTTTATAATATAGGCTTTAATTTCAGTCAAATTTTATATGCACAACCTCTAGGACAACTCATAAATCCTCAACTGCACATATAGTGCAGGTACCATCCAAGAAGAATATGATTCCTTGGTTTGATTGTAACACACTTTAGTCAGTAATTTTCTTGATAAAGGATTTGTTGGTTTGTTGAGTTGAATGCATGCCCCTTCTACATCAATTTACTGAACATAAATGGAGTTAGAAATTTTTGGCATCGTTGTTGGGGATGGTGCTAAGGTTTAGAATTTTTGAGTTTTTGGTTCTTTTATGTATTTCTTTCTTAATATAGATAATTTGATATCTTTCTAGCAATTAGGACTATTAATATTTTCAATTCAATTTTGAACTATCTACTAACAATGTGAAGGAAGATAGTTATTAGCTCAAATACCATTACATGCGGCAACAAAGAGATTCTTTAGGGAGATTTCTTCCATCAAATTAGAACCAAGAGGAGTTAATAAAAGATATTGATGCAATAGGATTACCTCTCATACCATCAAAAGAGCTAATTAAAGAATTTGATGGAATAGAGGCACCTCTCACACTAGAAGATATCCCATATTTTGAAGACATCACCACTAGACATCTCAACATAATGGTGGAAAAAGCTATAGAGAATCCTATTTAACCAATTATATTTGAATTTTCAATATCAAACCAAGAATGTGCAACTACCCTGAAGAACATACCTCCTTCAACTCTACCTAATTTTTATGGTTTAATCACATTACCGACAGAAGAAGGTTAATTGCAAATGTAAAAATATTGTTAGTTTTCTAAGGAGAATCATGGAAGACCTAAGTTTTTCACTTTAGAAGATGAGGAAGGTCAAGTATTTTACATTTCCCAATGAAAACCCTAGCAATAGAGACAAGGTATGCATCAAGACCCCTTGTCTTACAATATTCCATTTCTAGGAGTCAATTCAAATTTTCTTAATTGAAACAATACACCTTCAAATAATATGCCAAATCAACCTTGTTAAAGCATATAATCATCCAATTGGACTTCATAGCAGGGGATATGGCAACTAAAACCATATTAATCTCCAAATTATAATCACCAATGGCAATCATCTCAAAATCCATGGCCACAACAATAGCGAGGAAACCAACAATGGAAAAACTCAAATGTAACCTACTTTTAGCCATAGAAAGCCTTGCCACAACAACCAGCCATTATGACAAACCCAATTACACTTGCCCCTACACAACCAAGAGCACCTCAATTTTCTTCTCAACTTACACCAAACCCTAAAGCCTATCCAACAGTCCTATACTGATGAACCCGTCCAATACCCAACCTATGCTATTGAGGTTAGTGATGTTCACCAACATTCAATAAAAAATGCTTTTTGGACCATCATCTGCACACATCCAAAATTATTGATGAAGACCCAACCATCAAAGCTAACAACCATTTGAATAACCAAAATGAGCACCCTAAAAAATAAGTCACAAATAGAAATCACAAGAAAAGAACCACCATTATTAGAAAGATAGAACACTCAAAAATCTCACCTTGAACTTGAATTTGACTTCCTATGCCAGCTAAAGAATGTCTATGTCAAAATTCCCCTGATCCAATCCATCAAAGATGTGTCAATCTACACCAAGACTATGAGGGAACTATGCCTTAAGAAGCAAAGAAGAAAACAAAGTGACCCTTAGACTATCCATGTAATAGGATAACTTGTTCATATTATGTTGGGTAACCTGGTTGTTCCAAAATATGCAGACCCTAGCAATCCTATGTTAGATGTATAGATTAATGGAACCCTCATTAAGAACACTCCAATTGATCTAGGGGCAACAATAAATATGATGACCAGATAAACAATGAAAAATATTCAATTGATAAACTTAAGACCTACATCGACAATCTTACAATTGGAAATCAAGTCAATAGTCAAACCAAAAGGTATCATTGAAGATTTAGTCATTACACTTAACTCATCGAAATATCTTGCATATTTCATGGTCTTGTAGCCTAAATCTAACCTATGTGGATATCCATTAATCCTAGGATGGTCATGGTTGGCCACAACAAATGCCTTCATAGGATGTAGGTATGACAATATAATCATCTCCAATAGAAATGTAACAAAGAAATTGGTCCTTTATCCAACTACACAACATTTTTTTGACCTAGAACAACCTATCTGGTCAAACTTAGAGGATGATGACCAATATTCTCTCCAAACACTCATGACCATTGAACACAGCCCATTGATAAATATTTAAGATGAGGATGAGGTTCTTTCTAGTATTATACAAAACTCTTATGGGATGGATCCACATCAAGACCAATATGTAGCATGTTTGACATGCCCATTGCATAATATTTACCTACATCTTTTGAATCTACTTCTCTGATGTTCCATAAATTACTTTCATAAAATTGTAGCCTCAATTTATCAAGATTAGATGTTGCCTCTCTTATGACTTCTGCAACACTAATGGAGATATGATCCAGTGAAACACTTAATGTCAATAATTAGTTGACAACATCTTAGCATTTTGAGTTTCTCAAAATGCTACAAACTCGTAAAACTATTAGGATTTTTAGGTAGGATATAAGAGTTAAATTACCAATTATAATGACCCAAGAAACATAGCAGAGTTGGTTGGGGCCCGAGGTTTGCTCCCTCAAGGTCACAAGTTCGACTTCCACTTCATAGTTTGGAAGGAAAGGGTCAGTAATATTGTGTCATTCTTGCTCCACTGACTCAGGGTATAGGAATGGACTTTGATAAAAAAAAAAATTTAAAAAAAATACCAATTATAATGCAAATTTAATAAATAGAATAAATAAATAAATTCACAAAATAGAGGAACAAATTAACAAAGGTGCAAGACAACAATTTTAACTTGGTTCACCCTTTGGGTTCCATCCATAAATAATAACAGTCCAATTTTATTAAATTTCTAGTGATAAATAAATACATTTAACCTATAGCAATATGTTGGAATGAGCAACTTAAATTCCTCACGATTTTCACTACACAACACACATCATGTTGTTGCAAGTTCACAATGCAAACTATTATTAACTCCCATCTACTATGTTGCATTTCTATTTCCAAAACCGTGAATATTTTAATTCTCTTGCGTTGTTTATTCCTTCTTCTCACACAACTATTCAATTTCCTCGTATGATGTTTTTGATACAAGTTTCAACTTTCATCCACAACAAGACATAGTTAAACTTATGAGTAGTTACAAATTGGTTTATAACACAATTCATTAATAAAATTCCTTTAATAAAATTTCCCCTTGCACTCCCTTGTTAATTAATTTAGGGGAAAATTGCGCCAGGCAAAGAGGATAAAATCTTAACTCCAAAGGCTAATCAGGCTTCATAAACCAAAAAAAACAATATTTTCTTGGGAATATCATGATATGAAAGGAATCAACCCTAATCTCTGCATGTATAGGATATACATCAATGAAGGGTGCAAACCAGTAAGGAAACCCCAACAAAGGATGAACCTTGTTGTTAGAGACAATGAAAATAGAATTACAAAAAAAATTGGATGCAAGATTTGTATACCCAATACCAGACAGTCAATGGGTCTTCCCATTAGTAATAGTACTTAAGAAAGAAGTCAAGTGGCGAGTATGTGTTGACTATAGATAATTGATTACAACCACTAGGAAAGACCATTTTACTCTTCCCTTCATTGATTAAGTGTTGGATTCCTTGGTAGGGAAGAAATGTTTGTCTTTCCTAGATGGATTCAATGGCTACAATCAAATTAAATTATCTCTTGAAGATCAAGAAAAAATAACCTTTACATGTTCATGGGGTACCTATGCCTATTCAGTCTTATCGTTCAGACTATGTAATGCCCATTCAACCTTTCAAAGGGTTGTTTTGAGCATATTGTGATTTTTCTCATGATTCTATGGAAGTATATATGGATGATTTTACAACCTATGAAGATTCTTATGAAGAGGAATTAGAAAAACTTAAGAGAGTCCTCCAAAGATGCCAAGATCATAATCTCTCTCTCAATCATGAGAAATGATTCATGATGATGGAGGAAGGTGTGGTTTTGGGGCATTTTGTGTCAAGGAGTGGAATTTAGGTAGACCTTAATAAAATAGAATTAATCTCAACTCTACTTGTACCACAAAAACATAAAGATATAAGTTTTCTTGGCCATGTAGGGTATTATCTAAGAGATTCATTAAAGACTTTAGTAAGATATAAGCTCCTCTATTTTTCCTTATTTCTAAAGATATTGAGTTTGAATAGACACCTACCTGATAAGAAGCCTTTGAGGCTCTTGAAACCTCTCTCACAAAGACACTTGTTCTGAGAGGACCCAATTGGACAGTTCTTTTTCACATTCATACAGATGCCTCTAACTTTGCTATAGGTTTTGTGTTAGGATAAAACTAGGGAAATTTGGAATATGCTATCTACTACATAAGAAAAAATCTATAAGTTGTTAAGCTCAATTATATTGTTATAGAAAAGAGATGATAGTTGTAGTCTATGCCATTAAAAAAAATAGATATTACATCACTAGTTATCCTATCTTTGTTCATACTAACCATAAAACAATTTGGCATTTAATAAATAAACTAGTGGTTAGTGGATGCCTTTCTAAATGTTTTTTTTAACAAAAGTTTGACATTACTATTGTGGATAAGATAGGAAAAGCAAATGTGGTGATTGATTTTATCTCTAGGATAAATATTAATGCAAAAGAACCACTTGTGGATGAATCTTTTCCCGATGAGAACCTCTTTTCCTTAACAGTGTAGACACATTGATATGCAGATATTGCAAATTATCTAATTATAGGCAAGACACCTCCACACCTTTCACCAAGGAGAGGTACCATTTGGTTAAATGAAAATTTTCATATTCATGAGTGGTTGGCTACCTCTTTTACATAGGACCTGACAATATAGTATGTAGGTGCATACAAGAAGATTAATTTTATGATATTCTTAAAGCTTTCCATGATGAGCCTTGTGGAGGAAATTTTGCAACTAAAAGAACAACACTCAAGATCCTAAATATTAGATACTATTGGCCAACATTACATAAGGATGTAGTTAAATACACAAGAAGATGTGATCATTGTCAAAGGATGGGTAGGCCTACAAGAAGTGATGAAATGCCCCTACAACCACAATTGGTAATAACACCATAACAAATGGGGCATTGACTTCATTGGGCCCATAAATCCTCCTTCCAACAATAAGGAAGATATACTGGTATGTATTGATTATCTAACCAAATGGGTTGAAGTTAAAGTTTTATAGTGTGCCAAAGATAGCTAGGTAGCCACATTCTTATATGAGGAGATATTCACAAGATGTGGAGTACCCAAAGAGATAGTCATTGATCAAGGGCCACAATTTACTTCAAATACAATTGCTCATTTGGTCAAGGAATATGAAATCAGGCACAATAAATCAAGTCCTTACCACCCACAATCAAATGGTCAGGTAGAGGTTACAAATAGAGAAATTGAAGGAATATTAACAAAGAGTAAAATTGTATAGAAAGGATTAGGTAGCCAAATTACCAGAAGCAGTCCAAGAATACAAAACATGGAAAGCAACAACATGGTTTACACCATATAAATTAGTCTATGGAAAAAATGTTGTTCTTCCTATTGAATTTAAGCATAAGACACTGAGAACAATGGTATAACTAGGCATGGGTCTATCTAAAGATCAAAAAGATAGATTGTACCATCTTAATGCTTTTGAATTAAGAATGAAATTAATCCACCACATATAAATTGTACAAAGACAAAGAATGGAATGACATGAATAGTACATAAAAAATAAGGAATTTCATGTTGGAGACTAGACATTGCTATATGACTCTAAATATAAGGACCATAAAGTCAAACTACGAACAAGATGGTTGGGTCCTTATGAGATAAATGAAGTATATCCAAATGGTATAGTACAATTGACAATAATTGATCAAGTTAGATTTTCTCTAATGGTAAATAAACATCATCTAAAACTTTACAAAAATCCATTGGATAAAGATAACTTTCTATAGCACCTACAACAATAATTTCCACCACCATCACCATTAGATCACAAGATTCTAGATATATTGCCTCATATGAAGAAGTCATTAATTCATCCATTGCCACATCAGTAGATGAGCCCACCAAATCAACTACTAATATTCCATGGGTATGATTTTCTTCCTTAAAATAAAATAACTAAAGATAAAAATAAAAAATATATAATAAAAAATAATAAAATGAATTCAAATAAAAGCACAAAATTGGAGATCACTATTTTTGGCACATGCAACAATGCTACCCACAACTTCTTTCATAGGGACCTATAGCCACTATCTTACAATAACTACCAGTCATACCTAATTTACATTCATCCATAGCTACTACCTAAGGGACTCGTACAAATTTCCAACTAAGTCACCTAATGTCACTACACTTACATATCATCACTTTACATTCCGCTTTCTCTATTGTTGCATGCAACAATTCATAACCCATGGAGTACGTACATATAACACCTCATCGCACCACCAATCACATTCATGCATGCCATAATTTTCTTCCATATCTATGCTATTTTCAGCCATGCATCATCATTCACATGGTTTCCAATTATGATGAATTCAATTCAATCACATCCAATCACGATAATGAGTTGCATTTTTCCCATAATTCACTCTTGGTGACCACTTCAGCATCTTCTCACACACCACATTTTATTTCATCCCTACTCCTCATAGTATTCCTCTTATTAATATCATTAATTAACATAATTTCTATTTATTCTATTAGCAATTCCAATTCACACATCATTTATTATATATTATATGCACTTCAAGAAACTTCAAAACTTCCCTTTCATACTTCTTACATGACTTGTCATTTGAGGATAACTGATACCTTTAGTTAGGGGGTATTCCACCTTGATTTCAATATGTGGAAAATATTTTTAATGTACCAACAATATATGCTAAGCCTTTTCTCTTCATAATTAATGGAAACTAGTTAAGTTGCATGTACCAACAATATACTTAGCATTGACAGCTAGTAGAAGGCACAAGAAGTAAGAGCAATGAGTTGTGAATCATAACAGTAGTAACTAATTATAAATAAAAATAAGAAACCACAATAAGAAGGTAAAAGGATAATTTAGAAGTAAGCTACATTGTCACATAATGGGTGGAGAAATTGAATCAAAAGAGAACCAACCGATCATATGACATTGTTAAATGATCAAGACTGTTTGCCTATTTTGTAGAAAACTAGGTGGATGGATTATTTTCTTAAATTAAATGAGTATAATGAGGCTATGACGTAGTTGTTCACAAGGAAACTATAGAATAATGAAGCCATGGTGAGGGGATTAAGAGTTGATGCTTCAAAATCAATAATTGTAGAAGTAACTAGGTTTCCTGCAATTGGAGAAGAGTTTCTAGCTCGACTTGATTCTATCACAACTCATTCTAAATTTGTGCAACTAGGATAAGGGTTGGACTTATCAACTCAAGATACCAAACAAATATCTTTACCCTAGTTATGAGCTTTTGTTTTTGTGTATATTATTAGGTATTAACTTGTGGTGGTAGAAAATCCTTATTATTCACAATGCATTTTAAATTTCTAAGCCATCTATGTCGCAATAGGCTTGTAAATATCCCAACTTATTTGTTCAATAGGTTGAAGAGAATGTATGTCAATTATAGAAGAAAAGGAAACCAGTAGACCCTGTCAAATCATGGTTTAATTATTTTATTGATAAAAAGAAGTCTCCAAACTCAATTTCTAGATGTTTCTTGGGAAAATTTTCTAGAATGCAACCACATAAATGATAGACCATTAAGGACCAAGCTAGCTAAGGAAGATAGGGCACGAGAGAAGAACAAAAAACTAAAGGAAGAGGAAGAATAACATGCAACCTCTTCCCACAAAACATCTCACCTACCCATAGCCATCATAAACAACATGAGATGCAAAACACTCAACATGTAGCATCCCCAATTTTAGAGACCCATGTCTTTAGAGATTCCACTTCTATACCAAAAACCAACAAGAAAAGGTGTACACCTTCTTCCTCTAGGGAAAAAAATAGAAAGGGCACATGCAACCACAAAGGAATTTACACCAACTGAAGGAAAAAGGTGTTATAGGAGGAAAGGTCCCTCCTAAGAAGAAGAAGGTGGTCCTTAAGGAAACATACATAAATTTAGAGATAGAAGATTTATTTATTGATAGAGAACAATTAAAAAGTATACAATTCATGTGTTCAAACACAATCACAAAATTAGAAGAAGAATATTTTTATACGAGGAAGTGGACTAAACCTCCCAACAGTGTAGAAGACCAAGAAAAACATGTCTTGTTTGTTGAGTCTAAAGAAGAATTATTTTTGGAAGGTGAAGAGAAATTTTATGAGTTGCAAGCAACTCTTAAAAATGATGAATTAGAAGAGCAATTGAGGGGATACCTACAAAAAGAAACTAGGTTGGGTAACAAAGTTAAAGGATTGGAGATTTAGTTGCAAGCTTATCAGTAATAAGGGACAAGACTAGAAAAATTGGCCCAAATGGCCACTATTGAGATAAATAAGAAAGTTCTAGATCCTAATCAAAAGAATAACCCTCCAAAAGAACCTACAACCCCAATCATGGTAACCCATGGATTAAGATTGTGTAATAAAATAGAGGAAATTTCTCAATGGAAATGTTATTGGAATAATGAGAAGAAAGAAATAATAAAGAATCATGAAAGAGAAATTGAGGAAAATAATATAGAAATCAAAAGATTGGTGCTCAAAATTGATAAGATGGCTAAAATGATGGTGCAACTCATGAGGTGTGGACCTCCTACGAGGGTTTATGCCCTATTTTTACAAGAACAATATTTATGTTTTCAATTCAACCAATTGTATAGTGACCTCCTTGTCTCCTTGTCCAAACCTAATCTATTTCTCTAACATATTACAAAAGAGCCACCTGTGAGATGCAAAACTAATTATGTGAATTTTATCTACATGAGTTGGCAATCCCATATGGCACCACTTGAAACCTATTGATTTTTGTTGGGGATGTTCAATTGAAGACATTAACATCATTTATACATAAATGAACATCATAGAGGCCTCTTGCAGAAACAACATAATGAAAATAATAATATTCCCCTCAAAATCAAAGCAGAGGCCAAGGACCCTAACCAAGTGGTAGTAGAATAGATTGAATTGATCAAATGACTAGGGGTAAATAAAAAGATTACATAATGCAAATTTGAAGGTTACAAAAGATTCAAAGAATCAGTTGTTGGAACACGTAAGGAGGCATTAAAATTTTTACATGAAAAATGAAATGAACTAACACAAGAACTGAAAAGAACTACACTTTGTTTTTAATTTCTTAACATCAATCACTTGGGTGTACCAGTACATCAGAGCATCCATTGAGCATGGGATCACCTAGCTTTTCCTAGTATTTCAACCTCCTCTTCTCATATATCCAATTCCACACTAGTTAGGAAGGAAAGAATCAAGGTAAACAACAAAACAAACTAGATGGGAAAGATTGGCTAAGAAAAAAAGGATTTTATTTGAAATAGGAGGAAGGAGTTACTAATCAAGTGGAATATAAAATTACTACACTTCAATACAACATGAGGCCTTGAGCTGCTTGAGGACAAGAAAGATGCTTAGTTGGGGTGTGATGATCTTAGAAATTATCCTCACTTTCTTGTTTTAAGTTTGATATTTCTCATGACATTTCTAAACATTTCCAAGACATTATCCATATTGTCCTATTTATTTTAAGTATTAAATCGTAGAGGATGGTATATGGTATATTATTGAATGTTTATGTGCATTAATGAATCTTTATAAAATATGATAGTGGTATATGTTAGTTATAGTAATTTATGATGTGGAGATATTGTTGAGAAAAACTAACCCCTTGTGCAGCAAAGGCCAGTCACCCATATGAAAGGTTGCTTGTTAACCCACAACCAAGGGAGTTTCCATCTACAATAAAGGACACAACATCCTACAACTAAAGAATGAAGTATTTGAGTATTATGGGAGTGGTTTATGTAACATGCCAATTGTTCTACCAAAAAAAATTACTATGTTTTTAACCACAAGTAAATTATGATCACAATATCATCAATAATTTTTTTCTTTTCACATTCAAGAATAACATGCATATTTGAAATAAATATCATTCCAAACTTTTCCATTGCATATAACAAAGTATTACAACTTTCATATTTGATAACATTTCATGTTTACAAATTTTCCATAAGATGGATACATACAACATACATGGCTCCATCGAGCTTTCTGGCATTAGGTATACAAATAGCCCAGGAAATCCCCCATCCAAATCTTGGTCACCAGCTGATGAGGAGAAGCATCACTCAAGCACTTTTCTACCAACAATGGACTTACTATGGCCCCCCACACATCTACCACATATGGTGAGATGGCCCTCCCTTCGATGAAGAGATTGGTTTGGTAACCCCATAATAAATTGACCTTATCTGAGCTTGGTGTTGTGCCCTACATATCTAGATCTATCACATAGTGGCTACAACCTACCATATGACACTACCTTCCTATTATGTAAGTCGGATCACAGTGAACTAACAATGTAAATAGTGGCAACTTACACTACTTTGGCCAAAGTATTCATCACCCTCAATTTAGGATGGACGTTACACACTCACCCACCTTCCTAGCTCAATTTGTATTGACCATTCATATCCTAAGCCTAGGTTATCCCCTTTCCCATGGATTAATCTAACCCCAAGAATAACCTAATACCTCTTTCTTTTACTAAGACACATCTACAAAAGTAACTCAAGCAATTTCAACAATTCACTATTTCAAACTAACCATAGTTTATATAAGTTCTATATTAATCATAGTATATAATACTATATAAACACTCATTCCTTAATATGGAATATATATAAACAACAATCAATTGAACAAATTCCCTAATCTAGATTTAACATGAATCTATCGCATATAACCAAAGAAGACATCTAACTTTTCTTGCTACTCAAGCATATTTTCCAAACAAAGCAAACAAAGACAACCAATCTTTTCCAAAAACATAAAAACATAAAAGATTAAGAATCAACATGCTTGTTTATGCAACTCCAATTGAACAAATTGAATTCTTATTTTAGCCTCCTCCAAAGTCAGCTTCGCAGCTCAGCAACTATTACTTCCTCTCTCAAAATACCCTTCACAACTCTCTACAAAACCCTCACAATTCACTCACAAATTCTCTCACAAAAGTCTCACTTAACTTAGAATTATGCTTTAGCAACTCAAAAATTAGCAACAGAAAAGCAAGTATGCATGCATCCCAAATGAGGTAGCTCTCTCCTCTATTTATACAAAATTATGAGCATCTGCAACCTACAAACTAGTTATTCAAGGTGACACTTCTCAGTTCAAAAGCTTGACTCAACAAATAAAAGAAGAAGGTGACAACTAAATTCATTGCACAGAGAACACCTACACAGCCAAATATTTCCATAATGGACAACAATAATGATAATTAGAAATTCAAGGATAATGTCTCCTATAGGTCGATCTACTTTGGCTAGCTTAATGCTCGACTAGTTCTCACATTTCAAATTGCTTCATATACTTGAATTCATATTGCAGGTTTAGACTGCTATTTGATTTGCACCATTCTCAATTTGACACCAACAAACATCATGCACACCCCTATTACCTTGGTCATTATTTGCTTATGACCAGGTCAATGTTTCATATGCATTCTTATTCACTTTGCCTTTTGCATTTTGACTTAGTTATTGGAAAATTATAATCCACGTTGGTTTTGCCACAATGTTTAATACTCATGCGCTGCCCATTTGGTGCATTATTCTTTTATTATCAACACCATATACTATATAGTGTATGTTGCATATAATATACGTTATGCATTACATAGTTAATGTTGTTCAATATAAGTTATGCACTTAACAATATGCATACCTTGCACTTAATATCAACCATGCACTTTAATAATATCTAAATCATTATATTATATGTATATATATATATATACATATATATATATATATATACATATATATAACATAATATATCTATATATGTGTGTGTATATATATATTTATATACATATATACCCATCAACTCATAAGTTTATTAAATACATCATTCGATATTTGAATGCATATACTTATATTTTTTATATTCCACAAAATAATATTGCATGTGTATATACATACATATACACATATATTAATATATTAATATATTTGTATGGATGTCTCCATTACATCAATACATACATATATATGTGTGTGTAACTATGTATGTATGTATGTATATATATATATATATATCATTGCCTCATAATCAAGCCCATATATTCGCAATCATATCGACTGGCATATATACACGAAGTGTATATATATGTCAACTTGTCCATTTGATATCCCCACACATATAGGTAATTTTTCCATGAACATGTGTAGATACGTCTATCTACGTATAATCATGTATGTATTTACTCATGTGTATGATTTTATCATTGTCATGTATATATATTTTATGTATATATCTCATCGATTAATTATAACATATAAGGAAGAACTCACACATATCAAAGAGACTCAAACACTTAACCCAAATTAAGAACATTCACAATTTAATTCATAAACTATTGTAATTCACACATAAACAAGACTAAGGCAACTTACCATTTCCTGAAACCACTTACTCGACTTGACCAACTAAAAGTGAGTGTGTGTAAGCTCAATTAGATCTTATTAAAGGTTACCAAACCAAGTTCTTCTCCTAAGTGATACTTACCCTCTCTTTCAGAGGCTCGAATTTGTGCCTGCATTCAACTTAGCATATTATAAACATAGTTCACCATTCACAAAACAAACATTTGCATCATACATTTCATAATCAAAATTCGTCATAAAAATATCAAAAAAAAATTTAGTAAAAGGCATTAAGCCGACTATATATTATATAATAGAAAATATTACATCATAGAATAACAATAGTTTTATACAAGTGTGGAAAAGGATTCCACTTGCATTTCCATCCTATCTAGATAACACTATAGTGATATCAAAATGTCAATATGTGCTCCAAAAATATATTATCAAAATTTCAACACCATGTATGACATATCAGTTGACATTATTACTGGTATGAGAATACTTTGGCATATACTAATAATTTTACAAACATATCCCTGTGGTACCAAAAATGCAAAAAACTTCACCAAACTTATAGATGCTCTTTCAAGAATTTCCAATTGAAGAGCTTTCCTCCTTCCCTTCTTTCTAGACAATCTAATTTTGTGGAGTTTCCTGCAAAGGTGCTATTACATTCATATTTGGTAGAAGCAGTTGAGGCCTCTCTAGCTACTCATTCTAATACACACTCCTCTGTTGCAATCATACCCTGTCGGATTTGTTGATTTTGAGACTCATTTAGTGGTGTAAGTGGGGGCCTAATTTGAACATTTTGATGGAAATGATGTGGTATAAGAAAAGACATTGCATGATATTTGTTTTTGAATTTTCTCTCCATGTCAACACCCAACTCAAAATGACAATGGCTTAACTCCCTGTACATATAGCTAGAGGAATTGAATTCAAATGACATTTTATGGCATTATGTATGTTAGTGTAATAAATTTTGTGATGCAAATAATGCCTAGGAAATATTCCTCCAACATATGCTTCCTCCTACAAAAGATCATGCTTCTGGATGCTTTTAAGTAAAGCATTATTCTGCAAAAAGACATATAAGCAAAGTACAAACACATATTTTTAACGATATTACAAACAAATTCATATATTCAAGTATTTTAACCAACATGGTAATAGTAAATAGGTAAATACACAATGGGGTGTAACAATTTAGTTATAAATAGTTCGCTTTTGACATGTTTTCTCAAATATTTTGAGGGAAATAAAACTTTTCATGATGTTGGATAAGGCCTTTTGAATGCTATTTGCATGATTGTACACTCATATCTCTTTGTTGATATTTGGTTGGTATGCATAGTTGACCTCATTGTTGTCCTATGCCCATTCTTGTCATGTGTCCCACAATGTATTCATTGTACTATGCATTTATTTTGCCATGTGTCATTCAAATTGTCAAGAATTGATGTCTCTTTAACATGCTATATCTTTGGCGCTGTCATGTTCAACTAACTATCCTTGTCAATATTTCATTAATTGCCATGCGTATTCATGTTCCTCATACTCTCTTTTTGTCTTACCCATTATTTTGACATACTCTTCATACATCCTACCATTGATTTTTTGAGTATTTTTTATCCTTATTTTCATTAGGATAACATGTAGAATATAACATAGTGGATAAATCATCATAGCAAAGAGAAAATTACCATCTCTAGATATTGCAAAATGTTTCTCATTGGGATTACTTAAAAGTTTCATTTCCAAGAACTCCTAATTGATTAAAGGGAATCTCAGTTATGTTACCTTTACATTGATACAAATTATCTTTAAGTGCCTTTCATGATCTTTCAATTTTCAAACCCTTAACTATCACTTAACTCCATGTCTTTTGCTCATCACTTTCTAAATTCTAACTGTCATTTCAATGTGTTTGCAATTTTATCTTTGTGCCTTTCAAATCCTTAAGGTTGTCATTTCATCTATTAACTTTTATCCCCTATGCCTTAAGACCACTCTCCATTTTTCTTTCTTTAGAGTAAATTGTCCTTCATTGCTATCATTTATCCTTCTTGTCTTCATGGACAATATTATGAGCTTCAAGTCTACCCTCATACACTAACCCTTAGGTTCATATAGAACAAGCACTTATCATTGTGCTTTATTGTGTCACATCCATGACTCTCTATGACTATCATAAACTCCATGTTGTCATTGTGGTTTGAATGGTAACAAGTTTGTCCCATTGTCCTTAAACTTTTGTCTAGTGTGCATCTTGTTAATTGTCCCTTTGTCATTCTTTGTTATTGTTTCATCATCATGCCGAACCATAACAATTCCATACATTTTCATCACTAATGCAGGGGCATCTAGTGGTGTAAGGGTAATCCTGCATCACCCAAAAATATTTTTTGCTTTTTGTTATCCTTTTGGTAGATGTTTTTGTGTTTCTGGACACCCTTTTCGTCGAATAAGAATTCCCAACTTTCAAAACTGTTTTTCAGCTTTTTCTAGTCAAACTACTATTTTTAGCAAGTATGAATTTGAAGGCATGAGGAGGAAAAAATTATGGGAAGCTTCAAGATAAAAAACAAACACTTTGGCAAAAGAATTAGGCCAAGATCATTCCTAGTTTGAAAGATATTCAAGTTTCAATTTCCCAAAATTACCCTGAAAACTCTCTTGAGCCAAGTTTGAGGCACTAAACTATCTTATATGGGCCCAAAAATTGTCAGAACTAATGGAAATGGTTCTTAGCATGTACTACACTCTAAGACCTTTCCAACACTTCAAACAACATGTAAAACAGAGTCTCGGATCAAAAGTTATGGCTTTTGGAAGTTTGTCATTTTTTTGGAAAATTGCTAATTTTTGAATTGGGACTCAATTTTTAAATTTCAAATTTCAAATTTCGGCGCCCAACCACCTACATTAAAAATTCAAATTGTATTTTTTCTAGAAGCCAGAAAAAGGCTATTTAGGACTCATTTTGGAAATTTTGGGGGGCGATGAGAAAAGAGAGAATTGTATTGGGAAAGGGAGAATTCCTTTTTAGAAACAGTGAAAGTTGCATGTATTGCAGCCTGTGAGGATTTGATCCTCTAGAATGTAATTTCTCTGTAATGAGAACATATTGTCAATAAATAAATAATAATTCTATTATTTCCTCTATTGTGTGCTTTTCTGAGTCTTGGGTTGTGGTTCTCATCAGTCACTCTTTATCTCAAGGTAAAATTTCTCTTCTAAAAATGATGTCTTGGTCACTTCTATATCAATCGTCTTCTTGCATTTTCTCTTTCTAACAATGTCCTCTTAGGAGCTATCTTTTCATTCATCATTCTCCAACTTTCCTCCATAACTTCTTCATTTCATGGCTCTCACTTAAATATTGTCACTACCCTATAGCACATCTATGGAGTATTGTTGAGGTGTCTTTTATGATGTTTGGTTATGAAAAACTATCCTTCATATCTTTATTGTTGTTCCCTATGAAGCTTTTCTTCCACCTACTATTCTTGTGGATATCCTTTAAAACCCTACCATTCATCGTATAGCTATTCTCTGCTATTCTACTTGATAGTACCTTTGTAAATATTGAATGTTCTTTACATGATCTATCACTTCTATCCATTGCTAGAAGACTGTCCCTTTGTCATCCATCATTATGATTATAACCATTGGGAAGAATGCCATCATAAACACATTTTCCCATAGCCAAAAATATTTGCAAAAACTCCTAAGATTTATGTCCCTTTTGACCTTTCTTTTTTACTCTTGACTATCATTTCTAATTTAAAAGGTTCCCTTGTTGTCTTCTTAGAAGGGTTGTCACTTGTCTCATAGGGTCAAGTCACTATCATAGGCCATTCACTTGGTAAACATCACTTCATTGGATTGTGCATACTTAACATGACTATCATATTCCACATCAAAACCTACACTACTCTCCGTCATTTGACCATACATTGACCTTTGTTATGTATGCTCTAATTTTTTTTATTACATGTGGTTTTGCATTCTTAGATAGCCTTTACATTGCATGCATTATCCATCTTGTTTCTGTGCATATCTCTTTACCATACAATGAATTGAAATTCCCTTTTGACTGTTCACACCCAACACCTTGATACTTTTCCAATTGAAACTTCAATTGACTATCATCATTGTCCTTTAGTGACTAAATTTAGACCTTGTCATTGTTAACCTCTCTTATGGCTGCCCTTTGTTAAGAAAACTATCTCTCTATCTTCTTGAAATATTCAACTAAGTTCCCATTATCATCTAGGATTTTGATCCATTATGAAAGTTGTATACTTCATGCAACTCTAACCGTTCACTATATCCACTTGAAAAGAATTTTTAGGGTGTGTAAGGATTTATCTAAGCACATCAAACCTCACAACTAAAGCAAGAAACCATAACATCTAGACATGGATTAAGGCATAGTTTTTTTCTTTTGATTTCACTATCATAAGAAACTTAGACGATGACCATCATATTAAGAAGATATATGGAAATACATATGGACATATGTTATTATTGAGGATATTTGGGATAGGTTTTATACCACATACATCATGGAAACAATAATAAGATACACTTTGACCATTCTATGAGATACTAAACCAGAGGATAGTGTGTATACTTTGTATAACCTTGTGAGACCATGTCTTCTATGCTTGACACCGGTAGTGAACATCATTAATAAGAGGACAAACATCTATAATTTTGACACAAAGGTAACTTGTAAGGCACTTTCAAGGTTCACATTCAAATTAAACTCTACCTCTTTCTCTTTTGAAACTGTCTCAACCACACACCAAGATATATGCTTTCAACTTACACATTTGTTTCTTCTAGCCATATATTAGTTGTTGATCTAGAGGTGTTTGTTGGTCTATCTAAGGCTCAAAACATATTATACAAATCTCCACTCCATAGGATACTTAGCTTCTCAATCTCCCTTGTGCATTTGATCATGTAGCTAAAAAGTCTCATACCCTTTTTTTAATCATAGTGCTCTCATACTTCATCATTTCTAGTTTGATCCTTTGATAGTTACGCTTGTTTTTCTCTATTATGTATGGGAAATCCATACTTGACCACTCTATCATCATAGATACATAGTCATGTCTTCATATTTCATTTTAATGAAGTGTTATGTGAACCATTTGACTATTTGATGGATTATGTAGGATGAAACATAGGGAATAGGGTGACTAAAATAAGATGTGGAAGGCCCTTGAAACAAAAATAAAGACATTCTCATATTGAAACTCCCTTTAAGAATGAATATTTATGGAGGTTTGTGCTTATTTGTCAAGGTCTCCTTAAAACAAAAAACATACCTAGAGAGTATAGAGTGCAACCATGTAGAGATTCATTTTGAATACACTTGGGAGTGCAAGAATGACTTGTTACAACCTCTTGAAGTCTCTCTTTCTCCATGGAACATGCCATGCAACCTCCTCTTGGTTGATCCATTCAACATAGCTATGTATTATTTCACACCAAAAATTGAGAACCTTCTTCAACACAAATAAATGAAATCCCTAAACTTCTTGTGCAAATGTAAGTCATCCCTCTCTTGGAATGGAAATTAGTGTTTTGAAATTTTTTATTCATATCCCTAAAATCAAATCCCTAAACTTTTTAGTCATATTATTAAGCAGTATTTAACTTTTGGGGTGATGTGGTAGTTTGGGATGCAATAGACCTAGTAGGGGAGAGATGACATTAAATGGTTCCTTAGGCTCAAGTGTTGGATATAGAGGATGTTGGGATGATGGAGTGTGTTGCATGGTGAGATCATCACAAGTTGGTGAGGCTAATGATTCTAGGGGGGGATGAGGTAGTAGGAGATAAGGTGGATTTGGGAAGTGATGGGGGATATGGTGGGTCTAGTGGGGAGAGGAGAGGGACTAGGAGATAGTCGGTGCATGGAGTAGACATAGCAGGACCCTCAGGTGCAATAGGGGGTGATAGAGAGGAGGGAGGGGAGTTGAATGTAGATTAGGGATAGGGAGGTGGAAATGTTGAGGAGGAGGATGAGGGGGACTTAGAGGTGCAATTGGGACAACTATGTCCCAATTACAGGAGTGGAAAAAGCAACGAGATTGGGCATAGAGGGAGTTCACAGAAAGGGTGGAAGAGAGACAATTTATAGTTAGATCTATCCTAGGTGTAGGGATTATTATCTATGACACAAGCACAGGGAGGAGATGGTGCCCAAATGGCCCTATGATGATTATGATTGTAATAATTGTAGGTGGATGTATAATATGTAGAGTGATTATCTATGTGGTGAACGGATATAATGAATGATGCATTTTATTATTTTATTTTAGTAATGATAAAATGTGAGAGAAAAGAGACTAGGGTATAAGAGAGGAGATGTGTGTTAGGATGGGGGTTATGGAGATAGGATAAGATGGGAATAGTTGGGGAGAATAAATTGAAGCCTTTAAGATAGGAGTTGATCATGGTGTATGTGGGTGAATGGGAAAGCTATCTAGTTAATTTTTGTATAGAGACATGGATAAAATTATGGATAAGAGTGGGTAGGTGGGTGGGTGAGGTTATGCTAACATGTGGAGAGAAATCCTAAATTTTTATATAGCAAAGGAGATTATGCACCGGGGAATAAGAACCAAGGTGACAAGGTAACCTTTGCATGGACTTGACTTTCAAACAAAAGGTTGTTCTAGTACATACAAGATGCGAAATAACCTTGGGGGATCATGTGAGAAATGAGATTTAAGATACGAGGAGATCCTTATTCATACAAGTCCTTGGTGTGGGATTGGTCTACCTATGGAAATAATTACCAACACATATAAAGACATTGTTACACAAACAATATTAAAATTGGCCTTGGTGGGTCATGTAAAGAACAACCAACAAACACAACACACAACAATAAAGACTATGCCCCATTATACACTAGTTAAAGCACACCAAGATATAGTATGATCTAGGTGGCCTTAAGTAGGTATAGTCATAGGTCAAAAGATAAATCAAAACAAAAGACCAATTGTTATACAAGTCATATATCCATCATATCTCTTGCCAAATTAGGATGAGTGATGTTCTCGATTATGCCTAACTTGAGGATACATCCCTAAGGGCATGGATGATTATGTGGATAAGGATGATGGACAATAGGTATGGTGATTTTTTATTGTTCAAAAGTTGAACGTATGTATGATTTGTGATAGGATGTGATATTTGTTGTGTGGATATTTTGTGATATCTTAAGTCTAGTAAGCTCAATTTCATGGGGTGAAGCTAATTTTAGCAAGATCAACTCGGTATAATGGGTAGTGTATGAAATCAATGAGAAGGTTGAAATTGTGGTAGGTAGGTACAAGTTTTTAATCCTTAGATGAGGCTTAGGTATTTCCCCCAATGTCCAACAAGGGATGAAAAATAGTGGCGGATGGGTGGATTGTAGGGTTGGAGAGGAAGCACTATCAAAGTGGGACACGTGATATAATAGGAGTGAGATAGGAAAAACAATAATAAGGAAGTTAATGAAGGTCTTCATCAAGAGAGGCTTGAGGTTGGAGGAGATTTCCAAACCATTAGTGCTTAAGGGTGCATGTGCTTGGTGAATTGTCATTGAGACCTGTAAACAATGATTGCCTAATTTCTAATAGTAGGCGTTGGACTGATAGCTCTATGCAAGAGATCTCCATTGTGGGGATAAGACAAGTTGTGGGGGAAAGTAAAATGGCTATGACTTTAAGTGGTACCAATTCGATCCATGATGGGTTTGTGAAGGAGTTGATATATTATATGATGGGGATACTACACATGGTGCATGTAGATAGGTTTTCACCAAGGTACTTATCTAAGGAACCACCAAGGTGGTTTCAACCATTGGATGTATTATTTCTCTTTATTATTTATTTTTTAGATTTTTTTTTTTTAATTTATTTTTTAAGATATTATAAAGATCAAGCATGAAATTTTTTGAGGTGAATGATGGTCATGGGCTCCTCCAATGGTTGAACCTTTGGTGTAGCAAGTTGATAGGCTCCTGATCCATACTTGGATATAATAATGAAAGGTCCTAGCCAATTAGGTTCAAACTTTCCTTTTTGTCTCTATCTTGGAGGTTGCAATGAATTTCCTTGAGTACCAAATCACCAATTTCAAACTAACAAGTTTTGATCTTCTTGTTGTAGTTTAAATGAAGGTGATTATGATATGCATGTAGGTGATTCAAGGCATTGATGCATCTTTCATCTAGTAGTTCTAACTCAGGTAGATGTGCAATCCAATACTCCTCATCTATGAGATGTTTTAATGACATTATTAGTGAGGGGAGCTCAACCTCAATTAGAAAAATGGATTTTGAACCAAAGATAAGTGAATATAGAGTCAAACCAAATGGTGTTTGGATGCTAGTTCGGTAGGCCCATAAGATGGTATGGAGTTGTAGGTGCCAATCATGACCAACTTTGTTGACTATCTTTCAGAGTATTTTTAGGATAGTTTTGTTAGAATCCTCTACTTGAATATTACTTTGGAGATAGTATGGGGTGGAGAAAAAATGTTGGATGTAGATTTTTTGGAAAAGGTCACAAATGTCTTGGTTTTTTAATGGCTTGTTACTATCAATGACAATTACAAGGGGAATGTTATAGCACCATATGATGAAATGGAGTATTATTTTAATAATTTTTTTGTCAGTGATGTAGATGAGAGGGATGGTTTTGACACACTTTATAAAGTACTTTGTGGTGGTTATTATGAATCTAAGGCCATTGGAGGAAGGTGGGCAGATCTTGCCAACAAGGTCAAGGCCCCACTGTGAGAAAGGCCATGGAGTAGTAATGGGTTGCAATTCTTGGGATGGTGCATGTATCAAATCATCGTGTTGTTGACATGGTAGACATTATTTGATAAATTGATGTACGAATTATTCCTTAGTTGACCAATAGTAGCTTTTTATTAAGGGTGATTCCACTAGAATGTGCACCATAGATACCTTTGTGCACTTTGTGTAAAGAAAATTGGGAATCTTCTATGTCTAATAACCTCAGGATGGTTCCATCAAAGCTCCTTCAATAAAGAGTATTGTCGAGGATGATAAAGTGAGATGATTGATGGATGAATGTTTTTTGTTGGGTGTTGGATAGGTTGGGTGGGAGGGTATTATCGTGGAGGTATGTGTAGATTTCATGATACCAAGGAGAATTGGGACCAATAAGTTCATATACTGATTTTGTATCAAGAACATCATATGCTAGGATCAATAGTTGTTCCACATTTCTAATTATTATGTGATATTTACTAAAGATCCAATGGTATCCATGACATATGTTGCTCTGTTTTTTAGATGAGGGACCTAATCAAACTGGATTTAGGAAAATAATACTTGATTCTATCAACCATTTTTTTATATGGGAGTAGCTTGTCATATTTTTTTATATTCATTATTTACTTGCTTGATACCAAGTTGGGAATCTTAGTATACTTGCATACTTGTTATTCTCCATTGAATAGCCATTTTAAGTCATGTGATTAAGGCTTCATACTTAGCTATGTTATTTTTACATTGAAATGATATAATGTATGCCATAGGAATGCAATATCCTTGTGGTGTGACAAACAAGAATCATGCTCCTAAGCCATGTTAAGTGTGGGAGCCATCAAAGTATAATTTTCATTGAGTTTTTTCAAGGATAAAAAATATTGCTTTATCTAGAAGTTCTAATATGAGTGGGTGATCTACCACAAAGGTGGATCAACTAGTTGATCTACTATTATCTATCCTTTGATTTCTTTTTGATCTATGTGCTCAATGTTAAACTCACTAAGATCAAGACCCATTTTTCATTCATCTCATGAGAGCTTCTTTAGCCAACATGTACTTGAGTGGGTCTATCTTTGAGATGAGATTTTTTTTATTGAGCATCAAATGTTTGAGTTTTTAGGTACTGAATACAACTACTTAGAGGCATGCCCATTCTATAGGTGTGTAATTTGGCTAATAGCCCATTAAGGTATAACTAATATAGTAGATAGTTCTTTCTTTTGCGTTGTCAACATGTTATGCTAAGAGTTCCCTCAATATTACTAATGTCATAGAAATATAAAAGAGGGACTTTCTTGGGGTGGATGGCATGAGAATAGGAGGTAATACAAGGTATTCATTTAGTTAATAAAATTCTTGTTGACAATGAGTGTCCCATTGAAAGATCATTTTTTTGTAGACAAGATGTGAGAATGACTAGAATTTATTAACAAGTTGTGTGATAAAGATTTATATGCCTTGAATATTTCCTTGAAGACTACAAAGTTGCTTTAAAGTATTTGGAGGAGGAATTTCAATGATAGACTTGACTTTTGTTGGATCTAATTTGATGCCTCTTCATGAGACAATAAAACCCAAGAGTTTTCCCGAGGTTACACTAAAGAAACATTTCTTGGGATTGAGGTATATTTGATATTTGGCTAGTCAATCAATTTTTTGTCAAGTTCTTAGATGTGTTCATCTCTTGTCTTGGATTTTCCCAAAAGATCATCAGCATAGTATTCCATGATAACATGAAGCATGTCATGGAATATTACTGTCATGGCTCTTTGATATGTGGCACCAACATTCTTAAGCTCGAATGACATCACTTGATAGCAAAAGGTGCCCCAAAGAGTGATAAAAGTTGTTTTATGTTGATCTCCTATGGTGATTTTCATTTGGTTATATCCTAAAATTTCATCCATGAGTGATAACATCTCATGTCCTACAGTAAGGTCAACAAATATCTATATTAGGGAGCGGTAAGTCACCCTTTGACATGCCTTGTTTAGGTCTCTAAAATCATTGCAAACATGGATGCCCCCAATTATTTTGGATACTAGAACAATATTCAAGATCCATTTAGGATAATCAATGGGATGTATGAATCCCACTTCTAGCAATTTTTGCAATTTTGGTTTACCAAAAGAGCAATTTGTGGATTTATTTTTCTGAGTTTCTACTTGACCATTTTAGTATTTGGATATACTTCCAAGTGATGCCCTACTAATGATGGATCAAGGCTTGGCATATCAACATAAGACCATGCAAATATTTTGTATGCGTTTTGGAGGAAACTTTCCATGTTTTTATTGTCTTCATTTATGAGAGAAGAGGCTATGAAGGTGATCTTAGGGTATTCCTCGGTGCCCAGATTGATTTATTTTATTTCCTCAACCAACATTGTAGATCTTTATTGATAATGTGGTACTATAGAGGGTAGGTAAACTTCCTCATCTTGTAGCACCTCATAGAGGTTTTCACTAGAGGATATGTCTTTTGTTTTTACTTTTTCATTTTTTGATAGCGTCTCATTGAGGTTTTCACCATAAGAGTTTGGATTTAATATTTTTATGACTAAGGGAATTGACTTGTTCCCCAAAGTATGCATCATTATTTAATTTAATGTCAAATCCTACTTTATGGTCTCTCAATGGTATATGTTCATGGATTCCCATTAGTTCTATGATTGCCTCATTATTTTAAAATGTGTCTAGAATTGGAGGCCCTTGTTGGTCCCAATCTTAATTTTGGGATATAGAAGTGGGAGATCAATGGAGTTGGATGGTGTAATAGTGTATATGTTGGTGTATTGGAAGAGTTTGGTGATATATTTGAAGGATTATTCATATATATCCTCTTTAGTGTTATTTCAATAGTAGAATAAGCTTTTGTTGCTTTAATGCGAGTACTTAGGCTTTAGAGGCACAATATCGGTGATTCATACCCTAACCCTTGGTACTTAGGAATTTTTATTGTGTTTAATGGTTCTAGTATTCCTTGTTCATTTATTCCAATACCTTTTCCCTTGTAACCCATATTTTTGCAAATTTGTAGACCTTTATGATAAATTTGTTTTGGTAGTGACAGTGGTTCTTTGTCTTTGTAGAGCCATGAGGTGATGTCATATTCAATTGTTTTCTTGTCTAAGAATCCCCAACATTTGGAAGTAGTTGCCTTGGTCTTGAATGTGACTTCAGATGCTAATGGGGAAGTCCTTAGTTAACCTTTGGACTTAGGAGAAAGTAGAAGTTTCCCTAAATAGAATGAGTTTTACAATTAATACTCTCCACATCCTTTGCTAATAATTTTGGCCTTGCTCTCAAGAGAAATGGTGTGAGAATTGATGGAAGAGGTAAGTGATGATGGGTAAATGTGGGATTTTGATGGTGAAGCAATATCATTGATTGAGCAATGATGGGAGAAATTATAGCTATCATCCAAAAATTTGTAGTATTGGAAGGGTTCAAGATCAACAAGAATAGTAACTTATGTACCTTGATAGGGGAATTTCATGCATTGATGGTAGGTGGAGGATAGAAATTTCATGGCATATATCCATGGGCAACCAAGGGAGATGTTGTAGGGGAGATCAAGGTCTAATATTTGGCATCTAGTCTCCATGGTAGTAGGACCAACTTGAATAGGAAACTTCATGATTCCTTCTAATTCAGGCTTAGCGTCATTATAAGATTTGATAGTGATTTTCTTTTAGGGATCTATGACTCCCTCAAAATATCCCAGTTTTCTTATTAATTTAAGGTACATAGATTTAAGTCTAACCCACCATCTATAAGTACTCATTTTATTTTATGCTTATGGATGAAGGATTTGATGTGTAGTTCTTTATTATAGGATGTGCCTTTGGATGTCAAGTCTTTTTTCAGTAAATACTAGGTGATGGGGTGGAGATAGGTGTGTTATCATGGATTAAAATTGTTTCCTGTTAATGTCATTTGGGACCTCGAGTTCATACAATGCTCATTCTAGGATTTATTTATAGAGGGGAAATTTTTTAAGGAGTTATAGGATGGATATTTGAGTGGGATTTTTACCAAGATGGTCTAGGATGTTGTATTGGTTAGATGGTTGTGTGGATTAGGATGAAGATCCTTTGATGGTTACCCTACCTCAACATGTGGTGATGACATAATTAGATATTTTGATGGTTATGGTGGTTATGTGAGAATGGCACTCCTCAATTCTTCCTACAATGGAATCATATGATGGAAATATTTGGACATGGTAGGTTTAATTATATGGGATAACCTTGTTGGATGAGGAGGTTTTACCTTTTCCATGTTTGAGAAAAAGGTTCCTTATAAATACATAATTATTCATTGGATGAACTAGATGTATGACCTTCAATTTTTATCTCACCTCTATAGATGAGATCTTGGATGTAGTTCTTTAGTTTCATACACTTGGATGTATCATGTCATTTAACCCTATGGTATTCACAATATTCATTATCTTTGTATCATGTGGGTTTGTGTTGATTTTTATTGAATGGTCTAGTCATAGGTTACTTGACTAGATTAGCTTGGACAAGCTTGCAAAAAACTAGCTCCATTGGTTCCCCTAATGGAGTGTATTTGCATTTAGTATCTTATTACTTTGTTTTGGTTGTCCTTGTGAGATTGTGACATTATTTTGAACATCTTGTATTTTTGGATTGTTTTGGGATAATGATGGTGTTTTTTTTTAGCATTTTGGATGTGTTTAGCATCAATTACACCATCATTGATCATGTTTATTTATTTTTGGCCCAAAAGTGAGGTTTGTCATTATTTTTGTTGTTATTTTCTTTAGCTTTTTGTAAATTTTGACTAAACCTTTGGCTTTAAGGGATTTTTCAAAAGTTACTTCTTCATATATTATTTCATCAAAGGAGTTAGTACATTGCACTTGTAGATGAAAAACCATTTCTTGGTTTACATTTTATATGAAGATAGTGATGAATTATTTTTTTGGGAAGAGGCCATGGAGATCTATTATCAAGGTACCTCCATCATTGTAAGAAGGCAAAAAATCTCTCACCATTATTTTTTTGGTGTTAGGGTAAAATCAAGAAGTTGGGTCCATGAAGAGAGGTAGTTTCGGCCAAAACAAAAAAAATCACAGGAAACACATGCATTTTTTTTAAAATGTGCACGCGCTTTGGATCGGGTACCTAAGCCTAAATTTGAGAGCACATGCGTTTAGATTCAGGTAAGCAACCTAAAACATGTACGCATTACAAAACGCGTACGTGTTTTGCAAAGCTATTTAATTTTTTAAATTAACGAATGTGTGATTCATTTTCACAATTCATTTTAGCCGCGCACCTGAGGGAGAGCAAAATTCACGTATGTGTTTCGAAGGGCCCAACTCAACCAAATTTTCATTGCCACCTCCTCCCGTCAACACAACCGCCCTCAACGACCTCCAAGTTGGTTGAATTCTACTTTTTTTTTTGCTTTATATCTTGCATTTTTGTTTTGTAATTGTTATTTAGTTTTTTTTTGTTTTGTTTGTTTTACGTTCAATATTTTATAGTTTTTAAATTGCATTTAAAAAACCAAAAACATCAATGAAATCAAAAATGTTAAATTATAAATTGAAAACTATAAAAACTAAACCTAAATTAACTAGAATTTAGCCTAAATTGGACACATTTAACTTAGAAATCAAAATCCTAAACCCTAGGTTCCAAAAAACATAGACCTAAAAACTAAAACCCTTTATCCTAGGACCTAAACCCTAAAAGCTAAACCTAAAACCCTAAACCTTGAAACCTAAATCTAAATTAGATTTATAATGTCTTGATTTGTTGTCTTTTTATTATACTTATCTTTCTTATTCTCATTGACAATCATTTTTGTGAACTATTTACTAGGGGATGTGAGACTAATAGTTTCATTGCATTATCTAAACCTATTTATTTTTATTATCTTTTTTAATATATTTGCAACATTCTTCATATTATCAAATTTATCTAACATCGCTCTCCCATCCCCACCACATCATAAAAAAATGATACTTTACATCAACATGCTTCATTTATATATGAAAGTTTAGGCTCTTTGCCAAGCTAATGGCACACTAAATATTGTATTAATTTCTAACTACAATAGGACCCAACCCAACATCTAAACACAAGCTATAAATATAACTAAAATCCTTAAAGACAAGAGTAGCTACAACATACTTTGTCATTATAGTAGATATAGAAACCACAACGTGCTACTCACTCATCCAATTTATTGTACCACTAACCAAACTAAACAAAAACACTAGTTGACCTCCTACTATCTACATCTCATAATAAAATCTAAGTTAATAAATATCTAAATCTCAAATAAAATTGCAAGTGCCTCTAACCTTTCTATGATATAAGTCACCTATTGTACCATTGCCCCTTTTTTACAAGAAATTGTTACCTTTAGGTTGCAAGTGATTTGTAGTAATACTACCAATTTATTGCAAGTGTCCTATAGTACCTCTTTGCTAAAAAATATAATACTTTGTAGTTACCCACAAATACATGTTAAGAATCTCTCAATTTCTACCATTACAACACCTTTAAAAATACATTCAATCTACACATAGATTCACATCCACCTTCTTTATTACATTAATGTACAAATTCTCACACATAGATGCCTCTTGATGAGGGCCCCTTACTATTATATCTTGAAGGAGATCAATAACTTGAGGACCACTAATAGGATTCATAGGTGGGTTCTTAGCCTTCCTCTCATTCCCACCTTGATGAGTGACATGATGCCTAAGAGGCATTTTTTATTGACAATCAATACATAGTTTAGGACAGACATAGAATCATCTAAAAAGAATCACTAAGGCATGACATTCATTAGTCCAAGATAGAATGATACAATAATTTGAAATTAACAACCACACACCACTCAATTTTAACCTTGCAAGGAAAATGAAACCATATGGTTACTAGAAGATAAAGTGCTCAAATTTAACCCTGAGGGTACATGTATGTATGACTTTAATTGTATAATTTAATGTGTACATGCTATGGATTTTTATGTTATGAATTTTTTAATGTTATAAATTAAATGTGTCTCCAAATCAAATGTATTTTGAATTTGTGCATGTTCAATGTGATTTAAATAACTTTCAAATTGTGTACATTATTTAATTAGTTTGTTGATATATATTTTTTAATTATTTAACATGCAGTTACCATTTCATTGTTCACATGGATCCTGAATTTAACATAGAGGATTTTATACCTGATGCACAACCTAAAGATCCCATACATCTAGATCGGCCACCACAACAAAAACCCACACCTCCAAACTCTCCACCTCCAAACCCCCCATGCCTTGTAGTAGATCAAGCTTAGTTAAGAGAGAGCATTAGAGAAAACCTTAATGTGATTAAGAAAAATATAGATTTGATAAAAAATGAGCCTAATATCCACCCCCATCTCGTACGGTTTGCATCTTCGATGCAAACTGTTATCAATTTTGTTCGATCTATTGATGCAGACCTAGATAGGTTCCATCAATGGAGAGAAGAAAGGAGACAATTATATGCAGATAGATTGTCCTATAAAGAAATTAATGACTTAAAATTACCAAACAAGCCATTTTTCAACATTTTTTTAGCCCCCAAACAAATGAACCAATTCCACCCAACAAAAAATGAATTTCAATTAAATGGTGTAGGCACACGCAGATAGCTGCAAAATTTTGGGATAGATGGTGGATGGTGTTTGATACTCCACCACATGGAAATTGTGAGGTGCCCCTATACATGGAAATTTGTGAGGGTTGAGTTTAAGTTGGGTTTAAAACCCAACTATTTTGATCTAAGGTCATTTCAGGGAGTTAGGAGTGGCATGCCCCAACATAGATTAGGAGCACATGTCGATCCTTAGCGACATGCTCTGATTGCTCCTATTTTCCTCCTCCTCCTAGTGTTCCCACTGCTTTTCAACAATAGACGATGTTGTCAACATTACGAGCATTGAGTTCTCTTTCAGGAAATCTCACTCATCAGACTACACACGTAGTGGTTGAAGTGGGCAATAGAGAGCATGGAGGCTCAGGCTATGGGCATACTCAAGCATCCACTTCAGTCACCCACATGCATCTAGGACAGATTCATATATGAATTTACTATATTCTGAGGATCATCCTACACAAGTATGTTCATCTTTTGAACTTAAATAATTTTTGAAATGTGAAATGTGCAAAATTCATGTAAATAATAACATCAAATTATATATATAATATAATATTAATTCAAGAAATGTTCAGTGTAGATGCATGATCACACGATGACTGAATATCAATATGATTGTGTCTATATTTTGATTGCTATAGATTTTGGCTCACCTTTTGGTTAGGTACAAACCAATATATATTTTAATTTATGTGGACATATCTAATTTAATTTGAATTTGTACACATGTGTGAAATGATATATCATATCTAGATGTAGGGAGGTCATGCGATACCAAGTATCGACCAACCACAAGTTGTGGTGAGCGCTCCTGAGTCATCATCAACTCAGGTGTGTGCTTTCAAAAATTTGCAAAGTTTGAATTAAATACACATCATGTAGATATAATTTAATTTGAATTTGTACACATGTGTGAATGATCTATAAATTGTTGTATCTATATGCAAGGATTTCATGTGATACTCATGGCAAGCGCACCTGAGACATCGTCAACATTTATGCATGGGAAATCTCAGGTGCGTGATCATGAGGTCATATCATTCAATGTTGTAAACTTTACTAAATCTCCTATACAATTTCTAGGGACCTTTTAAATATATATATTCGAGGTTTTAACATATTGTTTGCATTATATGAATATGTAGGATATAGTAGATCAAGCATTTGGACCTTCTCAACTAACAGTTATGCTACCTATTGAACAAAATGTGCTAGTAGATTGACATGATCATATGGTAATTTATGCATACTAAAAATCATTTTAATGTATTTACTAGATATTTAATTAAATTTATTTTTATCTTGAGTTTATATTTTCAAGTTTATATGTTTTTGATTAGAGGTAAAATATGGGTTTTGAAGGGGCCTAGAACCCTTTACAAAAGAAAGCAATTGAAACTAAAGAAAACAACACTAAGCAAAAATCAACCCATCAACAGTGAACCAACAACAAAACGTCAACCAAAAAGGACCCCAACCAGCAGCACTACATGTTTTTCAGAATATCAGCTGCCTCCACGTTGCTTGTCGTAGCCTTCTGAGCATCATCCAAAACATCAGGCAATTCCTTACCAAAAGCCCCAATCTAAACCTTAGTCTTGTTTCTAGTTCTAGCACTAGGTCCATCTGTATTCACCTTAGTAATCAAAACATTACTCTTCTCCCCACCCTTGTCAACAGAAACCTCCTCTTCCATCAGCTTACCAGTAACACCAATCTCTTCAGCATGAACAATTTCCTTACGCTTCTTGGCACTAACAAAAGGAGAAGTAACACCAACAGAATCAAAGTTAACAACAGACTTAGTCTCCTCCCCACCCCAGACCATACTAGCACAAATTTTCTCCATTTAATCCTCGAGGGTGAGGATTCTACCTTCCAGATTCTGTTTCATCTTAAGAGTTTCCTCTGCCACAGTATTTAAGGAATCAAACAATTCATCAATATGGTTTTGGACAGAGGACTCTTTAGCCTTACTCACTGCACCCGAAACTTTGACATTAGTCTTATTAAGTTCATGAAAAATCCATTTGAATAGTTTGTACAAAACAATGGAACCCTCACGAGTAGTTCCCAGCACATTAGAGATATTTTCCCTATCAATATTAAAAACCCCCTTCCCCGCAACATCTTCCTCCTCAAAGGAACTAACCTTTTCCTAACTGGTAGAGATTTCCTTACCTTTCCTAGCTGCAACTGGTGTTTTGATTTTGTGGATGGAATTTGCAATCTCCTCAGCCACAACCTTTCTTTTCTTCAACCTCTCCAGCTCTACAACCTAGGTATCAACAACAATCAAACCACCAACAACCCCAGTCTTACCTTTTTGTTGTAATTTTGGGTTTACACTCGGGAATCATCAACATCCAAACCACATGTGATTGTGAGAGGAGAGACCCTCTCCAATAATTGACTCGTAGTCCTTTGATCCCGCTTCTTCTTACTTCCCTCCTCCAACACCATCTTATGCTTGGTCATAGGGGGCCACAAAGAAGCCTCACCATACAGATCATTCTTCTCCTTCAAACCACTACTCGACAAATCAATAGCCACCTCATCGCTACAAGTCTCATAACCCTTGTTATCACACAACTCCCCTTTTTTGTCTTTCCCACAACATGGGATTGAGGACCCACCTCCAAAGAGGAAAGTGAGTCCAAGAAAAATTCCACATCCTCCTCAGAATTTGACTCCTTTTCCAAAATGAGTTTCCTTTCTTCCCTTTTTTACTAGTCGGTTCCTCTTCTGAGACAGTCTCATACTCCTCCGCCGACTTAGAATGCTTACCCTTTGGGCTAGCAATTGGCTTAGCCACCTCAAAAGATTTAGCATATTCATAAATTAAAAGGATTAACCCCACACACAAAACAATATTTTTAGGGTTTTTCTTATGGCCCTTGAGACGAGAATCTAGTGACACCAAGAGATAATAAGGAAAGGAAATCATTTTCTCATGGCGTAAATGATTAAGAAAAATGAAGTGGTAAGCATTTACCATAGAGAAGCATCCTTCCAAGGTGATAAAACACATGAGTTATTCGGCCACATCTCCCCATAGTGCCTTAAGAGAGCTCCTCTAGTAGCCCCCACTCCTTGCAGTCTTCAAGTCCTTAGCTTCATCCCCCTTGAAGAAGATTTGCATAGCAGTTTGTGATCCCTTTTTGTCTCTAAAAAATTTCATACCATCCATGGCCAAACCAGTGATATTTGCTATAAATTCTTCATTGACATCAAACTTCGTTCCTCCCAGCTTCAACACCCTACATTCCATGGTTTTGCAAATAAAGTCGTAGCTTGAGGATTATTGCCATGCAATCTCTCCAAGTATGGAGTTAACCCTCCTTTCTCCAACACCTACCAAACCTTCATCTTCTTCTTATCAACTTTGCAAGAGAAGGGCTCCGCTTGGTTCCTATCTCTGCCCATATCAATAGAATTTGCAAAGTGTAAAGGCTTGAGAACTTTGAATGCGGTGAGAAGAAAACTCTAGAAGAGAATGCAAGGAGTGCCCATAATCCATGTGAGAATTGAATTAAGGCAGGGAAGAATTAAGAGCATAGAGTTTCCTTCCCTACGGCTATCAGCCACCATACCATTAGCTCGTTTCAAATCAGGCTTACCATCCTTCCAAATAATCATCGGCCACATGAAGATAGACATGCACACTGCAAGCCATAGTGAATCCCTAAGCAATTTAAATTTGGCTATCATGGTTAATAGTTTCTATTTCCTCTATAGGGAGGGAGTCATTCAAACCCCATTCCCTAACACCTCTAACTCCAATATTAGCAAAGATATCGGCTAGACCATTACCCTCTCTCAAAATATGAGAGATGTAAACTTCATCAAAAGAATATAAAATATCAATGGAATCCCTAATCAAAGACTCAATAGTCCAAGAAGGGGTAGCACAATTTTTCAAATTATTTATGATATTTAGAGAACCACCCTCCAACCAAACTTTCTTATAGCCTTTAATTTGTGCCAACTTAAGACCATGATATTCAAGTTTATATGTTAAATTATATCAAAATTTCTAAATAACTTTAAATCTAATTTCAAGTTTCTTGTACTCTTTTACAACATGATATGGGTACATCTAGTCCATGTGGAGCAAAGAGGAGACTTGATTTGACTGATCGCCCTAATAGTTAGATGGTTTTAAATTTTATGGACTATAGATCTCTATTTTTATTTAAATATATGTGTTGGACTTGACATATACATTTTGAACATGTTATTTCATGGACCATTTCACATACATTATATCGATTAATATGTTCATGTTTGTGTTTATTTATATCAATTGACTTTAAAATATGATGATCTTATATATATATAGTCAATTATGTTTGTGTTATGTTCATTTTGATGATTATATGCACTCATGTATGTATAGATATTTTATCTAATTTTCAAGTAATACATGCACTATATAAATTCCCATCTAGAATCAAATTTCATATATATAATTTATCACATGGTTAGGTGACAAATTAAAACATTCCTTAAATAGTTTAGATCATATTCATAATAAATTAAGGGCGGGTAATTTTAACTATTTTCCAATTCCAGCAAATCTTTGAATCACTAAACAAAAATCTATCTCCTTGTATGTATAAAATGTATAATCTATACAATTGAACAATTATATAAAATGTGGTAAATACAAGACATGATTTGTATAAGATAAAATTGGAACAAGATATTTAAAAAGTGACTAATAAGTTCATTGAAGTTCATACATCGAACAAACATATATAATGTATATTGATGTTTAATACAACTATATAACATGATTAAACATATATGTGCATGTAAATATAATTAAAGCTTATCAACTTTTAGGTCAAGACTACAAATTCATATTTACATAGTCTCTTGATAATAAAAAATTATAGTGACAATCACATGGTAGACCGACTTGATGAGGACCTACAAAAATAATTAATGTAAGTAAAGTAACTATAGTTTTTATGAGCCATTTAACTAAATAATTCATGCAAGAAAAAAACAATATATAGTAAAAGTTAGAAAATTGGATCTTATAAATTCCTCACAAATTCAAGTGATGTTTGCCATAGGATGGATTAAGGGGACCTAAAGAATGATGTAGCTTATGGGTCCTAAGAGAATGCGTTAAGGGGAGTTAAGAGAATGACTTAAGGGGATGCAAGAGGGTGGATTAAGGGGAGTTAATAGAATAACTTAAAGGGATGCAAGAGGGTGGATTAAGGGGAGTTGATAGAATGACTTAAAGGGATGTAAGAGGGTGGATTAAGGGGATGCATGTCATGAACCCTAGGATATGTATTAAAAGGTCCTAAGAGGATGGCTTAAGGGGAATTATGAGAGTGACTTAAGGGATGCAAGAGGGTGGATTAAGGGGATATAAGATGATATGAATTAAGGGTCCTTTAAGAGGATGGCTTAAGGGGGTGCAAGAGGGTGGATTAAGGGGAGTTGATAGAATGGCTTAAAGGGATGTAAGAGGGTGGATTAAGGGGAGTTGATAGAATGACTTAAAGGGATGTAAGAGGGTGGATTAAGGGGATGCATGTCATGAACCCTGGGATATGGCTTAATGGATCCTAAGAGGATGACTTAAGGGGAATTATGAGAGTGACTTAAGGGATGCAAGCTTGTGGATTAAGGGGATGTAAGAGGATATGACTTAAGGGTCCTTTAAGAGGATGGCTTAAGAGGATGTAATAGGGTGGATTCAGGGGAGTTGATAGAATGACTTAAATGGATGTAATAGGGTGGATTAAGGGGAGCTGATAGAATGAATTAAAGGGATGTAAGAGGGTGGATTAAGGGGATGTGTGTCATGAACCCTAGGATATGGCTTAATGGGTCCTAAGAAGATGGCTTAAGGGGAATTATGAGAGCGACTTAAGGGATGCAAGATTGTGGATTAAAACCCTTAAAACCCATATAGATTTGTTATTCTAAGCATCTTATGAACCCCAAAAACCCTAAACCCTAAACCATAGGACCTAAATCCTAGGAGATGAACCCTAAACCATTAACCCATATAGATCTATTATTCTAAGCATATCATGAACCCTAGAAACCCTAAACCCTAAACCATAGGACCTAAAGCCTGGGAGATGAACCCTAAACCCTTAAAACCCATATAGATTTGTTATTCTAAGAATCTGATGAACCCTAGAAACCCTAAACCCTAAACCATATGACATAAAGCCTAGGAGATGAACCATAAAACCTTAAAACCCATATATATCTATTATTCTAAGCATCTCATGAACCCTCGAAACCCTAAACCCTAAACCATAGGACCTAAAGCCTAGGAGATGAACCCTAAACCATTAACCCACATAGATCTATTATTTTAAGCATCTCATGAACCCTAGAAACCCTAAACACTAAACCATAGGACCTAAAGCCTAGGAGATGAACCCTAAACCCTTAAAACCCATATAGATTTGTTATTCTAAGCATCTCATGAACCCTAGAAACCCTAAACCATATTACCTAAATCCTAGGAGATGAACCCTAAAACCTTAAAACCCATATAGATATGTTATTCTAAGCATCTCATGAACCCTAGAAACCCTAAACCCTAAACCATAGGACCTAAAGCCTAGGAGATGAATCCCAAACCATTAACCCATATAGATCTATTATTCTAAGCATCTCATGAAACCTAGAAACCCTAAACCCTATACCATAGGACCTAAAGCCTAGGAGATGAACCCTAAACCATTAACCCTAAGACCTAAATCCTAGGAGATGAATTAAGGGGATGCAAGAGGATGGATTAAGGGTAGATATACAACGATGTATTAATGGTACATAAGAGGATGGCTTAAGGGGTCTTAAGAGAATGGCTTAAGGGGAATTAATAGAGAGACTTAAGAGGATGCAAGACATATGAGGATATGGCTTAAGGGTTCCTAAGAGGATGGCTTAAGGGGTGTTGAGAGAGTGACTTAAGGGGATGCAAGTGGATGGATTAAGGGTAGATATATGAGGATATGGATTAAGGGGTCCTAAGAGGATGGCTTAAGGGTTGTTGAGAGAGTGACTTAAGGGGATGCAAGTGGATGGATTAAGGGTAGATATATGAGGATGTGGATTAAGGGGTCCTAAGAGGATGGCTTAAGGGGTGTTGAGAGAGTGACTTCAGGGGATGCAAGTGGATGGATTAAGGGTAGATATATGAGGATATGGATTAAGGGTTCCTAAGAGGATGGCTTAAGGGGTGTTGAGAGAGTGACTTAAGGGAATGCAAGTGGATTGATTAAGGGTAGATATATGAGGTTATGGATTAAGGGGTCCTAAGAAGATGGCTTAAGGGTTGTTGAGAGAGTGACTTAATGGGATGCAAGTGGATGGATTAAGGGTAGATATATGAGGATATGGATTAAGGGGTCCTAAGAGGATGGCCTAAGTGGTGTTGAGAGAATGACTTAAGGGGATGCAAGTGGATGGATTAAGGGTAGATATATGAAGATATGGATTAAGGGGTCCTAAGAGAATGGCTTAAGGGGATATGAAATCAATTATAAACTTTTTATAAAATGATAATGAATTATTTAGTTTTATATTTATACTATCAATTAAATGTATCTAGAACTATATATAGTTACTTGTCTCTAGATTTGAATTCCATTGTAATATATATGCATGTCCTCTCTTTTTTGTAAAGCATCTAGTTTTGGGAACCTAAAACAAAAAATGATATAAAAATTTAATTAGGAAATGACTAAAAACAAATATATATATAGACATGTATATGTGATAAATTTTTAACTATATATCGACTATCAATTAAATATATATACAACTATATACTTACCAATATTTATTTACTTTGTTGTACCATATACATCCTCTCTTTTTTGTAATGCATCTATGATTGTATCATGATCATCCATTTAAAGTGTCCATTAAACTTTATTAGCAGGCCTCCCTTGATATCTAACTAGTTTTATATTGGTTACCAAAATCAAATGTGAATAATGTATAATCTTCTTGTGTCTTTCCTAATCTTCAAAGGCAAGCAAGCCATTCTTTCTTATCAAATATTTTCGAAGCCAGGTGCCAACAACAACCAACGAACTAGTTGGATACTCAAAGTTGTCATCATCCACTCTAGGATGTACCAACTTATGTTTTCTCTCAACACATCTAGCCAACCAATACTCTATCTCCTCTTCATTCCCCTCGGGTGCAACAACAACATACACATGTCCTGCAAAAATAAATAAAAAATTAAATAAAGAGTGACTTATATTTAATTCACATATAAACATGCATACATATAAAATTCAACTCAATTTAATGTACCTTCTTGTACAAGATCCGAAACACGATCATAATCATCTGATGCGAACACTTGATTATCTTCAATTGTCGTTCCATGCTGAATATGTGTCGATGTAGGTGTTAAGGCTCCTTGTTGCCATTGTTTGACCCATTCCGTATTTTTACATGCCTCCCAATCACCTACAATACAAATTTGACAAAAGCATGCTAGCTCCCTTGTCCATATTGTCCATGTGTTTACATTCAAACTCTTAAACAAATACCATTTTGTAGATCCATTAATTATTTCATAATCTTTTCGAGAAAAAATATCATTTTCTTCAACTAACCAAAAGAAGCGTTGAATTATTGAGCTCTCACTTGTTCTTGTAGATAATTTGGTATTGCACTAATCTACAATTGCATGTGCATCTCTGAATTTTGCAGCATCCTCAAATTTTAGTTGCTCTCTAGCAAGAGTTATTTTCACACATGCACCTACTCCATCATGTTCTCCCTTACCATGTCCAGCTTCAAAAAAACTCCACATGTGCTGGATATTATTTTCCTTATGAACTCTACATAACCAATAAAACATTCTAGCATTTTTGAATTGACCCGCACAATTATCCGACCATATGAGATGTTTTGTCATTTGAATTCCTCTTTTAAATTTTTATAAAATATATCAAAATAATATTGAACAAACTCATATGAATGTAATTGATTATCACTTACATAAAAATGGTACTCTCTCAAAAAAATTATATTATCTTCTCCACTATCATCTACATGTCTATAAACAATATGAACAAATATAGCTACTTGCACTAAATTATAATACTGTGATTGAATTTCTTCTTGTGGAGCAAAAGTATAATTTTTAGCAAAATTAACAAATGACAATATAGTTCCAATTGGGAATGTGTTTTTACATAAATGAAATTGGTTATCAAGCCAATGAGCATACTGAGAGTGTTTAACATATTTAGGTACAATCTTATCTTTAAATTCTTTAATAAATGCATGCACACTAAATTTTTCCACAATTAGCTCACAATGTTTTCCAAATTTTCCATCTTTTAAAGAATACTCAACATTTTTAAATTTTTTTACATCCACTAATTGTTGTCCAAATTCATCTAAACTACTTATATGCATACATTCTCCTAATAATGAAAAGTTACCACATCTATCACATTCTCTAGAAATACATGCTTTTAAATAAAATAAGTTTCCATTAGAGGGTTCACAAAACAAACTTGCTATAAAATCTTTGATTCTTTCAGGTGGCATATTAATACCACAAATGTCCTGCATAATTTGGTTAGCATGCAAAGTGCATCGTATATATTGAAAACTATCATAATAATAACGAAATTGTACATGAGCCTTAAAACAACAAGAGATTCATTTCTTATTAATTCTAACATACCAAGGTTTACACTTTTCGAATGATCTTTGACTTATGCTAATATTCAATGGTAAGATATAATCATCTAAAAAAAATTATATAGTTCATTTTGAGTCATATATAAGAGATGCTTTGGATGAGGTTCATGAATTTTGGAACCCACCCTTAATTTTAAGACATCTCTAATGTTAGGTGATACTCTTGTATTATCTTGCCAAAAAAAATTGATTAAAGATTTAATTTCATTAGTTAATTTCATGTCTGATCTTGGGAGTCTACCACTAAAACTCCAACATTGATTAATTAGATCCTTTTCAATGATTTCTCTTCTTTTAGCAGCTCTTATCAAAGTTTTAGGATTTACTTTTATAAATTTACTAATCTTACTTAACATTATTTTATTTGAAGTTGCTTTATTAACTAGAGCAGTTGTTACTGCACGACGGGCTGCATTATTATCTTTAGATCGACTTTTCTTACCTATAAAATCAATAGCATTAGCAACACTAGATATGACTTTTTCTACTAAATCATCTTTCTTTTTTGGTTTTACAAAATACCTAATTTTTCATCACATTTCTCATTTTTGATATTCTCATCAATTGCACCATGAGTTGACATTGAAATCCTAATTTCTTTCTATAAAAAAACATTCTATATATTCTATTTTCATAAGTTCTCATTTGTCTCCAAGAAACTTTACCACGAAAGTTATCTAGCACATCTTTTTCAATTATAAAAAAACATTTTCATCTTCATCCATACAAGGGGTTTCATTTTTATTCACGCAAGGGGTTTCATTTTCATTTTCAAACATAAAAGGGATTTCATTCTCATTTGCATTCTTATAAGATATTTCATCATTTTTTTTGTTTTTGCATTGTTTCAACCCTAGAATTATTGATACCATCAATGGTGTATCCAACTTCTTCTAAATTTAACTAAGATCAATATTATCAAGACTTGGGTTTGAAGACATACCTAGATAGATTTTTTGAATAGGTGCATTTTCCATATCATTGGGAGGTGGATTTGAAGACATACCTAAAGTTGTTTGCATATGTGCTATTTCCATATCATTCAAAGTTGAAGTTGAAGGCATAGTTGTATTTGTCTCCATAATTGCATTTTCTTCCATATTCACCATCTCCACATTTGCAGGAATCCTTTCTCTTCTATGCCTTTGTCGTTTTGCCTCTATTTCTTTATTTGTTTAAATTTCTTCAAGTGTCATTAACTTTATACATTTTTTTCTTTGCCTTTGCTTTGATCCCATGGTTACCAAAACCTCTTTGATAACAAAACAAATTATTCTTAACCTATTTTCAAATTGCCATCTCCTTCAAATATTCAAATAAAACTATGTAGTATGAAGATCCTTTCTTCTATAAACTTTGAAGTACAAAAACATCATGAATACATCCAAAAGTTCCCTTTTTCCATATCTTCTTGTAAAATGTTCTTGTACTTGATTCCACTTCAAAAAATTCAACCTGCACTTGTCTCTTCCAACAATTTGAATAAAATATGCATTGCACAAGATAAAATTGCAATAAAAAATGCAGAAAATGGCATTTTCAGATCATACTGTAGAAAAGGAATGTTGCAAAAAAAATGTGTTTTATCAGTATTTTCCAAATTGGGAAAAAATGGCTAAATAAGAAATGTGTACACATTATAAAATGCGTATGTGTTCTATTTTAGGAACACGTACGTGTTCCCTTTACCCAACGGGTAAATAGATAACGCGTACATGTTATATAATGCATATGTGTTTTATTTAAATAATGTGTACGCGTTTTAGTAACATGTACATGTTATTAAAAATTTGAATCTCCAACCCACATGCAGCCTTGGTTTTAGGCTCGGGAAAGGCTTGGCAATCCAACCCTTAGCCTTTGACTTGCAACTAAAAAACTAAGGCAGATTGAAGAAGAATGTCCAACTTTGACAATATGGTTGATGGACTTTTTTTCCAAATCAATCTATAAAATTAAAACCCAGTAGAGAACACAATGTCTAGTTTCCAAATATATAATTTTTATTAATATTGGATTATATTTGTTATTTTTTAATTAATTTCTAAGCAAACTAGTCCTTAAACTTAAAATATTAGGCTTTTTTGGTTAAGTTTCTTGTAAAAAAAATTATATGACATCAATCTTTAGACAATTCTTTACATGATGAAAAAAATTCAAAAAATATTTAGTTTAGGTCCAATTATGTTGTCCGTACACGTTGATTTTTAAAAACAACAATTAAAGCCAATAAAAATTCAATAAAAAAATATTCAAAAATTTTTCCTCACCAATCTTCATGTTGTTAGCTCTCTTTCCCCAAAAGGAATTAGCAAAATACTTTTATTTGAGTCAAAAAATGGTGTCCGTACACGTGCATGGTATGGTAAAAAAATAGGGACTTTTAAAAAGTGGTTTTTATACATCCCTATCAAAATTTAATTTCTATCATCCAGGTATTTGAATAAATTACATATTTGGAAACTATATTTGAAATGATAAATTTCATATTATTGGCTTTTTTTAAGATTCATTGTGTAAGTGCCTCAAATTTTCAGTCCAAGTGTGACAAATTTTGAAAAACAGCAAAAGCATTTCCACTTTTTGAGTTTGTTGTGGACCCAACTTCTTGCATCAACCTGTTACACAAGTCTAACATAGTGGTTTCATGTTTGATGTTATAGGATAAGTGTGCAACAAAATTTTTAGCTAGGTCTTTGAAAGTGGTAATAGAGCCATGTGGAAAGTGAATGAAGCATTCTAGTGATTTTCCTCCTAAACTTCAAGGAAATAGTCTTACAAGATAAATTTCACTATAGGATGCTTCTTGACAAGCTATGTAGAATTCCTTGACATGCTCCCTAAGATCACCTTTTCGGTTTTAGTTGTTTAATTTAAGCATTTTAATCTTTTCTAGTGAAAGGGATCATGGTAATGGACCTATCAGATAGGTAAGAACATATGCCATCAAATGTATACGGTTTCTTGTGGCATCCTACTTGAAGGCCTTGATTCATGTTTCTCATATCTTGAAGTTCTTGTGTAATATTGATGGGGTTAATATTGTTTGACATGTGGGTTGAATGTATGGGGTTATATGAATGTATATTGTGTTGGTTAAAGGGTATGTGTTGGTAACGTAATGTAGGAATGTGAGTTGAATGTTGAATGTTTTGTTGTGAGACGGTTGGGTTAATGTATTGATAATGGATTGGATTGGAAATATATGTAATGTTTGTTGTATGGTGTGGGAGAGATGTATGTGAAGTGTTGAGAGGTGGGAGAGAAGTTTTTGCGATGTTGAGGGGTGGGTTGGATGTTTGTTGAAAAAAAATTATGGGTTGGTTTAAAGGTGGTTGAGGTGTGGAGGGATGTGTGCTGGAGTGAATTAATCATGATGGTATGGTGACTCTAAGTTGTGTAGAAGGGTTAATTTGAATTGGTTGTGAGACAAAAGTAGATTGTTGTAAGTTTTGTGAAAAAGTTTATTACATGTGGGTTGTTGAGGTTTTATGATAAATTAAGAGGGTGTGATCTCCATATGTTATCTAGGTGGTCAATGGTTGTTGTGGCATGATTTGTGTTATGTCAAAGTATAATGTAAGTTTGTCTCCATTTTGGATTAATTCTAACAAGAAATGATCTTGGTATGCTTTGATGACTCTTTCCACAAGTTCTTGATTTTGAGGATTTTATACAAATTCTTGTGTTCTTGGTGAATATTCAAGTTGTGTTACAACACTTTCATCTATGTTTGGTATTTGAGGGGATGTTGGTTGGTATGCGATTTCTTCTTGTGATGTAGCATCTAAATATCTAGGAGGCATATCCATTGTGTAAGTGTTTGAATCCATTAATCTTTTGGTTTGAGACCTTGTAAGTGGCATGCAAGGGTAGACCTAGTTGTGTTTATTTTGGTATGTATATGTTAGTTTGATGTTAGACTAAGGGATGTTTATGTGTAATGGAGGGTGTGGTTTATGTCTAAGGTTCTAATTTTTGTGTGGGTTGAATAGTATAAGATGATTTGAATGTTCAAAAGATTGGATATGTATGATTCAAGATTATGGTTTAGATTTGGGTTTGAAAGGCTTAGGACTTTAGACCAAGTGTTGATTCTTGGGACGATGATGTTATGAAATACTAAGGGGTGATAATGATGAAAATAAAAGTTGAATCAAGTAAATCTATATCCTTAGTGGTTAGGGATGATTTGAGATTTTTATCATTTCTTACTTAGGATAAGCAAGTTCCTAAGAAAAAATGGATGAAGATTTTAGAGTTCATTGACTTAGTAATTGCTAAAGTCCTAAGCTAATTTATTCGAGTTTGTTTAAGGCTAAATTAATACAATACTTAAGATAGACAAGTTATTAAGTAATATATAAGCAAGAGATAAAATATAAAGGATCTAGATTTGACTCTTTACAAGTTTGATTTAGGTTTTGGATTATGGTTCTCGATTTTGGATTGGATTTGGATTTTGTTTGACTATCGTTGATATTAGATGTATAGGTTGGATGAATGATTTTTGGATGCTTATCTATAGTGTAATTTGAAAGTGAAGGTTATGTATTATGGGTGTGAATGATTAAAAGTGATTTAGGCATAATTTTGAATAGATCTATGAAAGTTTGAGATGATTATGAAAAAATGAGAGAATTTTAGATGGAGGATTATGGTTATGGTTGGAAATGGGAGTTTGCAATTTTTTTGAATGTTCTATGAAGGTTTGTGGGGGTTTAATCTAAGCTTAAATCAAACTATGGTTGATGAAATTCTAAATGAGGTGGATGTAGGGATGTACATGTGATTGATAGAAGGTTGACTATCTTTTTGGAATATGAGGGATGATAAATGTTTGGGCTAGTTTAATGACTATGTTAGGTTTGTCTATGGTTTCTACTACTAAGGTTTTAGTCTTCTAAGTTTGATGTTTTAGTTTTAGAGTCAAGCCACTCAAATTTTTGGGTGAAATAACACAAGTGTTGATCCACAAGGAAAAAATGTTGAGATAGCATATGTGTAGATTTATGGTAAGAAGCACTCATATGCAAAGGCACTTAAAGGGGAAGCACAAACACTAAAGGAAAACAAAGGTGCATATTAGCATAGATGTTAAAATGCTAAGTGAAAGCACTAAAATGATGCAAGTGCTAAATGATATGACAAAGGCGGTGAATTGGAAACCCTAACTATGTTTAAGATTTGGCAAGAGATTTTGTAAATAATAAGACACAATGGTTGACTTGACTTTCAAGGTATAAAGGATGAATGACTTGTATTGGTTTTTCACATGAAAACATGCCAAACACTTGAGCACATTCTCAAGTAGGTATGTTAACTAGTGTGGGCCCATAGTAGAAATTAATCTACTAATAATTTCTATTGGAAATGGATAGCTAGAGAAAGTGGTCTACACGGATTCCCTTATGTTACCTTGGATAATTCTATCTCACCACCTAGAGATTCATGTGAGTAAATTCAGGGTATGATACACATCTTTTGCACCAAACTAGTATTAGTTGAAAGGTCTTATCTAGGCTATACAAGCTTTCTAAGGAGTCCTCAAAATACCACAAGGGTATGTGAGGCCCAATCTACGAACACTATCTTGTTTGAAAGCATGGGTCTGGAGCTCAACAAAAGCTCAAACCAACCCTTCAATGTGTGTCCTGAATCATTGGGAGCCCCAAAGATTCACCAAACACGATGTGGCTAGATTGAGGTACAAATTTTGTTCTCCCCTCTTTATATACATTAGAAGGTCATCCCTTGGGGTGATGAAATCTCCAATGGGGCATCCTAATGGTAAAGGAAATGCTAGGTATTTTTTATCACCCAAGATCACATGAAGCGCAAGGGGAGAGCATACAAACAATTAACACTCCTTAGAATTTAATTTAAAAAAAGAAGAAAATGTGAGGTTTTTGATCCCTAGGATCACACTGGAGCAAGGGGAGAGCATATACCAACCACACCTCCTTAAACACATGGAAAAAAAAAGATAACTAACCCACTACTCTAACTTTAGTGCCTAATTTAGTGGAAAATAATGAAACTTTGAGTAGTGAACTTTCACTAAATGGAATAGTGGTTTTTTGTTTAACTTTGGCAAGCATAAGATAATTGCACTACTAAGTTACTAAACATGAAAGTTAGACAAAACTAGAAAACTAAAATAAGAGAAAATACATAAATCATGAAAGTGCTAAGACACAAGGCATAAGCACTAAATAACGCAAATGTCAAGATATAAGGTACATGCACTAAACAATAAAAGCATTGAACAACATAGGAACAACTCTAAAAAAGAAAAAAAATAGATATACATAAATGGCGAATGTACTAATCTATAGAGCCAAGGTATTGATCCCATTAATACATGTGAGTGCATTAATCCATAAGGCGAAGGTGCTAATCCAAGAGATCTATAAAACAAAGTTGGATTCCTACAAAAATAAAAATCCAACACACACAAAGCAAAGGGTACAAGCAGGTTAGCTAGAAATAAAGAATAAACATACTAAAAATATTTAGCTAACAAATAGAAAATAAAAAATAGATAAGAAAAATATAAAATAAAAACTATAAGTGAAGGCACTAATTTGTAGAGTGGAAGGGTAGAGGTACTCAATGACTTGTAGAAGTGTTGATCTCAACTAGGACATAAAAAATCATAGAAAAATCAAACAATAACATTAGTTATATGGATGTCGGTCCCATCGAGCATGCTAAAATGAGGATGATAAAAATGATAAAATATATGAATACTCAAATAAATATAGAAAACATACAATTACCAATCCTCTACCTTTCTCACCTCATGATTGAGCTGAAGTAGATGCACCCATGTCTACTTGATTTGCTCTTTGATTTGTTAGTTTTATGATTAGATATGAAAAAGCATAATTTAATTCAAATCTTAATCAAATAGACACAACATATACCCTGGGAAAACCCTCCACTTGAGGGAGAAAAACCCAGCAACAATATATCACTTATATATTGAATATGAAACAACAATAATATTTACAATGAGGCCAATTACAAGGCCACTCAACAACACCAAAACTTGATGCAATATATGATGATAATGATGCCCTTCAAAAGACAATAGATTTGGCCTTCTTGAGACTTCAATCTCGACTTTGATCTACACTTGAATGGAATTCACACTTCTCTAGATATCGAACAATGAATAATGAATGTGTATGAATGAATGGCGAGTGAACAATGATCATCTTGAATATATACAAGAGAGTGGGAGAGATCACATCCCTTCAAGTAAACATGTCGGCCTTCAATATGAAACAATATGTCTCAAAGGTGGCGAATGATCAAGGTCAACCTTAATGAAAAATCATGTCTCCTCAAGAAGTCAACCTTCATTAATTAACAATAATTAAATATTATAATTCAAGGTGAAGCACCTCTTCACTAATAGGCGTCTTAATAAATTAAATAGTTGATAGGCTATGCATTTAATTTATTCTTCAATGATCAATCGGGGCTGGAAGTAGAAGCCCGACGCTGCTATCATCACACTCCCTCTCAGCTAGGGAGGAATACTTCCAGTTATCCAATGTCATCCATAATGGCTACACCCATATGTGAAAGGAGCTCATCACGGATTCACTCAACATGATATCAACCATCATGGATACTCCCATGTATGGTAAAGCATATGTGCACAAGTGCCCATCATAGAATCACTCAACGTGATGTCATCTCATCTTGACATTCACCATGGCTACTCCCAAAGGGTGAAAAGCACAAGTACAAGAAAACCATCACAAACTCTCTCACATGATGTAGTCATGGAGTCACTCAACATGACATCCACCATGGCTACTCCTAGAGGGTGGAAACAAGGGCTTTCACCTCAAATTTCTATCATAGAGAAAGATGCATTAACAAGGGTTTACACCTCAAATTTCTCTTACAGAGAAAGATGCATTAAAGAAAATCACAAAAGATCATTGAAGCTGAGTCTCCCTCTCAACTAGGGCTTCATTCTCCACAATTCCAAGCTTGTCTCAAAAGTACACAAACTTTACTTTGGAGAGAGGCTTGGTGAGAATGTCAGTCATCTGTTCATCATTGCTAATGTACTTCAACTAGATATCTTTCCTCAATACCATATCTTTGATATAGTGGTATTTGATCTCAACATGTTTAGTTATGTCATAAAACACTAGATTGACAGAAAGCTTCACACAACTTTGATTATCACAATGAATGACAGTCAGCTCCAATGATCGTCCAAACAATCCTGCAAGGAGCTTTCAAAGCCACATTGCTTCTCGAGCTGCCACACAAGCTGCAATATACTCAGCCTCTATGGTGCTTAGTGCCATTGAAGACTACTTCCTGCTACACCAGGGGATCATCGCAGACCCCAAAATGAAGCAACATCCAGAGGTGCTTTTCTGATCAACAACACACCCTACCCAATTAGAATCAGAATATCCATGCAGCTTCACGTCCACACCAAAAGAATATCTCAAGCCATACCCAAATATGCCACACAAGTATCTTAGGATATGTTTTGTTGCAACTAGGTGTATTTGCCTTGGTTCACACATGAACTAAGTGCACTCACTGCATAGCAAATATCTGGTCTAGTATTGACTAGATACATCAATGATCCAATCAACTGCCTATACATAATAGGATCCACCAAATCTAAACTAGTTGCAGCCTCTTTTAACTTCTAAAAATTGGTTTCCATAGGTGTAGACATGGATTTGCAATCCATCATACCAAATCTCTTCAAGATGTCTATTGTATACTTCCCTTGACTCAGAATGATCTCATTAGGGCCTCTGCCATACTTCTAAACCAAGGAAGTAATGCATGTACTTAAGATCCTTCATTTCAAATTCAAAATCCAACTCCTCCTTGCATTTGATAATGAGGTGTTCTTCTCCAGTAAGAAATAGATCATCATAGAGAACCAAGATCAAAGCCTCACCGTTAATTACCTTGAAGTACAGGTTTGAATCAACATCATTCTTGGAGAAGCCCAAGCTCAGCAGGTATCTATCAATTCTCTCATACCAAGCGCGAGGAACCTGCTTAAGGCCATACAAAGCCTTCTTCAATCTACAAAAATGAGACTCTTTCCCATGAACCTCAAATCCATCAGGTTTCTCAATGTATACCTCTTCTTCAATTACACCATTTAGAAATGCAGTCTTCACGTCCATCTGATGTAACTTCCATCCTTTAGTTGTTGTAATAGTAATGATAGTCCTGATGGAGGTATAACGAGCAACTGGAGCAAATGTTTCCTCATAGTCTATTCCCTCTTTTTGAGAGAACCCCCTAGCCACAAATTTAGCCATGTATTTCTCAATGCTTCCATCAGCCGCATGCTTGATCTTGAACAACCACTTAGAAGATACAACAGATTTCCCTTCTGGTCTAGGCACAATATCCCAAACATCATTCTTTTGGATAGATTGATATTCTTCAGCCATAACATCTCTCCATACTTGCTGACTTGAAGCTTCCTCAACACTGGAAGGCTTAGATTTAATCATTTGACTCATCAATGCAACATAGCTTGAAAACTTCTAAGGTCTTTTGCTTTCTTTGAATGTTCTTCTAGGGGCTACAAACTTTTCTACCTCCTGCATTGTTTTCCTAGCCCATAGAGGTCTCTTTCAACCAATAACAATGTCTGTAGGCCCATCAGTAGGTTCCAAAGGCTCAACTAGATCATCATCTTCTTTAGAATCAATGGCCCCCCTCTGAATCTTAGGAGTATGGTCAACTTCCATGTCCTGAGGAGACTCTTGGTGTTCATTGTCTATCTCCATGTGAGTGCCTTTAAATCTCTTAAATACAACATCCTCTTCAAATGTAACATCCTTGCTGATCTCTATTAGTTTTTGACCTGAAATGTAAACTCTGTAGGCTTTTGAAGACTCGCTGTAGCCCACAAATATTCCCTTCTTGCCAGATGGTTCCAATTTTGTCCTTTTATCTTTAGGCACATGAACATACACAAGACAACCAAAGATTCTCAAATGACTTACTTCCAGCTTCACACCCGTGAAAGCTTCTTCAAGAGTCATGTTCTCCAAAATGCGATGAGGGCTCCTATTCTAAACATACACTACTATCCTAGATGCTTCAGCCCAAAGGAAGGTTTGCAAATCCTGATCATGAATCATGGCTTTAGCTGCTTCTACAATAGATTTGTTCTTCCTTTCTACAACACCATTTTGTCGTGGATTGTAAGGGACACAAAACTCCCTCTTAATCCTTGCCTCAACACAAAAGTTATGAAAGCTTCCACAGATGTATTCTCCTCCATTGTTAGATCTCAGAACTTTGATCCTCTTCCTAGACAAGTTCTCTACTTGAGCTTTAAATTCCTTGAATCTCTCAAGTACTTCCTCATATTCTTTAGTCTTTAAGAAATAAATACAATTCTTTCTAGAGTAGTCATGAATGAAAATTACATAATACAAGAAACCACTCAAAGAAGCAATAGACATTGGACCACACAAATCAAAATGAACAAGATCTAGAATGCATTTAGATCTACTTTCACTACTATGAAAGGGTCCTTTAGTATTCTTACCCAAAGTGCATCCTCAACAAGTACCTTCATGCTCCTAGCCGAGTTTAGGAATGCCAGTGACTATCTTATCCATGGTTGGTAGTGCTCTAAAGTGAAGGTGAGAAAGTCTTCTATGCCAAAGCTCACACGAACTTGATGAATCATGCAAAAAAGCCTGTAATGGACGAGTGGAAAGTCTGTAGAGACTCTCATGCCAAACTCCAATTACTTGGGAAGTCTTGGTGCTTGAGTTCTTCGGCCATGCAAAAACTTTACCTTCAAAGAATGCAACTTGACATCCCTTATCCTCCAAAGCTGAAATAGAGACAAGGTTCTGCTTGATGCTAGGTACAAATAGTACATCACTCAACTGAAGAGAGATGCTAAAATCTAAGTGAAGAGAGGAGGTTCCAACACCTTTCACCGAATAGCATGCATCATCTCCAATTATGACTTGAACACTTGTATCTCTCTCCACAAAATCTGAAAGATGTTCTCTAAATCTAGTAATGTGACGAGAGGCACCACTATCAATCAACCACGTGTTGCTATCCGTTGGAACATTGCTTGATAAGGCATAATAGAAATGAAATCCACTTGACTCCTTATGAGGAGAGATCTCGCCCACATCCACAACTGAAGCATGTTGCTTAGGTTTGGTTGGACAATCTTTTGCATAGTGACCAAACTTGTCACATTTGAAGCATTGTATGTGGGAGAGGTCCTTTTTCTTCTTAGATGCAGAGGCACCATCTAATCTTTTATCTCTATTCCTCTTGAAGTTTCCTTTCTTCCTTTCTCTTCCTTTCTTCTTCAAAGATTGAGCGGCAAGTACATGAATGCCTTCATTTGTAGAACTTTTCCCATTGCCTCTTGCAGCCAATCTTGACTCTTCTTAGATGCAATCTGCCCTCAAGTGATCAAACTTAGGTAGTTTTGATCTCCCACGGATACCTTGGATAAATGGCTCCCAAGATTGAGGAAGACCATTAAGCGCCAACATAACCAAATCCTTATCATCAACCATATGCCGAATGGTAGAGAGTTGATCTCTCAACTCGGTGATCTTCATGAAGAAGGATATGACATAATCGCCTTTTGCCATCTTGACATGATGAAGTTGTTGCCTCAATGCAAGAGCTCTTCTTGTATTGTTGATCTCATACATTTCCTCCAAGGTCTTGAACATTTCCCTTGTTGTCTTCAACTTGGAGATGATTGGCACAAGGTGGTCCTTCACAGAGTCTACCAAAATCTTCTTTGCCTTAGTGCAATTCTTCTTCCATTGAGACTTCTTATTCTCATTAGAAGGTTCTAGAATTTCGCTCTCCACGAACTCAACAATCTCATTTTCTTCCAATGTAAACATTACTCTAAACTTCCAAGATGTGAAATTGGAAGCACCTTCAAGCCTATCTTCAATCTTGAGCCTGTTCACCATTTTTGAAGATAAGATAGATGCAAGAAGATGAGAACAAGAGTGGCTAATAGTGCTGCTTATATAAATCTAATCATGATCTTTCTTAAACCTGCTTTGATACCATGCTAGTTTTATGATCAATATGAAAAAGCATAATTTAATTCAAATTTTAATCAAATAGACACATCATATACCCTGGGAAAACCCTCCACTTGAGGGAGAAAAACCCAACAACAATATATCACTTATATATTGAATATGAAACAACAATAATCTTTACAATGAGGTCGATTACAAGGCCACTCAACAACACCAAAACTTGATGCAATATATGATGATAATGATGCCCTTCAAAAGACAATAGATTCGGCCTTCTTGAGACTTCAATCTCCACTTCGATCTGCACTTGAATGGAATTTGCACTTCTTTAGATATCGAACAATGAATAATGAATGTGTATGAATGAATGGCGAGTGAACAATGATCATCTCAAATATATACAAGAGAGTAGGAGAGATCGCGTCCCTTCAAGTCAACATGTCGGCCTTCAATATGAAACAATATGTCTCAAATGTGGCAAATGATCAAGGTCAGCCTTAATGAAAAATCGTGTCTCCTCAAGAAGTCGACCTTCATTAATTAACAATAATTAAATATCATAATTCAAGGTGAAGCGCCTCTTCACCAATAGGTGTCTTAATAAATTAAATAGCCAATAGGCTATGCATTTAATTTATTCTTCAATGATCAATAGGGGCTAGAAGTAGAAGCCCGACGTTGCTATCATCAACATGATTTACTACTATGTGGATTGCTCTCTCAAACAACATAACCTTAGTAGGATTGCGATTGGATGGAGATTTTAACAACATAAATTTAGCTTAAGTTGGATAATGAAAATGGAGGTACAAAGCTTCAATTTATAGATTTTTGATGGATGAAATGGAGGGTTGAAATGCATTGTGAGATGGAGGGCTAGGAGTGATTGAGAGAATTGAGGCATTAGCCTTGTGACAAGTGTCATAAGGTGGAGGCTTGGAAAAATGACACATGTCATAAAAAAAGGGGTTGGGTGTGCTCACACATATTGGGAAGAACAAGGAGTTGACAAGTTGAGAATAAATGATAAATGTAAGAGGAGGAATTCAAGGAGTGTGACATGTGAAACAAAAAAAGGCGTAGGGTGGCTACACATGGGGAAGAGGATCTCATACATGCGTGAGCACCCAATGAGAAACTTGATCAAAGGATGAGGTGGAAGGGAATATCGACATGTGTGTGAGCATTAAAGAGGGTTTGATGACACTTGTCACATGACAAAAATTTTGGGGATTCGGAAGAATTTTTAATTGAAGAAAATGTTAATAAAAATTAGGAAGGGTCTTATTAATTAAATAATCAAGTTTGAAGCTAATGAATTAATGTGGATGCGGGATGGCGTCTCTGGTTTTCTCATGCTGAGCTAGGGCATCCGCGCCCTAGCTCCTCTTCTTTTCTTTCTTGTTGTGCATGGAGTGGGGGACGTTTGTCTGTGTGCAGGGTAGGGCAGGTATTCTGCAAACCTTGTTCTGTGTTTTTGGTGGGTGTTCGGTGGCTGGTTGTCCCTGTCTACTTGCGGCCGGCTCTCCTTTCCCTTTGTCATTTGGTGGATGCGACCTGGGGTTAGAACGTGGCTGTGACGTGAATGTTCTTTGTTAAGGGATACGTGTGTTGGAAGGTGTGCTTTGCCAAGTCGAGGGTGGGTTTTGGTGTGGGGTGTGGAGCGGGCATTGTGAACTGGTATTGGTGTTACGGCAGGAGAATAGGTGTGAGCCTTCATCTGTGGTGGGGTGGGGTTGTGAGGTGTGTCTTCCCGTGGAAGCCCGTCTTGTTCTTGGGGTTTCCAGGGGTTGCATGTCGGAGTAGGGCTTTTTTTCCCTCTATGCTGCATGGGGAATCTTCTGGGGTTGGCCCCAAAATGGATTTCCGATCGGCAATTGGTTCGAAACCAACTCTTCAGAACTCGAAGGTTTTTGAGAATAATCTCTTTTCGGTGGAACCTAAAAATGTTGCGTCGAGTCTGGTAGGAGGGCCTAGAATTCCAAAGATTAATGGGTGCCTCGAACGATGTAAAGAGAGGCCGAGTGTAGTCATTCCGATGGAGATGATGGATGAAGACATTGATTATTATTCAAGGCACTATGTTTACTACAAATTCTTAGGTTTGAAAATTTCTTTGAAATTTTTGGAGAGGTGGGCTCAAAAGACATGGATGCCTGAAGGAGAGATGGAGATCCGCCTCCTGGCAAATAATTATTTCATGGTTACATTTGATTGTTTGGCGGATCAGAATAGGATTTTTGAAGGAGGCCTGTACTTTTACAACTAGGTGGACTTGTTCATTAAGCCATGGCATGCTGGCTTCAACCCAGTAGAGGAGCTTCTGAATCGGGTTCTGGTTTGGGTTCGTCTTCCAAGGCTCCCGGTGGAATGCTGGTGAGAGGATGTGTTGTTTCTATTAGCCCCGAAGCTGGGGAAACTCGTGGGTTCATCACAACAAACACAATTCAAAAAGGTAATTACTTTTGCTCAGTTTTGTGTGGAAATTGATTTAAGTAAACCATTGCCAAACTCTTTAGAAGTGAGTGCAGGAGATTACTCATGGGTGCAACAACTTGATTATGAAACGCTTCCTTTCCGTTGTCATTTCTGTCATGAATATGGTCACCGTCTGCGCATATGTCCAAAGGCCAAGCCTTTGGAGACTCAATCTTTTCAGCCTTTGGCTAACCTGCCCAGGGTGGACAAGGGCAAGGATCTCGTTCAGGGTTTTGGTGGTAGGGAAGATGGTTTTACTCCAGTTAGTGGCCGAAACAGAAATAAAGGTCATAAAAGGACTTTGAAGGACAGGTAGGAGGAGGACACTTTCAATAGGTTTGAGGTGTTGGAGGATCTTAGCTAGCAAGAGGTGAACCCAGAATTTTTGGATTTGGATTAGGGGACTTTGGATATGGATCTACATGACCCTCCAGTTGAGGCTTCACATACTCCCCAATAGGGGGGGTGCAGAAGTACCATGCTTTGATGAAGTCGGGAAAGTTCCTAGACAGGCTTTGCTCAATTCAGAGGCACCTATGACTCCGCTTGCTGATGGGACCTTGGCTTTAGGGGCAGATCGACAGTTGGAGGTTCAGGATAAGTTGGGTGGTAGTGCTGAGGTAGTGAAATATAGTGTGGACAAGGATCACCTCCTGCAGAAAGTGGGTTCGAAGGTGGGTAAGAAGATTATCAAGACGTCCTCTTAGTTGGGTGTTTTGCAAAAATCCCTCAAGAAGGGGGGCCTGAGAAAAACTCTAAGTTGGGAAGGAAGAAGGACGAGGAGAAGATTAGGATGATAGGGGAGACTTTGGTGGAGTCGGGGTCAGTCAAGACTCTAGATTCGCATTTTTCATGCCCCTCGAAATGATAGTTCTCTCTTGGAATGTAAGGGGCTTGAACAGTGGCCCTAGACAAAAAGTTGTTCGGGATTTGATTGGGAGTCATTTGCTCGATGTTCTTTTTCTGCAAGAGACTAAGCTTTCAGTGGAGGGTATAATGGATTTAGTTCCTAAGTTATGGAGGAATTGTGATTGCCAATGCATTGGTGCTCAGGGGTCTTCTGGCAGGGTGGCATGCTTATGGAACCCACGAAAGATCTGCCCCCTTTGGTGGGTGTCTTTTAAGTCCTCCCTTTCCATGGTGGCCTCTTGTTTTATGTCTGGGGAAATAGCACTCTTCTCCAATGTGTATGTGCCTATGGAGTTGTCGGGAAAGCAGCTCTTGTGGTCCAACATTCGTTTAGTTCACAACTTATTTCCTTACCATCCTTGGATCATTGGAGGTGATTTTAATGCTATCATTGAGCTTGCTGAGAAGAGGGGTGGTATAGCAAGGCTGGAGGCTTCCGCGTTGTTGCTTCAGGACAATGTCTCTGCTTTGAATCTTATGGATGTCAAGCTGGGCAATGGTCTTTTTACTTGGAATAATAGGAGAACTGGAGATGCTTCTATTTTTGAAAGACTTGATAGATTTATGGTGTCTAGTTTCTGGTTGGGGGACAAGTGGAGGACAAGCTCTGAAATTCTTGATAGTTGGGGTTCTGACCATTGGCCTATTAAGCTGGTGGCGGATATGCCTCAACATTGTGCTCGACAATCCTTGAAGTTCCAACTCATGTGGCTCAGGGATGAATCTCTTCATAATTTGCTCTCTGGTTGGTGGGATCAGGGGAAGCCATCATATGGCACTGCTATGTACTCTTTCTCAAAGAGGCTCCAGTATGTTAAATACAGATTGAAAAGATGGAATAGACAGTATTTTGGTAATTTATTTCAGGAAAAACAGATGGCCTAGGATAATCTGGATCTAATCACCAGGCATATTCGGGATCAAGGCCTCTCAGAGGAGTTGAGTTTGTTAGAGGCTGCTGCATTAAAAAAGCTTGAGGAATGGGAGTTAAGAGAAGAGATTTTTTGGAAACAGAAGTCTCGTATTGAATGGCTTCAAGCTGGTGATTGGAACACTTCTTTTTTCCATAACTCAGTTAAGGATCAGAGACAAGGTAATGCTCTTTCTTCTATCTTGTTGCCTGATGGGGAGACTTTGTCATCTTCAGCTTCTATTTCTGTTGAATGCATTCGGTATTTTTCTACCCTATTCTCTGAGGATTCACCTCCTGTGGAGGAGGATGAAGCAAGGATTTTAGATTGTATCCTGAAGCTGGTGACTAACGAAATGAATGAATCTTTGCTTGCTCCCATTACCTTGTCAGAGCTTGAGAATGTTGTGTTCCAGATGAAGAAAGGTAAAGCGCTTGGACCTGATGGGTTCCCAATTGAATTTTTTCAGGAGTTCTGGGAAGTGGTTAAACTGGACCTTTTGGAGGTTGTTCAGGAATCCTTTATGCATAAACAAATGTTGAAATCCCTTAATGCTACTTTTTTAGCTCTTATTCCTAAGGTGGAGGGAGCTAACTCCTTGGATCTGTTTAGACCTATTGCACTATGTAATGTTGTGTATAAAATTATTACTAAGTTGATTGCGGAAAGGATGAAACCTTGGCTTGAGGATTTAATCTCTGAAGAACAGGGGGGTTTTGTTGCTGGCAAGCAGATCATGGATGGGGTGGTTATTGCTGCTGAGGCCATACACTCTATGGAATCCTCAAAGGAGAAATCTATGTTTATCAAGTTGGACATGGCTAAAGCTTATGATCATGTTAAATGGAGCTTTCTGTTTAAAATACTTAGAGCTTTTGGCTTTGCTGAGGGCTGGATTGATTGGGTTAGGAGTTGTGTCACTTCCTCTTCCTTCTCGGTGCTTATCAATGGTGAGCCCACTTGCTTGTTTGGTGCTTCTAGAGGTCTCAGGCAGGGAGATCCCCTATCTCCTTACTTATTCATCCTTCTTACTGAAGGCTTGGGAAGGCTCATCTGTGCTCAGGTTACTAGCGGCTTGCTCCAGGGATGGAGTTGGGGAGAAGATGTTCCCCCTCAGTCTCATCTGCAATTTGTTGATGATACTGCCTTGATGGGCAGGGCAAAGGTTGAGGAGGCTCTTAATTGGCATAGTGTGTTGGACAGTTACTTGGCGGCTTCAGGGCAATGCATAAATGAGGGGAAATCCTTCATATATTTCTTCCACACTCCTAAGGGTATTCAAAGGAGAATTGTTGGTATCCTTCGATTCCATATTGGCTTGCTTCCTTTTTCCTATCTTGGAATCCCTCTTGTGGTTCGCTCTATCCCCAAACGGTTTTGGCAAGAGACTCTTGATAAGTTTAGAAGATTGGTCAGTCATTGGACTTGCAGGTGGCTCTCTTCAACAGGTAGAGTGACTCTTCTAAAGTCGGTGGTCCAGGATCTCCCTATTTATAAGTGCTTTATTCTTTCTGCTCCTTCAAGTTTTATTAAAGAATTCGAGAAATTGTCTGTTCAATTTTTGTGGGCTAGTAATCTTACTCATAGAAAATGGAGTTTGGTGAAGTGGGATGTTGTTTGTAGGCCAAAACAGGAGGGGGCTCTCGGTCTACAATGGGCGGATTTAAATGGGCAGGCCTTGGCTGCTAAGCTATATTGGCGCTGGTGCTCTCAACAACACATGTGCTGGGCTAAAATTCTGACCTTCAAATATTTGGGGGCAATGGACAGTAGGGAGGTTGCAAGATTCAGTATGGAGGGGAAAGGCTCAGTGATCTGGAATACCCTTAAACGAGGTGCCAAGCTAGTTAAACAGGGACTTTTTTGGATTTGTAATGGGGGTCGAGAGGCTCTCTTCAGGCATGATTATTGGGATGGATACCCACCCATTGTGTCCTCTCATCCCCACCTCCAAGATTTGTGTCAGTCTTTTGTGGAGGCGGTTGGAATCATGTGGTAGATTTCAAATTTCAACAATCTTTGGGATAGATTTTTGTGGCCAGGTGGAAGGATCCATTGGATTGGTCGCCTGGTGGTTTGGTGGAGGATCGTCGAGAGCTTGCTAAAATCTTATCAGGTCGTGCCTGTAATTCTCTCCATGGGGGAGATGTTCTTGCTTGGGGTCCTGACTTGAAAGGAAAAATTTCAGTTGCTTCTGGCTATCAGGTGTTGGATAAATAGGCTTTCAGGAACTCCCAGGTTTCTTGGTGGAAGCATGTTTGGAATAAATTTGCTTGGCCCAAGTGTAATTTTTTCTCCTGGCTCATGGTTCATGGTAAATGTCTTACTTGGGACAACCTTCGCAAACGGGGGTTTCTGGGCCCCTCCATGTGCATTTTGTGTGGTCAACAGGAGGAATGCTTTTCGCATCTCTTTTTTCAGTGTTCTTTTGTTAGGACTATCTGGCATCACTGGTGGAATCTTTGGAGCTTACCGTGTTGCCATGTCTCTTCTTTAGAGGATTTTTGGAAAAGACAGGGCTCTTCTCCTACCACAACCTCTTTTCTAAAAATTGCTTGGAGCATTGGTCCTAGCTTGATTGTCTGGAAAATCTGGTTGGAGCGTAATAGAAGAATTTTCCTAGATAAAAAATTGCTTACGAGACAACTTTGGCGATGAATTCTTGGAGCTTTGCAAGAGACTTTGATTGCGAAGTGTGACTTGTTGGTGCCGATTGCTCCTAGGGACTTGGGTGTTGTAAATGCCCTGGGTCTTGCCACTGGGGACAAGGGTACCTTGTGCAAAGTGCATCGTAGGCATGGGCGTGAAAGGGTTGCTCACGAGGGCTTTTGGTGCCCACTTGCTTTGGGGGAGCTAAAAATTAATACTGATGGGTCGTCTAGAGGTAATCCTGGGCATGTTGGGGTTGGTGGTATTGGTAGAGATAGCCTTGGAGTGGTGGCTTTCTTCTTTTCCACGTATCGTGGTTTGCAAACTAATAATCTTATGGAGGCGAGTGCTATTCTCATGGCGATGGAGCGTGCGGTGACCCTTGGATGGCGACAGATTGTCTGTGAAGCTGATTCCCAGGTGGTTATTGATATGTTGAATAATCAAAATTTAGAGGATGTGAATTGGCAGTTGGCTGTGGTTGTTAAACTGATTGTTTCTCTGAGTGATACTTTGGAGTCCATTATTTTCCAGCATATTCCGCGGGAGTGGAATAGGGTGGCTGATGGGTTGGCTAAATGGGCGTCGGAGAAGACTGATTCTTGGTGTGTGGATGATTGAGATAGTCTTCCTGAAGATATGGCTCCTGTTCTTGAGGAGTGGGTTGCTGAGGATATGAGGTGCTTCTTGGGTGTGAATTAATTCTTGTTGTTTTGGCCCCTTGTGGCCTCCTTCTTCTGATTTTGTAATGCTTTCTTGATTCAATAAAGTTTTTACCCTCTTTTTATAAATAATCAAGTTTAGAAGAATTTAGGAATGGGAGCTAAGGTTAGATTAATTAAATTAATCAACTATTAAAAGAATGAGGATAACACAATAAATTAAATTAATTATGAGAATAGAATATAATCAATTAAATAAAGTTATTTAATTAATTACAAGGTAGTGAATTATGGTTGGTAAATATTAATTTAATTAATTATGTGGTATTGTCGAATTTGAGGTGTTGAACTAATCACGAACGTCTCCCTTCGGATTTGGGACACTGACTAACCACCTCCCATGGATCCGTTTATCTCTAGCATTTGTATCAGGAGTTAACAGGTCAATCTTTTGGCGCAATGACAAACGTGTTCCAAAAAATGATATTAGAGTTGGGTCATAGGTTCGAATCCCCTTGGGTGACGCTAAGGGGGGATTCTTGGACTTATCGCTAGCATCTCCCTTTAGATGCGAGACATGGACTAACCGCTTCCCATGGATTTGTTTATCTCTACCATTTGTATTAGGTGTTAACAGGTTGATCTTTTGGTGCAACAACGAACGTGTTCCAACATGAGGTGTCTACAATATTAGGTGCTTGAGATGGAGGTTGTGTGTAGAGTTTTGTAGATATTATAAAGCTATAATAATTCCTCCAAATCTTTGGTTGGTGATACTTTTGTGAAGGCTTGCTTTGCAAGTGTATTGTAATCATGATTTATTGAATAATATATTGAGTTGCTTTGGAGTGTGGGGTTTTCCTCTCGAAAGGGTTTTCTCCACGTACATATGTGTTATGGTATTTATTGTTTACTTTCTATTTAAATATGTTTCTACTTTTTGTAATAAGATTGAAATTTGCACAACACTCTCCTTAGAATATTAGTGCAGGAAGCATTTCCGCATACCCTACTTCTTTTTGCTTTTCTCTTTGGCCATGGAGTGGAGTGCCTTTTTGAACTCTTCCGTTCTAAAAAAAAATCCAAATGTTGTTGATAGTTCTTAGGAGTTCTTTGTTGGGGGTGCAAGTCCCTACAACAACTTTGATTTCCCCTTTAATAACATTAGACCTAGGGAGTTTGAAAATAAGTTCAAGTAGATATTCTTGATTTCCTCATTATTACTATGAAGCTAATTGTCTATGTCAATTAGAGAGGACACCTTTCTTGTTTATGCTTATGTCAAAGGAATTAGACGAAGAATTTAGTTCCTTATCTCACCATATTTGATTTAATTAAGCCTAGCTCTTATTTGATTACCCTTGCCTTTGTACACTTGAAATCATTTGTTTTCAATAACAACTGTAGTTTGCTATAGATGAATATATGTGGTTGAGGAAGCAAGAAGGGTTTAATTTTTCTCAAATTCAATGAAAAGTTTGCTCAATTCTTTTTCTTCTTCAAGCCATCCTATGACCATAAGCATTTCATAACAATTTGTTCCTACCATTAAATCTAATTTTCATTAAAGTAAGTTTAATAATAATATCTGAAAGCCACACAATCAAATTGATAGAAATAGAAGGTATTATAAGGGAGAGAACAAGCAAGGGCAAGTTGGTGGCTCACTTCGGAGAAGAGGATAAGTGGCTATTTAATGTACACATGACTACCTTTATTAGGATAGAAGAGAGTGAACTTATTTTTTCTTCTTAGAATAAGGTAACTTCTTGAATGTACCTGTAATCTTTAGGACCATAAATGTACTAAGTCTTCAAAACTTCTAAGATATCAATAATGCTTTTTTCATATGCAGTTTTGTCAAAGAAAACAACCTTTATTCCTAGTATCAATCATCATAATGTAGACTGGTTTTCTTAAAAACATACATTTATGCACAATACTTTGTACCCGTCTAAGGCATTTAATACTCAGCAATAAGAAATCAGTAAAGGTCACAATAGAGTTATAGCAGCCCTTGAGAACAGTTATTTTTGGGTCAAGTTGGAAAATAAAACAACATAATAATGTAAAGTTGGAAAATGAAACTGAATCAGACTGTCAAGTTGGAAAATAAAACAGCGTAATAATGTAAAGTTGAAAATGAAACTGAATCAGACTGTCAAGTTGGAAAATAAAGAATAATTCCCTTATTATGGGATAGAGAAAAAATAAAATAAAATTATGAAACAGGAACCCAAATCAGATCGGAGGACTTACTCCAACAAACAGGATTGGTGAATATCACAGCATCTCCCAGGCCTCCCTCATTTATTACCACTCGTTAAGACCCGTTTCATTTTTTTTCTAACTATAGCAAAACCTACTAATTAGGCTCCATCCTGACAAGTTAGCGTATTTTAAACAGCGATTTCAATCCAACATTCCCCCATTCCTCGTTTCTTTCTTCGAGTTCTTTTGTACCCGTTTCTTTTACCTTTCTTTTTAACGTCTTGGATTCAACTCATCCTATTGCTGGTCGAAGAAAGGACAACCACAGACCAAAAAAATCACGCCCATAATCTATTGAATGGAAAAACGATTCCGACTGGTAGAGGAATGTGAAAGAATCAAGGATTGCTCACTTTGATTCAAATATTTCGCAAAGATTTCTCTTTGTACACTTCCTCAATTAATTTCATTTCATCTGAGTTGTTTCACATTTTCTTTATCGTTTGCTGCTGTAATTAACAGGGGAAATGTGTTAAGGGGGTGATCTAGGTTCAGCTGATGGGATATACAATCACCTCGGCAATAATGCTTGGCGTTTTCAGAGCATATGCTATTACAGGTATTCCAGTCCACGTCCGTTGAATTTGTAATTTTTTTCTATTAGTCACCATGAATTTAATCCCCAAAAGCCGATTTTTTTTAATCGTGGTTTTCAGCAGGAGCCCCTTATTTGCGAATGTTAATGAAACCATTGAGTAGTCGATTTCAACATTTGAGCTTGATTTTCTGAACATGTACTTTAATTGCGAATGTTGATGAGAATATTGAATACCCAACTGGATTATGCCTTACGATGTGAAGGTAGCCTTGGTGTGATGAGCACCTACGAGTCGTGTGCTCGGTCCTTGGGAGACCGAATGTACATATGGCTAAAAGAGTGTGGTTCCTTTGTTGTTTTCTTTGTTATGTAGATGTATAGTTGATGTTAATTTGTGAAGAGACTCCCCCAGAAGTCAAGTCATGCATATTATTCGTTAGTTTGGTGGCTTATTGAAGGAGGGTTGGCAGTAGTGTAGAGAGAAGGGGTGTTTGGAACTGAGGGGAAATTCCCAGGTAGGTTTGGTGAAAGGCCACTGTAATATGTATAAAAATCAGATGTGGGAAAGGTTGAAGTGGAAGGACTGATAACCCAAATATGCAGTCAGAAGGGTTTACATTAATCTGAGTTATAATAACAACCAGAGGACTTATTCATTTCTTTTCTCACACAGTTTTTTTCAGAAGCTTCTTTCTTCAACATGATTCTTTGGAAGATTTGGAAATTTATCATTATTATAATCCACCAAGCACTTTTAAAAAAAAAAAATGGGAACTGATATGGACTTGGAGGTGTTATAGCTTTCTCAAAGAAATGCTTCTACCAACATAAGGAAATAAGTCTGAATTTTCGGATAGAACATAAGCGTTTTCTTTTTTCTTTTGGTATAGTGATAAACATTCACATCCACACACTCACATTCTCTGAAGAATGCACTATCGAGCCTAGAACGCCATCTAGCTGAGAATCTTTGTCTGAGGATTATATACTCTGCAAAATTCCATATGCCTGGGGCTTAAACCTAGCACTGTCTGGATTTTGGCCTGCACTGGCATGGCTGTTATAAAATGGGGAACATGCTAAGCAGGGCTTGAACTTGGGTCATCATCATGGTCTTTCACCTTACCAACACTTTCTTGCAGAACACGACCTACTAGATAAAGTGAATTGAAGTAACTGCAATGCAGAGGAGATTTCTGTAGTGCTAGAATTGTTATTTAATGTGGACACAATTGTAAGGAGAAGAGAGTAGGTCGGAGGCTTCAGCCTGTGGTCAGAACCGTCATGAGTGATGCTGTTCCCAGGGAGCATGACATATGAAAGTAAGCGGGGGAGTCACTTACCTTGTATTTGCTATCAGAGCAATGACCTTACCTGCCTTTTATTTGCAGATTGATGAACTTATGAACTTACTACAGCCTGCTGAGCACTACTCAAGGTTGAAAGTGAATTGGAGTCTACAATTCCCTATTAGTCCCCTTGTCTCTAATTTGTTGATGTGGGGGGAGATTGTTACTAGGGAGTGGCATACTGTTGACATTGCAAATGAGTAAACCCTGGCAGGACAGGATACCTGCAGTGGCAGCCAGTCTACTTGCATTTGTCTATGATTAAGTTAAAATATAAAACTATCTATCAACGCTAGTATTAAAGATATGGAGGATACTAACACATCATCAAAGGAACTTACAGCTCAAAGAATGCATAGTACTGAGGTTAACATTTCTAAAAAATACTATAATTATCTGTTTCTTCAATTGTAGCAGAGGCACAAAATCATTTATATTTATCAGTTCATGTCTGTAATGTTGCCCTCATCCTCAGACTTTAGTGAAGATTCTCTTACTTCACTTATGTTATTTTTCTGTCAGAATAATTGTAGGATTGTTTCCTTGGGTTTGTGGGAAATTGTACCATCATCCACACCTGATCTAATTCATTGAGGTTTGCAGACTTGAAGGCCGGTTTACTGAGGTTTTGTTTGGCAGATGCTTTTTAAAAAACTTCTTTTCTTGTCTTGTTAGGATGCTTTGATGTTGCAGGAAGACAAAGGAGTAAACTAATTCACAGCTTGTGTGCTAGCTTTTGCTGGCATTCAGCTGCCAACTAAGTGTATTATGATTTCCAATAGGAGATTATTGAAGGGTAGAAGAAGTACCTTTGTTACAATATTATATAGAAACCAAAATGGAGATGTACTGGAATGTTGCTGGACAGGATAGTTGTTTATATTCTAGCAGGCTTTTTAAATATGCCATCCTTTAATCTACACTGCAATCCAAAGCTAGAAATGTTATGGTTGTACTTGTCTTGAAATGCTTGAAGCTGATTGTAGTTATTCTATGTTCCCTGTAAACTTCCTATATGTGTGTCATCTAACTTATGAAGTTTTTAGAGGATTTTTTTATGATGACTATAAGAATGCCCTTATGGCAACTTGAGTAATTAACACTATGATCTATTTGCAGTACAAAAGCTTTGAAGAGCATTTTGTGTACCTAAGCACAACATTGAACATAGTATTATACATATGTATTTACCATGTTGTCCTAGCCCTTAGGGCAGGTCCCCATGCAGCTGCTTAGCTTATTTTCATTAGTAGCCACTGTTCATTTTTTTTACGAGTAATTTGTGGAGCTGGTGGCCCCATGGATATTTAATTTTGCTGCTTATTTTTAAGCAGTCATCTTAAATTTTATTTTTTTGCCTGTGTTGCCTATTTATTTAATATGAATGAATAGTATTAATAATAATTTCTCTAGTGAAATTTTGGAAGGAAAAATTGGAGGCAAATGAAAAAGAGGGAAGGAAATTTAGGAAGCCACTTGGCATTTTTTACAGTAAGCAGTTGCTGCTTATTTTCAGCCCCCCTATTTTTTCACAGCTTATTTTTAATTCCTAAACAGTAGCTGCTCCACTAAAATAGGAAAAGGTTCTAAATTATCCTTCTCCCAAAATTTTAAATTTCCATGGGAACACTCCAACTGCAATGGAATCTTTCACAAGAACATTTCATCGCTCAGCATAGAAAAGTTGAATCTTTAAGTAGGATTTGGCTATGAAACAAAAATTGCTTGTTTTTGTAAAGATTGAGATCATTTGTCTCAGCAAAGGGCCCGATGCGAGCCATTTAAGTCTCCAGAGTTGAAGATTTTCCATGCAACTTTGTTGTTCAGCCAATGTAGCTCCCAGGTTCATTGGTCTAATATGAGATCCATTTCTTCCAAAAGAAGAATAAGGTCAATGGATGGATTTTAATTTGCAAGAGTCATTCTTGATGGTTAACGCAGCATTTTGGAAAGTACTTGAGAACTATTAATGTCTCTCTTGATGGATAGGCAGAATTAATTAGTTGCCTTGACCTGTACCTTTATCTGTTGATGGATAGGCAGACCCTCATGTCACCCTTTTGGACTCTCTTGATCTTTTTCATTTGTGCTGTTCCAAGCCCTAATTTAAGCCTAACTTCACCCATTACTCCACAATTAGGTGCACTAACCACAATACTGATAGTTATACATGATGGTTTTATCTCTTTATTGAATTTTTAAGTGGTTCTGTTGGTGATAGCATTGTTGTTGGTGAAAAGAATCAAAGGAAATGTTGCTAGGATCAATGTTTTCTTGAAATAATGTGTTTTGTGTTTCATTTATCTTTTAGTATTTTTAGGCTAAAGTTGGAGGTGTGTGTTCTTGTGTTACATGCATATAGTTACTACTCTTGTAAATGATGCTTTTAGCTCTTGATCAAAATTTTATGCATTTATTCTATTGATAGCTATGTTATTAGACAGAAGAATTATGGGAAAGCTTCCTGTGATAAATATTCAAGTGGAATTAATGATTTTTGTGATACTTGTATCTTGTAATAGGCTAAATTTGGTGTTTTTCTATCCTCTTGTGGTGCAGGCACGTGAAAGCAAGCCAAACTTGTTAATAGAACGAGATAAAGATGGATTTGTGTAACTGCATTGATCCACCTTGGTCAGCAGATGATCTGCTGATGAAATATCAGTACATATCTGACTTCTTCATTGCACTTGCATATTTTTCAATTCCGCTTGAGCTTATTTATTTCGTGAAGAAATCAGCAGTTTTTCCCTACAGATGGGTGTTAGTGCAATTTGGTGCATTTATTGTGCTTTGTGGAGCAACCCATCTGATCAACCTGTGGACGTTTAGCATGCACTCAAAAACAGTAGCAGTGGTAATGACTATAGCTAAAGTATGCACTGCTGTTGTATCCTGTGCAACGGCACTCATGCTTGTACATATCATACCAGATCTGTTAAGTGTGAAAACCCGTGAGCTGTTTTTGAAAAACAAGGCTGCAGAACTTGACAGGGAGATGGGTATTATTCGAACTCAAGAAGAAACTGGAAGGCATGTGAGAATGCTTACTCATGAGATCAGAAGCACCTTAGACAGGCATACTATTTTAAACACCACTCTTGTTGAACTAGGTAGAACTCTAGCTTTGGAGGAATGTGCTTTGTGGATGCCAACTCGAACTGGCGTGGAGCTTCAGCTATCCCACACTCTTCGCCAGCAAAATCATATGGCATATACTGTTCCCATTAAACACCCTAATATTAACCAAGTATTTAGTACTAATAGAGCAATAGTGATTCCTCCAACTAGTCCAGTAGCAATGATTCGGCCACGGACAGGGAAGTACATGACAGGGGATGTAGTTGCAGTCCGTGTTCCTCTTTTGCATCTCTCAAATTTTCATATGAATGATTGGCCTGAGCCTTCAAAGAGACAGTATGCACTGATGGTCCTGATGCTGCCCTCAGACAGTGCCCGCAGGTGGCATCTTCATGAATTGGAGCTTGTGGAGGTTGTTGCAGACCAGGTTGGTTTATTTAATTTCTCTTGTTTATCCATGTAAGTAGGAAAAGAGAGAGAGAGAGTTGACCTTAAAGAGAAATTACTGTATATGTCTTAATGTAGAATATCATCTGCTTGTCATATTCTGTCTTTGTTAATTTAAATTTTAAATTGTTTTAGCTTTGGGGCAAGCCATAGGGTGCTGCTTGTATTCCAGTCCACATAGGAGAGAGAGAGAGAGAGAGAGAGAGAGAGAGAGAGGTATTGATCCTAAAGATCCCAATGAGAAAAGTAGTGTATATGAACTTCATTTAGAATTAGTATGCTTGCCTTGCTGGATTTTGTCATTGTTAACCTAGATTGTTTGGCTTTGTGGCAAGGCACAGGGTGCTGATTTGTATTCCAGTCCACATTGGGGTGCCTAGTTTGTTGTTGAGAATGTCAGATCTGTAACCTTAATCAAAACTCCTTTCGTACTTTTATTGGCTTACAATGTCCATCAACTATAACTAATGGCTTTGAAAACTCGGTTGTCCATGCATTTTCAAGATCATTTAGTTTCATTTAATTGCGCAATAATGCAATTCTTTTGTTCTTATAAGCAAGTGCTGGATTTACATGAGTGGATTGACTTGTGTGCTTTCATTCTTCAGTTTGTTCCTCCATATGTTTGCAACTTTCTTCCTTTTCTATATTTCTTATGTGCTTCTGACTAGTGTCTGATGGGATTTTCTTGTAGAATTTGCCTTTCCTCCAAGTTGTATTATGCCATCAAGTGGATTTAGGGTGGTTTTCATTAGATTATATGCGTCTTGTGTTTAGATCTTTAACGTATCTTAGCAAGAAGAAACCGTAAAGTGTGTAGTTAGGGCATTATTTTTCTGCTGTCTACTGATAATAACTGGATATAATCATGTTTTATGATTTCATAGGCGCCCTTTTATGGTAATGTGCCACATGACATTATACAACACCTACTTGAACCACCCTTTGTTGCATGAGATCCCACTTATTATGCATTGTATGGACCATATCATATAGCCATATCAACTAGTTATAATTGCATTGCGTATATAAGGTTTGCAGTTGGTATGTTGTACAAATTTTTTATATGGAGTCATTTTGTGAGCCAAAAGAAGCCATTTCTTGTCTTGTGAATCATTGCCAAATCCTTACTTGTCATGGTCAAGAATGTCACACTTTCACACTCAAGTCAATGTCTTTACATAGCTGAAGGAGCTTTTCAATGCATTTGATGAGATGAAGAATGGACCTTGGATGTGAAAGAAGGTGCAAACATGTTATAAGGCATGAAATATATGAAGTGGCCAAAATGTCCAAAAATATATTCCAAAAGTGTTTTTGACCAAAAGTTTCAAAACATAAAAAGTGGCTAAAATTTCCATAAGCATTTTAGTCCAATAAATTCAGAACATAAAAAGCGGCCAAAATGTTGAAAAGCATGCTCCATAAGCATTTTAGTCCAAAAAGTTAAAATATACAAAATATTCAGAAAGTCCTTGGAAGGCGTCATAATTGTTTTTGGACAAAAAGCGGATAATCAAAGAGTGGAGAATGGTAGAACAGGTCAAAAATTGTAATTTTGGTCCAAAACTCAAGAAAAATAAAAAAGAGAGGAAAAACACCACATAAAGGCAGTGATGCTATTGGTGTTGGAAGAAAAAATATGTTCTTCATAAAATAAAAATGATGATCTGGGTTCTTGAGCAATGAAAACAGTTTTTAAGATAATTTGGAAGGAGCATTTTTGCAAGTTTTTAGCTTGAACAGTTTGTAGTTTTTTAAAAAATGTTTAAACGCTATATTTCAATCTTTTAGAGTGAAGTGCCTAGGTACTGGAATCATGTTACAGAGCCAGAATCATCAGAAGAGTCATCAATGTGTCAAACTGACTATTTTAGTCACTGTTTCTTTTAGCCGCATCTATTTTTTGAGGATGGCTCTTTTTAGATAACAGTTTAGAAGGTCCATTTTGAGAATTTATATTTTTAACAGAAATCTATTTTGAGACTTTTATTTATTTATTTTAGCCTAATTTTTTCAGACAATGTTATATTTTGAGCTTGCTTTGTATTGTAAGTATATCTAAATGAGTGCTAGATGCACTTAGATTTGAGCTAATAGTGATTTTATGCCCACCAGTGTGTTTTTGTGATCTTGTGAATTGAATAGTGTTTAATAGTTATAGGCTTATAGCAGGCCTGACCCACACGGGTAGCGGAGTTGGCTTGAACTGTGGGTTTGCTCCCCATTGGTTTTGGGTTCAAGGCCTGGGTTAACCTGATGTACGTGGCTGGCGGGTAACTGCGTGCATCCTCGGAGGATTAGTCTCACCCCAGCTTGCCCCAACTAGTCGCTAGGCTGGGTCATGTGGATACCCCGGAGTTAAAAAAAATAAATAGTTATAGCAGGCCTTGTATAGCAATGGTTATTGATTTGGGTTTTGTAACTTTGAAGGCAAATCTCCTAATTTAGTGCACAATGTCTTGTGTTCATGTCTTATCCAATTCAATTTTTGTGTTGTACTCATGCTTTTTTAGTCTTTGTGTTTAGTTAGAAAATGTGAATGTTAGCTGTTATAGGTTGTTTGCTTTCAAAATAAAAGACATAAACATCTCTCATCTTATGTAGAAGTGCTGATAAGTCTAATGCCCATACACAAGAATAATAAAGACAGGCTATTTCCATTGTTTAGAGTTTTAGGGTGTTAGTTTTTGTTATGAAGGAGCTTCCCTTCCAATTTGAAGAAAGATATATCCTTTCATGCTATTCCATTTTGTGTTGTCTTTAAAGGGACAAATTAAAGTGCTGACATGTTGATAGTGTCTCTTATATGTATTGTAGACTACTCACAAGCTTCAGTCATATTACTGAAAACACTTATGGCATTGTTTATAGTCTTTTGTTTTTTGTTTTCATTGTCGGGGATTGCCTCCATGGCTTTTTATTTTTGAACTTATGCAGTTGTTAATTTTAAGGGTTTTGCAAGTACATATAGACAGGTAGTATTTGTTGTCATCTATATTTTGATTCCATCAGGACTGCCTGATTGTGGATATTGTCACATGAACCAGATTTTTTAATCCTTTCTTGATTGGTATTTCTAAAAATCTAAGTTGCCAGTACTGCTTTGGATCCTGGTTCTGGTTTGGGTTCGCAGACTCAGTTTGTGGATTTGGAATTTTTTCTTTTTGGGTTGTGTGATATCCCCACTGGATTATTCAATGATAATCTGCTCAATTTCCAATCCCTTCAACAGTTTCCAGGGTTTAGCTCTGCAACCAGATTGGATACTATTAATTGCTATTCAACTAGAAGTATAAATATAGTAGTTATAGACAATGAAATTAATAAAATAATCTTATTATTCCTGCCCGCAGAGACAGCCTAAGTTAAATCTCTTTATTCCCAAAGAAATTCTGACTCAAAGCAAGTCTGCTTGAGCAAATATACAGAGATACAAAATCATCGACATCAATCTGCTTTTAATCATAATAATGCAGTCCAACTGTGTAGTGCTGTTATGGCTGTAGCACTGAAAAATGTCCTTGGCCTGCGAACACCATTTTTCCTCATCAATTCCCCTTCTTCCCTGCATAATTGAATAATTTAATTATTGTTTAAAGTCATATTCTTCTATTAATTAAATAATTTAATTAATTCATGTCTCTTTTTATGCTGGCTTTGATGAATTAAATAAATTATTTAATTACGTCACTAATGTTCCTTTCACTCTATAATTAAATAAATTCTTATTTATTTAATTATTCATTTTTATTTTCCTGCTATAATTAAATAATTATTTTAATTATTTAATTATTTATTAGCCTTTTCTTCTATAATTAAATAAATATTATTTATATAATTATTTCCCACTTTTCTCTCCACTATTAAATGTAATATCCCCTTGTTTGCTTTATCCTCTAAATATAAAAGCACAAGTTAGGACATATAATTTATTTTACCAACACACCATTTTATTTATGTAAATTACCTTGAAAACCTACTTACCACATGTATTATCAATTAAGCACATCATTCCTTGTTCATCATTCCAGATTGCACATCTTAAGAATAAGACAATTAAATGCATTATCATCTAAAACCATAAACTAGCATAATCAGATGCGACTTCTTACTCTTGATTGGAATAGATCTTTGCCTTGGCTCCTCTTTCCTAGCCACATTGGAGGAGGGACGCCTTATAGTGCAAAGGGCGCGTGACCAATCTCCAAGTGGATTCCCTCAAGGCTTATTACCATCTTGGGACATCAACATGGGATTGAACTTACCAGCCTTTCCCTCCACAACCATCCTCTCCCTATTGAGTGTTAGCGAAAGGGAGTTTCAGCCCGAAGTCTATTTGTTCAAGGTAATGTCAAGATAGCTCATTAAGACGCAATAATTGCTGCAAGCATCACTATTACATAATCGTATATCATATATATATATTCTATATAAAGATCTAATATATAATTATCCCTAATTGATTGGCAATACTCACCTTTGCATGAACATGCATATCATCTATATTTATATGTATTTATTTTATATATATATATATAATAGCAAAATACACAATTGTATTAAATAATCATAATGAAGCTTATTAAGAGAGTAACAAATATAAATAACAAAATATGTATGCATCTATACTTACAGATAATAACTATGATAAGCATAGTATGGAGATAATTAATTTAGATCCTAAAATATATATACATACATATATAATCGCAAACCCTAGTTATGTACCACAGAAATAACAAATATAAATACTAAACATACAACAACATACACTAATTATAATAAACTTACTATTGTTGCTGCTTATCCCTTGTGATCAGATTTTCAAAGAATCTTTATTAAAATGATTCCTTTTACCAAAATATATTCTTCTTTTTATTCGATGCTGCTCTTGTTTGAAGTCATCTTCTTTATATAAATGCTGCCCATAGACATGTCCCTTCATGTTTCATGTCTTTTGGCTTTAATCGCACCTCTCTAGAAGTACGTATCCTTTGCATATGGTAATTGTACTTTCCACTAATCGTGGCTGTTTGTATGGTGATTGCTGTTTGTTTTATTTGATAATTTCTATGCCTTCATTACTAGGGATTGCTATTGTTAGATTTATTTATTTATTAAGGCATAGTTATTAATAATAGTATTGGTTTTACATGTTTATTTTAATATGTTTATAGTTATGTGTTCTTCAATATTCAATATTTATACTTACATTTATTGTAATATATTTATCTTTATTTAATGTCCATAATCAGATATATTAATATCTGTTTTGATAATGATAATTAACAATTATAATAACAATGATATTTAAGATTGTCTTTAATTTTATTTAGTTATTATTATTATTTTTTTTAATTAAGTTATTTAATATTAGAATATAATAACACTAATACGTCAATATGTTATTATTATAATTGTTATTTCATATTTATACATTTTTATATTATATATTTATTTTTAATTTAATATTAACATTGCTATTTATTTATTTATTAATTTATTTGTATTTTAGCACTTGGTTTTTTATGGCATTGCTATTTCGGGGATATGACAGTCCACCCCGCCCAAGATTGCTTGTCCTCAAGCAATCAAAACATCTTTTCATTTCAGTAGTTACACTCCTCAATTCAAGAAGCGTTTTGACCGATAACATTAAAAAAATAAAAATTTAAGCATAAAGTAAACACAATGATGAGCTCTACATGGCTTAGAAGTTAAAGCAGACAACCCAGCAGCTCAACCAAGCAGGCAAGTAGCTCAACTAAGTAGACAAGTAGCTCAAGCAAGCAAGCAACCAGCTCAAGCAAGCAAACAAGTAGCTCAAGCACACAGGCAAGTAGCTCAAGCACATAAGCAACCAGCTCCAGTAGACAGGCAGGTAGCTCAAGCACGCAATCAGCCAGCTCAAGCAAACAAGCAACTAGCTCAAGTAGGCAAACAAGTAGCTCAGCATGCAAGCAACTAGCTCAAACAAGTAGGCAACCAGCTCAAGTAGACAAACAAGTAGCTCAGCATGCAAGCAACTAGCTCAAGCAAGTAGGCAACCAACTCAAGTAGACAAACAAGTAGCTCAGCATGCAAGCAACTAGCTCAAGCAAGTAGGCAACCAGTTCAAGTAGACAAACAAGTAGCTCAGCATGCAAGCAACTAGCTCAAGCAAACAACCAACCAACTTAAGCAACTTGACAGGGAACATTTTTAACATTTTTAGAGTCTTTAAGCATAAAGCAATTATAAGAACACATCTTGTTGAAGATACATGAAGTAACACATAGATACATGTCATGCATAAAGTATGAATATGAGGCATGAATACATGTAATACATAAAGCATACACAAGAAGCATGAAGCATATATGCGAATAATACATGAAGCATACACACGAGTACATGAAGTCACAAAGCACTTATATGAATACATGTAAAGTATACACTTAAATACGTAAGTCGTATGAATACACGTATACACACAAGTCAGAAAACATGTATTTTACAAAGCATACCCTTGAATACATGGAAGTCACAGAGTATACACTTGAATATACTGGAATACACATAAGCCACAAAGCATGCACTTGAATACACACAAGCTGCAAGGTATACACTTGAATACAATTGAACACACATAAGCCACAAAGTATACACTTGAATACACATGAGCTGCAAGGTATACACTTGAATACAATTGAACACACATAAGCCACAAAGTATTCACTTGAATACACATGAGCCACAAAGTATACATTTGAATACACTTGAATATTTGAATACACTTGAATACAAGGTATACACTTGAATATGAAGTCACAAAGTATACAAATACAAAGTCATAGAGTATACACTCGAATACAAGTCATAGAGTATACACTCGAATACAAATACATTTTGAATTCAAATACAAGTTATAGAGTATGCACTCAAATATAAATACGAGGTTATAAAGTATACACGCAAAGACTATCACAAGTCATAGAGTATACACTCATACAAATACAATCATAGAGTATACACTTAAATACAATTGCAAGGTCATAGAGTATGCACTCGAATACAATCGCAAGTCATAGAGTATACACTCAAATACGAATACAATTGAATGAAGTATACCGTCAGACAATTGGGAAGGGGATTTGGTGCATCCCATACTACACTGTGGACCCATCCACCATCCAAAGGTCATCAAGCATACAAATGAGTATGAAGCATACACACGAATACACATAATACATAAGTATTCACATGAACATATGTTACAAGCATACATATAAGTCACAAAGTAAACTTTGGAATAAATGTAAGGCACACGTAGTATACATAGGATGGCAGGAACATGCTCTGATACCACTGTAATATCCCCTTGTTTGCTTTATCCTCTAAATATAAAAGCATAAGTTAGGACATATAATTTTTTTTACCAACACACCATTTTATTTATGTAAATTACCTTGAAAACCTACTTACCACATGTATTATCAATTAAGCACATCATTCCTTGTTCATCATTCCAGATTGCACATCTTAAGAATAAGACAATTAAATGCATTATCATCTAAAACCATAAACTAGCATAATCAGATGTGACTTCTTACTCTTGATTGGAATAGATCTTTGCCTTGGCTCCTCTTTCCTAGCCTCATTGGAGGAGGGACGCCTTACAGTGCAAAGGGCGCGTGACCAATCTCCAAGGGAATCGCGCGTGACCAATCTCCAAGTGGATTCCCTCAAGGCTTATTACCATTTTGGGACATCAACATGGGATCGAACTTACCAGCCTTTCCCTCCACAACCATCCTCTCCCTATTGAGTGTTAGCGAAAAGGAGTTTCAGCCCGAAGTCTATTTGTTCAAGGTAATGTCAAGATAGCTCATTAAGATGCAATAATTGCTGCAAGCATCACTATTACATCGTATATCATATATATATATTCTATATAAAGATCTAATATATAATTATCCCTAATTGATTGGCAATACTCACCTTTGCATGAACATGCATATCATCTATATTTATATGTATTTATTTTATATATATATATATATATATAATAGCAAAATACACAATTGTATTAAATAATCATAATGAAGCTTATTAAGAGAGTAACAAATATAAATAACAAAATATGTATGCATCTATACTTACAGATAACAACTATGATAAGCATAGTATGGAGATAATTAATTTAGATCCTAAAATATATATACATACATATATAATCGCAAACCCTAGTTATGTACCACAGAAATAACAAATATAAATACTAAACATACAACAACATACACTAATTATAATAAACTTACTATTGTTGCTGCTTATCCCTTGTGATCAGATTTTCAAAGAATCTTTATTAAAATGATTCCTTTTACCAAAATATATTCTTCTTTTTATTCGATGCTGCTCTTGTTTGAAGTCATCTTCTTTATATAAATGCTGCCCATAGACATGCCCCTTCATGTTTCATGTCTTTTGGCTTTAATCGCACCTCTCTAGAAGTACGTATCCTTTGCATATGGTAATTGTACTTTCCACTAATCGTGGCTGTTTGTATGGTGATTGCTGTTTGTTTTATTTGATAATTTCTATGCCTTCGTTACTAGGGATTGCTATTGTTAGATTTATTTATTTATTAAGGCATAGTTATTAATAATAGTATTGGTTTTACATGTTTATTTTAATATGTTTATAGTTATGTGTTCTTCAATATTCAATATTTATACTTATATTTATTGTAATATATTTATCTTTATTTAATGTTCATAATCAGATATATTAATATCTGTTTTGATAATGATATTTAACAATTATAATAACAATGATATTTAAGATTGTCTTTAATTTTATTTAGTTATTATTATTATTATTTTTAATTAAGTTATTTAATATTAGAATATAATAACACTAATACGTCAATATGTTATTATTATAATTGTTATTTCATATTTATACATTTTTATATTATATATTTATTTTTAATTTAATATTAACATTGCTATTTATTTATTTATTAATTTATTTGTATTTTAGCACTTGTTTTTTTATGGCATTGCTATTTCGGGGATATGACATTAAATGATTATTTTAATTATTTACTAATTTGTCTTTTTCATTCACTTTCTAATTAAATAATTGTTTCCAATATTTTAATTAGAAGTCAACTTTCCCTCTTCTTCTATAATTAAATAATTGTTTTAATTATTTAATTATTCACTTTCCCTCTTAAATTAAATATTTTTATAATTATTTATTTAATTTACTTTAACCACCTCTTTTTCTGTGCCAAATCTTATCTCTTATCTCAATTAATTTCCACCCTCGATAAGGTTTTATTACCTTTTAATCTCCACCGTTCATCCTTAACTAAACCCTATTTTTGCCCTAACCCTATTTCTTTGTTTGTCAAAGCAATCTCATCCATTGATCTTCATCATTCAATCTTGGCCCTTCATTAAAATTTGGTTTTCTATAAAAAAAACCTATCCCTTTCATTTCAAGGCTAACAACCACAACTACTATCTTTGATATTTTGCTGTCACTATCACTAGGCTTATTCTTGCATACTACAAATCTGAGGGCAAGTAAGCATATAAAGCAAAATGGAGAAGAGCAATGAAGGTGATTCAACCATGGATAGGAATTATGGTAATATTGCTTTATATGCTATCAATATACCCAAAACTAAATCAGTTTTTTCTAAACCAACAAAATAAAAGGCATCCACACCTTATGCTTCTCTATGAGTATGTTGACTTGCCTAATTTTCTTCTTGTAGGGGATTATAAATCCGTCAGCATCTGTCATATCAAGTCCTTCAAAGTCTTTAGTTGAAATCTTTCTCAGCTACCAAATCTTCATTAATGTAGTTATGAGTAGCTCTATTTCAAGGAATACTGAAATTTGGCTTTCATATAGAGTCCCTTGAAATCTGAAAGGATGGTATCTTGGTGCTTTTGAAAGAGAAGCAAGTGTTCCTCCACTATAGAATGTGGTTCAGGTTCCTCTTTTCCTTCCTCCTTATCAGAAACTACTTCAATATAATGATTCCCTTGCCCATCCACTGATGACCAGGTTCCCAAGGTTCTCTACAATTAAAACACAAGCTCTTCCTCCTGAGATTAAAAAATTATCTCATCTTTTGTCTTTGTCTTTGGTGGTTTGTTCTTTTATGGTTGTGCATAAGACTTCCTTTTGTGAAACTTCCTTTGATTGGTTCAAAGATGGAATCTTTGAGTGAAATTTATACTTGGGATTATAATCTCCAAATCAAGGGCTCTTTTAATAGTTTTGTGTAAAGACAATGGATCAAACTGCTTTAATCAAACCCTGAAGAGGTTTGGTTAACCTTCTTTCTGTTACAATAGGCACCATTACAGATAATTTTTGGAATTCCTCCACATATTTCTCTACTGTTCCCACTTGCTTCAATTGGGCCAACTCTCTAAAATGAACTTTAGGATCTTATCAAACCTTTCGATCAACCTTTTATAAAATTTATCATATGTGTCAATCAAACTATGACCTTAGATAACCAACCTATGGTACCACCATTCGTGTGCTGTGCCTTCCAAGTGTAAGGTGTCAAATTTGATGGCATCATCCCCAGGCATAGGTTTTAGAGATAGATATGTGTCTAACTTCTACACCCACATACGGGCAGTAAACTTTTTAGAACTATCAAAAGTGGAAAGTGTCAACTTACCCAAAGCTCCTTCATGATCATTCTACCTTGGTTGAGGCCTAGGCTCAATTTTTGATCCACTTCTGTCTCTTTTCATATTCATCTAATTCATGGGAATCATTGCTTCTTGAATCTCTGGAGGGAAATTTCAATACTTTGCATAATAGGCAGTAATATCATCTTGCATTGAAGTTTGTGCTTCCCCCACAAGAACTTCTTCCCTCTAAATGAAAGTAGGACGGAGAGATCTATTAACAGACCCAACCCTAATTCTCTGTGCATGAATTTTCTGCTTATTATTGTTATTGTGATTGGCTCTGGAAGAACTTGCTTCTGTTTTGATCATTAGATTTCTTGCATTATTTTGTGTTTTCTGATTGTTATGCATCATATGTAACCTTTGCTCCATCATATCTAACATAAGGTCAAACTTCCTTGTAACTTCTCTGTGGGATCTTTTGAAGCTTTCTTTCTCTCTTTCCAATTTTACTTGTTTTGCCTCAAATTCCAAAGGAGTTTTTGTTTCTTTGTTCTTAGGAAATTGATGCTGAGTTTTTCTAAGTTCCTTTTGATGATACCTGCTAGCTTTGCCATTTGACTGTATAAGAAGTAAATCTCACAGGCTGGCAAGATTGAGCTTTGATACTATTGTAGTATCCCCACTGGATTATTCAATGATGAGTTGACCAATTTCCAATCCCTTCAACTGTTTCCAGGGTTTAGCTCCACAACTACATTAGATACTATTAATTGCTTTACAACTAGAAGTATGAATACAGTAGTTATAGACAATGAAATTAATAAAATAATCTTATTGTTCTAGAGCATAGAAACGACCTAAGTTAAATCTCTTTATTCCCAAAGCAAGTTTGACTCAGAACAAGTCTGCTGGAACAAATATACAGATGTACAAAATCACAGACATCAATATGCTCTTAGTCATAATAATGTAGTCCAACTGTGTAGTGTTGTTATGGCAAACGTCAATATACATATAGATTGTAGATATTAATCATGTATGAACAACATAATATTACTAGAGTCATTAGTCACCAAGTTTGATTTAATTTGTTTTACAAGCTGCTGCCAAATACCCATGATAACCCGCTGAATTGTCACACATTTATCTGCTGAAACAATCTGCTACACTGAATATTTATTGCCCATTATCTTAAGATATGGATGCTTGTACTAGCTGACTATTATGCCAACAAGGGCATTGTAAGAGCCATTCTAGACAATTTAGTTATGACGCTATGAAAGGCTGCCAGACCTCACACAAATATAGCATTATGTAAACAATCACGAATTATCAGGATAATCTTCAATGTCTATTTGACAAGATTTCATTGTAATTCCAATTTTCCTGTCACTTTGAAGCACATCTACAATCTCTAGATGAGATTGCTCCAAATTTGAAGCAAGGGTTTTCGTCCACTAATTCAATGTTGAAACTTAGGGAGTTTTCATCCTGTAATTCCAAACCTAGAGGGTTTTTCGTCCTCAAGTTAATTGAACTAAAGTCCAATGCTCCAACAAGGAGTAGAAATCATAAAATAGAGTGGTTGATCAATATGACCCCTCCTTGCTTGGCCTCTCTTAAATCTTAAATGGAGTTTTTCTCCAAAAGACATAACTTTTTGATTTTCCTTCAGGACCTTTGATTGATATTTGAGAGGAAAAAGTAAAATAAATAAAATAAGAGACCTTATTTTATATTTTAACTTTACTTGAGGCCCTCTTTATTATAATTTTAATTCCATTTCTTTAGTGCAAAATTCCCAAACCCACGGAAAATGTATGGTGGGTCTTTTGGGTTTCAACTTGGCTGAATTCATCTATACAAAAAACATGTAAATCACATACATACATACATATATATATATATTTGCAGCCTGAAAATAGGAATTAAGTTTAGAATACCACATAGCATCATATAATCAACAAAACCACCATAAACTCAAATGCCATTTAATATATTAATGATAAATATTATAAAATATTCATTGTTAAACTTCAAGTTTAATATTAAAATAATAATATCAAGTTTAACATTTAGTTTTCAGCATTATGTTGATTTTCTAAATCCTTAACATCATCAACATTGACATTGGATGATGTAGGAACATTTGAAGAACCACAAGTAGTGCCATTGCCACTTGCACTAAAAGTGTGCTTGCTTTCAAACTCCTCAAGTGCAAGATGTTGGGAAGTGGAAGCATCCAAGCCAATATGCTCAGACTCCATATCCCACAACTTTGTGTCCCTTTCCTTGTAGCTATGTTTGTATGAAAGCAAATGCAAGTTGGAATGCACATACACTAAGTTCTCAACCCTTTATTAGTGCAATTTGTTGCACTTTATTGAGTGTATGAGAGAGTATATGCTTCAATTCCTCTTAGATGGAAATGAACTAGCAACCTATGAAGAGAAAGTAGAGAGATAGAGAAAAACAAAAAGAAATTGAAAAATTATAAATGTAACTTCAAAGATTAAAAAAAAACTTCATTCAACTTGCAATAAAATTTTGATTGCGAGGGGTTATATGTGTTGGAATTGTTGGCCATGGAAATACCATCAACTGTGTGTTAGTTTTATGATTAGATGTAATGTACAGAAAATTAATTCAAAATCAACACAATGACACAGCAGATACCCTGGGAAAACCCTCCACTTGAGGGAGAAAAACCCAGCAACAATATATCACTTATATATTGAATCACAAATGAGAGTCCCCTTTACAATAGAGGCCGATAATGAGGCCAATAGAATGCACCACAAACTGATGCTATCACAAGAACAACCAGATGTAATTCGCTGATAATGAAACTCAGCCACCAATAATGTCGATCTGCTCTTGTAGAAGAACTTGCACTTAGATAAAGCTTTAACTTATGATGAATATCGAGTGGAATGGATGATCAAATGAGTTGCAATCAAGGAGTATAAATACAATGTGAAGGGAGAGACATGACTCTCCAAGATCAACATGTCGGCCTCATCCAAGAGGCATGTCTTTTACAAACAAGAAATCGGCCTTCATAAAAAATCGCACCTCCAAGATAATCGTGCCATTTCACATTAAATAAATATTAATCATTATTTACCAAATGACGTGGCCATTCATAAAATCGCTCTCACCAATTAAATAGTTGATAGGCTATAATTTAATTGCTTTCTATATTTGATCTGGGCTGGAAGATGTGACTAACGCTGCATATGAACATCAACACTCCCTCTCAACTAGGGAGAATACTTCCAGCTGCACAAGACATATCACCTCATTGTGATGTCTTCCACAATGGCTACACCCATATGTGGAAAGGAAAGATATCACCTCATTGTGATATCAGATATCACCTCATCGTGATATCAACCATCATGGCTACACCCATGTATGGTATGTACAAGTGTTCATCACTCAACGTGATGTTGTCACCTCATCGTGACGTTCACCATGGCTCTCCCAGAGGGTGAAAACACAAGTACAAGAAAATCATCACGGACTCTCTCACGTGATGTTGTCATGGAGTCACACACATGACATCCACCATGGCTCTCCCAGAGGGTGGAAACAAGGGCTTTCACCTCAAATCTCAAAAGAGAAATGCATTAACAAGGGCTTGCACCTCAAATCTCTCTCAAAGAGAAATGCATTAACAAGGGCTTGCACCTCAAATCTCTCTCAAAGAGAAATGCATTAAAGAGGATCACTGATACTGAGACTCCTTCTCAGCTAGGACTTGATTCTCCACCATACCAAGCTTGTCTCGAAAGTAAACAAACTTTATTCTGGAGAGAGGCTTGGTATGAATGTCTGCCGTCTGCTCATTAGTGCTGATATACCTCAATTGAATTGCTTTCCTCAATACCATATCTTTGATATAATGGTATTTGATCTCCACATGCTTAGTTCTATCATGAAACACAGGGTTGACATAAAGCTTCACCCAGCTCTGGTTATCACAATGAATGATAGTAGGCTCCATTGATTGTCCAAACAATCTTGCAAGGAGCTTTTGAAGCCACACTGCTTCTCGAGCTGCCACACTAGTTGCAATATACTCGGCCTCTACTGTACTCAATGCTACAGATGACTGCTTCCTGCTGCACTAGGATATCATCCTAGACCCCAAATTGAAGCAACATCCAGAGGTGCTCTTCCGATCAGTGACACACCCTTCCCAATCAGAATCAGTATAACCATGCAACTTCAAATCCACACCTGAAGAATATCTTAGCCCATATCCAACTGTGCCACGCAAATATCTCAAGATATGTTTCGCTGCAACTAGATGTATCTGCCTTGGTTCACACATGAACTGATTGAGTGCACTCACTGCATAGCAGATACCTGGTCTGGTATTGACTAGATACATCAACGATCCAATCAACTGCCTATACAACGTGGGATCCACCAGATCTGAACTAACTGTAGCCTCTTTCAACTTGTGCAAGTTGGTCTCCATAGGCGTAGACATGGATTTGCAATCCATCATACCAAATCTCTTCTGAATATCAATAGTATACTTCCCTTGACTTAGAATCATCTCATTGGCTTCTACCATACTTCTAAGCCAAGGAAGTAATGCATGTAACTAAGATCCTTCATTTCAAATTCAGAAGCTAACTCTTTCTTGCATTTGATAATGAGGTGATCTTCTCCAGTAAGAAATAAATCAACATAAAGAACCAAGATCAACTAGATTACCATCTTCTTGAGGTTCAGTAGGCTCCCTCTGAATCTTCAAGTACTTGCATCAACCTTCTGACCTCTTCGTCCAAGATTGCCTGCAACGCTTGCCTTAGAGAAATGTTTTCCCGTGCACACCTTTGATACTGTAGAGAGTTCAGGATTGTCCTCGACCTCATCCCAGATCACTCTATTCTGAATAGGTTTGTAGAGCTACCAATGTCAAATCCAGATAGATTATCTTGTGCAATTCTGTTCTCAGTAGCTAAAGAGGTCTTCCAAGGACTTTATCATCGGCCTTGCAACGCTGCAACCTTCACTTCTTCTTAGTGAGTCATAGAACTCCCTCTTGATCCCTGCCTCAAAGATTGCAAAGAAGACTTTTGGAAGTGAACTCCCTCTAGCCACCAACTCAATCCCATGGCTGCAAGTTGTGACTCCATGCTTGATCATTTCTTTGGTCGGCATGACTTCCTCACAAGATGCTTGAAGCTTTTCATCACTAAGCAATCTCTCATCACCTTCTTGCTCCTAGAACTGTCCTGAAAGCATTTTAGAGAGAGATTACTAACAGTTTATAACTATCCAAAGAAATAGCAAGGCTAGAATCATACAAGGTTTACTATTTCAAGTTATAGCATGAATACATAAGAATTTATGAACAATATTAAAACATAAATAAATAAAACAACCTATAAGAGAAATATATCAAAAGATCAGAATGAAGGGATAAAGAAATTTATCTTTATTGAATTCTGATATAACTCTTTCTTCCATCTTTTACTCCTCTCGAGAGTGCTAAACTCAGCACAACAAAAGACAATCTGCACAACTATAGATTTCTTGAATGCATTATGCAGTTAGCATGTAGAACCAACTCTCTCCAAGAGTTCAAGGCTCTATCACAATTCATGCATTAGAGAATGATATCGATGTGACCAACTAATCACCATTGAAATTGCAATTCTCGTTTTATTTCAGAGTCACACTCAGAAATCTTCACAACTAGCATGAAAGTAACTTGCCATGAATAATTTTGAATCTTCAAAGGATCTTATGTCAGTGAACACAATTCAAGAGAAACCACGATCTCTCTTTACTAATCACACATGATTCAAATAAATGAAGTAATTGAAATTCAGCCTAGAAAGGTGATTTCAAACAAAACAAAGAATACTTATCTCTTTAAATATTCTGATGGGTGCAAATACTGGACACAGTAAGATACGCTGCTCGTGCGCTCAGATTAGTACACAACCTTCACGGCTTGAACACAGGCCCATGACATAGAATATAAATTCTTTAGAATCCTTTTGAGGAGAGATCTCATCCACATCTGCAAATGAAGCATGTTGATTAGGCCTGGTTGGGCAATCCTTTGCATAGTGACCAAACTTGTCACATCTAAAGCATTGGACTTTGGAGAGATCCCTCTTCTTCTTGAATGTGGGAGCACCATCAACTCCTTTATCATTGTTTCTCTTAAAGTATCCTTTCTTCCCATCTTTCCCTTTCTTCTTCGAAGATTGAGAGGCGAGAACATGAATCTTCATTAGTAGAGTTTTGACCAATTCCTCTAGCAGCCAACCTAGACTCCTCTTGAATGCAATCTGCCCTCAACCGATCAAACTTGGGAAGTTTTGATCTTGCACTGATTCCTTGAATGTAAGACTCCCAAGATGAAGGAAGACCATTAAGAGCCAACATGGTCAAATCCTTGACATCAACAATATGACCAATGGTAGAGAGTTGATCTCTCAATTTGGAAATCTTCATGAAGTAAGCGATGACAGATTCTCCTTCCGCCATCTTAACATGATGAAGTTGTTGCTTTAATGCAAGTGCACGGCTTGTGTTGTTGATCTCATACATCTCCTCTTAAGCATCTCTCTTGTTGTCTTCAACTTTAGAGATGATTGGAACAATATGGTCCTTCACGGAATCAACTAACATCTTCTTCGCCTTAGTATCTTTCTTCTTCCATTGAATCTTCTCTTCCTCATCAGGAGGCTCAAAAACTTTGCTCTCTACGAACTCAGCCAATTCATTTTCCTCCAAGGTGAGCATAATTCTGAATCTCCAAGATGTGAAATTTGTTGCTCCCTCAAGTCTGTCCTCGATCTTCAGACTATTCACCATCTTGACGAAGAGAAGGAGTAATCAACAAGGAGAAAGAGAATAAAGAGTATTGCTGTAATAAAAAATCTGATCAAGATCTTCTTCAAACCCGCGCTGATACCATGTTAGTTTTATGATCAAATGTAATGTACAAAAAATTAATTCAAAATCAACACAATGACACAGCAGATACCCTGGGAAAACCCTCCACTTGAGGGAGAAAAACCCAGCAACAATATATCACTTATATATTGAACCACAAATGAGAGTCCCCTTTACAATAGAGGCCGATAATGAGGCCAATAGAATGCACCACAAATTGATGCTATCACAAGAACAACCAGATGTAATTCGTTGATAATGAAACTCAGCCACCAATAATGTCGATCTGCTCTTGTAGAAGAACTTGCACTTAGATAAAGCTCGAACTTATGATGAATATCGAATGGAATGGATGATCAAACGAGTTGCAATCGAGGAGTATAAATACAATGTGAAGGGAGAGACGTGACTCTCCAAGATCAACATGTCGGCCTCATCCAAGAGGCATGTCTTTTACAAACAAGAAGTCGACCTTCATAAAAAATCACGCCTCCAAGATAATCGTGCCATTTCACATTAAATAAATATTAATCATTATTTACCAAATGACGTGGCCATTCATAAAATCGCTCTCACCAATTAAATAGCTGATAGGCTATAATTTAATTGCTTTCTATATTCGATCTGGGCTGGAAGATGCGACTGACGCTGCATATGAACATCAACACTGTGAGCATCCTTCTTGAACTTATCACAGAGAGTCTCAATACTTTGACTATTGGAGTGTACAAAATCAATGAATTCACTTGTGACTACATCTTGTAAATCATGATCAAGAAGAGTCTACAAAATGCTACCTTGTACTCTTCAACAACTTCACAATCTTTATATGGGACAATCCTTGTTGGCACAAAAATAATCTTAGCACTACCATATTTTGGAATCAATGCAAAAGCAAGAAGATGTAGTCGGGTGGTCATTGTGTTCCATCTCTCTTCAATAATTTTGTGCACTTGTTTGAAGAAAGTTCCTTCAAGATCTTGTTCTTTCTTATTTATGATGGTCGTCATTTTTTCATTTATTGTATTGATGCCATCATATATCTCTCCCAACCAAGACTTGTCCATGTCAGTATAATGAATCATACTCAAAACAAGATCAATGAAATTGAGGAGATACTCCACACAATACTGCCAAGAGTCATCTAGGATCATTTGCTCAATATTTGTTGCTCTCTCAGTGTATCTTCATATAGACCAAATTTGGCTAATGACCATGTTAGAAAGTGCCTCTTGAACCTTCACAAGTTGTCTCAAAACAATTGTATTAGAGGCGAAACAAGTCTCAACAACTTATTCAAAAATAAAGTCAAATAATTTATTAGCAAACTTTAAAGAATAATTAGAATATATAATCAAAATTAAGGTTTAACTAAGTTTAAAAAATTAAATTTTCAAATAACTAAAGTGAAAGTAAAACATAAAATTTTATATTGCTTAACTTACCTTCAATAGCTCTAGTTTTGAAAATGATCTAAATATGTCTTGTGACATATGGTGGTTGGTGATAAACATTTGAATCTCCTAAAGCCTCTACATACAACTCTTTGATCCAATCAATTTTGTTTCCAATCTTTTATAACATAAGATTGAGAGAGTGGACCACACAAGGTGTCCCAAAGATGTGTGAATAACATTCATCAACCAACAACTCAGCAACTCTACAATTCTTTGCATTGTTTGTTATGACTTAAACAATATTACAGTGCCTTACTTCCTCAATGGCTGTGATGCGGATGTTAACAATAAATTGGCCATCCTTCACCTTCCCCTCACAATTCAGAGTTCTAAAAAACATTGCCCTTTTAGGGGACATTGCTATAATATTGATCAAGGGTGTCATGCCCCCGAAATTTCAACACTAAAAAGCATTGAAATGCAAATAAATAAGAAAAATAAATAACAATATAAATATTAAAAATATAATATGAATATTAACAACTCAAATATTATTATGATTATAAATATTGAAATATATATATATATATATATATATAAACATATAATATATTAATATAAAATTAGAAAACCAACAGCAATTATGAAGACAACGATTGGCATGAACACCTATTCTATTGGAAGCATAGACTGTGAAAGGAGATAAAAGCAGTGATCCCATCTATTCAATTAGACTCTACCTTTTCATAAACAAGGTGGCGCTGACTAATCACTTAAGGCAGCAGTCAACACAGGAAGTCAACTAAAGGCAGCGATTAGTAATCCTCCAAGGGCAGCTATTAAATGAAAAGGTAGCACTTCAGTACAAAGGCAGCAATTCACATAAAGCAAAAGATTAATATAACGGGCAGCAATGATATTGGTAAAAGGAAAGGATTTAAGGGGTGCTTCTAAGGGCAGTGATCCCTTGGAACCAAAGATATTTAAATTAAAATTTAATTAAGATTTCAAACCAGGAAATAAGGGAATAGTTGTGACTCTTCTAAAAAGGCATTAATAAAGAAGGTGTGTGACTCCTAAGAAATAAAAGAGATATAAGGGAGACCAATTCATTTGGTGAAGGCATCAATCAATAGGAAATCAATTAGAAATCTGAATAAGAACAGCAGATTGAAAGAAATAGAATATCACTTGGAATGTGAGCAAATATCAAGGAAGAAGGGAATGAAATACAGAAGGAGAATGAATATGAAATAGAATGAAATAAATAAAAGATGATAGGGGAGCAATCAGAAATAAATAATAAATCTGCACTCAGAAATGCAGCAGCCATCAAATATAATAAGGGAAGAGGATACAAAAAAATACACATCGACAGAAAGACCAATAGTTGAAATCAGCAAATCTTAAAACCAGTCCAGCAGGCCGAATCCCTCAAAGCAGATCAGAATCCATTAAACAGATCACACAGCAAGAGTATTTCCCATAAATTAGAAGAGCAGTGATCACAAGGGAAAACCAGTCCATTTCATCACAGCAGATTATTATTATCACACACACACATATATATATATATATATATATACATATATATATATAGTGGTATACTAGATATTTTCTGCCAATCATTGTTTTACATATGTATAGATATTGCTTATGGATAATAAAGAATATTTAAGTATATGTTCTTATGATAGGATATGAGATATGCTTGATTGACTGAAACCCACCTTGTAGGAAGGGCTTGGGGTGTAAGCAAAAGGGGTAAACAAGGCAAATTAAGTAGGCCATTATAGAGTTGATCGTAATGGCTCCTAGGACTAGAGGGCACTTACGTAGAGAGCCAAGTAACCCACTTATGACCCTCGCCCAATTCCACAAGATGGCAAGTGTCTTTAGGGGGTTGAGACATTGATGGGGAAAGCAGATACAAGCCGCCAAGAGGGCTGTGGTAGACATCCTCTTAGAATTGGTGTAGAAATGGCTTTGGGCAAACCCATCACGTCCCTTCTCCTAAATCCTAATATGTTTGCATTATTGATAATCTATGGATGTGATATAATTGCCTAACTCTAATAAGTAAGCATATATATATATATATTTGCATATATTGTTCATGTGGTGATTGCAAGATTCAAATCTAGGATTGCATCATTAAAGAGATACTTATTTGGTAAGATGAACCCCTAACCCTAATTTGTTGCAATTTGTGATCAATGGGCAAATTCTAGGGAAAATCAGGAGAGGGACATTACTAAGGGCCAACTTTTAGCATCTTTTCATCCATCATAAATGGTGGACACCCTTGTCTTGGCCCATCAATCCCTTATGGGCTTCAACAAATCTTCTACAAGCTTGACCTTCTCCAATAAGGTGCCACACACCTTCCCATAACATAGGCCTTTGTACTCTTATGGAGAATCATTATTTTTTTTCATCATTTCTTGCCAATATGGTGTGTGAACAACATTGAAAGCCAACCCACTTGTATAAATACATCTTTCTATGTGTTGATCGGCAATATTTTGAGTCTCATTTTAAAATGCCATTTCCAAAGGTCCCTTTGGTCTCTTATATGTAGTGAGTTGTTCTTTAGGAGTGGCCAAAAACATGTGGCTCTTTACCACAACATTGGGATTAGATGGGAGCATAGGGGGCTTCATTCTTTTTGATCTTATCTTTGCTAAAGGATGATTTGCTCTATGGCCTACTAGTTCATTTGCTTGCTCTTGTAGATTAGTATATGTGATCACTTCTCTGATGGAATAGGTACTCTATCTTTTTAGGGCAAGCTTTGATGTCCAATCCAAGAATTGCATTCAAATGGGCTTTCACTTGACTATATGAACTTGAATGCCTAACATCACACTCCTAGCAAATCGAAATATAACCCCCACCATCTAGAACCAATTGTATCATGTCAACATACTTCCAAAGAGAACTCAAGTATGTTTTGAATTTTGGTCAATGTGTGGAGCTAGAACTAGCTGCTATTGTAATTCCTATGGCAATAAATTTTATAAACAACACATTTAAAGCAAATAAAAACAAAAAATAGATATATAAAATTTAACTCTTTTAAATTTTTAAGCATAGTGATACATTCATAGAAAAATTAAAAAAAGAAAGCAAGAGAATTTGCTTCATCTTTTTAAAACAAAAAATGTAGGGGAAAAAAACATATTTTCAAAAAAGGTTTCTTCTCTGGCCTTCTTGGCAGCTAATGGACACTTGCACATGCATAGGAATAGTAATGCAACCATTGTGGAACCTTCAATGATCAATTGCCAACTCTCTTTGTTGAATGACAAGAAAGAATGAATGTTTAGCCTTTTGGAATGGTATTTGTTTTTTGCAATCAAAATGAGCTAAAATAAGTTTGTTTTAGTGTTTGAAACGCTTTAGTTGACACCTTTAGGGTGGGAATTCATTATAGGGTGACTAGCTCAAAGTCAAAGGTGAAAAAATAAAATAAAATTCTGTCAAAAATGTGATAGGTTCTCTGCTGGTTTGCTAGGATCCATTTGGATCCTTCCTGGGTTCACCTGGGCTCGTTCTGGATGAACCCAACACTCCCTATAACTGCTTCCAGTCGGAATCCACAGGGGAACTAAACTGGACCACATATGTGGTTCAAACTGGACCTGGACTGGCCTGCAACCAGGCAGATTTGGTAACACAGTCAAAAATATGATATTTGAGGATGATGCTTTTTATTATTGGCTAATCTATTATCATTTTTTAAAACTTATTTGCATTTGTAGTCCTGCCCATAAGGTATACTAGCTTTTGTTTGCTTCTGGTCAGCTATGGGCTTACATTTGCCATGATTTATTTTTGGCAGTTTCACTGTGTTAATGATTATGATTTACATGTTTCTTGGATCTCTCTTCCTATTTGACAATGTTGTGCTTGTCATTTTCTAATTTGGTTTTCAACAGCTTGAGTTAGCAACACTTATTGAATTTCCAGACTCATATTTTACTTTCTGTCTCTTTCCAATGGATTTGCACATGATAGTTCCATTGGAACCTGGGTTTTAGTTTCCTTTGCTTTGTTTATCATGTATGTTTTCAGCTTGATTTATGTTATGGTAATGGTGAAGATGTATGCACACTCCATAGTAGAGGTTGCATATTCAAAACTAGAGTGGGCTAGGATTATACAGCTTAATCAACATTATATAAGGTAAATGAAAAGAAAAAAAATCCCCATTGTGGAATCCTTGCATAATGGGGGTCTCATACACCTAATTGGATTCTTGTTTTGCTGTGACCCAAAAAAGTACCTTCATCTGTTTAACCTGTTTCTGGTTCCAGTTCACTATCATTTGAAATTCTAAATCTTAATAATCTGAAGGCTTAAACCTTCAAGGAAGGGAATTTAATGTTCTCTTCCAAACATTTTAGGATAATGAATATCAAGTAAATTTTGTTTATTTTTTTCAATTTTTGATTTCAAACCATAGTGAGTGGATTGCTACAGTTTCAATTACATTCATCATGTTGCTCTGCAAATAGTGATAGTCAAATTTATAGTCTAACCCAATATTTTCCTGTAAATAGAAATAGTCAAATTTATAGTCTAACCCAACATTTTCCTGTAAATAGAGATAGTCAAATTTATAGTCTAACCCAACATTTTCCTGTAAATTTCCTAATGCCATTCTACTTAAGCTGCCATGGCCCATAAATAATCCACCTATATGGTCCCACATTTTATTTGCAATCTCAGGAGGCTTGATATCCCCTTAAGTTGACATCAGAGATTCAGCATTAGTAAGTTTTATCTTCTTTGGCCCTGTTTTAATGTTCTATTCTTGTGTTTCTCTCTGCAAAATCAATTTATGTTTTCTTATTGGTTTGTTTTTGGCCCCTCCTATTTGCTGGGAAGAAGTTATTTGAAAGAGAATTGAATTGGATTGTCAAGTTTGCCAGCATGTCAACAGTTAAACATCAACTGGCTTATTTGTTCACCAAAATTTTAACTTATTAAAAGTTATTGTGTAAGGGCTTGATGGAGCAGGATCCAGCCAGTCATCGATTGTTGCTTGGCTGTCATTGCAATCAGGTCTTTGTAGAAATAGGGAGCTTGCTTCCAGGATTTACTCTAGGAAGCAAGGCCCTATTTCTACACAGGGCTGGCCGGAAACAAGGCTGCTACAGACAGTTGGGGCTGAAGAGAAATCCTGGGCAAACAACTACAGGCGCCCCATCTATCTTAGTGGAGCTCCATCCTGGGCAGACAACTACAGGTGCCCCATCTATCTTAGTGGAGCTCCATATATAGGGCAGAACCGATCTGAACCATGGAGTTGACTAATGATCACTTTGAAGTTGGATGAGATAATGCTGCTGTAGACCTATAAAGAACCATTTCATAACAACAATATTTTAATAATTTTCTCAAAATTTTGACTCATGTCAAAGTGACGTAGAAAGGGTTCTAACCTCTCAAAACTCACCTCAAATTCATAAGAAACCACTTCCTCAAATTGGATTCAAACAATGTTAAAAACAACAGCAACAAGATTATAAATTTTCTACTGCCAACAATTTCCAGGGTTACAAGAAATCAAAGCAAAATTAAATTACAATTATGGCAGCCCCTAGGACTGATATAAAACATCTGAAATCAGACTTTGAAGTCTGAGACACTTGACAAATCATTCACAGATATGGCCTCGTCAAACCCTCAACTTCTTGAAGCATCAATTTCTTTCTTTCTGCAATTTTCTTTGGAAAATCAAAACACAATGAACCTATAACCCTTGAAATATTATTTGCTGCTGTAGATATCTTCGCAAACCTGCAATAACCTGCAATAAAAATGTGCACAACCCTTCTAGGAAAATAAATATGCTTGCAACAACCACCTTCAAACTCTAGCCAAGAATGGCTACCAAAACATAGTCCAAATTTGCCCGTAATCTTCAAAACTAAGCTCTAGAAACTTCTCCAGCAAAAATCCACGACCAATTTAGAAAAACTCCTCCAAAAAAGCATGCCAAAAACCTTTAATAATATTAAAAATGCTTTCTTAGACCCACTCCCACCAAAATTGCCAAAATGGGAGTCAATTCCTAGATTTTAGGGCAGTTTCCAATGTAACTCCTACCAACTCACCTTGGGCGCCCACCTTTGCATGCATGAATTTAGGAAGTTTTAAATGCATTATTCCAACTCATACTCCCTCCAAAGACCCACGCCCAAGAATATTTATTGCCAATTTTTTAAAATTTAAATAATTTCCTAAATCCCCCTAAATTGTCTCCACACCCCAAAATTGTAACAAGATAATAAAAGGGTAATTATTTAATATTTAACTTAGTCTAATTTTGCAAATTACCTCACCAAGCTAATCACCTACCAAACCTTAGGAAATTGAATTAAAATATTATTTTGTTGATGCAAGATAGTTTGCTAGCCACGGATGCTCCTACATTAGACACCCAGGGTAGGAAAATTTTTGTGAATAAGGATTCACAAAATGGAGTTGAGTGGTAGTACCACCCTTTCGAATTGCAAGCAATCCTCAACAAACTTCGTCACTGAATTAGGCAGAAGAATTTCTTCCTCCGCCTCTTCCAGTACTTAGCTGGGACACTTGTTGTCCTCCTCCACTAAGTGTGCTCCTTATTCCTCCTTCCTTTCGTGGACTCACATCCACCATAGACCGTCCTCCTCCTCCAAAGGCTTCCTCTTCTCTTTATCTCCTTCATGGGATCCAACCCACCACAAACCGACCACCTCCACCAAATCTCGAATGCACAATCTCTCACAACTTCTACATACAAATATGCAACATTTGTAGTCCACTCTGTCACTACACAATCCTCCTCCTCCAACTCTTTACTCATTTATGCATGCAAATTTATTGCAAATTCAACATTACAAAACTCACTAAACTTGACCTCTGTGACTTCTACTGTCACAACTTCCTCTTCCTCTGCTGCAACTTGTCTCTCTTTTACAAGGTTTACACCTTCAAGCTGCTCCTCTACAAATTTTAATTGGCTCTCTTCTTTCCTGCCTTCAACAATGTATGCTGCAACTTTTCCATTACCATCTTCTAAATTGTGCAACATGTCCTCTAATGGACAATTTATTTCTGCACTCTTTGCTTCTTTTTCCATAGCTACATCTTGCAACTTCACCTTCATCATGCCTTCAAAAAGACATGTCTCATCTGCAAGCTCTTTCATCTTTTCTTCTTTCTTCTTATCCTCTTGCATGAGGATCTCTCCTCTAATGTCATATGCTGGACATTCTGCTGCAACTTCTCCTTTTCCTGCAAATAAAATATTACAAAAAGGGTTATAAAAATTATGAGCCTCCAAAGACTCTTCTCCCTCATCATTTTCTCTTAACAAGGCTCTATCCTTGTCCTCTTCAACCTCCTCATCAAATTTGATGTCATTCATGTTCACAATTTTAGATTGCAAACTTTCTTCCTTTGCTTCACATAGCTCACTCCATTCACACGCTATCGCTACAACTTGTCCGTTATTGTCTTCTCCACTTGTGTGGATTGCCTCCACATATTCTTCTTCATATTCAACCCTTACTAAAGGGCTGCAATACTCTTTCTTTCCCCTCTTTTTTTTGCTGTCATCTTTCAAGATAATGTTCTTCTTCCCATATCTCTCTTCCCATTTTTCCACTTCCTCCTTAATCATCTTTTTCAATACATCTACTTCAGCCTAGAGCTTTCCAAATTCTTCACAACGCTTTCTATTTTCCACTTCTTCCCAATATTGCTCCTAGAATAAAAATTTTACGGGCCTCCTCATGACCCATCCCATCCTCTCTGGTATAGATTGTCTCACGTTTGGCGATCTATCTATACACAAATCGCACACACACCACAATAGGTCTTGGTGAAAACTGCCCCACATCGGTGCTTTTGCCTGCACACTCGAGAAACCCCGCTCTGATACCACTGGTGTATAGGGCTCAACTTGCTTTGATACCATTGATGTAGAGAGGGTTCCAACCTCTCAAAACTCACTTCAAATTCATAAGAAACCACTTCCTCAAATTGGATTCAAACAATGTTAAAAACAGCAACAAGATTATAAATTTTCTATTGCCAACAATTACCAGGGTTACAAGAAATCAAAGCAAAATTAAATTACAATCATGGCAGCCCCTAGGACTGATATAAAACATCTGAAATTAGACTTTGAAGTTTGAGACACTCAACAAAATCATTCATAGATATGGCCTCTTCAAACCTTCAACTTTTTGAAGCATCGATTTCTCTCTTTCTGCAATTTTCTCTGGGAAATCAAAACACAATGAACCTGTAACCCTTGAAATATTATTTGCTGCTTTAGATATCTTCTCAAACCTGCAATAACCTGCAATAAAAATGTGCACAACCCTTCCAAGAAAATAACTACATCTGCAACAACCTTCAAATTCTAGCCAAGAATGGCTACCAAAACATAGTCCAAATTGCCTGTAATCTTCAAAAAAAGCTCCAAAAACTTCTCCAACAAAAATCCACAACCAATTTAGGAAGACACATCCAAAAATGCATGCCAAAAACCTTTAATAATATTAAAAATATTTTCTTAGACCCACTCCCACCAAAATTGCCAAAATGGGAGTCCATCCCTAGATTTTAGGGCAGTTTCCAATGTAACTCCTACCAACTCACCTTGGACGCCCACCTTTGCATGCATGATTTTAGGAAGTTTTAAATGCATTATTCCAACTCATACTCCTTCCAAGTCGCACACCCAAGAATATTTATTGCCAATTTTTGAAAATTTAAATAATTTTCCAAATCCCCCTAAATTGTCCCCACACCCCAAAATTGCAACAAGATAATAAAAGGGTAATTATTTAATATGTAACTTAGTCTAACTTTGCAAATTACCTCACTAAGCTAATCACCTACCAAACCTTAGGAAATTGAATTAAAATATTATTTTGTTGATGCAAGATAATTTGCTAGTCACGGATGCTCCTGCATCACAAAGTTTCTAAACATCAGGTAATTTCTTGTCTAGCAAAGAGAAGAAATGTGAGGAAATATGGAATGTAATTGTGCACCAGAAATGGAAAAGAAAAGTATTTTGGAAATGAAATCTCTCTTGACAGAGAAGATATAAAAACCGGCTAAATTATAAAAAAATAACCTTTAACATTAGAGAATTGTTGTACCTATTCATTGTTCTGTGATCTGTCAATGAGTTATTGGTTAGCAGAAACCTGTATTTAAGAGATTAATATGCAATATAGTAATTGAACTGTTCAAAACAGAAGTATTGCATGTGGTATCTGTCTATAATGTGTGCAACATTAAATATGTAATAACTACACTAATGCAATGTGTAAAATGTTGACCCCTTGTTCAATATACAAGAGATTGAGAGTTATGATACTTATTAATTACAGCAGATTAATCTGACCTCAATAAATAGGAGCCACTGAGCTCTATTCCATTGGGGTTCAAGTCATGAGATGGCCTTTATGACTAATAGCCATGTTGAGAAGAAAAAACTAAAATTGGCATGACCAAAAAGAAGAAGAAACTACAATGTATGAAAGAATGTAATGAGAAAATGAAAACAAATCACAGCAAGACTCTCTATTATGACAAAATATTATTTACATTTTTGTGTAACTACTACAAGATGGAAAGAAGATCTACAAGTACTAATTAGAGACTCTATATTGTTGAAAGTGTATATAGGAAAATTTAAATACAAAACTAAAGGTTTGATAGAGATATCTAGCAGACAATGGAGCACCTTTTGCGCATTTAGGCCCTCAACCATTACAGAGACGAACTTGGTTGACTTAGGTCATCCTCAACTGACATGAGCAGGAATATAAAATTCTAAATCAAAATAAGAAATTTTGAAAATCAATGCTTATCTATTTGCTGTCGCTTTCTGATGTGCTGGTAGTTTCAAATTCCAGTCTTCTCATAGTTGCATTTTAATGTTTGCAATACATGTCTGTACAGGAAATGTTAAAAAATTTCTCGTTTTTGTACTTCAATTGCTCAGTTTTGGTTTACAGCAACTCTCATAGTCCATGTTTTTCTAACTTGGAGAAATTTTTCTTCTATCATCAATGTACTCATGCCGCAAGGAAATGCCAAGAGTCTTCCACAATTGTTTTCTTCTTGACTGATTTGCTGTGTAGCTCAAGGCACTGTCATCCTCTTACAGGAATCAAATGTCCAAATGAATCTCTAATCAACAATTCACATGTATAATCATTGTCCACAGGTGGCTGTTGCCCTCTCCCATGCTGCAATTCTTGAAGAATCAATGAGAGCACGTGACCTGCTGTTGGAGCAAAATGTTGCACTTGATCTAGCTCGCCAAGAGGCTGAAACAGCTATCCGTGCACGCAATGACTTCTTAGCTGTAATGAACCATGAAAAAAGACGAATGGTTTTAACTTTTAAATGAAAGTAGAGGCATATGCTTTTCAATTTTCTGCTTCATTGCAAGGTGCACTTCTAATGAAAAACAAAAAAGATGAATGGTTTTAAATGAAAGTAGAGGCACATGTTTTTCAATTTTCTGCTTCATTGCAAGGTGCACTGACTAGTTTTGCATGGCAGGTTCATAATCTTGTAAAACCCATTGCATCTGTGAAGAGGTTGTCAGTGTCAATGACTCTGGCCCCGGACCTACCACAGTATGCTGTTGGTGATGACAAACGTCTTATGCAAATTGTATTGAATGTGGTAGGAAATGCTGTGAAGTTCTCTAGGGAAGGTAGTATTTCAGTAACAGCACAATTAGAGAGGCCAGAATTCTCAAGAGACTGCATTGTTTTAATTAATATGTTGAGATACCAGCTGACAAATATCAGTTAGATAAATTGGCTCAGGTTGAATGGGTCAGTGGGTCAGCTATCATTTCTAGTGTTCTGCTTCAAGAAATGTCAGTTAAGGTGATATGTGTGGATCCACAGGTGAAGGACACTGGCCTGGGAATCAATCCTCAGGATATTCCAAAGCTGTTCAATAAATTTGTGCAATCTGATGTGATGACAACTAGGAACTATGGTGGCACTGGTCTTGGACTAGCCATTAGCAAGAGGTGCAAGTTCTTTGTAAAGCAGAGATGATCTCTTAAAGTTGATTCTATACCAGGAGATTTTGTAATTTTCTATAATGAAGGATACTAAGTTATTATTTTTGGTGATTTGTAATATACAGGTTTGTAAATCTAATGGAGGGTCATATATGGCTTGAAAGTGAAGGATTAGGCAAGGGCTCTACTGCAATATTTATTGTTAAGCTGGGAATTCCAGACACTCGAAATGAATTGGATCGTCAAGTTGGATTTCCTATTCAATCTAATTCTAATTACACTGATTTTCCTGGGCTGAAAGTCCTCGTGACAGATGATAATGGGCAAGTAATCTCTATATCTCCCCACCTTAAAATTTACTTCAACTACATGCTTGGTTTACCTCCACTCTATTTCTATGGTTTAAGAAAACTAGTTGTTCATGTCTGTGATGTAAACAAAGCCTTAGTAACTCCTTTGGCAATTTAGCTTGCATTTCAGCATTTGACCTGTTTATATATAAAACATTGGGCCTAAAAAATAATTATTTTCTTAGACATGAAATACGTGGGAGGCTTTGTATGGGCTGGATGTTTTAAAAATGATATTCAGATGGTCATCTGTGCTTCGTATGTGTCCTAGAGTGCCTCTTTCTACCATTGGGCATTCTTTCTAGTGACTATTTATGAAATCTAATTAAAAGTCTTTCAGTTAATTGTCTTTGGAAAACAAGAGTGGAACTCGTGGTTCTTTCAATAGTGTAGAGTTATGTTGTGCTTGCTCTATCCTGGCTATCATTGGATTCTATAATGATAGTGATAGCTATTTCTTGTTGATCTTGCAGTGTTAACCGAATGGTTACAAGGGGCCTTCTTGTTCGTTTAGGATGTGATGTGACAGTTGTTAGTTCAGGTCGTGAGTGCTTACAAGCTATATCACAGGCTGGGCAGAATTTCAAGGTATTATTTCTAGATGTATGTATGCCAGATATGGATGGATTTGCAGTTGCGACTCACATTCAGGAATTGATTCCTCATCAACATGAAAGGCCATTACTTGTAGCTCTTACTGGAAGTACTGACAAAGCAACAAGAGAAAATTGTTTTAAAGTTGGCATGGATGATGTGCTATTAAAACCAGTTGCTCTTGAAAAGATGCGCAGTGTATTAGCTAAGCTCTTGGAACATGGTTCACAATGTAAGAGTAGATAGAGGCTATGATTGTAGTGAAGTAGTGGAGGCATGCCACCGATTTTTTCTTGTGAGATTGATCCTTTTAATGGTGCTAATCTTCTGAAAAGGCCTAATGTGCCTTATATATTCAGATGATACCATAAAAAACATATGCAATCCATTTAAACCTGTAAGTGTGAGGATCCGGGAAATGCTACATCTGCAAGCCTGGTTATGAAACTTCCAAGCATGCTGCATTGGCTAGGGTTCATCAAAGCATGGGCTATATAGCTTCCTTAGTGTGTTGCAAGTAGTCAACACCATCTTGTATGCATATTGCCCAAAATTGTGCTACAATCCCCTGAAGTGCTGCTACATGAGACATGCAACTGCACAGCACTGATCATTTTATATGAATGGCTAAATGTTAGTTAAGCTCATTATTTTGGGACCTGTCAAAACGTTTTCAGAAGGCAAGCCTGTGTTACCTTGTTCCCCTGATCAAAAGTGCGATTGTATTACATGAATATTTTGATTTTCTATGGAGAAACCCAATCTGCAACACAGATGACTGTTAACATGGATTTTGATATTGTTATCTGACCAAGGATCTTGTCAATGGAGATTTTTGCACAAGGTCTTTCTTAATATATTCCACCCTGGATAATCTACTAAATGGAACGTCTGTTGTACATTTACCTGCCAAAATACATTTTTGGGACTGAAATAATTATTTCAGGTATTGTTTTTGGTCCATATATTAGTTTCTTTGTACAGGATATACTTGATTTGAATTGTTAAATTAGTAGGAAGGATGATTAAACTGCTACCTTTTCAAAACCATCAATCTTTTTTTCTGTCCAGTCACTTATATTAGGATAATATTGCCTCCTTCCTGTGAGTCATCATCATCTTTACATTTTTGGGACTGGAAAGATAATTTCAGGTATTGTTTCTGGTCCATATATTAGTTTCTTTGTACAAAATATAATTGATTTGAATTATTTAACTAGTAGAAAGGATGATTGACGTGTCACTTTTTCAAAACCATCAATCTCATTTTTAAATTTTTTCTGTCCTGTCACTTATATTACTATAATATTGCGTCATTCTTGGGAATCATCTTTCAACAATGATGCTGGCCAGGATTCGAGTTTGCATGTCTTTTCCAGTTTGTTTGTACCATATGACGAAATGATAGTAGTGAAATTGAAGCGTTCTTAGTTACCTTTATATTTTCCCGTGTTGAATCATATCCAGTAGCTAAACTATCTGGAGTTTCCTCAAAGCGTTACCACCCTACCTACAAATGACAAGCAAGTTTCTCCAGTGTGATAATGTTATGCACAAGTTTCTACGTTCTTAGCTAGATATTTGTGCCAGCCATCTAAGAAACTTGTGTAGCTTGCACCCTTATGGCTCTCTGATTTATCACAGGACTACCAAGAATATTTCCTAAAGACTTGTAATATCCATGCCTAGAGACCATGTAAGTCACTTTGGAAAATTTCTATTACCGACAATGTTTCAGTTTATTTATAGTTTCCATTATAACATATATAATAGTCTTTTTTTCACGTAATTACTCCTGGGTAATTTAGTTATATATAAAAATGTTATAAAAATTTGGCCTTGGGCAATTTGTAGTCATGCCTTTCAACTTCGAGTTGATTTTTGGAAGTATAGTAAAGATAGGAGCAAATTGTGCTGGTTTGTTGCCTTATTTAGTACCAGCTAAAACATACATTAACTATCAGATTTTGCATAGCAGATTCAAATACTTTGAGCTAGCGGCTGAAGTGTAGTCATGAGACTGGAAACAAAACAACTTTGCCCTTCCTAACCCTAGTCCTAGACCCGAAATCATCCTCTTTTCTCAAGGGGATTTTTATAGTAATAAATTTAGAAGGAGTACACATTGCCAAAAGGGCTCAAAGGGGCAAACAACATGCTAGGAGGACTTCACAATCCTCAACTTTGTGGAAGGTTGCGTAGGCACCACTTTGGATTAGCGAATTGATAAAGTAGAAATCAGGCCTGGGTGGAGTGACATTTCAACCTTATTTAGCCTAACATGAACCACATAAAATTCTAAGGACATAATCAGGTAAAAGGGAAAGCTAATCAGGTTCCTATGACTGAAGCGGTTAAGAAAAGTAAAATGCTTGTACCTACCTTTCAGCATTATGTTTTCTATCAATTGGATGCTCACCTCATCGCATGGTTTGGGTAGAGACTCTTTGAGGTAACTTGCTCAAAGTCTCACAAGCTTCTCCTTGCCTTCTAAAAAGCTTCTCCTTACCTCTTAAAAAAGCTTATATCTCTTATTTCTTTGTGGTTTTCCCTACCTTGAAAGCATTCAAACCCTATTTTGACAACCTTGTACCCTTTGCTATACTTTTCTTTGTCACCTCGAAGCTAATACCTTTGACTTTTACTTTTCAACCCTTCCAAGATTCGGCAAATTCCATTGACAAAACTAGGTCATAGCCATTAGCCCTTTACATGAAATGAATTAGCCCAACTTTCCTTAAAATATGCCAAATGGTGGATTTTTTCCTAATTCCTTTGTAGGAGGGTTCAATTTAGAGCCTCTCCCTCCCCATGCTGTTAAGAGTAGTTCCTAAGCCTTGGAAAACTATCTTTCTTCCCAATAGATAGTTTCTTGAAGAAGATTAGAAACCTTAAGACCCTTGTATAAAACCCAACCCTCATCCTCCACCTGGGCAAATCCTTAACATGGTCTAAACCATCGAAAGCCTAGATGAAATTAATAATGACAAGACAATCCAACATTTCTTAAAAATAGAAGTATCGATTTAGAAGATCCTTGGGCCAAAGAACTATACTTAGCTTAGTATGATGATGGCTAGGATGATTAAACATGTCACACATGCCAACATGGGGAACAAAGGATTCTTCCAATGTAATAACATTGAAATAATGAAGAGAATAAGGCAATGGAGGTTATATAAGAGCCTCGTCGATTAACCTTGAATATCTTCATTAGGTAAGAAGTCTAATTTTTTCTATCTCTTAAACATAAATTCAACAACACCAATGTTGGCTATTCTATCAACCAACCTTTTACCTTCTCTAAAGGTGTGACAAATATCCACTTCCTTGAAAACCGTATAGTATTCAAAAACATCATCCACTATGTTTTTAATAGTCTAAGAGGCGGGCAACTCTCATTTAAGACATTTGATAAATAAGGGAATCCCCCTCCATGATAAGATGAGAGACCTTGGGCTCCTTGCATACTGAATTCTTCAATAGGTAGCCTTGGCTTCTACATGGTTAGTTTGCACTCCCATACCTCCTACATAAGCAACCATAAGACATCTTTTGTTGTCTTTGACCACACCCATACCTCTAGCCAAACCCAAGTTCCCCTTGCAACTCCTCATTGAAATTTAGTTTCAAACAATTGTGATTAGGGCCAACTCATTCGGTGATATTTCTCTTAGCTTTCTTGTTGTCTATCAATTCTCTAGGCACGAGATCTAGTGCTTAATTGATGACGATTCTTTGTTCAAGATCGAGATGGGGGTTCAACTCAACTTTTACTTAATCAACAAAAAGTTTTGGACTCTGGCATTGCAAATTGTGAAGATTATCCTTATGGGCTCATCTTCTTGCCTTTAAAGAATCTAACATTATACTCCAACCAAATGCCCTAGTAGAAATGGTGGAAAGCAAGGTTCTAGAGATCCTTTTAGCTAAGGGTTGGAAATGGGAAGGGATCAATTGGAGAATCAAAACTATGATTAAATTTAGTTGAGCCCATATGAGCTCGAATTTACTCAACAAAAAGGTTAAAAGTCTACAACATGAAGGGCTTGTTAAATCTAGGTTAATTAATTAATTAAAACAAAATAATCAACACATAATTAACTTAGATAAATAAGCCAAGTTTTTAAACACATTTGGATTTGATCTAACTATAAAAAAAATCAAAAATAAAATATGTACCTTGATATCAAGAGGAAGACTAATTTAACTATGATGCAGACCTTCATCTCTACAATTGTAGCTTGACTTGAAAAGTGTGGCCTTGAGTTTGGAGTCCTTTGAATGTAAGTACCTACAATATTAATGCAATTGTGAACAAAGGATTCAATTAAGAACTATCCAACTATGTAGCCAACACAATAATTACACAACAAAATTTAAATAATCATCACATTGTCACAATGAAACAAACAACATGATTCATAATTTGAAATACAATATTAGATTTTGTTACAAGGGCCTACAATTAGATTAAGATCCTAGTCTTGAATTACAATGAAATACATGCACAAACAATGTGCAACTTCCTAAAACCTTATTCTCTGAGCTGATTTGCAATATGATGCTATCTAATCCTCTAAATTCCATGTTATCAAACTTGGTGAGTGGTTGTTTAATTGCTTGCTTCCTTACATGTGGAATGAATGATCTTTTATAGTAAAAAGGATGAAGTATCTTGGGGTCAAGGGAAAATGTTTTACATTGCCTTGTGCAAATGTGATAAGGATCATAAGTCCATTTTTAGATGATTTCTCCTTTGGTCTACTTAAGGAAACATGTAGGTGATCCCTCTTATCATGAGTGTGATAGGATGTATGCATTCAAACTCAATGTGGCCTTAACCACAAACTGCCCTAGGTCCGATAATCTTAAAAAATGATTTTATCAATTGATGCAAGATTCAAATATGTGGTGCATAACTAAATTAGACATTCTTTAAGTAGGTGTTATGAGTCAAAACCCATTAATTCATACATAAATGCTTAGAAATGATGTCACATGATAGGATACATCCTCATGAATCTCTCATATCAATTTGAAATGTTTGTGATAAAAATCCATTATTGCACAATAGAAATATAGTTTGGAACTTTGTATGTTGAAAATGATGACTATAGTAAGAATTATCCTTTGTTGTAAGACTAAGATAACTGTGATACACTCTCAAAAACCTGTAAAACAAAATAGATATGAAAGAACATTTTTAGTTGATGCAAGATTGCTCTTACATCTTGGATGCTCCTACATCAATATAGTTTTGCTTGTCCTTGCACCTATAAAGAGAAAATTTGGCAATGAAGAATCCCATTGGAGCTTCCTAAGCTAGGGTGTGGAAGTGTACTAGCTTCCCCCTTAAACCTTCGTCAAATATCTTTTAATTGATTCAATGATTTTGATAAAAGTTGGAAAATATACCAAGCATTATGTGCAATGCATGTGTCAATAGATAATAATGATGCAATAGAATGATAATAAAGCTAGAGACTCGAGCACTATGTGATAAATGATAGTGAACTAGTGCAAGAATGAGGGTTTTGACATTTGCTAGTAAGAATCGAAGCAATCAAAATGATTGATGCAAAACAAAGTTATGACATAGATACAAGTGATTCTAAATATTTCAATGCATAAGTTGAACTTTTTGGTAGGAAGAGTTGACAAGTAATGAATTGAATTAGCTTGGGGCCACAATTAAATTTGAAATTGGACAAAGTGGGCCAATATTGCATTTTCAACCTTGAACTAGGTCAAAGCCACACTTATAATCTTGAACTTAACAAATAAAACATATATTTGAAGGTTGAGAATGTTTTTAGCAAAGATAAGATGAAGTTTCTTATAGTAATTAGAGTCTAGGGTTAGTGAGAGTGTCAAATTAGTCGAAACAATGTGCTAGGGTAATGCACTTAGGTTACCCACCCAAAATAGTGTAAATGAAGGGGAAAAGTGCAAACAATGCAACTTTCACTCTTACCATAATCGCCTAGAAGTAGGGTAGATGAGAACTCAAACATGAATGCCCATTACTTAAAAGCATGGTATGAAGGTATGAGAATGTCCAATATTTAAAAATATGCTATGGGGTGCTTTGAGATAGACTATATTTTTAAATAATTGATAAAACATTAGCATATGTAGACATCTTAATCCTCTTTTTATTGCTTCTCTTTGTTACTTCTTTTCCTATTAGAATTTTGTTGGGATTTGATAAGAAATATATCTAATAAAAGAAAATGTATACTTTCATAACAAATGACAACTCATAGTATATTTCTTTTATTTTTTTAGCTCTTGCTAACCAAATACTAGTACTTAGGGAATATAACCAATGGAATTTATACGATAAAATAATGGTTAACATTTTATTGAAGTATCAACTACGATAATCAACATACAAGTTCCTCTCTAGTTTTGGGAAGTGTTGTTTTGAATCTATCAACAATGCTCTTGGTTGTTTTTTAACAGGAAGATGCTACAATGCTAAACTATGTCCATACTAATGCCCACATTCTTGTGGATGTTGACATCTCTAAGGATTTGCTTGGGGATGTTGTCTTGCTTGTTGGAAACAAAACATGGACTTAGACACTTGACTATGAGGCTCTCCCCTTCCGTTGTAGGAGATGTTTTTCTATTGGACACCTAGCTTTAGATTGCCCTAGCTCTTGCCACGAGAAATGTGAGACAACTTGGTAGAAGAATGCCCACCATGAGCATTTGAGAGTTGGTGATTTTATTGATTTTGAAGAGGCGTTGGAGGAGGACTTGGCCTTGGGGGGAACAATGACTTCTAAGAATCCTGACGAGTTGTCATCTATGGGCCTTATTTTAGTCAACCCATCTTTGGACCCTTCAATACCAGGGGTCGAATCTATATTGGAACCCTTGAATACTAGGGGTCAAATCTATAGATCATGCTTTATTGGATGCATTAGTTAAGTATACTAATCTTGTTTCATCACTTTTGGGGGCAACAAAGGGTAGCCCACCCCTCTCCCCTTGATCGAAGTCTTTTGTGATGATATTTTGTGGAAGATTGTCCAAAGAAGGAAAAGAGGTTGTCCTAAACATGTGTGTGCCTCCCACACTGTAGTTGACCATCCTTGTTTGTTTTGTTGACAACTTGGTTGCAATTGTATATGTGTTGTTGGTCACTTTTGGTGTGTGACAACTTGTTTTTTATTTTGTTAGCTTATTTTTTTGGCTACTTTTTTATTGTTTTTTGGCTGTGTTAGATGTCTTTTATTGTAAAGGGTTTCAGGGCATCTATAAAACCTATTTTACCCATAATTAAAAAACATACACGTGGCATAATTATGCATGAAAGAAAGTCATAACATCACACATCTCAATCTCCATCATTGATCCCGAAATTTACATTCATGATCCCTAGACCTATTTTCCACAACCCTATATTAGATCTATGGGTGCGAACTTGACCTAGATGACTTGTTGATATGAACCTTTCACTTTTAAAATTTAACTTAAAATTTTTCCCATGCCCAACTACTTTACTAGCTATTGTTAGCTGACTTAGCACATAATTGTGTTGATTTGTGTGCTTGGTTGTATTTGAGGACACTCATTTATTCACTTGGAACAAACCTAGGACATGTTAAGCACATCTCTATTTTGAAGTGGTTAAAATGAATTTAATTCACGAGTAGCGATCACTTCACCCTAGGCCCATTGCATGATTTCATGTTGTTGATTTTTTTGCTTAAAGTCATTAAGGTGGTCCACTAGGAGTTTGATTAAGGAGAATATGACCCTCACAATTTAGTAGATTCCCCAAACTTTTTTTAAACATTATCAATCTTTGCACACATTTAGACATTAGGAATTAGACAAAATCCATGACTTTCATATTTAAATCCTTGTGTAAGTTGAACTTTGTATTCACAAAGATTAAGTTCACACTCACATACATTATCTAGAGGAATATACAATGGTTTTCTAGAATTTGAGATCAACTAAGTCTTACCATAAAATTCCAAAGCATTAACAAATCAACTTTTAACATATGTTAGATAATTTCTCCATCAATGGTTATTACTTTCAATTTATTTTAAATTTGTATTTAATTCAATATTTGGTTTAGTGTCAATCTCAACTCTTTACTCCTAGATAGATTTGTTTTATCTTTGTGATTTACTTAATTATCCTAAGCTAATTTACGTAAGTGGTTTATTTTCCCATTACATTTTGTTAAACCTAACATTAACCTACATCCCCTAGGGTTTGACCTTCTAAATTAGAAATTTATAGATCATTTTTTTTCAAAGTTTTATCCTATTTTGAAATCTCACTAGGGGTTGGTTTCCCCTTCGTCTTTTGCACTTCATTAATTTATCTGTAGGGTTTGTGTTCATTATGTCACCTTTCTCTCATGCACCTACCAAACCCTTGTGTTTTCCTTTCGGGTTTTATTTTAGATCTAATCACTTCCTAATTTTATAAATTTAAAATTGATTCATATTATTTTATCTTTTTTCTCTTCTCCATATTGTTTTGTTTATGCCACTAGCTATTTGAGACTCTAATATTCCTTTGCTAAGGAATTCTCATCTAAACCATAGCATGGCTACCCAATCCAATGATAATTAGGCATTTTATGATGCTCATGTTGAGAATACTTTAGATCATGAAGAACAACATGATTATGACCATGAATCATATATAGCTAAACAACTCTTGCTCTAGAGGACTTCTTTTCACTTACTCATGCTCAACTCTTCAACAATTGGTCACTCTTTTGCTAATGTAACAAAGAGAAGCAAACAAGTATGTGGAAAGAATAACATCTTGAATAGCATCAATTCCATATTTGTGGAGAAATAGTGCTAATAAGTATGTGTTGAAGGATGGATGTGCATGGAACACTATTAGAGGGAAAAGTGATGGAAACACTAGATGTGGAAATGAAAGAGGTAGGGGTGAAACTAGGGGTGATGATATGAGTGGTAGTCATCATTAAAGAGTAGTTGTGGAAGGATAAGGCTCAAAGGAGGATTAGGATGAGAGGATAAACCATGAGAAGAAGCCAACAAAGTACCAATACCATGAATATCCATGAAATCCCAACAATGAAGATACCGAATCCTGAGGGAATATTCTGGTGACTAGTACAAATTTTGTCATTGAGATTCTCAACGCATATTCTGTTTAGATTCCATTACAAATTTTGTTTATTCATCGTATTTTGTCGAAGATTTTGGCCTGAAGAATATTTTGTTCACTAGAAGGGCATATTCTTTTTTGACAGGCCTTTGGCCATCAAATTTAATTGCCCGATTTGGTAATGTCATCACTAGGTTAGTGATGATGTCAAGGTGCATTTGAAAAATTGAACCCCCTCACCATTGGCAATTTTCATTTTGAAGGAAATTTTCAAACGATTATAACTTGGGCTTTAGACCTCCGATTTTTGAGCAATTTTTTATTTATTTGGGGCATAATTTCGTCCTCTACATAATGGTGCAATCAGATTTTGATTTTGGTGTCTACTTTTTTTCTAGAAATTGTAGATTATCATAGGTGTTGTTGCCTCGTTCTTGCTCCTACGGTAACATTTTGGGTGTAGTTTTTTTTTAAAGTGCATAATTTTTTATGTAATTTTAAGTGGTATGATCATATTGATCTCATTTTGTACCAAAAATTGTACTTGATTCTGTGGCCCAATTTTGGCATTTGCATGTACCAAGATCAAGACTACTTTGTTGTTTTTGGAAAGTGGCATTTGTACTCGTACTAATCATAAAGTGTCAAACTCATATTTCTAGTGGGTTCTTTGATTGAGTGAATTTGGGGGGGTAATCTTGTGGTTGATTCATCTGTGTTGATCATTTGAGGAGGTATCATGGGTTTTGCTATTCATCCATATGTGGTAATTTTGAATAAGGATAATTATGAGTCTTGGAAAAAAGGTATCATGACACATCTTAGGTGGCTTAAGATTTTACCATATCTTTATGGACTCATACTTGAACCAAACACGACTTGGAAGCAATAAGTTTGGGGTAATACGACTTGGAAGCAATAAGTTTGGGGTAATAATAATGATCACATTGTAGGATTAATTGGTACATATATTGGTGTTGATATTCCTATGGAGATATCAGATATCGAGTGCCCACACACACTTTGGACCAAGATTTGGGAGATCTTTGGAGACCATCATATCTCTCCATTCCAAGATGATCTTGTTGCAGATTGTTTAAATGCCCTTGATGATGTTGATAACATACCCTTTGATGATGATACTTTAGAGGAGCTTGATTATAATAAATGTCTTGAATGCCTAGATGACAAAAAGACTTCTCTTCTTGCCTCTCCTCCTCTTATTGAGATTACATCTACTGTTGTAGTTGATGATGCTTATGTTGCTACAAATATGGCTTCTCGTGATTTCATGCAGCAAGATATATTGTCTTCTAGATGACTTCTTAACAGGTGTTTCAGACTTGTTTGTGGAGTCTCATACTACAGATTTGGGACACCTTTGATTGCATTCATTTCTCTTTGATGAAGATGATTCTTCTTTAGTGGTTGCGAGGGAACATTATGACCCTCTTATTCATTATCTACATGATCATCCTTTGCAATTTGACATGAGTGGATACTTTTGGACAACATTTGGAGGAGGCTTCTTTTTCTTCAAAGTAGATATCTTTGTCTTTAGATTGTGTTCTACAATCATCTCTACTAGATTCTAGATTGTCCTCTTCAACAGTGTGGCCTAGAACACCTATTTGGAGTTTGTCAAATTTGGGCATCGACATGGAGACACTTGAGCATGCTTTGGAGACATCATACATCATCTATTTTCCCTCATCTTCCTTTTGGGATTGGGAAGAAATCTTGCATACATTCTTGGTTTTGTTTCTTCCTAAGGGGAGGAACGTTGTTCAACGAGATTGGATCATCTTCAACATTCAATGTCAAGCTTCTACCATTGCAAGAGACTCACCATTGAGGGGGGGCTGCATGGTCTCTCTTCTTCTTCTCTCTTATGGGGTGTTGTTTTCCTCACATGGGGTTTTGTCCTTCTCATGCATCATTGAGAGCATTTTTTGTATTTCATCTCTCTTTTGGGGAGGAGTTTTGTCCCACTGGGTTTTCTCCTTTTCTCTGTTTGTGAGATATTTTATTTGCATTTGTACATGGGTACCTGACATGGCCTAGTAGTCGAGACCCATCCTTGCACCTTTGCATTATTTGCATAATAATTTACTCCCAAAGTTGCACTTAAGGGGGTGTTGGTGTAAATAAAGTCTTGTACATAGTTAATTCCTTACTAGGAAACTTAGGGGACTTATTCACATGTTAAGTTTACTTAGGTCCTAAGATTCTTTTTAGAAGACTTAGTTGCCATGTCTAGATTTTATCTTTTCCTAGGTAGTTATGATAAGTTGTCTCATATCATAAGATTAAGACACTCTTCATAATCTTATGTGATCTTATGTCTCACCTTGGCTATATAACCAAGGGTCTCTCATGCATTGTATATACATTGAATTCCATATTTGCATCATTGATAAGAATACAATTTATTCTTGTCATATTGATCTTCTCTCTTTGTGCTTTCCATTTGGCCTTTAGATCTTGGGAAAGCTATCTCCATAGCCAATTCTAACATGGTATTAGAGCAAGTGGGGTGTCTTTGGTTAACCATTTTTTGAGAGATCTTGGTAGATCTTTAAAAGTTGAGTATTCTCTCCTCTTGCATCGTATGATGATCTGGAGAATCAGAAAAAATTGATAGAAATACTAGATTTTGGGGGGTTTCTCTTTGTGGCTCTTTATTGCAAGTTCAAATCAAAGCTTATTGGTACAAATATGAGCTCACTATTGAGTTTAGGGTGTTTGAGAAAGTCAATTTTGCCTTTTATTTTGTCCAAATTGGACATATGAGACTAAATCTATGAGGGTTTGAAGCTGAACAATGGTTGGTAGATCTGGAAGGTAGCTACAATTTTGAAGCATTTTGGGTCAACTGACCCTGCCATCGCATCTAGAAGGCTCAAGAAACCTAAGATAGACTGTCAATTCATCAAAATCAGACAACTTTGCTCGGGGCTTAAGGAAATTTTTTTCCCTCCTTCAGCTATATGGATCGCCATAATTGCACAGTCAACATTAGTTTCAACGGTATGGTCGCAAAAATAATGGGTTTGTTTTTTAAAAAAAATTGAATATTTTTTTTATAAAATATATATATATATATATATATATATATATATATATATATATATACAAGGTTGATTTATATTTCAGAAATTTTATATTTAAAAAAAAAAAGGTACATAAGGTATTGTCCACATACTTTGTAGTCTACAGATGTACCCTATACCGCGGACAATACTATAGCTAGTGTTGGATTGCCACGTGGCCTGTCGACTGTGGCCCACGTGGTGCCCACCACTTCACCCCAGTTAATAAAAATTGTCAGTTCTTTGAAATCCCAACGATGAAGATAACGAATACTGAAGGAATATTCTGGTGACTAGTACAAATTTTGTCACTAAGATTCTCAACGCATATTCCATTTAGATTCCACTGTAAATTTTGTTTATTCATCATTTTCCGTCGAAGAGTGTCCTAAAGAATATTTTGTTCGCTAGAAGGGAATATTCTTTTTTGACGGGCCTCTGGCCGTCAAATTTAATCACATGGTTTGGTAATGTCATCACTATGTCAGCGATGACGTCAGCGTGCATTTGAAAAATCGAACCCCCTCACCATTGGCAGTTTTCATTTTGAAGGAAATTTTCAAACGACTATAACTTGGGCTTTAGACCTCCGATTTTTGAGCAATTTTTTATTTATTTGGGGCATAATTTCGTCCTCTACATAGTGGTGCAATTAGATTTTGATTTTGGAGTCTAGTTTTTTTCTAGAAATTGTAGATTCTCATAGGTGTTGTTGTCTCATTCTCATTTTGGGAACTCTTGGGGCTCCATTCTTGCTCCTACGGTAACATTTTGGGTGTAGTTTTTTTTTAAGTGAATAATTTTTTATGTACTTTTTAGTGGTATGATTAGATTGATCTCATTTTGTACCAAAAATTGTACTTGATTTTGTGGCCCAATTTTGGCATTTGCATGTACCAAGATCAAGACTACTTCATTGTTTTTGGAAAGCGACATTTGTACTCGTACTAATCATAAAGTGCTAAACTAATATTTCTGGGGGGTTCTTTGATTGAGTGAATTTGGGGGGATAATCTTGTGGTTGATTCATCTATGTTGATCATTTGAGGAGGTATCATGGGTTTTGCTATTCATCCATCTGTGGTAATTTTGAATAAGGATAATTAGGAGTCTTGGAAAAAAAGCATCCTGACGCATCTTAGGTGGCTTAATATTTTACCATATCTTTATGGACTCATATGTGAACCAAATACGACTTGGAAGCAATCAGTTTGTGGTAATAATAATGATCACATTGTAGGATTAATTGGTACATATATTGGTGTTGATATTCCTATGGAGATATAAGATATTGAGTGCCCACACACACTTTGGACCAAGATTTGGGAGATCTTTGGAGACCATCATATCTCTCCATTCCAAGATGATCTTGTTGCAGATTGTTTAAATGCCCTTGATGATGCCGATAATATACCCATTGATGATGATACTTTAAAGGAGCTTGATTATAATAAATGTCTTGAATGCCTAGTTGAAAAAAAGACTTCTCTTCTTACCTCTCCTCCTCTTATTGAGATTACATCTACTGTTGTAGTTGATGATGCTTATGTTGCTATAGATATGGCTTCTTGTGATTTAGTGCAGCAGGATATATTGTCTTCTAGATGACTTATTGACAGGTGTTTTAGACTTGTTTGTGGAGTCTCATACTACAGATTTGGGACACCTTTGATTGCATTCATTTCTCTTTGATGAAGATGATCCTTCTTCAGTTGTTGCGAGGGAACACTCTGACCCTCTTGTTCATTCTCTACATGATCATCCTTTGCAATTTGACATGAGTGGATACTTTTGGACAACATTTGCAGGAGGCTTCTTTTTCTTCAGAGGAGATATCTTTGTCTTTAGATTGTGTTCTACAATCATCTCTACTAGATTCTAGATTGTCCTCTTCAATAGTGTGGCCTAGAACGCCTATTTGGAGTTTGTCAAATTTGGGCATCGACATGGAGACACTTGAGCATGCTTTAGAGACATCATACATCATTTATTTTCCCTCTTCCTTTCGGGATTGGGAAGAACTCTTGCATACATTCTTGGTTTTGTTTCTTCCTAAGGGGAGGAAAGTTGTTCAACGAGATTGGATCATCTTCAACATTCAATGTCAAGCTTCTATCATTGCAAGAGACTCACCATTGAGGGGGGCCTGCATGGTCTCTCTTCTTCTTCTCTCTTATGGGGGGGTTTTTTTCCTCACATGGGGTTTTGTCCTTCTCATGCATCATTGAGAGCATTTTTTGTATTTCATCTCTCTTTTGGGGAGGAGTTTTGTCCCACTGGGTTTTCTCCTTTTCTTTGTTTGTGAGAGATTTTATTTGCATTTGTATATGGGTACCTAACATGGCCTAGTAGTCGGGACCCATTCTTGTACCTTTGCATTATTTGCATAATAATTTACTCCCTAAGTTGCACTTAAGGGGGGTGTTGGTGTGAATAAAGTCTTGTACCTAGTTAATTCCTTACTAGGAAACTTAGGGGACTTATTCACATGTTAAGTTTACTTAGGTCCTAAGATTCTTTCTAGAAGACTTAGTTGTCATGTCTATATTTTATCTTTTCCTAGGTAGTTATGATAAGTTGTCTCTTATCATAAAATTAAGACACTTGTCATAATCTTATGTGATCTTATGTTTCACCTTGGCTATATAATTGAGGGTCTCTCATGCATTGTATATACATTGAATTCCATATTTGCATCATTGATAGGAATATAGTTTATTCTTGTCATATTGATCTTCTCTAGCCTCTAGATCTTGGGAAAGCTATCTCCATAGCCAATTCTAACATCCTCATTTTACTTAATTGTACTCCTCATAACACTATTACTCTTACTTCTAACTTAGATACACTATTGAAAGATTTTACCAACCTTAAGAAAAAGGTTGATGACATGCCTAATAATAATGATTATCACATACAATCATCCACATCAAACACCACTTGTATTAGAGGTTGTCACATATCCATTGCCTCCTAGCTTGTTTACACCTATATTTGACATATATAATGGATAAGGAGATACTAATGTCCATTTAAAAGATTTCATGACTGCATGCTTGGATTTTATAAATCAACATAATATCTTATCTAGGTTGTTGCCAAGAACCTTAAGAGATTATGCTATTCAATCGTTTTATTCTTTGAATCCTAGTTTTATACATTCTTTTGTTGAGCTAGTTATTGCTTTCTAAGAGCATTTTTATATTATTGTGAGCTTGAAAATAACTATTAATGATTTTACTAAGTGTACACAAAATAGTATTGAGCTTATCAATGATTATGCCATTTATTTTTAATCATTATATGGTAAAATACAACACCAATTTAATGATGAGGTACAAATTATCTTCCTTGAGGGATTGCTACCTACTATTAAGAATAATGTGTATTTGAGTAGTCTTCCTTATTTTATGGACATGTACACTCACCTAAAGGATCTTGAGATTGAATTTCTTGCATCAAATACTCTTAAGCATGGGTCATCTTCTACATCCTCTCACTCTTCAAAATTCCCAAATTCCATTTTTGATGAGTAATGATTCTAAGGAAACAAAAAAAAATGTATCAAGTAGCTAATACTTCCAATGTGTCTTCTTTTAAATCTCATATTTTTAGGAAGGTTACCAAGTGACAATAGCTCTTGGACATTGTGTTTTGAAGTTTATTGATATCTAATTTGATTACTCTTCCACCGATATGTCCATTTGATATAACTAGAGGGATAACCAAGAATTTCAATGAGAGGGAATTTTATAGCTTCCTTAGAGTTAATGGAGATCACACACATGGTTGCACATAATGAAATCACAAGGTGCAAGATTTAATGACAAAAAAATGATTTTATAGAGGGATTTAATTATGGGGAAACCATTTAGTTTCTCCCCCATAATTGAAATTTGAAGATTAATACAACCCATTTTCAAATTATTCTAATAACATTAATTCATATAATGAACAAGATTCTAGCACTATGGATTGTATACATGTTGAAAAAATTGCTATAGATTTTTTTCATATTGATTATCATGCACATTCACATTGAAATGGATTTGTAGGTACAATATAGTCTAGAGATACATCTTCTTTCTATTCTACTCGATTGATCATATTTTTAGATGAGGAAATCCCACAAAACTACCATTATCTCCATAATGTGATAGGTCACTTACATGATAAAGTTATTGGTGATGTTCTCATAGATGCTATAAATCAATTTAAAACATGCACTGAATAATTCTTAGATAATAAAAACTTGAAGTCAAATTTGTATGCTCATTTAGGAGTATCATTGGAGATGACTAATGGAATATTAATTCACACTTTGGGTTTGGTCATTTTACCTCTTAATTTGGGTACTAAGTGGACATATTATGTCATGCTATTCCCGCTTTAGATATATTTTCATATTTCTTGGTACACCATGACTTGAGCATCGAGGGCTATTTATAATGGCATACATCAATGTGTTAGATATGTTCTTGGTTTTAGAATTGTAAAGATTATATGAGATCCACATGACCTCTTACTAAGTTGAGTAATCTCACTTTGGATACTTACATACGCACCCCAAGGAGCCTCTGTATGAAATTTAGAAAGAAATTTATGATGTTTACCAAAAGAGGTTAGAAGAAAAAATAAAATCTAGTTTGGCACATGATCATACAAATAATACTTTATGATGCAGGAGCATCCTTGGTTCTTGGCAATCTTGCATCAACCAAAAATATTTTCATTGCAGTTTTGTTCTTGTTTAGTTCAAGTTTGCAGATTCAGTGTTTCATCATATTTTCTCACCAGACCCTGCAGATCTATGTTTACATTGTGGACATGTTCATTTTCCTTATTCCGAGATTTGAGTGCAATTGGATCTTTTTTTGGCAAGTTATCGCTTCCGAATTTAGTGGTAGTTTCTTGAACCAGCACCAAAATAATTTCAAACCTAACGGCTAGCTTGATCGTTTGTGGATCTTTCTTGTAGTTTGCGGATCTCGACGGTGTGATTCAAATTATTCTGTGGAGTGTTCCCGACCTTAATTATAGGTCCACACTTCATACTATACATTCACCGAGGATTAGTTCAAATTTGAGGCCGACCTATGCATGCACACACTACATTTTCTTTCATTGGAGATCGTATTGATCTTTGGCCAACACAAAAGATTCTAGATCTTCAGATATGATATAAAGCTTGTAATAGATCATTAGAATAGCAAGAAGTTGATTAGGTAGATTAGTGTGGATTTGATATGTAAGATTTTTGCTCGCATTAAGGAGCATATAGGAATATTGTAATTTGAGCATGTTGTATCAGGCCTGTGAGCTGAATCTGTAAGCCTGAATGTTGTCGGCCAATTGTAATCAAAATTTATGTTAATAAGAATGTTTGAATATGCATTTTCCTCCATATTTCGTGTTGCTTCCATTGTGTGACTCTTGCTGCACGGTTCAGATTGTTCTCTTTGAGGACCCTCCTACCATGGCTACACCACTTTACCCCCTATTCCACTTAAGAAAGACAAGCACCTATATTATAAAAACTAATATTTAATGCTAAAGGCACCACTTCATGAATTCCAAAGAAAAATGTTGAAGTTCAATAAATTTAAAATCTATCGAACCACATCCAAATATGCAAGAGAAATGCATAAAAAAGAAGCTCCTAAAATTTCACCTATTGGTAGTTTGTTCAAGAAGAATATCGAGTCTTATCAACACGGAACACATGTAATTGGAGAAGAAAATTATGAACTTGAGGAATAAGAATATGATGCTAATTTTCGGGGGAAGGACAACCTCTTGGAGGATAATCCTCATAATTATGTTCTATGAGACATTGAACCTTGTTATGCTTTATTTATCTATATCCTTTTATTATATTTTACTTTTTATATGTACCCTTACACTTTGGCCTTTGTTTATGCCATGAATATTATGTTTTTCCTATTCTCACTTCACTTTCTATATTATTTATTTTATGTTTATTGTGCATATTTTATCCACATTCACCTTCTATATTATTTATAGTTTATACTTCATTTCCACACCTGGGGGCACCTTTCCTATATTCATTGTATTCTTTCTTATGCGACACAATGAGCTTCTATACTTGTGTATGATTCTTTACATTAGTTTTCCATGCTTTCTTACATGTCTTGTTTGACATTCATATCCTCTTATGCTCCATTTTTTCCATTTATGTTTTCACATGTTTGATTTCTACTTTGTATGTTCCTAGGTTCCTAAGATTTTTATGTTTCACATTACCACATTAGCTATCACATGTTCTTGTTTATTTTACTATGCTACATTATTTATGATGTTATCATGTTCCCTATGTTTCATGCTTATGATGTTACTTACATGCTATGTTAATTATGCTTATCTTTATCTATACTGACCCTTATCATGTCTATGTCTTGTGATTCAATGATTTATGATCCTTATCATTTTTATATTTTATGATTTCTAATTAAGATTACACCCAATGATCACATCTTATAATCATTGTTGTGCACATATTTTTTCTATGTTATGAACCTTATAATGACTACATATTTTTACATCCTATTGATATTTACATGGTATTTATCTTTTAAGGCTACCATTATTAAAAGGAAGCAAATGTATGACATGATTCATACACTAATCTATGAGACAAGAATGTGCAAAAAATTAAATGATCATATAGTTACAAAAATAAATAACTAATTTGAACTATTATACAATGATTTGTGTGGGAAAAACCTTTTCAGGAGAAAAAACCTAGATTCCAAACAAAATCAATTGTATTATTAGGAACATTAAAGTTAAAATAATTAACTTAGAGAAATTATAGTAGCATAATGATACTTGCACATTCACTATGATGCCGCCATCTCTAGCATCCAACACAAAGTAGATTCAATACAAAACCATTAGTGGTAAACCAAAAACCATGGGCCAATACCATAACCCAAATATGACACCCAAATATAGGGCATAAATTCCAACACCCACTTCCATGACAAGTCAACACACTATAAGATAGTAAAGGCTCTTACATTGTAATAATTCTCAATAAATCCATAATTCTTTGATCAAATTGGTGCTCCATTTTGGCTCCACAATCTCACTTAAAAGATGTGTCAAAACATGCATCATATAGTTGGTTAAGATTCCTAGTCAACAATGTAAGTCCTCTACAATCATGTTCTTACACATCTTTATGACAAGATATTCTCTCACACCATAAATTTCATAATAAGACGTACACATGGAATAATCTACAAGTCATATTGTGAATCCCTTTTCCATATGGGATCACCAATTGTACATAAGTATAATATTAATTAATTGAATTTGAAAATTAGAATTGCAAGGTGTATGACACATCTATTCCAACATTCTCCCACTTTTCATAAACCTTGCAAGAGAAAAGGGGAACATTGTCGTCAACTAACTACTAGGGGTTGTGAGTCCTATAGACTCACTACACCGCCTCAATTTATTTGTGCTCATTAGCTTGGCAATGCATTTGTAACATTTTATAAAGTTTCAACCTTCTCTAACATCACCTTCCCATCCTCTACCATTGAAGGGCACACAATCTACTATGAGGGGGTAGGGGGTGAACTAGTAGAACTACTCAATTCAAAACTCTTAGTAGATATAATCATTTCAAAACTCTTAACTTTAACTCAAAATATCAGATCATGCAACTTGAATCTTCACTACTACTAATCAAGCATTGAGCATACATTCACACAATTGAACACCAGATATACGTAGAAACCTAAGATGGGAAAAGCTATGGTGAGAATAGTTTCTTGGAACTACTATCCAAATCTAGCCTCACAAAGAAAAAATATACAAGTGAATTTTACAATATGAAGTAGGCACCAAACTATACCAGAGACACCAATATCCTAATGTATTTGTAGGCACGAACCTGCTAGAGACACCAATCCCCAATATAATGAACTGAGCACCAGCTCTACAAGTAGAACACTAGTCCTACTGGAATACACAAATAAAGCTTGCAGATTTGTAATACAACGAAACACATGTCATACATGTGCCAGAGTTGCCTCATAAACTCCTCCACTCTTCATATGATCTAATATTAGTGCACACACTAGGATGCAATATTCATCACCTTCTCTTCAATTAACACCTGTTGCCAACTTTTCTTCACAATGGTGTAATTCTTCTTCACATTGTGCATGCACACAATAAAGAAATATATACATGAAATTAAAATAACACTCTTATATATTGACCAAGGATCCACAACTAGCTAGGACAACATAAGGTGGACCTAAATTCAAATTACATGAAACATGTAACACGCCAATCCGAAAATAAAATTTGTTTCCTCCAAAATAATATGATGTTGTACGCTATCGTAGGAACCTTAACTAGGTCCTATCTTAACACCACACAAAAGATTTGAATTCCACACACTACTAGCTATTACCACACAGGTCTCAAACACCAACTAGTGACAACCAAACATAAAACCTTCTGTCACTTCAATATTTTTGCATACTGAACATATCCTCTGAAATCTCTAGAATATGATAGAACATGTGTAGACATGCTCTCCTCTGAAACCACAAAGCCAAAATCCATTTTTGAAAGAAATGCGGACCATAATTGTATTTCTAGAGAAATATCTCTATCTTGAGAACTAAGTTGAAACATTCTAGTACAACCTTTTGAATCACCTCTATCACTGTGAATAGATGCAAGAATGATATTGCAAGCATACAACAGTCATACAAACACTCCTCCAAATCTATTTTTCTTGATTTAGTGATATGATTGATATGATAGTACAATTACCAACAATGATATTTTGATATACAACATACATCTAGTAACATATATTTATGCAAATATCTACAACTCAAAATGATATGACAAGGGAATATAATGATAATTCAAGTACTATTTATCCTTACACCTTGACACACTAAACTCCTTTCACATGAATTCCAACCTTTGATCAACAATCTCCCCCTTTGTCATTGATGGCAAACAACAAAATGTTGGGCCACCCATAAAACTAGCCGATCACACACAAAGACATTTCTCCCCTTGGAAGATATATCATTTTGAGTTCAATTTCTCCCCCTTTTACATTAATGGAAAAGGTCAACACTCCTCCTTTTTCATTTGTGTTACTCTTCACAAATTGAAAACTTGTTTTCTGGATAGACTCCTCCTGATTCCATGCTTCACTACATCTGAAATTATTTCGCAAGACCACCCAACCTTCTTGTGGTAGGGAGACAAAGCTCCCCCTCAACATGTACTTACTCTTGATTCAAGAGGAGGGAGCAATAACTCCCAACTTCTACTGAAAAAAACTCAAAAGTCTCCTTAGGAAGTGGTTTTGTGAAGATTTTTACCACTTGGTCCTTTGTCTCAACATATGCCAACTTCACTTCCTTTTTTGCAACCTTTTCTCTCAAAAAATGATACTTGATTGCAATATGTTTTGTCCTTGAATGCATTGTTGGATTCTTTGATATGTTTATGGCATTGGTATTATCACAAAGAATAGAAATAGGTTCATCAAGTTGAATCTTTATCTCCTTCAAATTCTGCTTCATCCATAATACTTGAGTGCAACAAGAAGCTATAGCAATATATTATGCTTCTGCTATAAATAAAGAAACCGAGTCTTATTTCTTCCTCAACTAGGACACCAAACTATCACCAAGAAAGAATGCTTCACCACTTGTGATCTTCTGGTTATCTATTCTTCCTACCCAATCTGCATCTGTGTATGAAGTCAGAGTGAAATTTTCACTCTTTGGATACCATAGTCCAAAATCCATTGAAGCCTTCAAATATTTGAATATCCTTTTTACTACTTTGACATGAGTTTCCTTAGGTGTTGCTTGAAATCTAACTACTATTACAACTACCTACATTATATCCGATCTAGATGTTGTCACATACAACAAACTACCAATCATAGATCTGTACAAGGTTTGGTCTACTAGAGTAGATTCATCATCTTTATTCAACTTGAATCCTATAGCCATAGGTGTACCCACTGGTTTGCAATCTTCCATCCTGAACTTACTTAGCATCTCCTTTATGTACTTGTTCTGGGAAATGAATATACCTTTGTCTGATTATGCAATCTGCAATCCAAGAAAGAAAGATAATTCACCTAGCATTGACATTTCAAAATCACTCTACATTTCCTTTTGAAACACCTTACACATGTCATCATTGCTACCATAAAAAATGATAACATCTACATAGACCACAACTATCAGTAGTTGAGCACCTTTTATTTTTATGTACAAATTACCATCTGCACTTCCTCTCTAGAATTGTTGTTGCAAATATCCATCCAACCTTGAATACCAAGCTCTGGGAGCTTGCTTGAGTCCATAAAGGGCCTTCTTCAATCTGCACACATAATTTAGATTGTTAGAACATTGAAACCCTTTCGGTTGTTCAATGGAGACCTCTTCTTCTAGCTGTCCATTCAAAAATGTTGACTTAACATCCATCTGGTATACATTGAAATTTTTTAATGTTGAAAGCTACAAAAAAATCCTTATTGCTTCTAGTCTTGCTACCGAAGCAAATGACTCTTCAAAATCTATGCTTCAACTTTAGTATATCCTTTGCACACAAGTTTAGCCTTGTTTTGATCATGACACCTTCTTCATTTAGCTTGTTTCTAAAAAACCACTTAGTTCCAATCACATTCTTGCCTTTAGGTCTTGGGACTAGTTCCCAAGATTTATTCTTCTTGATTTGATTTGGCTCTTTCCCCATGTCTTCTATCCAAAATTTCCTTTTGCTTTCTTCTTTATAAGACTTAGGCTCTATCATTGACAAGAGAGAAAAATGTATTTTCTCATTTTCCTTCTCAATTCTCCTCTGAGTCTGAATCGCATTGTCTTTATCTCCTATAATATGATCTTCAGAGTGATTCTTTTTGTAATATCTTCAAATTTCACCCCTTGCAATGCTACTTACATTTTTACATCCACTTTAGTGTCCACTCCTTAAGTATTTGTGTAGGATCATTTTATCCCTTGCATTAGCCTTCTTCCTTCTTAAGATGATTAAGACCCCTTTTCGGCAGCTACCTTTGCATGTCAACTTTGTGTCAAACCTTGTGCTTTCCTCGTTCCCACCATTTTGTAGTGTGATTTTTCTGTACACTAACGTACCATGCAGATGTTTGCGCGCTGTGCTAGTGTCCCGCAACATTTCAACATTCAAATGACCGTTTTTGAGTTCCTTGCCACTTGTCACCTCCTTTTTCCAATGGTAACGGCTCGAGACACCCTGTAATGGCTCGAGAATGTCTTTTTCCCTCCTCTTTTCTCTTTTAAATATATCTCTTTCATTCTATTGGTCTCTCTTGGTATTTTCTTGTTGGATTTATCATTCTCTCTTCTCTTTCTCTTAGTATTTTCTTGTTGGCGCTATCATTCTCTCTTCTCTTTCTCTTGGTCTTTTCTTGTTGGCTCTATCATTCTCTCTTATCTTTCTCTTTCTCTTGCTTGTACAACTCTCTACAACTTGCTATAAAAAAATCTCTCACATTCTCACAACGCTCTCTACTACTCTCTTGGCTCTCACAGTTGTATCTCTCTCTCTTTGGATTCCCCAAGCCTTGCAGGTGATATCTATCTTACTTGTCTTGTGCCTTTGAGCATCTTGGGATTTCTCACATCCATTTTCTATGCATTTTATCATTGTGTCTATTATCTTGTCTACTTTCTTTCTTGTCTATTATTCTATCTATCTATTTATCTATTTGGTTGTCCGTAGGGGTGGGAACAATGAAATGGGGGTTTGACTGAGGCAAGCCCCTAAATAGCCCTAACAATTTTCCTGGGTCTTATGTGTGAAAGTGTCAAAAATATTCATTTGTTGGAGACTTCATTTTTTGGTCTATTGTGAGCGCCTTCTTTCTTTATCCTCTTTAGTTTTATCATTAATATTTCATTTAGTTTTCTTTATTTTAGTTCTATCATTTTTTGTTATTTTCTTGCATTCTTAAGAATTCTTAGCAGTCAAAGTAGAAGTAGTCATTAAGCTATGTACCACACTGTTATCTGTGTTCCACACTGTCATGTTTTGGCTGAGAGCTTATCAGTTTTTCTAAAAAACCTTTGTGACCTGCTCTTTCTAGTTCTAGAACTATTGCCTTTTTACCCCATCACTTGAGCTCTATTCCTTTTTAGCCCATTAGGTAGATTGAGGTAGTTTAGGGCAGTTCATTCCTTGGGACTCTCTTGGTAACTAAGAGACTCATGAGCAGCGAAGCCCCCTTCTCTACACTTTTGAACATATTTTGTTGGAGTTTTTGTATCAACTTCTGAATCTTCATCACTATTGCGGATTGGTTCTTGATCATCTACTACTTCTGGATTACCAGTAGACTAATTATTTCATCAATTCTCACATTTTCATTTTCCACAATCCTCTTCAGTCTTTTGTTATAACATCTATATGCTTTACTTTTCAAAGAGTAACCAAGAAAAATACCTTCATCAAATCTAGAATCAATCTTACCCAAGTTTTCTTCATCCCTTTTGATGTAGCACTTATTTCCAAATATCTTGAGATGTTTAACTAAAGATGGTATTCCTCTCCATAACTCATATGGTGTTTTATCAGCCTTGTGTCTGATATAAACTTTGTTCAAGATATATACCATAGTTTGAACCACTTCTCTCTAGTACACATCTAATATATTTTATTGACACAACTTTGTTCTTTCCATCTCTTGTATAGTCTAGTTCTTCCTTTCTGCAACTCCATTTTCTTGCAGAGTCCTAGGAGTAGAAAATTGTCTATGAATCCCATGCTCTTCAAAAAAATTGTCATACTTGTTAGAAGTGAATTATCTACCTCTGTCTGATCTCAAAACCTTGATTGTTCTTCCAGGTTTCATTCTCTACCAATGCCTTGAATACTTTAAACTTCTCAAATGCTTCTGACTTCTCCTTTAGAAAAGTAATCCAAGTCATTCTAGTGCAATCATCTATGAGCATCATGAAATACCTATCTCCTTGTAGAATCTTTTTCCTCATTAGTCCATAGAGATCTGAGTGGACCAAATCCAATGGTTTGATGTAGAATACTCCTTAGCAGGAAATATGCTTCTTGTTTGTTTTCCTTCATGACATGGTTTGTAGCTGGTAGATTGAGGCTTCTTAATCTTTGGCATATCTTGGACCATTCCTCCTAAGCTAATATTTACAATGTCATAAAATTTAATATGTCCCAACCTTTTGTGCCAAAGCCAACTTACTTCTCTCTACATAGTGAGACAAATTTGTCCATTTAGCTCATTGAGATGATATACGCCACTATATGTCCTGTTTCCCTTTGTAATTAGTTCTCTGGTACTTGATTTCTTGATTTCACAACCTTCAGCACTAAAGTATAGCTTATAACCTTTAGCACACATTTGACTTACACTTAAAAGATTATGTTTTAGTCCTTCAACATATAAAACATATGTATCTTTTTCCTACCACCATCAAGACTCAAAGTACCCTTATCGACGATTTTGAAAATAGACTTATTTCCAAGAGTCACAAAACCTCCTTCAATTTTTTTGAAATTCATGAACTTAATTTTATCTGCAGTCATGTGACTTGAGCATCCACTATCTATGATCCACAAATTATTCTCTTTCTGAGCATGTAGAGAAGTTTGAGCAATCATTGATTTCTTTGACATTTTATCTTCTGAAACCTTCTTCCAAACTTTATCCAATTCATGACTTCTACATTTTGACCCTTTTCTTCATGATTTCGATAGAGGGAGACTCACAAAATTGCTTCTGCAATTCCTAGCAATGTGTCCAAAACTGTTGCATTTGTAGCAAATGATATTACAATTGAATAGAGGTGTAAATGTATTATTGCTGACAAAGTTATTTCTTCTTACCAGAGCTTTTCTACAATCCATAGTCTTATGACCAAAATTATTGCAATTAAAACAATAACCAGAAAAAGAATAATTGAACCCGATGTTGTATCCATGTCTTTTAGATCTCCTTCTCTTCTTCTATACTTGAATAAATTCACCATTTTATGTTTTAATTTCATCACTTTCAATAACTCTTTCAAAATTTGTACTTATAGAACCAGCCACTTTTGAACTTGCATTAGTAGACTTCACTAACTATTCTATCACCTTATTCTTCTGATCACCAAAACCTATTGGCAATAGGATGCCATTTAATTGCAAATCCTAAACATTAATTATTTCATGTATCTCCTAAGTTCTTGGAATGTGTTCAACAACACTAAGCTTAGGATGAGATAAATATTTGATGAAATAATCATGATTATTGACATTTTTAATTAATTCTAAATGTTAGGAGCATGTGAAGGTGTCCATTGTGAGTTCCTAAATAATAGGGGCACATGGGGCGCCCACATGGTAAGGTGACACTCACCTTGAGTTCAGTTAACTATTCGGAGTAACAGATGACACTTTTGAATGCATGTAAAGATCCTAGGAGTTAGGGTTTGATGTTTGCATGCATGAAGTTCAGATCAGTTTAGTTCAGTTCATAATCAGTTTAGTTCAGTTATGGTCCAGTTTTCTTCAATTAGTTTTAGTTGTATGCTAGTTGACTTCAATTAACTTGGAATGCATGGCTAATAACTTGAGTTGTATGACATATAACAGGGACTACCTCCAGTTAACAAGAGATGACCATTCTTGCATGAATGGTGTTGAGTAATGTTTCAGTTAACAAGAAATGACTTGGACCCAACTTGGGCGTCCAAGTTGGCTTCTTGTAATTAACTCCCTTGCATGATAAGATATTTTTGAAGGCTCAATTAAGTGGGACCCTCTCTTGGGCGCCATCTTTGAGGAGGAGCTTTGGAATTATCACCGAAGTGAAGGATGAGTTGTAGCTTCAGTTTGGGACGCCCAAATGGATGAAGCACATGTTCTAAGCTTTGGTTTTCATAGAAGAACTCAACTTGAAGCAATATGGCGTACCTTTTCTAGGGCTTGGGCTTGGGCATTGTAATTGTCACCTTTTGGAGATTACAAGGTTGCTTATTGCCTCTATATCTCATTCAAGTTGAAGAGAGTTTTCTTAATTGATTATTGTAGGTTGTGAAGAAGATTGGCTAAGGAAAAGGAAGCATTCTCAAGCAAGAATTGGAGCTATTGTAATTTAGAGATTGAATAATAGAATAATTCTTGGTGGAGTTTTTTCCCGAAAGGGTTTCTCCACGATACATCTTGTGTAATCTTTCTAATATCCTGTCTAGTTCTTCTATCAACTTTTGTCTACATTCTACAACAATAAAATGGATTAATCAAGATAATCACCCAAAAAGAAAAAGTAACAAAAGGAAAAGCTTATTTAGATTAGCAATATTGAATTTTTACAGAGTATTAAGCTAAAAAAACACCTCATTTTTCAACAAAACCAATTATGGTTTTGACATGCAAAGATCTCTGACATCCTAATATTTGATCAAGAGTCTTAGTACTCTTTCCAAACTTCATTTGCAGTTGTCGATTCACCTTCTCAAGATCTTTTCTTATCGACACAACTTTTTCTTCAAGCTTCTCAAAATATTTATCTTTTGACAACAATTTTTGGGTTAGAACTTCTTCAATCATTTTTTATTCTTCTATCTAGGTCTTCAATTCAATAATCATCTTCTCTTCTTTCTCTAGATGCTTGAGGTTGGATTCATTTGTTTGACTGATTATCCTGAGTGGGTTTCTAACATTGTACCAATCTCAAAACCCACTAGGGGCATCTGGATATGTACTAAATTTTAATATCTTAATAAGGCACGTTCAAAAGATTATGTCCTGCTATCCAACATTGATATCATTGTAGATCTCACAATGGAACATGAAATGTTTTCGCTCATGGATAAATTCTTGAGATACAACTAGATAAGGATAGTAGATGAGGACCAACATAAAACAAATTTAATCACTCCATGGGGAATATTTTGTTACAAGATGACACCTTTTGGACTAAAGAATGCAAGAGCTACATACTAAAGGGATATGACTATAATCTTTCACAATATGCTTCATGAAACCATGGAATACTATGGATCTTTTGGGAAAATAAAAAACAAGAGAAGATCATGTGTAAGTTTTAGAAAAAAATATTTAACTGCTTGGAGAAATACCAATTATTTGATTGGGAAAATTGATCTAAGTCCTAAATCACACTTGTCCCAATTTGTGTTGTGGTGGATTAAAAATGATCTCAAAAGCCACTTGACTGCAAACCTCAATGGAAGAGTCAAAATGGTGGATCGGGGTTTTAATCCACTATTACGTTGTGTTGGAATGAATTGATAATTGATTGATTCTAAATTAACTAAATTTGAATATGCAATGATGTTCCTATGTAAACTATAAAAATATAACAATTTGTTATGGTTTCTAAGAAATTGAATGCAATAAGACAAAAAAAATTCCAAAAAAGTAGAGAACAAACAAAGAAGAACCTAGGGTGTAAATTTGATGTTGAATTAGCTGGTCTAGGGCATGGTGCACCCTAAAATATCCTTCTTTTATGTAAGATTTGAAAACATGGGCTTGAGGTCCCTGGTTTGTAGCTCCTATTCTCCTAGGGTCATTGTTGAAACTTCATCTATTGATGAGAAAATCCAGTTTCTGTGTCTTGACAACTTGTAGGGTTTGAATACATGAATGGGTAGTTAGTCCTCAATATTCATCCACTTTGCTTCATATTTGAAAACCTACACACATGAAAGAGGGGGACTGGTTGTGTCATATAGGGGCTTGCTTAAGTCAAACCCCACTTTGGTATTTCTACCTCCACAACGACTAATGATGATGTGTGAAAGAGAGCTTACCCTTAGTTGGGTAGAGGCTAAATAAACAAGTAATGAATTGAATAATGCTACAACTCACCACTCAAATCTATAATTCCTTGATGGACTGAAGTCATGTACTCATCACCTTCAAGGACAATTGTATACCTTGATTGAAGTCCTGCAAGTGTTAGTACTTACAAAACAAATAAACATAAAATATGAACAAACTTACATAAAAATATGATGAATGATTGACATGATGCTTGACATGAAATAAATGCTGATAATTTTGCTCTTGATTGCTTGTAGGATGCTCAATTTTCTAAAAAAATGATAGGGTTAAAATGGTGAAAATACTTTGTATTTATATACAATTATTCTAATTTTATGAAAATTAAATGTTGATAGCCGACAATTGAAATTGGAAATTCAAATAATAAAATACCAACATCGAAATATTTAAATTGAAGCCAAAAAGAGGTGGTTTAGGGAGTCGGGCACCCTAGACCAGACTCATTCTTTTTAGGGCCCAAAGTGTCAGGGGAAAATATTGAATGCTTATTTTCATTTTCCTTGTTTGATTTTCTAAATATTTTTGTAAAACGGGCAATTAAATACATAATTAGGTCCAAGCACATAGGCAAGAGCTAAACCTAAAGTAAAATTATCAAGGGTGACAAATTTTGATGCTACATTTAGCCCCCTTTAGTGAAAGTGTGTACTTACTCTCCAACTTACACTAAAGTACAAATAAGCCAAGAGGGGTTCAATTATCCAAATATTAAAAAGATAGGATGATGTTGAATCTAGAGGATGTGCTAGCCCCTAGATTTAAGATCCTATGGAAAGACACTATGAGTACAAAGGAACACACATGCATGAGATGCAACACAACATGAAAAACATAGAGCATACACAACAAAAGCACAAAACATAACATAGCATGATATGAAACAAAAAAAAGAGAGAATAAAACACAAACACAATGCAAACAAAATGCAAAAAAAATGCAAACATAATGCGAACATGCGAAGGGGGGTATGACAATCAAGGACTAGCAAGCTTTGCATAAATCTTACTATGATCCATACCCCAAGCATTTACGAGTCACAAGCTAACAAAGTTTGATATTTTTTAGGTGAAACATGAACCAAAGCACCATAGGCTATGAATTCCAATATTCACTAGGTGAGCCTTCTAGAAAATGAGAAACACACAAGGGCTAGTGAGGATCAGTTTTCACTACATGTGATCCCATTTCAACCATACCAAAAGTTATAGTTCCAATAAATTTGATAAGGCACTACAAAAAATGATCAAAATTCCAAGACAATGCATCACAAATTCCAATGTCTGTGAACAAAGTGAAGCACATAATGGAATGCATGCCCCTACCTTAAAGCAATTGCTAACACCAATTGGAGAAATTACCTTTAAGGTAGAGTAAAACAATCGATGCAATATGACAAGGAAATGAGAGATTATTGGAAAACCCTATGCCAATGATATGTTCCCAATAAGACTGACTCATGATAAGGGGTTTCCCCCAAGACAAAGCCACAAAAAAAAGACAAAATATGTGACATAAGGGATCCATGGATCTAGGGTCAGTATAGATCGAAGATAATATGCAGTATGATTATACTTGGAATCGATATCATTCCTTGGATACTTGTGGAACTACAAACACAATGGAGGAATGACACATTAAGACAACAAACAAGATTTAGGGTCAACATGGAAGATATCTAAATGCCTCAACACCTTGCATCATCCCCAAAAGGAAAACACAAGACAACAACAATGTTTACGACAAAAAGAAGAATGGAGATACAAATAGATGAATGCCACAACAAATTTGTTTCCTTTGTATCCTTGTTCCAACAAGAACAAGAGTCATCCAAATAAAAATAACAAACACAAAGACATTCCAAGCAACACATCATAGGAGATCACATCGCATGCATGAAAAAACATTAAAATATATATAAAGGGCACTGCACATGTTAGTCGATCTAAAGCAAATCATCTGCCTCCCAATCTTGCTAATCATAAATAGAAGATGGAAAATACACTAAAGGTACTACAACAAGTGTCGTACAAGGAGTATCACCAGGTTCAACACATGGTGGATCACTCTCAACAAGAGGATCATCATGGTTGCCCCCATTTAAGTTCATTGATTTAGAAAAAAATAGAGCAAGTTAATTATGATCTTTTTGTTCTTCTTACTTTTGTTCTTCTTCTTCACTATCCAAATTTATCACAATATATTTTTTATGATCAATATGATCACGAGTAACATCATTCATATGCATGTATCTCATTCTTTTCTTAGGTTGTAATAGGTAAGGTTTGATTGCATGGTTTGGCACTCAAGTGGAGTGGAATTAAGCGAGGATGAGGATGGATGCATGAGAGGTAATTCATCAGAGTTGGTTTGGATGGTAGGTTGGTCATTAGGTAAGGTCTCATACTTTTCAATGAGTTGGAGATCTAAGGCACGACGTCTATTGTAACATGCCCATTGTTCTACCCATTGTTTTTACTATGTTTTACTCACAAGTGAAATTTTATGCTACTAACATTATGAGCAATAATTTTTTTTCCTTTTCATATGAATGACAAGATGCACATTTGAAACATAACCATTTCAAAATTTCCCATTCCATAACAAAGAATCATTTCAATAATTCAAGTAACGATTTCACATTACATAATTTCATGGTAATATTTCCCATTTACAATTTCTCAATAAGAATAGAGATACATGTTTACATTCATAGCTTCCATGAGCTCAATGATATATATATATATACAAACAAAATACAATGATCTAGATGTCCCCATGTTGGTGCATACCGCCTAGATGTTCCCATCACTGGTGCATACATTCTAGGTGTCCTCAAACTGGCACTACATCCTCAAATCCTAGTCGCCAACTGTATGAGGGAGAGCATCACTCAAGTTCTTTTTCACCAACCATGGACTTAATACAATCCCCCACACATCTACCTAAATGGTAAGATGGCCCTACCCTTCAACGAAGAGATTGGTATGATAACCCAATAATCCTAACCTTCTCGAGCATAGTGTTGTGTCCTACATATCTAGAGATACCATACATTGGATACAACCTACATGTATGACTTCCCTTCCTAGATTGCAATCATGGATCACAGTGAGCTAACAGTGTAAATAGTGGCTACTTACACTACTTTGGCCAAAGAATTCAACACCTAGTACTTCGAGTGAGAGTTATCTATCCACCCACCCTTTAGCTCGATTTGGTGTTGACCATTAACATAACACATTCAATCTAAGGTGATAACATAACAAAATTTTCAACAAAGTAATTCCCTTAACCATGGATTACCCTAACCCCAGGAATATCCAATTCTATAATGAACTCATTATCTAGGTTACACCCTTTCCCATGGATTCCTCTAATCCCAAGTATAACCACACTAACCATACATGCACACTTACTAGTGTCTAGCTAGGTTACCCTCTTTCCCATGGATTTCTCTAACCTCGAGAATAACCATGCTAACATCTTAAGTTAAAAATGACAATTTTACAAAAGCATTATAAGATAGCAACATATTCCACATAATGCAATATCTATATAGACTTAACGAACTAAGTATAGTTCTAATAGAATTTAAGACAAACATACTTCACATAATATAAATGTATTCCCATATAATAAGGTTTCACTAATTCAAGACTTTAATCAAGAATCACACAAGAATATTTCATTCTAGGAAATAACTAAGTGTAGAGACGTAAAATATACTGATTGACATTGTGCATCTGATCTTGACTTACTAACATCGTTTCTTCCCAAATCATCCCTCGGTCTAACCATTTAATCAAATCTCCCTATCTGATTAAATTCATCAATAGTCGTCTCTTAATTAAATAAATCATTTTATCTAATTAAGTCAATGCCTTATGTTAATTAAATCAATCCATCTGATCTAATTATCCCTATTTAATTAAATAATCAATTTATTTAATTAAATATCTAAAGTCTATCCATTAAATTAAATAAATTAAAACCTTATTTGATTTAATCTAACACCATCCCTTTTAATTAAATAAATCAAAATCCTTATTTAATTAGCCTCTTATCATATTCCTCTCTTATTTGATTTAAATAAATCCATAAATTTGAGTCAAATAGGTCACATCATCTAACTCCTCTCATTAAATTAATTAACCCTTGATTGATTTAATCTCATCTCATGTCCCATCCTCTAGATAATGCAAGTTGCACATGAAAATAGATTTAATTCATTTATTAAATCCTATTTTCCTCACAAGGCATCTTTTGGAATATTCTCTCAATTTGAATTCAAAAATTCCAAGTCAACATGTACATCCAACAAGGCAATAAATTCATATTACATGTCCTTTGCCTTGAGCCAAGTGGCATTTATTGCATTTTCCCTTCCCTCTTACATGTCATTTCAACAAATTTGAATTTCAAATATTGGCATTTATTGGCACAAACCCCAAATCTTGCACATCCTTCACCAATTCATAGCTTGACAAGTGGCACCATATCATTGGATGAATGTTAGTCCCACATTGCTCAAATTTGGACTTTCATCTATCTTGAAATCCTATAAGTAAAGAGCTCATATCTTCATTTGATCATCCACAATCCAAGCAAAGTTACCATGCTAAAATACTTAGCCATTTCCATTCACAAATCTTGAGTTCTTAGCTAGGTTATTGCAGATTTTGGCTTGGAGCTCTCACCATTCATCATCAAAAGTGGATCAAATCTCTTCATAAAGTCAACATATCGAAGCTTACAATCATAGGAATTGGGAAAGGGCCAATTTTCACATCAAATTGGCACCAATTCCCCCATGGGATCAAGAGTTTGCTTTTCTAATTAGGATTCAATCTTTGTTTTGTCATTTGCTTTGTGTTCTTCAATATTTTCTTCCTAATTTGAATGTTGCAAATGGATTTCATGGGGAATCTTTGTTTTGGCTTGCAATCACTTGTCTAACTCATTTACTCTTGTTGTTTTGCAGGTACCAAGGCTTGGGTTCGCGCACTAAGTTCATAAGAACAAGCATAACAAGCATTCCAAAAGGCAATCTTTTTCAAACAAAGGCATTTATAATCAAATAACGTTTTAAACATAAACAACAAAATAATAGAAATCAGTATGCCTGGATATAGAGTTCCAATTGATAATGTTGCTTTCCAACCTTAGCCAACCTCAGCCTCCACAATCACAAATGCTACTCCTTATATGTTCAACTAAATTGCAAACTCTAGCCTCCTCTCAAAAATTCTCAACAAATGCAACTCACAAACAATTCTCTCTTTCACTAAAACTCTTAAAATAATACTTACATAAAAAATACAATAGAGTAACAACAGAGAAATCATAATGAAAAGTGTAACAAATGGTAGAGAGAGCACCTCTATATATACTAAAATTTGAGCTTCTAAAGGCTACAAACAAGCTAATAATTTTTCCACCTTCCTACTCACATGCAATGACTCAACTGATTTAAAATCTCAGATTGCAACACATGACAGTCCTCATATTTCCAATTGCATAGAATGGTTGAGTCAACTTTATTCTTGAGACATGACTCTTCTACTGATTCAAGGGACAATGACGCCTCTCTACAGGTTCCCTATTTGATTTGTAAGTCAACTACCCTCACATATTTCTGCCATCTTTGCATTAACTGAGATTTGTGCTTATCACATGGCTTTACTAGGAAATGGCACAGGTTTATACTTCTATTGTCTCCCACATTCTACAATTTTTGGTGCCACATATTCATACTTTAGCGCCCTCTATTTTAACACAGTCAAAGACTTATTCAACATTTTTAATATGTTTTCATTTCCATTTGCAATGTTTAAAATGTATTCCCTTTTCCCATGCACAACATATAAGTCTCTATTGACTTATTCCTTATATGTTTTAAGTATAGTTTATAAAATTTAGCCACAACAATATATATATGGCAGCGCTATAATAGGCTTTACTTATTACATAACACTTTTAATATATATAACAACAACACTATATCATGCACCATGCTTTATTCAAAGCATTTAATATAAACCAAACAATAATATATATTATATATATCATTAATATATATATTACGTCCATAATATATACATACATACATATATACATACATATATATATATGATTATATCCACATGATTACCAATTTCATTGCTTGCCATTTATATATATATATATATAAACATATATTAAAATAATTGTATATATATATATATACATATTCTTACACACGTATATTAATATATATGTATATATGTTTCCATTAATGTAACTATATACATGTATATATATAACATTATTTCAATATCCATATTCAAACACATATTCACATACTCATCGATTGATGCATATACATGAAGTGTGTGTATATATATGTCGCATTTGTTCAATCAACATCCCCATGCATATGGGTTATCCATTCATGGGCATGCGTAGGTATGTCTACCTACATATACTTGTAGACACCTAAAAATGGTCTGAAGAATCTAATTAATTAAATACGACTTATTTGATTAATTAATCTTAAATTCATCTACTTAGTAAATAAATAGAAATATTTATTTATATTAAGTTCATTATTATTTCTCTCTTAATTAAATAAACAAAATTAAAAACTTTGTTTTATTTAATTATTATCATTTTCATCATATTATTTCTCTCTTAATTAAATAAACAAAATTAAAAACTTTGTTTTATTTAATTATTATCATTTTCATCATATTATTTCTCTCTTAAATTAAATAAACAAGATTAAAAACTTTGTTTTATTTAAATCATTATTACTTCTTTTATACTTCTATCTTAAAATTAAATACACAATTTAAATAATTTGTGTTATTTAATTACCTCATCACATTTCTTCTTAATTAAATAAAGATATCCTAAAATATTTTATTTAATTATCATTTTCCTTTTATTTTAATTTAATAAACAAATTCTATAGTTTGATTTATTAAATTATTTATTCTTCTTTGCTAAATTTAAATAAATCAAAAATATTTAAATTGATGCATAAATCATATTCCTTTTATCACTCACCAATAAAATTAGATTTTTAAAATCTAATTAATTCTACTGTTATTCACGGGAAGAGCTTCGGGGACAAACCTGCAGGAAATCCTCTCAATCTTCTTCCAATAATCTTTCCTCTCATCTTGCCTGGTGTTTTCATGGGGAGGAACAATCCTCCATGATCAGCTCCATCTTCTCATCTCATGCCATTCAATTCTCCATATTGAATCCCAGCCTTTTATCCCGTATCCCTGTGCAAATGTGCTGCTGTGAAAGCTATAAATACAGGCTTCTGGCTACAGGAAAAATGATCCTAATTTGTGCAATCTTACTCTGCAGGTTTTCCAGGCATTCAAGCAAATAGAAGCAATCATCAAGCAATCAAGCATTTTAGTTCATCAATCATGGTTGTTTACAGTAGTTTTTTTCTCATAAGTTTTACTGTAGAATCATCTTAGTTGCATTTAGGAATCATAATAGCTTAATTCTCATTCTTTAAGTGTCATTTTAACAATCTATTAGCTTCTAAAATCTGAGAGCAAAGTAGATTAAGGAAATATTTAGAGTTAGAGAGCAATAGGACATATTTCTAAAGATTCTTAGTTTAAATTAGTTTAATTCTTTTGAATCTTTGATGCAATGTCTTATTTAGAAGTGTAGATGCATATTTAATTTGTTTATCTCATTCTTACACTTCCAATACTCATACACGCATATACTCATATGTATGAGTTATCGTAGACATGTGCATATATACATATATACATTCTATGTATATACTTCATTGATTAACATATAAATATGAACATGAAGAATAAATTATTCTCAACATAAAGACTCAATCACATACCCTCAATCAAAACATTCATAGAACAAGATCATAACCCAATACAAAACATTCACAAACCCTGACGAAAGGTTACTTATCATTTTCCAAACTATCTTAATCAACTAGACCAACTAGGAAGTGAGTGTGTGCATGCTCAATTAGGCTCATCAGGGTTACCAAACCAAGTTCTTCTCTTGAGTGATACTCCCACTCTCTTCTGAAGGTTTGAACCTGTTCCTACATCTAGCTTAGTACATCATAACAATAGGTAGTCAATAACAATTCATTCATATGCATCATATATTTTCATCTTCAGAACATTATAAAATATCAACTTGATTAAAAATTCATTCATCATATTTCCATCAAGATTCATATAAAATGCAATCAAGGTAATAGTAATTAGGTAACAACACAACGGGGTGTAACATCTATATTTATGTTCTTTTACACTTCTATTTCTTCTTGCACGGGTTTCAACTTTTGAAGGATTAACCAAGGTATTTCCCAACATAGGTCTCTTTTCTTCCTTTGGAGGAGGAATTGAAGGGACCACTGTGGGTTGGGAGACAATGTTCTTAGGTATATAGATTTGTTTTTCTTTTGGAGGTACAAGACTTATTATATGATTATCCCTTGGTCTTGTATAAGATGACAGAGGTGGAACCACAACATACATGCTAGGTGGTCGAAGGAGGATACCATGTTTATCCTTAGGTTCCTTCACTACCTTTGGGGTAGGAGAAGCATTCATTAAATTCATAGTAGTCCAAGGAAACTAATGTGGGATATAACTAAGAGACAACTCAGCTATGCACTTAGCTTTAAACTTTTGATACGATATGAAAAAGTGATCTTCATGAGGTTTAACATGTTCAATAGGTTGAGGCCAAATATAATATAATGAAAAATTTCCACGAGAAGCCAAAGGTTTAAACCCACTATGATAAACTATATGGATTTCATCTTCAAATGGGAACTTTATGCACTTGTGGATAACCGATGGGACCACATTCATTGAGCGTAGCCATGGATAGCCTAACTTCAAATGAAATTGGTCTAATGTCAGGATGATAGTGAATGAAACATCCAATTGTTTGGGTCCAAATTTTACTAAGAGAGCGATCAAACCTATTGTAGGGTGAACATAACCATCGTAAGTTTTTAACGATGTGTTTTATTTTTCATAGTTGTCTTTGTAGATTTCATGCACAAATAGGAATTCTTCGGTGATTGCATTCTCTAGACACACAAGATCAATGTGTATTCCCCTTGTTGGTTTTTCATTGATTTGGTTGGTGATATAGAGAGGACCATCAAGTGATTTTATGGATGCATCAAGATGTGTGAAATAAATGTTAGGAAACAAAGTGGTTTGGTATTTACAAGGTTGAACTTCTATTGTGTTTACCATGTTGGACATCATCATCTTCATCATGATTACTACATTGCACAAAGTTTGATGAGTGACTTGGTAATGGGTTGGTGAATATTTTCAAGTTTTGGTTAGGTGGTGAGACTAATTTATTTCCTTTGTCATTAACGTCGGCCAATTGGATTTGATTAGAGTTGATGAGGTCTTGTACTTAATGCTTAAGACACATATACCATTTTGTATTGTGTCCAAGTGTACGATGATACTAACAAATTCTTTTGCATTAAAATTTGGTGGTAAGGGTTTACTTGTGTCAACAATCCTAATCACAAGTATTTGAATCATATTTTTCCTTAATAATTACAACATTATCACATGAAGAGAATTAGACAACTGTGAGAATTTCCTCTTGCTCTAAATTGATAAGAAGTATTACTTGCAGCAATGACATGCATGTCAATATTATTGGTGATTTGAGGAGTGTTTATATTTATGAAGTTTTTGTTTTGCTTTTTGGATGATGGGTAATTGTTTTGAGGTATGGATTCAGATTGACCAGTAGGAGTCGATGAAGATGTTCCTTCATACTAACTAACTAAAATTTTATAATCACAAAGGGTCGTACATAAGTGTGTAAAGGATGGATACTTCATCAATAAATATTGTCTCAAATGCTAGGTTGCAATTTTCCTTTTTAAACACCCATTGGGTGTCAACATCAGGAAGACTATAAGAAATTTTTGAGTAAAGTGATTGATATCATCCTATGAAGTCTATTATATTTTCCTTAGGTTCTTGTTTACAATGCATTAAGTCTATTAACTTCACTTGAGGACTAATTTTTTCTTTAAAATGTTGGAGGCACTAACAAGTTGTGTGAAATATGTTATTGATTTGTTTGGAAATGAACAAAACCATTCTAAGGTCATGTCTTTCAATGTTCTAGGGAAGAGTTTTGCTAAGATTGCATCTTCAAAAATGAAATCACTACATAACGTGGTGAAAGCTGACACATGGTTGTTAGGATCTCCCTTACCATTATACTTTTCAAATATTGGGATTTCAATGTTTGGAGGTATCATTGTTTTAAGGATGGAAAATGAAAAAGGATTTTGTGTGAGATATTGTGGAGGTTTAAAATTTTGATTTTGATTTAATGTTGAAATTTTTTGTTGAAGGAAGTGATGCCACATTTTACAAAAGTTGATTTATGTCTAGATCATTGGGTGACATGTTTTGAGAGTTTGTTGAATATGGTGAACTAGAGTGAGTGACCATGGGTTACTATGTTGCATGTTTAGGAGGGGTGATGAACATAGTGGTGTTATGGGTGAGGTGACAAAGTATAAGGATTCACATAAAGAAGCTGTAAGATTTGATTTAGACCATTGGTGTATTGTATGGTTGATGTTATGGTTGGAGGTGTGAATGTGGGAATAGAAAGTATAGTTATGGGAGAGTAAACTTGTTTTCTTCCTTGTTTTTTAACATTTCTAAATGCTTGAGTGCAACTAGTTGTCATAGGGATGTTAGCATCTACTATGTGAGCGAGAATACACAACACTTCTATTCCTTGATCATCATTTATCAACTTCCTAAGGTTGTCCACAATAGACACCATCTCTCCAGCCAAAGGTTTAGTACTTAGATAATATTGAAGACCTTCTAAATCCTTGTCCAATTGGTTTATTTTCTCTTATGGAACATGGTAAATAACAACTATTAGGGATCCAAATCTGCACCCTAATGCCAAGCTATGAACGAACTTAGCAGGTTTGTATGTAACATGGGACTGCTTTTAGGTTGTGGGTGTCCTATTTGAAAGAAGACCTCTGGATTATGGGTCGGCTTCCCCTTTTGATGTCACCTAACTACTAATCTCTAAGGTAAATGGTAAGAATTGCATGAAAATAAACCTAATACTGAAAATACCTAAGGTGATGCACCAAAACAACTTAGACATGTGAACAACCTATCACATTCAAATTAATATCATAAAACTTGATTCACACAACTCACTTTCCAATGCAGTTTACATAAATAATTTATAAGGAGGTCTATAAACAGTGCTTTTAAAAGGAAAACAGGGGTTTCACAACTAACAACACTACTAAACAACATAACTTATAACCTGTAAACATACATCTTCTGCTAAACAGATGCCTAAACATGAGACAAGTTTGCAAGGAAAGATCGATTTTCACAAGACAAACTGATCAATCATTAATAACATACATGAAAAACATGAAATGAGAAGGTAAAAATGCTCTAATTTATTAATTCAAAGTGCTTACTACATCATAAGTCCACACGAGTTACAATATTGCTCCATGAAAAATAGCTCCAAGAAACAAAGCTATCCTACTGCTGGAAAGAAAGCAGTCCTCAAAATGCTCAAAATGAACATACTTAAGCAAAAAACCCACCAAAAACCCCTCACACATGTCCATCTAGAAGGTTCTGGTTGGATGCGGCAATGAGGACAAAAAAGAACCTTCTAAAATCACTCCAAATAGTCTAAGGTCAAGCCAAGACCATAGTCATGCCAAAAGTATGACAAAACATCCTCTAAAATAGCACATGTTCTTTTAAAACAATCAAATACCTCACCCCCACACTCTCCTCATGCCTACAGTTTAATCATTCTGTCTCCCAGCTTTGACTCATGCAATGTGTGTTTTGAAAACACAAGACTCTAAAAGGCATTAAAAATAATAATCTTGATTAAGTGATTCATAATACATCACTTAATCAAGTCATTTTACATTTCAAAGCACAAAATAAGGGGGCCCGCCATCAATATGAATTACATTTCATTTGCAAATGAAAATATCAAAGTGATTATCAAAATCACTTAAATGATATTTCAATGTTTTGAAACAAAAGAAAAAAGCAATAATGAAATGCAAAAAATGCTTTTAAAAACATTAATAGGGTCAATAAGGCACATGGTCATCTCATCTCTTCTCACTCTGCACTGTAAGGCTATATGTGGTCAACACTCTAATTAGAAAAGGCATCATAAAAGCTCAAAAAACTTGGCCAATAGGGCCAACCTCCACACTTCTTGGAAAGCATATTCTCCAAGGCACATGATACATGGTAAAAAAAAAAAGGCATATCACATGTAACTGGCACATTCCATATGTTGTATTGTTTGAACGACATAGGACTTGGCAAAGTTTTGAAACAAGGGGAAACACTTAAGGAATAACATGCCTAAGTCAATAAACATAAGTTTCAGCCCCCATTGGTATTAACACATGCTTTCAATTTTTAAAACATGGGAAGAAAATCCTATTGACAACAAATAGGGTCAAACCCTAATCATCAAAACACCATCATTTTGTTGTTGAACAATTTGGAAAATAGATGTCGCCGTGGGGTTTGAGAAAACACAGAAAAATTGAGATTTGTCATGGGTTTTGTTGTGATTTCATGAGGGAAACACTTCGACAGCAGGTAAAGGTTCATTCCGTTGCACAAAATTTTCATTTTCACATCATTTGGAGGCCATAAAAGAACCTACAGGCCACAACCATGGACATATTTCTGACCCATCTTGTTTCATTTTTCTCTTTCTATTGTTGTTTTCACTGTTCACACTCGTCATGAGAAAATCATGAAGCTCGAATGGAGGCTTCCCAACAATAAAATTCCTTGCACATTTAATGAAAATGAGCCATCGAGCTCAGGTAAGCTTTTCTGATGAATCTTTCATTTCTTTTTTGCAACTAAGCTCAAACCTCGAGCTCCAGCTAGTAATATCATGTGAGACTTTAACAATTCATTTTGTATTTACAAAATATGACTAAATCCATATGGTTTTTGTCGCCTTTGTGAAGAAACACAAATTTTTGGCCACGGCTAAGAAAAATGACTTGGGTTTTTTATGCATTTTCTGTAGAATACTATTCATTAAATTTGTTCTTTACCTCATTTTTCTGAACTCTCCTCCATGAACTTCTCTTGTATCAGCTCTGTATTTCACAATTTCAGGATAAACCCAGATGGGTTTTTTGTAGCACCTATATTTTTGTATCTGCAATTTTTTCAAAAGAACCCAAGTGGGTTTCTTTGTTTCTTGAATAAACTCAGATTTTGCTATAGAAATACAAGTGGGTTTTGTAAATACACTCATTTTCCCTTCAATCTATAGCAATGTTGTATTTCATTTAAAAAACCCCTAGGTGGGTCTTCCATAATTTGCAAAAATAGAGGTCTACTTGGCCATGGCCTGTAATAATGCATGAAATGGGCTTCCATTTGTCATTCTTGTATAATGTTCTCCATTGTTGTTGCCTCTGCATTAGCTTCTCATGATAAACCCAGATGGGTCTTTTTTAATTTGAAAGAAAACTTCAGATTTTGTTGCAAAATGATTCAATGCCATTGTACAGTGTGGGTATAATTGAAAGCTCCAATTTGTAGCAAAATTGTGTTTCCTGTGAGCATCTGAATTGGGTTTTGCAAATGCACTTCCCTTTCCTGTAGAATGTCTTTGAAAACTAAAACCCCAAAGTGGGTTTGTCATTGTGAAGAACCTCCTGCATTTGACATTTCCTTTTAAGAGTACCATACTTTGTCCTTTTGATGATACCTCCTCATGTTGCTAAACACTCATGGTAACCCCCTTTTGATGCCTCAAACACCTTGACAAAACACTACTATATGAAACTTTGGCACCATGATTGTCACTGTACATATCTAGCAAGGTGATTGTAATGTTTGCTAAGAGGCAAATGTTCATCTTCATCGTTGAAATACTATTCTTGACATTCATGAAGTGGTTGCTTTCTTTTCACAAGATAATTGTGTTATCACACTGTATTCCATTGGTCATTTATGTTCATGCATCAAGACCACTGTGACTAGATTCTCCCTAGAACATAAAGCTTCTTGAGCTTCAATGCATATTCTCCCTTGATGAAAGCACTATATATATGCACCAAACTCTGCATTCCCATGAAACACAATTATCATGTTTTTCAATATGTGAATTTTATGAGCTCCTCTATTTCAATCAATGAGATTATTGTCATTTTTAATATCATTGTTCTTCTTTGGATATTTTTGTCTATGCCTAGAGGAATCATTTCCAGAGGAAACCATTTGGCAACCTACTCAATCATTAACATTAGTTAATGGCCTAGTATAGAGAGTAGAAGACACTTGACCTTTGCCTTTCCCAATTACCATTGTACTTTGTATAGGCACATTATCTGTGTCAACTAGAGTTGATGTTTCTTGAATGTCTTTGCCTTTTTCACATGAGACAATGCCATCTTGTTCAAATGGCTACCTGCATTTTGTCACCATCCACAAGGCTGTCATTATATAGCATTGTCATGTTCATGAAAATCTCCTATCCAGTGTGATTTGATTGAGGCATGTGAGGCTACTTGTTGTTTTCACCAAAAGATGCCATGAATGCACCTTACTCAAAGCATGCTTTAGGACCTCTATGCATACAGGCACAAGGGCTATCATTTATTGTCTTGTGGCAGTGGTACCTAAGATGATGGTACTGCCCCTCCTATTGGACATTGCTCTCTTCTCGCTTCCGACTATTGAGATCTTTTCATTGTTGATGTCCCTCTATGAGATGCATCATGATTTGTTGTTTTCCTAATTGTGCCCCAACCTTCATGGTTTCCACTATAGCTGTTTGCTACCCTCATGAGTTTGCTACCTGATCTCCACAACATTTGTTTCCATTTTGATCAAGTGTAACACATAATTGTCTCCCCACTTTGATCCTAGTGGGCAGACACATGTCCCCTATGTCGGTGACCTAAAAGCTCATTGTCCTATGTGATGTGTGGTTGTCCAATAGGGTCAAGGTGAGAGGGCCCTGACAATACTCTGGATTGCTCTCTCATTATTTAAGAGATGCATAATTGAACTTGATGCATCTTTTGAATATAATAATGAAAGTTGATCAACTGGTGTGATTCCATATTGATTTAATGCATTAATAATAGGTATATCTTTGATCAAGTTGCTCAATTTCCTATTTCTTTCAAAGCATGCTGAGCTCTACCCTCATGGGAGCCACATTTACCCCACAGGTTGTATTTAACTGAATCAGAATAGTAACCAAACTTGTCCTAAATCTACACATGAAGCAAACAAGTTAGAAAAATACATGCATATTCTGGATGTGTTTGATGACTTCATTATTTTCTAGGACATCCAAGGTTTGCATGCTTATTTAATGCACATATGTATCAGTTTATACATGCATAGGTAGGTGTGTATGTAAGGATTGGAATCTTTCATTGCTTAAAGCATCTCTCTAATATCATTGTTTTTCCAAATGCATGAGCTAGGAGCACTACAAAGTTGGGAGGACACAAGCAGCTTGGGGTAGCCGCAGTAGGGCAAGAGGGAAACTTTACAACTTGTCATTCTCAGGCAATGACCGGTCTCCATTCTTATATGCACATTGTGTTTCACTTATTCATGTATACATTATTTCTTTATTTTCATTGAATAAGTAAAGTTAGTCCCTTGGCTTGTGAGGGACATGTACACTCATGATTATCAATAAAATATTACATTTGTATACATATGACTCTTTTCTTATTTGTTGTAATTGCAACATTGGAATGAAAATGTAATCTATTTCATTTGACAATCCTTTTTTCATGTATATTGAACTTAGCAGACTTATGGTTTATCTTTTAAATGTTTAACAAACAACACTAAAGAATAAACACTAAACCTGATTTTTAGCTGAAAGCTAAAAATTAGGTAACAACAACCTCCAAGTCCACATGAATGTTGGATTGTGAGGAAGTCATAGGTAATGTGTGGTTAGGGATGAAATCTAAAATGGATTGGATTGAAGCCATATCTTGTGTGAAAGAGTTATAGGACTCAGGCTCCACAACGAATGTGGTTACAACACACGATGCCATAAGTATGAAACAATGTCTCACAGGGGTATTAGTAGGAGGACACCGAGTCATGAAGCTCATGTGAAATTCAAAACACTTAGGTAAGAATAATATGAAAGGAAAGGTACTAAATAGTCACAGTAAATAAAACAATTTACAAAAATAGAAAGCAAAGCCACACATGGAACGCAGAGACATATTTGTGGTCCAAATTTGATCCAAATCTAGCAGGTCAAGGGCGTGATGCACCCTATACCAGCAAGGTTATTTTGATAAGTTGAAAATTTTGATGTGTGCTATAATGTTTGGATATCCTATTTGGTAATGTTCAGGTTTGAAAGAAAATAATTTTTAGAAATGTACAAAATTGTGACTTTTCTATGTGAAATACAATTATGCATGCAACTTTCAAAATTTTAAACCAATAAATGTGATCCAAAATGTAGTTTTTAGATTGTAAAGTACATAAATTGATTGATCCTAACTTGAAAATTCTAGAAATTGAAATATTTCAATGTTTTTGTAACAACAATGCACTTGTTTCACTTTTTCATTATATGCATATGCCTAAATGATCAATTTTGAACACTTTCAAATTTGATATGTTCTAATGCAGATTTATGAATGCAAGTATGAACTAGATCCACTTTTGCAATAACTAAAATTAACCCTAGTTGTCTTTTGGATGCAAAATGCAATGCAAATTTTCACTTTTTCAATGCTTTTTATGATGAATATGGATATATGAATAATGAATGAAAAACCTTAAGATCAAAATAAAATTTTAAAAATGATATATTTTAGATTTCAGAAGATAGAGTATAAGAAATAGCTAGGTTCACCAAAATGTTTGATTAGGAAAAGGGATCTAAGTCCTAAATCACACTTGTCCCAATTTGTGTTGTGGTGGATAAATATGATCTCAAAATCCACTTGACTACAAACCTCAATGGAAGAGTTGGAATGGTGGATCAGGGTTTCAATCCAATGTTAGGTTATGTTGGAATGGACTGATGATTGATTTATTCTAAATGAACTAAATTTGAAGATGCAATGGTATTCCTATGTAAACTATGAAAATGGAGCAGACTGTTATGATTTTTGAGAAATTAAATGCAACAAGACAAAAATAGAATCCAGAAAAGTAGAGCGTAGAAATAGAGGAACTTGAGGTATAAATTTGATGTTGAATTAGCTAGTCTAGGGCATGGTGTTCCCTAGACTATCCTCCACTTTGCTTCAGATTTGAAAACCTGCACACATGAAAGAGGAGGAAATGTTGTGTCATATAGGGGCTTTCCTAAGTCAAACCTCGCTTTGGTATTTCTACCTCTATAATGGCTAATGATGATTTATGAAAAAGAGCCTACCCTCGGTTGGGCAGAGGCTAAATAAGTAAGTAATGAATTGACTAATGATGTTGCAACTCACCACTCATATCTGCAATTCCTTGATCGACTAAAGTCATGTACTCATCACCTTCAAGGAGAATTTGATAGCTTGATTGAAGTCTTGCAAGTGTTAGTACTCACAAAACTTGAACAAACATACATAAAACATGATGAATGATTGACATGATGCTTGACATGAAATAATGCTGCTAAAATATTGATAATTTTTCTCTCGACTGCTCTTGATTGCTTTTAGGATGCTCAATTTTCTTAATAAAAATGCTAGGATTAAAATGGTGAAAATACTTTGTATGTATATGCAATTATTATAATTTCCTAAAAATCAAATGTTGATAGCCGACAATTGAAATTGAAATTTCAAATAATAAAATAACGACACCGACATATTCAAATTGGATCCAAAAAGAGGTGGTCTAGGGAATGGGGCTCCTTAGACCAGTCCCATTCTTTTTGGGGCCCAAAGTATCGAGGGAAAATATTGAATGCTTGTTTTATTTTCCTTGTTTGATTTTCTGAATATATTTGTAAAATGAGCAATTATACGCATAATTAGGTTCAAGAACATAGGGGGGAGCTAAAACTAGTGTGAAATAATCAAGGGTGACAATTTTTGATGCTACACCAATTATGTTTTGTAGCATCCTAAATTTTTGACCTTCACAACTAGGTTTAGCTTCCCCTTATGTGCATGGACCTAATTATGCTCATAATTTTCCCATTTTATTATCATTTTCAAAAAAATAGGATATAATTGGAAATCAATATTAATTATTTATTCAATGGTAACAAATGTTGGTGTATGTTTTTATTTTCCTAGTGGGTTAATCTATTTTCCCTTAGTTATAGGTTTTTCCTACACTTTTATTAAGCTTGCTTAGGATAATAAAGAGTTTTTTTATTTAACAACTAGGAGATAAGCTGGTGAGTTGTCTCCACCCTTAAATGGTGGAGCATTTATCTTTTCATCACTATATTTAATATTGGTGGTCAATTCTTATTGGTTGGATTTTCCACCTCCATCATCTCTTTAGTTCTATATAAAATCACTACTTAGCTTGTATTTGTATATTCTTGGATGCCCTTGCATACTTTGACATATATGTACATTGATGCATGTAGTCATTATTCTATAGATTTTCTTTGAGATCCTAATGAAATCTTGACATCTTGACATTTGCACATCTCTTGGAATCTTGGGTCTATAATTGTGTTATTTTATTTACAGTTTTATAGCTTATCTCTTTCATAGAAAGATCTTGGTTATTCAATCTATTTCAGATTTCTAGCATGTATTGAAGCTTAGATTTTGAGAGTTTTGAGTACTTGGATTTATGATTAAGAGATTGGAGTTTTTGTATAATCTTGTAAATTCCTGTATGCTCTTCTCTTGTGTTTCAATACTATTTGGAGAATCAAAAAGGAATTATGAAGATTTGTTAATCCTATATTTGCATGTGTGTTTTTGGTGAGATTTGGTGATTGCAGATATTATGGCTATAGATTCAAAACTTTTGGCTATCCCATTGCATTCAGGGGGCTTGAGAAAGTCATATTTGGCTTTTGTTTCACTCAATTTGGCTACCATATGACATAGTAGCAAACAAGGGTTTGAAGCTCAGATTTGGCGAATAACTTTTTGTAAGATCATTTTCAGCCAAAAAGGATCTTGCCATTGCCTTCAGGAAGTCAAGGAGACAAATTTTAAAATACAATTCTCATATTTGGATCCAAGAGCTGCTGAGGCAATTTATTTTTTCCTGGGGAGCCATACGACCCCCCAAGTCGTAAATCATCCAACTAATTTTCCTTAAAAATTCAAAATAAAATAAAATATAATAAATAAGCATCACTTTAAAAAGCGTTGAGTGATTTATATAAAGTCCTAAGCACTTAATAAATTGCTTGGGGCTTAAAAATCCATGTGACATTAAGGCCACCGGTAGTCATAAACTGCTACTCTTGCACTCACTGCTAAGTGTCATTAAACACACGTTGTAGTTAAAATAAAACCACTAACATTTCTAATATCCACCAAGTGTATCATAAAAAATGCAGTTATCTTTGTAAACCACCACCCAAAATCTACCTCAACTCAGCCCAAGCATCGCTCAAGCAGCCACCTCCATTGATGGTGCCACCCACGAACCGTCAGGGGGCCACCAGGGCCCTCATATAGGCCAAATTGGGATTTTTTTCCAACTTGCATAACTTTTCGCCATGATGTCCATTTTTCAAAAAACGGATATCATCAGAAATATGGAGACAAGAAATTTCCGTACACTAAGGTTTCGAAAAGATTTTTTGCCATTTTTTTCCCAATATTGCATGTTGAAGATGTTTATTTTATTTTTCTTCAACGGGCCATAACTTTCGCCTCAAAGATCCATTTTTTGAAAATAAATAGGCATTAGAAAGGTATTGAAGAGAACTACATAGTTATAAGGCTAATTTTTATAGATTTTATCTTAGATTCATTTTATAATTTATAATTTATAATTTTAGCTATTGTGAGCCTATTGAGCATTGTATCTTGGAAAAGGCTTTGAAAACACACTAATCATAAAGTGCCAACATTGTAATATATTTGGGGGTGATTTTTGAGACTAGTGGAAAGGGGGGTGTCTCTTAGCATCTCTTTTGCACTTTGAAAATTCTATTTTCATGCACTCACAAACAAGCTTCTTTTTTGCCTAAAATGGATCAATTAATCGCTCCTATGCTAACACCCTACAACTATTTTGATTCGAAAAGTAAAATGACACTCTACTTGAAAAAGTATGGTTTGCATAGAGTAACAATGAGACGAGAAACTAAACCAACAATTGATGCAAAAAAATCCAAAATGATTTAATAAGTGTTATGAAGCATTTGGAACCTTGTGTATGCCTATATCTCTAGATTTTCTCTTTCATGTTGAATCTTTGTCTTCGCCAAATGAAGTTTCGAAAACATTGGAAAAATTATTTGGTACACAAGATGAATTAAGAGGTCGTCCATTAGAGAATGAGCTAATAGGGTTAAGTCCTTCAAGTTTTGATACAATACAAGACTTCTTCACCAAACTAAAGGCCATAAGATTGCAATTGAAACAATGTGGAATTGAGAAAGATGATAAATAATTGATCTTAAGTATTCTCTCTAAACTTGGTCCAAACTATTTAGTCTTTGTTTCTACATTCTATGCCACTAAAAGTGCCTTAGGATCTTCCTACATAATGCTTTCTCTTGATGTGTTTTCTAATGAACTCATAAAAGAACATGGCAAGTTGGTTCAAATGGGCACTATCAAATCTTCTAAGTCTCATGCCTTGGTTGCAAGTTAGGGCACTAAAGATCATAAAGATAATTAAAAAAAAAGAACCAAGGAGAGAATGATGTATCTTTGTTTTCTTCTAATGTAAACACTAAAACTTCTTCAAATCAAGGTAAATCTAAGAAGGTAAAAAGTACTTATGTAAGAAAATTTGCCACAATGAACATAAATGTAGAAGAAACAGATTGACCACCTCACACATCTTCTTGAGAAGAGCAATAAAAGGGTCTCTAAATCTCCATCTTCATCAAACCAAGAATCTACTAAGAAAAGGAAAGAGGCTATGCAAACAAACATAAAGGAAAATCTCTTTGTGCTTCTACAAGTCTTGGATCAGGGAGATGGCTTCTAGATTTAGAAGCTTCTCATCATATGGATTCTTCATAGTCATGTTCTCTTCTTTTGAGCCTTGTGCTATTCCACCTATTTTGATGGGTAAAAATACACATATGAATGTAATTGGGAAATAATTTGTTGATATTGGGGATGGAACTTTAAATGATGTATTGTTTGTACCTCATTTATCCAATAATATTATTTCCATCTATCATGTTGCTCACGGTGGAATAGGGGAGACTATGGAATTCACTCCTAATTCAGTTATCATCAAAGATTTGGTGAGCAAAGAGATTGTTTCTACTAGGGTGGTCAATCATGCATCTCGGTTGTAATCCTTTTTATATTTTGTACTTGATGATGGATTTAATCCTTTGGATGATGATCAAACTTATAGTGTGGACTCTGATTTTGAGGAGAATTTTGGTTACTTGAACTTGGGTATTCTCACAAGTGATCTAGTTCTTGAACCTTGCATTCCATCTCCTCTATCTACTATTGCTACTTCATATTCTAATGTTGCTTCTTCAAAACTTTTTTAGTGATTCTTTGCAACAAGACATACGTTGTCTTTCAAATTCAGTTTTGTTGGATGATCTCTTGACGAGTATTTTAGACTTGTTTATGGAGATGCATATTGCATATTTGGGAGACACTATTCATCATATTCATCTTCTCTTTGATGAAGTTGATTCTTCTTTAGTTGTTGTGAGGGAACAATCTAACCCTCTAATTCATTCTCTACATGATCACCCATCACAGTTTGACATGAGTTTGGACACTTTGAATCAAAATTTGGAGGAGACATCTTTTGAGGAGAAACTTGAGTCTTTAGATTGGGTTCTACATCAGTCTCTAGGAGATTCTAAGTTTTCATTTTCAGCAGTGTGGCCTAGAATGCCTGATTTGATTATGAGATCCTTCAACATTGATATGAGAACACTTGAGCCAAGTTCAGAGACTCCATTGGTTTTTTTTCTTCCTAAGGTGAGGAACATTTCTCGATGACCGTGGACCGTCTTCTATATCCAATTTGAAGCATCTAGAATTGGATCTCTTTGGGGGGGCTTCCTTGTCCTTCCAATAAATTTCTCTCTATAATGGGGGGCATACTTTTTCGTGGGAGGGGGCTTCTTCTTTTGGGGGGGAATTTTATATGTACATGGGTACCTAAAATGGCCTAATTTTTTGGGACCCATCATCTTTTACATCCTCCTAAGCTACACTTAAGGGGGGGTGTTGGTGTAGTTTTTTAGTTTTCTAGTGGGTTAATCTATTTTCCCTTAGTTATATGTTTTTCCTACACTTTTATTAAGATTCCTTAGGATAATAAATTGAGTTTATTATTAACTAGGAGATAAGGTGATGAGTTGTCTCCACCCTTAAATGGTGGAGCATTTATCTTTTCATCACTTTATTTAATATTGGTGGTCAATTCCTATTGGTTGGGTTTTCCACCTCCATCATCTCCTTAGTTCTATATAAGCTCACTACCTAGTTTTTATTTTCATGTTCTTGCATACTCTTGCATATTTTGGCATACATGTACATTGATGCATGCAGTCATTATTTTATAGATTTTCTTTGAGCTCCTAATGAAATCTTGTTATCTTGACATTTGCACATCTCTTGAAATCTTGGGTCTATGATTGTGTTATTTCATTTACAATTTGATAACTTATCTCTCATAGAAATATCTTGATTATTCAATCTATTTCAGATTTCTAACAACATAATCCCCAAAATAGGTTTGGTCTAGGGTGCCATGACCCTTGACCAACCTATTTTGACCCAAAGTTGAATATGTTATTGTTAGCATTTTTATGTTTGTAAATTCAAATTCATTTTTTGGCTTTTCACAATTAATTTTGCAAGAAACGAAGAAATGCATATAAATATAAGTAATTTTTCACCATTTAAAAACCTAGGCAATTTTGAATATCAAGCAAGTATCCTAAAATTAGTCAAGAGAAGAAATAGAAACATTTTTCATCAATCAAGATTCATGATTAGCAATGCATCAAGTTTATGAGTAATATTGTTCATATTTTGTGTTCATTTCTTTTTTGAGTACTAACACTTTCAATACCTTCAATCAAGCATCCAATTCTCCTTGCATGAGATGAGTACCATGACTTCAATTCATCAAGGAGGTCAGATTTGAGTGTTAAGTTACAACAATTATCATTTATCACTTTTTTTTATCTATTTTCCTTTGGTTGACCGAAGGTAAGCACTCTTTACATCATCATAGCCATTATGGAGGTGGAAACACCAAAATGAGGTTTGACCTAGGCAAGAACCTATATGGCACAACCCTTTTTCCCCTTTTATGTTTGTAGGTGGCAGATCAAGCATTCAAGCCTCTTGTTTCCACAAATTAGGTAAGAAGAATTAATCATCAACAAACAAATTTTCAAATTTTAATCTAAGAAAGAAGAACCTACAGACTATAATCTACTGAGACCTATTCACAAATTCTAGAAAGCGGTATTCTCCAGTATAAGGTGCCATTGCCTAGACCAAGTATTTTTAGTCCCAATTTGCATGCTAGGTTCCTCTGTCTCCACACTCTTATTTTATGCCTTCAATTTTTTAGTAATAGGTGTTGTCATTGATGTCAACTCAATATGAGTTGTCATTGATGTCAACTCAATATGAGTTATCATTGATGCCAACTCAATATGAGTTGTCATTGATGTTAAATGTGTATGTTGAATGAAGTATGCACATAGTCCGAAGATAGTTTTGTATAGTTGATATGTGTTGATGTTAATGTTACATCAGGAAAATGGCGGCATGAATGTGATGCAAAGGTTGGAACACATGTTCTAATATATTTATAAATTTTTTACATTGATATCATCCTTATTTGGTGTATCGCACATAATGATAAGTTGCAAAAGCTTTGCTATGGTATTCTCTATGACAGAGTCATGGCTTTTTGGTCTGCATCCTTCTGTAGAATAAGTTTGTGTCTTGCAGTTCAGAAGATAGGATGGTCAAGATGTGAAGGTGTTATATCCAAGGTCTCAAGTCATGGCACCTTCTATATAGTGAAAGTTATAAGTGACAATGTTCCAGTTTGTGCTCTAGCAGTATAAAGTATTGATGAAGGAATTTTGGATGCTTTGCATTCCTCCGGTGAGATAGATGTGACCATGTGGACTTGGGATATGTTCACAAAGGTATATAAGGTCTTCCCCATAAGTCTCAAGTGTTTTGGGTGGTCCACAAGATCAGTTTTTAGATAACAGTTTGCTACAGTTTATCTGAAATGCTTTGTTCCTATGTATCCAATGGGTTTCTTCATTTGCGCTAACATATGATGATCAGAAACTTCATGAAATGGCTGAAGAGATATTGTGTGTGAACTACAATGCTTTCATCTTGATCTACATGATAGTTTTGGTCTCCCCCCATGGTGTAAAGTTGAACAGATGATAGTTTTGGTGGTGTTTTCGTTATTTGGCTTGATAGATTTGTTTCCTTCATCAACGATTGATCCTAATTGATTAATTTTGTTTTGGAGGATATGATATGATGTGTTTGGGTCCTATAATGTTGTGCGTTAATCTACAATTGGTTTTATTGCAATATCATATATGTTTGGAGCTTACCTAATCAAGGTTTTGTGTTGTTGTGAAGGATATATATAAAAGATCAAACTCATTTGTGAAGGGGTGGTTAGCTAGTGAGTTTTGATTAAGCAGAATATTAAAAGATGAAGTGTACAAAGTCAGTGTGAAGGACTAATTGTGTGAAAAAGGAACTGCAACATCAACATATGGTGGATGCTTCTTCATAGTAGTTCATGTTCATATTTCTCATTATAATTTTTATTTATCCTACTCTAAGACAGTGAGTCTCATCAGGTCCTTTGTATATTTCCCTAAGGTTGTACACCTTAGTCTGCAAGTCCATAGGTAGTGAGCCTTAAACATCATTGTAATTCTTGTTAGCAGTGAGCTACATATATTGTGAGTTAATCCTCACCATGGTTTTTCCCTCATTGGGTTTTCCATGTAAAAATCTTGATGTTTTTTATGTTGTGCATGTTTTCTCTTATGCTCCTTTTCAGTTTATGTGATGTGTTGTTTAATCTGAAAATGGAAATGGTTTAAGTTTTAATATGTGTTGATTCGCCCCCCCTCTTAACACAACATTGTGTTCAACAATTGGTATCAAAACCAAGTTCCTTTGAGAAGCCTAACAACTAAGGTAGATCCTGCACTTGAACACATGGGGCATGTAGCAAAGATCAATGACGTGTTTATTCCAAAACCAGATCTAGAAGCAATAGAACCTAAAGTATGGGACATTAATCTAGATGATTGTGAAGTTGATTTTGAAGGAGAAATTTGGTCTACTCTTGAAGATCAAGATGAAGCAAGATTGCAAAATATCAAATATAAGTGCATGCTAGAAAAATTAAAAGGGATAATTGACAAATTGAAGGCAAAAGCCAAAGAATCAAAAAAAGAGATTGGCAAACTGAAAGCTCAAATAGAAGGAGGAAATAGATGTGAAACAGAAATCAAAGAATTTGAAGATGTGATCTCAAATTTAAAATTCAAATTTGAAGAAGGCAAGAGGATTGAGGATTGCTTGAATACCAAGCTCAATGATAAAACCATTGAGTGTTTAAAGCTTGAGGAAGAGATTGTATCTCTAAGAAAAGAACTTGAAAAAGAAAAAGAGAAAACTGATAAACGTCTAAAACTAAGAGGAGGCTCTGAAATTCTTGATGAATTGATTAACTCTCGAAAGACATCTAAATAGAAATCTGGACTTGGTTTTGAAAAAGGGAAAAGTCCTATATTCATTGCATCTACAAATTTATATGATAACTTTAAAATAGAAGGGAAGTTTGAAACAAGGGAGGAGAAAGCCTGCACTAAAAATCCTAAGGAAACATCCTCAATAGATGCAAAGATAAATCAAGATAACAAGAGAGAAGGTGGATTCATTCTTGTTCAAAATAAAAAGAAAATTTTCATAAAGCCTGTCCCTAAACAAACTGCTCCTATTAGGTTCAATGGTAATTGCTTTGTTTGTAATAAGTCTGTTCATAAGGTAGTTGAGTATAGAAGCAAGATGAGTCAAAAATCATTCAGGCCTCTAAGGTACAATGTTATGAACTCTCAATCATTCTAGGGTCAGTGCTACGCTTACAATAAATTTGGTCATAAGGCTAATGAATGTAGGTGTAAAATGTTAAGGAATAATAATGCTATTTTACTACTGCACATGCAACAAGTTTGGTCATAGGTCTGCTAATTGTAGAACTAATGTGAAAATAAGTAATTATGCTCTTCAAGTTAGAAATGCCTACTACAATCACAATAAACCAAGACATATTGCAAGGTTTTGCAAGGGAAAGAATGTAAGGTCTTTTGCTCCACAAAAGAAATTTGTCATTAGTTAGCAACAAAAGGAAATAAAAAAAGTATTGGATCAGGGGGAGTTGCAATTGTAGATCTTTTCAAACCCTTGAAAAGCATGAGATGCAAAAGCCTTCAACATAAAGGTTAATGGTGATAAGGTTGTGTTTAATCAAAGTTTCAAAGAAAATACATCTTTTGTTGAAGCTTGTTGAATGATCATGGATCTCTATATTATAGATAGTAAAGAGCTGCTCATGTCAAAAAACACATTTAATACAGAGCGACTAGGGTTAGTATCAAGCTTATTTAGTTTCTATTTGATCAAAATTGATCTCATTTGAATCATATCAAGTGTGTGAAAGAGCTAAAGAAGTAGAGAAGGTTTTCAACAAGTTGCGTACAAACCCTATCAACAGCTTTCACAAGTATTTCTTTCGTTTTGATTGTAAAACCCTAGTCTTCAAAAAGTGTTATCATGGCTGCATTAGTTGTCATCTATGTGATAAGGCCAAAATTCAAGAAACATCCATACATTTTGACTGTGACTGACAAGGATGGTGCATTCTCTCATGTTCTGATCAATGTGATCCATTTTGAAGATGTCCACATCTACATTCACTCTCAGTTGAGTGAGTACAATCATTTGAAGGTGGAAGAATTCAGGTACAATCATCTCTTGGGTGATATTTTTAGCTCAAACCAAAATATGCAAATGTGGAAGCAAAAGGATTAGATGTATGGAAGGGTTTTCCCAACTTTTGCTTCGAAGATGAGTGGGTTAGAATTGCCTTGAGCTAGATTCATGAAGATATATTTTGGCTTGATCAACCTTGCCTAATCACTAAAGATGCCATCAAATCTATGACTGGATTGTGCTCCACCAGAATGGTGCCAACATTGAAGGTGGTGAAAAATGAAGTTATGAAGCTTATCAGAGCTAAATTTGACAAAAGAACTCTAATTGTGGATGACATCATTGACCTAGGGGTTTGGTATACCACGATGGGTATTGCATACAAAATTTACTACGCAAACAAAGAAGGATCAACTACTACCACCGCCATCTACACTGCTCATTAGATGGTGAAGGAAGGAAAAGATTATGATCTTTGTGAGTGGCAATAGGTGTTGGAGAATATGTACAAAACCAAGGAATCACACTACAATTTCCGGTATGGTACCTTGATTATCTTCCTTATGTTCTGTTTCATGCAAGAAATGCCTGGTTTTAAGCATGTGGTCTGGAGAAACATTACACCTGTTGCACATCAAATTAAGGATCATATGTGTAGCTTTCCAGATACCCAACAATGTGAAACATTGTTTTGGGGTTTCTTCATAACTTTTCAAAATGCATAAGAGGGATAGCATACCCTCACAAGTTATGGAAAAGTACAAGAATGATCACTTTTATGGTTGACAAAGATAATTGCTGCATGGAAGCAATTGAACCAAGGTTTCCCTATGAGATTCCCAGAAAAAACTGGATTGCATATGTTGACATTTTTCTTAGCAAACCTAAGGACCCTTTTGTTGCAAGGTTTGGCACATATGTTGAGATAACCAACAAGCAAATCAAGGAGAAGGCGAAAGAAAAGGTGAAGAAGAATGTGGGAAAGATGATGTCTGAGCTGAAAAAGATGTTTGACACTCCTAAGGATTCTGTGGAAGCATCTCAAGCCACCACTGCTACACTAACACCTAGAAGAACAAGCAAATATTCTTCTACCACTACCACAACTTTCGGACCTTCTCAAACACCTCCTAGCAGAAGAAGAGCTTCTACTAATGTTTCGGAAAAAAATAAGACTGCGGAAAGGAATAAGCCAAGAATTAAGCAGAAAGCAACAAAGGAGAAGTTTAATCCAATGAATGTGGATGATGATGAGGATGAAGAAAAAGAAATGCAATCTTATTTATTGAAAAGAAGAAGGAATAATACAAGACAAGAAGAGGAGGAAGAAGAAACCTACATGGAAAAAGAAATGAAAAAGGAAACAAAGGAGACTCCTCCGGAAACAACTAAACATGAGCCTCTACAGCTTGAGGCTACTATCAATGCAATTATACAACATGATGCACTGAAAGAGGTTGCGGCTCTTTATTATGGGATGTCCCTTGTTGACAAGACCACAATTGAAAAGGAAATAATCATGTATATGAACAATTTTAATATGGTACTAAATGAGATTATTGATCAGCTTCTAGCAAGCCTAGCAGATGTACTTAGTAATAAGAGGAATGAAGTTGTTGCAGAAGAATCCAAGATGAGGCAATATGCTTTAGAGAAGGCTGGTGTATCCATTTCTCATGAAGAAAGGGTCAAGTTATCTCAATATCAGGAACAAGAATTCAATACCAAACAAATAATAAACATTTTGATGGGAAAGATGAAGAAGAAATAAAGAGGATGATGAAAGAAACTTAAGAAAAGACCACAAATATTGCAAGAACTAAAGAATGCTGAAATAATTAGAGATCAAGCTCCTTCAGATACTTCTAATATGCTTGATGCATCTAACCCATGACATAGATTTATCAATTTTTGAAGAAAATGTGACTGAAGGAAACGAGACAAATGAAAATGTCAAGCAGAATGAGGAGACATCTCCTCCAGAGAATACAAATGCACAAAGTGTAGGGGATCATAGTAAATTGGGTGTCTCACCTCTGAGGAACACTAATTCTAGTAAAGAATATAACGTTTCTCCTCAAAAAAGTTTAGAAAATTTTGAGCAAAAGAAAGAGGGTGATCTTGAGAAATTTCAGGATGCAAAGGAAAAGATCGTTGAAAAACAAGATGTGTCTAAAGATATAGGCCTAGATTCCTCTTCTTCATATTCCTTCAATGACCTACTAGGATTGCAGATGCAGTTTCAACTTGTGGTGACACCACAATTTTTGCATATTCCTACTAATGAAGGACAAGTTAATTTGTCAAGTATCTCTCCTCTCTGTAAGTTACAACTTGGAGATATTTTGCACACTTCCACAAGGAAAGAAATTCTACAAGAACATGTGAGGAAGAGTGAGTTGATTGTTGATGCAGTGAAGATTATTTAGGAAGGCTTACCTGAGGTAAATATTGATGCTTTCTTGCCTCCGAAACAAAAATTAAAGCTTCTAATGGATTCTTTTAAGGGTCATTCTTCACACATTGATTAGAAAGCAAAGCAAGAAGCCTTAAGGAAGATAACTGATGAGAGAATGGTTGAAGCCTCTAACAAGTATGCTAGTGCACATAATAAATTACAAGAAAATTTGAAAATGATTAAAGAATGTATAGATGAAGTGATTGCTTCATATCAGTTTTGCTTGAAGTGGCCAAGCTTCACCAAGAATATCAAAGATCATATTGACTCCATTGAGTCACAAATCACTAAATTGGTTGAGGTATATGATTTGTCAAAGGATATTAATGGATCAATAAGAGCTCAAATAGAAAATCTTCACTTGTAATTGGCATTGCTTCAGGACCAAAGAGATCAGTTAAAGAAACAATTTGGTCAACTGAGGGTAGCAATAAACTTGAGACTTCCTTCACTATTTGGACTGCCTATGAATGCAGAAATGGATAAGAGAATGAAGGCTCCAAGTAATATGGAGGAGGTTGAGGCTTTGTACATACAATGTGAATGCCAAAATAACACTCTCTTCAACAAAAGTAGACTGGGTTGTAGCCGTGACACAACTCAAATAAATTCACAAGAATATTCTACCCTTTAAGGAAGCTGCAAAGGTATACACAAGAAAAACCTTTTTGTATAAGTTTTGCCGAGAATTGCAATGTCATTTTTGGTTTTTTTTGGAAACATTTTGTACATAGCATCAGCTTTGAGGCATCTCCATCTTAGGGGGAGTACTGTTTTTTTGGAATCCATATAGTAAGGGGGAGTTCATACAAGTTTTGGGCTCATATAAGTAAGAATATTTTGTCATTTCCCCATGATGTCAAAGGGGGGGAGATTTATATGTGTGTTGCCACCAATGACAAAGGGGGAGATTTTTGGCAATAGGTGTTGTCATTGATGTCAACTATGTATGCTAAGTATCCACATACTCCAAAGATAATTTTTGTATAGTTGATATGTGTTGATGCTAATGTTGTATGAGGAAAATGGTGACCTGAGTGTGATGTGAAGGTTGGAACACATGTTCTGATATGTTTACAACATGTTTACATTAATATCATCCTTATTTGATGTACCACACATAATGATAAGTTACAAAATCTTTGTTATGGTATTCACTGTGAATGCCCCCAATGATTATAGAGAATGAATATAAGTTTGGCAATGACTTACATTGGAAATGCCTAGAGTGACATGGACAACTGGAGGAGATTTCAATGTGGTGGGAAACAAAGAAGATAAGAAAGGTGGTGCCCCCGAACTTGGAAGGGTAATGAGTAGTTTTATTGGCATAGAATGAAAAGAACATTAAAATTATTCCATCCACTAGATGGAAAAAAAGAAAAAGAAAAAGTAAGAGTAGTTGGTTCACTTGGTGCACTAATCAAAGTGGTAATAATAGAATTTATTGTAGATTGGATATGCTCTATGCAAATGATGAAACTTTTTGCTTTGAGCATTTTAAAGGGGCCAATTTTGTTAGAGTGGAACCAAGAACTATCTCTTATCACTATCCTATTGAAGCAAAAATAATGTTAAAAGGGAATGCCTCTAGGTCTAAAATTAGAAAAAATTAACTTGTTCAAGCTCAACACTAAAATGTTAAAGTTGGAGGATTGCCTAGATGGTGTTTCTACCTTAAGGTACAAAAGCAGAAATTTTTTTCCCAAGCTAACTGCCAGGGAGTCATGGAATAGGTTGATGATCAATATCAAGACCTTACTGCAAACTATAGGGAAGAAAGAAACAATTGCGAGTAGAAGGTGGGAATGTGCATTACAAGATGAATTGTTTGTTGTTGAAGTAGAAGCTCAACAAGATGGTAATAATGCAGATAAAGTTCTTCACCTCAATGATATTAGGCATAAGTTAAGGTGTTTTCAAGTTAAAAGGGCACAAGGGACCAGAGTCGGGGTCAGAGTCAGGGTCGAGGTTAATTGGGCAAGGATGGGGATAGAGGAACAAAAAAAACTACTAAGGAAAAAAAAAGCTCTAGAAAATATTGGCCCAATTGAGCATAATGGAGAGTGGCTTCATGAGACTAAGGATATAAAAAAAAAATCAAGAGTTCTATAAAAATATTTACAACAGAAGACAAAACAATAGCTTATGCTCAAGCGTAGGAAAACTGCAAAAAAATTGTGCCTAAAAAGATCACCCAAGATATGGCAAGGTAACTTGAGAAAGAAATATCTAAAGAAATATAAAAATACCATATGTATTTTTAAAAAGGTAAATCACTAGGGGATAATGGCCTTCTACTTGAGTTCTCCAAAGCTAATTTGGGATGGATTGTAGATGATTTATTAGAGGTATATTCAAAAGTCATAGAGAAGGGCTCACTAGGGAAAACATAAATAAGGGAATCATAAAGCTTCTACCTAAGGAAGGGGATAAGGGTAATATCAAAAATTGGAGACCAATTACACTCTTAAATGTCTTATTAGATCATAGCCAAGCTATTGGCTAGGAAACTGAGTGAGATTCTCCCAATAATAATAATAAATGGCACTCAAACAAGATTCATAAAAAATAGATATATATTAAAAAATCTAATTACTAGCTGAGAAGCAATGGACTAGGCAAGTAGAAGTGGGCAAAATGCTAGTATGTTATTGTTAGATTTTGAAAAGACATATGATAGAGTGGAATGGTCCTTTGTAATTGTCATGTTAGAAGCTTTTGGATTCCTTCAAAAAAATTGCAAAATGGTGAAAATATTATTTAAAGATGCTAATGCTCAAATAGAGGTCAATGGATCCTTATCTAATCCCTTCCCACTGGAAAGATCCATTAGACAAGGGTGCCCACTTGCCCCGACATTATTTGTCATTGCTTATGAGACTTTGCACTACATGTTGAGATAAGCTTGCTTGGACCTATTGTTCCTAGGATTGCTCTTCCAAATAATTCTTTATTGTTAAACATTCAATGTGCAGATGATATTGCACTTTTTACAATATTGGAAGGGGTGAATATTACAAAATTTAATGGACAGATTGAAAGAAAAAAATTGTAATGCTTCAAGGACAAAAATCTCTTAATCCAAATTGATCTTGTTGGGGTGTTCAGAAATACCCCTTACGTGGATTTCTAAATTTAGTTCACAATGGGAGGGACCAACTAAGATTGTCGAGTATTTTAGAATCCCCTTCTCTGTAAAGCCTTCCCTAAAAGACGTGGAATTGGTTGTTTGATAAAATTGAGAAGAAATTAAATAATGAAATAATAACTTGTATCTTTGGCAAGAAGGGTTGAAGTGTGTCAAAAAAAATTCGCATCCTACTCAATTTATTATGCCTCGGCTTGGTTTTTAGTAAGTTACCAAGTAAACAAAGTTCAAGAGTTAATTAGGAAGTTCCTTTGGTCAAATGGAAAAAGGTAAAGAGTAAGAAGCATGTTGTGAAATGGGAATGTTGTTGCCCGGAAAAAGAAAGATGAGGCTTGGAACTGAAAGATCTGAAATGGCAAGACATAGCATTAGCTTCTAAATGGATTTTAGAAGCTTTAGAAGGAAATGAGCCATGGAAAATACTTATTAGAAGAAACATACTAGATTTTGTTCCTAATGCTAAACAATGGAGGAACTTACACCCACATGATTTGTTGTTTGGGAATTTTAGAGTTAAACCTTCAGGGTCAATAGTTTTTGCTAGTATTTGGAAAGCCTGGGAGCCTGTTAGAGGATCAATCAGGAATTGTGGGGCTATTGATAATGAAAACAAGGTCATTTATGGTTACAGATCTATAAGGTGGAATTTCATGCACAGTGATAAACCCCTTGCACTTGTGCAAGGATGCTCAGCTAAAAAGTGGAATTTATTGGGAATATCCTGCATAAATGATATAGTGGGGATTTTATGGACTCAGTCAAAAAAGAAGTTTAATATTCCTGAATTCTAACTGGAGGTCCTATACAGTCCTAATGAAAGCTTGGAGTAGCATATGTTTTCCCGTGGTTAACAATACCAAACCAGGTGGATTTGATAATCCTCAAGCAGTTGGATGGCACTCCCCTTCTGAAGATAAAACCTCATATTCTATATAAATTGTTAAACAAACCCCAAGATACCCTAACCCATATAAATCGGGTCTGGAGGTTTAACATGGGGAAAAAAGAGTAGTCTGTTATTGCTAAAACTTGTTGGTTTAAAATGGTTGATCATAAGAAATGTTGTTTTAGGTGGTTGTTATTTCTTGGCAAGTTGGTATGTGGTCCTACTCAATCTATTTGTAGTGTCCGCAATTGTTCTAATATATTGCTTACATTTTTTTAATTGTAAATATGTTGTGAATGTTTGGTCAATCTTCATGGGAAACATTTTGGGCTGGGATTGTAGGAATAACGTGTCATGGCATGAAATTCTGTGGTTATGTCAAATGTCTGAGTACTAATGTGAATGAGTTCTGAAATGTTTTATCCATAGAAATATTGTGGTTCATTTAGAAAAAAAGAAATGAAGACTTGTACCAGGGCAGAAGGAGAAACCTTACAGAGTCTTGTAATAGACTCAATTTTTTACTTGTTGCTGAATAGGTTACCCTGACACTGAAGATCCATGTGGACAGATTTGTGAAGATCTTGGATGAAGAAGCTGCAAGTATTTATAAAGATGATATTCAAGAAGCAGACTACTAGCCACAAGATTTGAGGAAAGCAGATGAGAAATTTAAAGGTGAATATATAGACTTCCAGAACAAGTATTGCAAACTCCATGAGTATGAGTTAAAGGGCGATGTTGCCCTCAAGGACCTGAAAATCACTTGTGAGAATTTTGGTAACAATGGATATGGGAAAGGGTATCTCCTCCATTGGGTACCCTCCCGGGAGTTGACTCCGTCAAACTCAGCAAAAAGGCACAGAACAGTGTGCAAAAGGAAGGTTAATGATGAATGTAAAACCTCTTATAAGATATTTTGTATGAACTTGCTCCAAGTATAACCCATTTTGAACTGTAGCCCGTGGGGCTGTATGGTAATGGATGTGGCTGGTATCGGAATGATGTAAACAGACTCTTTTTTGGTAATCGAATATCATTTTTTTTTTTTAACAAAACATGATAAACTTGTATAATGCCCACTTCTATCCTTTGCACCTGACATTTATACCTTTGATTATGACCTTGCTTTTCAAATATTTTGCTCAAGAACTAATCAACATTGAAACATTCAATAGAGTTTCGGATCAAAAGATAATTTACTAAAAAAGAAATGCACATCAGGGTGGAATAGAATTGTCTAACGAAGCTACTTCTTATACTATCATGTTGGGCTACTGAAACTGATTCAGTGTTATGGAACATTCAATAAGACTAATTCCAGATGAACCACAAGTAGTCTGAATTCTAAATAATTTCATTTCAGTTGGTAGAAGATCAGCATGCAACTATATCCCTGATCACTAACCATTGTTAAACGAAGCAAAAGCTTGGACTTGTAACTGTGTTTTACTTGACATGTTTGAGGTGAAACTGGGTGCCTGCTTCATGAACATTTCAGCTTTTACTGGCAGCAAGAAACAAGCCAATATCCAACCACAAAAATCCTGGAAAATTACCTCACATATTGCTTACAATTGACTTTTAGAGAAAGTGGCAATGATAAATTAAAAAGATTTTCATATATCACCAATTTAAAACAAACTGAGTGCCCAGCATGATAGTGACTACTCATGACATATGTCTTGAGTTAGTCCATCCAATACTGAAGAACAGAACCCCAGGAAAATGTCATATTAAAGTGAGAAAGGTCGATGAAAGAAACTATGATGGAGGACTTCTCAAATGTTGATGAAGCTTTGACAAAAGTCAATAACAATTTCGTAACCCCATTATGCCTGAAGTTGTGAGCTAAAACAAATAAGATGGATTTGGACATCCAGAGACAACTTGTAGTTTTACCCTGTATGGCATTCATGAGTTAAGATGAAATAATTCATTTATCCAATGCTTCATCATTCTGATGTTTTCTTTTGCCCCAATTACCCAACACTCCATCATTGTTATGTTTTTCTTTTCATTCACCGACCATCAGTGTCTCTAGCTGCCTTCATACAAACCCAAACTTGTTTCCTTAAATGAATAACATAAAAAAGAAATTTTCATCCAACAATCCATCAGTTCAGAGACTCACTAAAATTAACTAAAATACCACATGATTTCTTTTGACAGAAGTGAACAGAACAGTACTCAAAATTAGGAAAGAGAATTGAAAAATAATATGTTCATAACAAAATGCAATTAATCAAACCATCTACAATTGTGTACTCTTAATAACACAAAAATACCAGTTCAAAGAGTCCTTAAAATTAACTAAAATGCTGCATGACTTCTATTGCCAGGAGCTAAATTCTACTACAAGAACATTATGCAACACTAGCACAAAATTAGGAGTCAGTGCTGAAAAATAACATGCCCAACGTGAAAAATAACTGTCTATATATTTTTTGCAGACAAGATGTATGAAGTCATAGAGCAAGAAGTATGGGCATGAAAAAGGAATAAAAACGTGTTATTATACAACACGTGAAGATTATATTTGTGTGGTAAATATAGCCACGACCATATCTTACTTCAAACCTAATGGTGATTTCCATTTGCAATAAAAATAACCACAAAAATCAAACAACCATACCAATTTCAAGAGATTGTTGCATGATGCATTTCCCAAAACAATGGTCAAAGTATGAATGAAACTGAACTCAAATGACTTCTAAATAGCAAGTTAGAGATACGCACTGCACATGCAAGCACTTCTGCAGCTGCAGTTACAATGTTTGAGGAAACATTAGAGAGGATCAACTCTTCAATTAGAACAAGAAAAATAAGATTATGGCCATGTACTATGGTCGTGGCCTTTTGTTACTGCAGGACGGGCATTTATACTGTTTGATGTGTTCAGCCCTTGCTGGAGTGATCTTTACACATTTTCCATGGAACCATTTTTCACATATATCACAGCCAATCCAAAACTCATCATGGGAATAGTTTTCACCACAAGCTCCACAAAGTGTATCACCATGCTCCTCATCATCCTCTTCATCCAATGTATCGTCTTCATCTTTGGGTACAACTGACTTGGACATGTTTGCCCGAGCCTCAGGCGGTTGCTGCTGAATTAGAAAAGACAATGTGATCACCTTTTGACCGATGGCTAATCACCCAGTTGCATAGATGATTGTAGTAAACTACTAACCCAGAGCATTAAAAAATGCTATCTACTCTAGTGTATGTTGTTAACGATCTAGAAGTACAGCAAAATAACAGTTGTCATACAAACATAGACTGTATGTTGTAAACCGTACCATATCATAGAAAACTACACCAAAAGACTCCATGAACTCACCACTTTCCCAGTAGACTTGCTTTTGCTGCTGCCATTTATGGTTACAGTAGATTTTTCCTTTGCTTGCTTCTTAGCAGCTCCACTGACAACCTCAAATATTGTTGGAAGTTCATTGACCATATTGAAAAGTCTCTTCCTGCAACCACACTCATAATTTCAAAATATAAATAAATGAAAAAATAAGATTAAAACATGAAAACAAAGGGAGAAAGGTAGTAAAGCAGGAAACTGGATTACACTGGACTCAAAAGAAACAACACCCAAATTTGCACTTACTCAATGTTGTTTTCAATCATTTTCTTTATTCTAAAACAACCAGTATATTGACACGAGAGTAGTATAACAATTCAAAAACAGTATTCAAGTAACCACAAACATCGTGCACGAGAGAAGAATCCATTTTCAAGAATGTGGCTCTCTCAAAGAAGGGCAACTTTGACTTGAGATTTTGACGAACAATGCATTTTGGTTGGGCAAAGGCATATGTGTTCAACCTCCAGACAGTGAGTCCAGTAGCATTTGATTGTAGTGACATTAAAACCTACAAGCATATTGCTGCAAAGACTAACCACTCATGTTAAGAGAGTAGATATTTATAGTGTTGCTACAGAATATTCCCATACAAAAATTTGGTCTTGTGCACATGATATGCACATTTTTTCTGAGTAAAAGTGAAAGCGTGCTTTAACATTGTGAAGTATTTTCCACAACTACATCTACACACAAATTTGGATAACGTAATTTTGGCAAGATGCTTGCATTGACGATTAATAAGTTGAAGATATCCATCATAACTGAGAAGAAAGTTGGATATCACATATATCACTGTAACTAAAGACTTCTTTACACATGACTGCATATGCAATGAAACCCAGACAATCTGTGGAGAGGCTTGGTAGAGTTGTTCCAATTGATGAAGAGGAGGTAAAGGAGGACTTCATGAAGGCCCTCAAGAAAATGTGTGATGCAACTATGGAGGATATGCAATAATCACAGTTCGATGGACCAAATTTGCTGATATCTAGGCTACAAGACTTAGGCTCAGATAGATAGACACAGTATGTCGCAGGAAAAGCCAAATAATTGGTGATGGCTATATGGCCCTGTGTAATTGCTATTAACAACAGCCATTCACCTCCTTCCACACAAGTTTCTAGCTTCTCTACAACAGAGAGGAATTAATATACATGTAGCTTTATCCACTCTGATAATAGAAATGGGATTACCACTAGGAGACTGGAGAAACTTCTTGTTGTATATAATGCCCTACACCTCACTAGTTGCAAGACAAATGAGTGCAAGGAATGTTCAATAGCACAGTCGGATATAAAGCGCAAGAAGTCAAAGCAAGTTCATGACAACCAAGGTGTGCAACTAATATTGGTTGCATATCATTCTATTAGCTAACTGATTCCAACAATCTCAATGACAAGGAACAATTCATAGAATTTTCATTTGATGATGACTCCAATAATTCAGCTTGCTGCTCAATACACTTAAACATTTTCATTTTGGTTGGTGGATTTTCAATGTTCAATTTGTAACTGCAAACTTCTTGTTAATGATGGATGTCCAATTGTAACTTGAATTTTGAATTCGCAGCATTTGTCATCATTAATAATTAATGTGACAATATATTTCAATGGTGCCCTGTTCACAGGGCAATAGCAAATCAGAATAGAAGGAAGAATGTCATTTGGCAAAAACCTAGTTGGGTTCATAAAACTTGAACTTTGATGGAGCAGCAGAAGGGAATATGTGCCCAACATGGGCACCAGTAGTGTTACAAAGGGAAGATGGGAGTTCTGTTGAAGGAAGTTCCTTCCTTCTCGACTTGAAAACGAATAATCTAGCAGAGACCATGTCACTTTTGGAGGGACTGAAAATGGCTAATGTAGAGAATTGCTCTTGTTTGGAGATGGAAGGTGATTTGAGGGTGGTGATAAATGGTTGTGAGAAGTACTTAACTGCAGATTGGAAACATAGAAATCTTCTCAAGGAAATAAAAATAGTTGCAACCAGCTTCAAGAAGGTCGGGTACATACATTGTCTCCGTTAGAGTAATTGCGTAGCAGATTGCCTTGCTAACAATGGAATGGAACAAAGCATGGTAAAGATAAGTAGGCATTAGGGTCTACTTTGGAGAAGAATTCAATCAATTCTAGACACCCCCCTCCAAATTTTCACAGAGCCACATGCCATCAACCTGTTAGGTGTAATGTTATAAAGGCTTGTTAATAGGTTGCTGAGAGCATTTTGTTAGGTGTGTGGGAAATAATTGTTTTTATCCCTTTGAGTATACAAAGTGTAAGAGCTTTAACTTCTATTAATATCATTATATATGGGTAAGTACAAGAAAATGGTGCTAGAGAAATTTTGTTAAGTATGGTTCACAGCATTGTTGGGACTCTAATAGTGGAGAGTAGTATGTAGAGGGAGGGAGGAATTTTAGGGCAAAGGAATTTGTGGATGAGAGCAGGATAGTGGAACACCAAGCAGTCAGTAGGTTAATATCAGATAATGATTTTAAGGTGTGCTTCAGAATTGTAGATAGCACTTCTCTGAATTATGTTAAGTATATCTTGGGTGTGTTACACCCCAACAAAACTTGTCATTCTTACTTGCTTTTTCCCATTTGTCGTGAAGATTGATCGTCATTGCATTTGAATCAAATTCAATTTGTGGTATCCTCGGTCAATTTGCAAGGATTGGCTAAAGTTGGCTTGGCTAACTAATTGAAATTTCTGCCCAAGACTAAAAAGTGGCAAAAATCCAAGGCACACATCCATGTAACTTTTGTCATGGCAAAGACTATCCAGGCATGCACCATCATCTAGTTAGCTCAACTTAGTCTCCAAAAGCGCATGCCTTTATCACTTTTGCTCAGTGGAAAGAATTTTAGCTCTCACGCAACCAACTTAAACCCCTCACAGTGAAACTGAAGGGACATGCCTGTGTTTTATGACAGTGGCAGAGAAGGCAAAGAGGCACACCATTTGGATCAAGTGGCCAAAGTCATAAAAAGGTGGTGCTACATGGAAGAAAGCTAGTCAACTGAGAAAGCAAAAATACTAAGTTACCAGGTTCTTCATATTTGACCCAGGTACCCATGTGGGTACAGTTCAGGCCTGGTACGGCGGGATCATCCCTGGGTACAGAGCCCAGGCACACAGGCAGTAGCCTAGGCATACCCAACAGGAGCCCCACAGTCTAAGAAGAGAAAAACACTATGTTATGTGCCTATTTCTTTTGTTCCATATTTCTTTGAGTTGCTGATTTATTTTCCTTCAATCTCCATTTGGTTATGCACTAGTTAAAAACAAATTTCCATTTTATAGTTGTTCACCTTTGGTTCTAACAGCCTTAGGGTTTATTTTGTTTCCTTCCTATGTGGCTGTTTTCATCTTTTTTCCATTCTAAAAACCCACAGCATAGAAGGCTAGTTTTCAACAAACAGAGTTGCATGAGCATGTGATTGATCTTGTGACCACATTGATAAATGATGGTCAGCTTATGCAGGATACTTTGCTTGGGCATATGAGCATCTTCAATCTAAAAATCGATGAAAGAATTAAGGCCAAAAAACATTTTGCTGTCACGCTAATGGAATGTAGTTTAATTCAATGTTTGGAGTTGGTAATGGCAAGTGCACATCACTATGGTTCAAGAATCATAAAAATCATAATTTCAATGAATCAAGTTGTTTGCAAGCTGGATTTAGAAACATTTGTGCTTTGAGTTCACAACGCTTTGCAGAGACTCAAATTGTTAATCTTGAGGAATGTGAAGTGGAATGGAATAAATTCTTTGTTAGGTCAGGGTCTACTATTCTTCTAGGGTTTGCAATCTTCCACAACCAGACATGAGATTAGCATCAATATTTGAGTCATTACACTTGTATCAATAAGTCTCACGATGAACAAGGTCTTAAGAGTTCATCAAAGAATTCAAGAGGTTGCAATGTGAAAAGTGTTTTAAAAATCGTAGAGTGCTTGTGTGCAAATTACTATATTTAGAACCAGCTACATTTGGTATTGGTTATTTCCAATGTTCTATTTCTGAGCAGAAATGAGGAGCTATTTTATTCTTTGAGCTGTTCAAATTAGATAAGCTTTAAAGTATCTTACTTTCCCACTTTTTCTACAGCTTTTGGAAGATTTGTTTGACATCTCTTTTGGGATAATTAATTATTATTTTCAAATCCCAAAAAGATATTCTTTGTAAAGCTATATAAAAGTGCCTTGGGCACAAGTGTTAGTTCATGAGAATTGAAGTTGATCTTAGGCTATAGAAATTATCATTTGAGAATTGATTTGAGTTTCAAGTGTGTTTTGTATGTGAAATTTTGTAAGTGAATTAAAGTAGAGAATGGTGTTGCACTGTATATATCTTAGCAACTAACTTTGTGTGCTTCCAAGTGTCCATTTTCTTGAAACCTTGCATTGTGGATGTTTGATAGAAGTAGGTCGTTTATCCTTTCTTATGTGTGGATCTGCCAGTCTCAATTTTCAGTCAGTTCGGAAGCATTTTGTGATCTAATTTACTTTGTTTCAGTTGCAAGTCTTAATCATAAAAACCTCCTCTGTGAGAGAACATTTTAGGTCTTGTGCTTATCCGCTCAAAAAAAGGGCAGAATTCATTTCATTTATGCAACCTCCCCTTTGATATGAAAAGGTGTACATAACTATGAATTTTGCTTATAGCTTAGGGCTTAGGATAGCTTTTAGTTTTCAAGGATCTTCCCCTGCAAATTTGAAGAGAGGTTTATCCCCTTGTTCTGTTCAGTTTTGTGTTGTCTCGAAAGAGACAAATTAAAACACTAACAAGGTGAAGATGGGCTGGCCAATATCAGAAGTGATAAAATCACTTGTATATTGGCTACCTTTGAATCCAATTTGAGGGCTTGGATAGGTGATGAGAAAGTTGAATTGGTTCTGCATTCTTTAATTCAAGCTTCTCCCATGGATACCTCTGATAATAACAATTCGGCAGCCCAGCTTCAGCATTGTGCCTTGTTTACTGCAAGGGGTGAGGAAGGGTTTAACGTTGAGCAGAGAAATACTGTGGTAAGAGTAGATTGCCTGAGGAAATTCTGTAATGAAATGGCATTCATGTTTGTTAACCTGAAAGTAGTTCTCCAGGATAACTAGTTGAGAGTGTTGAGTGATTTCATAACTCCCAATTTCTCTGTATCTAGTGTTGTTCATGCTTAACTGAGAGTTCCTATGGAACTGGGCATGATGGCTGATTTAGGCAGTGGAGCAGTTTTTGCTACTAGTTTAGAGTGAATGTAGAGTTTTGTATGTTTTTGAAACATAAGAAGCAATATAGTTGTATAGTTTTTGTATGTTTTCGAAACATAAGAAGCAGTTTTTGTTATAGTTTAGAGTGAATGTATAGTTTTGTATGTTTATAGATTTATGTTTTTGAACATAAGAACTGACACAGTTGTATGCTCCTCAGTATTTTCTTTAAGGACACAGGCCCCAATAGAACCTGCATTTAATATATATACATATATATATTAAAATGGGAAGGGATATGACAATGTCAAGTCACTCGATAAACTAAGAACCTTAATTAAGCAACTCACCATTAATGATGCTTAACACTAAGTAGAGTAGGTAAGCAAAGGCCAATAGAGCTGAAGAGAAGAGTGTGAAGCAGAAAACCTTTAGAGATGATTAGTGATCCACTTTGAGTTAAGTTACTAAATCAATTTTTTTTTCCTTTTTGTATTTTAATTTTGAATATTTATGTATTTTAACTTTAAATCAAAATTGGGTCTTGTTTTTTTTTAATATTTTGTTTGCAGATACATTTGCTTTTTCATCTCACCATTGTGAAGGTGATTAGAATGTTGCTATAGACTCTCCTAGTCTTGGTGAAATTTAACAGACATTTGACAGCATGCTTGGTTAGATGAAGCAAGGAATTCATAATAGAAACCCTAGGTTGAGACTATATGAGCATATTAGGCCCATTGTGACATGGTGATGGAATGCCATGAACACATTGCTTCAAATGGAAGCCTATGCACTAAAATTGAAATGGTATGCACCAAGAACTAATAGAGTGTCCCATTTGAATATCGATAGATGAAGAAAAGGTTTATGATGGCCCTTCAAAAGATGTACAACACTAAAGAGGCATCCAGACTTCAAGAGCAATGGATCGCTTTTGTCAATCTTCATCCAACGTTTAACAAACCAAAGGCTAGGAAAAATTGGGCTACATTAGTTCAATATGACCCTATTGGATGGTGGACATTGCATGACAAGGATACGATGAAGTCGAGGATGCTTGCCACTCACCTCCTCTCACAAGTTGCTACTTCCCCTATTACAAAAAGGAATTGGTTCACAAACAACTTTATTTGGTATATCATGAGGAATAGGGTTACCTCTCAATGATCAAAGAAGTTGTTGGCTATGCATAGTGCCCTATGACTTCAAGATTGATGACACCTAAGTATCATTACACTCCAACCTCACATCACAATGTTGATCCCAAAGATGCCACACAAATTGATGAGACATAGAAGGAGTTGGTTAGATACCATTTGGTGAGGTGCTACCTCATATTAGGAGCAATTCAGACTCACTCCAATTTTGACGTAGGGTTAGCAGATGAAGATTAGGTGCAGCACCAGATTTTATATTTTTTTGTCATTTTGTAGTTGTAACTATTATATGATATAGATGCACATTGGCAATGAAAACAAAGCAATTTTGTTAAATTCTATGTCAACTCGTGAATACTTACTTCAGCTCTAATGTTATGTAATATAGTTTTATAATGTAATGCCTTATATATGAATAATTGATATTTCTAGGTTTCCTATGTTCTTTCAATTTTCCCTTTTGTTAATTGTTGACCCTTATGAAAGGCCTCTATTCCCTCCCGTCCCAGAAACATGTCTCATCATCCTCTGTCATCCATTAAAAAAGGCCTCCCATCCCCTACCATCCAATAAACATGTCTCACACATCCCCTATTGTCCCCATCCCAGAAACATGTTCACTTGTCACCTGTGTTCCCATCCCAGAAATGTCATGGAATGCAGCCCAATAACTATGGCATTATCCTTTGTATTTAAAAGATCTTTGTTGCATTGCTCCATAGCATATCCTTACCAATTCCTATGTTTATGCTGTCCTTTTGTGTTTACTTGTATGGAATCATCTTCCATTATTATAGGTCTTACCTTCTCTCAATTCAGTAGTTTGAAAAGTTAAAAACGATATTATGTGTTCACACAGAGTAATGTAATCTAGGTGAGTTAAGAGTGAATACTATGGATTCCATCTGCTCTTGTTAACATAATTTTCCAACTGATATATTTTGTTTGGACATTAATATTCTTGTATTTATGCACTCCAAATCAATTTTTTGTAAGATCAGATTATCCTTCAATCTCTTCCGAATTTTTAACATTAATATAAATCGAAGTTCAGAAACAAATGGGGCCGGTCTTCAATCTCTTCGAGGAGTATTTGGGCAAGACAAAATTCAATTACACTACAAGTTTTGTCCTTGTACAAAATTACCAAATTGGAATAGCAGCCAACAAAGGGTCATCTTCAACAATCTAAGATCACAACTACCTCATTTAAAATTTTAAGTCAACATTGGAGTTGAAGAGACTTACCTGTCAGATCTGTCAAATCCAAATCTTGCACCAAAGTAGAATGAAACTGCAAGAAGCCATGCATCACTGTGAACAGCAACCAATGATAGCCAATCCTTTTCTTGCATGCCATCTCTTGCAAAATTTATACCCAAAGCCGGCTCAGGAAGCTCTGGAGGGACCTCCTCAGCAGGAAGATTGACTTCCCATGTCTCGTTTGGAAATCCATAAAGGCACAAATTATCCTTGTCTGAAGAATATAGAACACAAATTTGTTAGTCATATTAAATGCAAGTTCATACAAAACTTTTACCAAACAATCATCTTCATGCATTTTGCAAAACATATTAAGCATTTTTAGTTTGAAAGTTTGCAAGAAAGAAAAACAAGATAGAACTGGAGAATATGTTTATTAGTTATTAGTCAACATTGATACATAAGATCTGTCCTCACCCCGGCCTTAACATAATCAACACATTTTGGAATTACAAATACATTAGATTAAAAGGTTTACATACTAAAGTAATCTCTACAGCATCTGTTAATACCGAATGAGATGTAATTCCCCTTCCTTAGAATAGTTCAATCCATAGTTGACATACTCAATCAGGATAAGATTTTCTGAAAATAAGTCAGTGGCATCAGTTAAAACTTAAGTTTACTTGTTTGGCATGTCTACTCGTTATCTCTAGCACCATCATCCTCTGACTTGGTTGAAAGCAAACTGACTCATTTAATTACCTCCACAGTGTTAGCTTGATCATAATATATTTAGATTTGATTCTTTATCAGACAAAATGTGGTGTCATTGAATGATACAATGAAAGATCAGTGTTCTGCGGGATGCATTACCAGGACCTAGACCCCATCTCAGCCATCCTGGAGATGGAGGTACTGGGACAGTACATGAGATCTTTAATGCAATCTATAAAGATGATCAAGGTTGGGCATGCAAGAAGAGAGAAAAATATAGTCACTAATTTCCTTGTGACTTCACTCCTGAATAAGCATTCAGGAGATGGAGAAACTCTTTTAAAGTGAAAAAATCCAATAACGCCCAACCACATTACTAAGCATTGGGGACTTGGCTCTCAGTCATCAACTAACAGTTATCTTTTTATTTGACCCCTTAGTCATGTTATTTAATTATCCATGGGGTTATATGTCAAGTTGATCTCCAGATTACCGAAGTTTGGCATAGGGATTTAATTTTAATCATTCCCCAAGAAGATTATTCCAGAGAGAATTGCTCCTTCAAAGTGGCCATTAATAATGTTTTTAAGATTCTATCAGAGTTTTTAAGCTTCCATAGTTCATCAGAAATAGAAGAAGTATTCTGGAAATGTGATATCAGATAGACAACATCCATATCACTGTTTTGATCTCATCTGTGATCCATCACCAGGACGAAGATGTAGCTATTATTATTTTTTATGCTGATATGATAGATGGGAATTCATATGCCTGAAACATTCTCGATAGTAGTAATAGATGTAGTACTTAATGATGACTGGAGAAAGGCCTGGGAAAACTCAAATCTCATTTGCATAATCTCCCTCAGTTCCCCACCGGTAATATTCAATGTAGTAAACAATTGTTGTACAGGTGTCATTGTAAATAGTGGCCAGTTATCTTTCATTTTTTCAACACAGTTTTGTTCATGTTACACAGAGATGCATACTGCCCCAAATGCTGTGTCCCCATACCCACAACCATTTCTGAGACGCAGGAATGGCAGGGAACATTCTCTGTCACCATGATTTTGGGGATGCTTCCTCTAAACAGGCTCCTTCAAAGCACACCATTGAACAATGAAATTTTATTTTTTTATTGCTGTTACTTGAAACAGTGAACATTGAACATTGAATCTTAAACTGCAAGCATTATGCAAATGTCTAAATTTGAATCTTGATGTCATGTACTGGTAAACTTGTAAACCCCCCCACCCCCCCAACACACACACACATATACATTCAATAAGGCATCCAAGTTGATATACAATTGTTAGACAGTTGTCGTAAATAGGGACCAGTTATCTTTTATTTTTTCAACACTATATAGATATAAAAAATGTAGCATACAATTACCATACAGGTGTCAAATAGTGGCCAGTTATCTTTTATATTTTCAAGACAGTTTTATCCATATTATACGGGGGCACGTCATCCCCCAAATGCTGTGTCCCCATCCCCACACCCATTTCTGAAATGCAAGGAACATTCACTCTCACCATTATTCGGAATGCTATATCCTTTGTGACAACAACTTGCACATATTTAGGGATTCGAATCATTTTCAGTTTACACTCGCTTTGTTTCTTTGCTTTTGCTTTTGCATTTTCATGTACTTTCACAGCATAGGTTTTTCTTACCTTGGTTCTTCTCTGCTCAAACTGGCTATACTTTCAAGTCCTGTTATTCTACTTTAGTCATTTGTGGATGTTAATCTAATATTTGTTTCTTTTTCCTAACAACCCATAGAGCCTGCTGAAATAATGAATTGTAAATGCTATCAAAAAAATTATAAACTAAGACCTCACAAATTGAAATGACAAAATAGCCTTTATTATGTGCAATTTAGCCAAACTTGAAAACATGTGGCTCAAGCATTTAGAAGCTCTAGTTTGTTTATGCAAGGGCGTCAAGATCACAATCCATTTTATGACATTCCGACATTCATTTCTGCAAACAGACAAAACTAACTTAGAAGATCTACAGCAATATCATCAAGTAGTGAGGCAGGTTCTTGAGCAAAAGACAACCTAACTAAATAACAGCTCCCAACTATACAATAGGTCCAGACATGAAGTCACTTCCAGACAATGCAAATTAATAGCCAAGATGACAATGAAGCACAGGTCTAAAATTCCCTGGGCGCTCTTTTACTGGGAATTGGGATGATGATCATACAGATCAGACCAAACTTTTCCAAATGCACAAGTAAGTTTTGTGAGTAAGCATGTACAAAGTGCTATATTCTAGCATATCTTACACAGTTTAGAGAATTGTCCAAAATCTTTGAACTGGCAAATTATTTTGCCTATGGACTTAAATTTCACTAATTCATTTCCAAACAACAGAAGTTCACTGGAAAAATAATGAAGTGTCAATTTGATAAATTTTCTACTATTGGATTGGTAGATTCACATTGTTTTCTGAAAACCAAAGTTAGACCAAGACCAAAGGCTTTTAGAGAATTTATATAAAACTCAGCAAACTCCATTTGTCAAAAGTACTCCTATACTCAGATAGCAGTCAATAAGCAGGTGCGTTGGGGAACAAAAAGGTGAATCAAATTCAGTGCAGATATGTGTTTCTCAACTAAAATCTCCACTTGTCCCTGTCATCATAGCCACTCCTCTTGTGCTACTAAACAATGAAGCATTTCCCTCTCATTCCCTCCTGAAAATGAGGCATTTCATTGCAGTGCTCCATATTTTAATTTAAATCTCCTATTGAACCTTTCTCCAAGAACTACAAATTGTCTTCTGTTAGATCCTTTCAGCAAATGGATTCCTTGTCTATGCTAAAAGAGCCAGCATATGGCTTACAAGAAACTACAACTACATTTTTGTCATATTACAATAGAATTTTAAATACTCTAGTAAATAAAGCTAATATAATAAAGGTTACCATGTAAAATAGCTTATTTCACATCAAAAGGGGACCAGTCATAAAGGTTAACTAATTGTGCAGAGAATCTATGAAAGAACATATTCCATATCCAAAAGCAGCATTAATACTGCCTTTGGAAGTCCTTTGGACCTGAGTTGACATACACACTTATTCGGAAAAAAATCCTTCCCTATTAAATGTATAGTTATACCATTAGAAATGCTATTTAATATAAAAAAATTATCTTTATGTTTTCCTTCTAATGTTTTCTTCTTGCCTTCTTTGCTGTCCAAATAATTCAAGCGTCTGTTTCTCCACGAGTTTAAAGATTTTAGTCATCAAACAAAAAGAAAATCAGATTTCAGATTTGGAATTTCAGCTATCAGTTTTATATTACATCATGATCAGAAGAATAGAATCATAAAACACTTCAGACATACTAGAAATGCTATTTAATAAAAAAAATATCTTTATGTTTTCCTTCTAATGTTTTCTTCTCGCCGCCTTTGCTGTCCAAATAGTCCAAACGTATCTTTCTCCCGGAGTTCAAAGATTTTAGTCATCAAACACAAAGAAACTCAGATTTCAGATTTGGAATTTCAGCTATCAGTTACATATTACATCATGATCAGAAGAATAAAATCATAAAACACTTCAGACATATGTGGCTTTAAGTTAAGACTCTTAGGTGATACGCCCCAACTTCTACTGTACCATCAGTTTTCAATCAGATTACAATAACAGATTTCTGGCCTTAAAAAAACAGCAAATTTTGTTAAAAACAAGAGTATCAGAGCCACTTCATGGTCATATGGCCATACATGCAAAGTTTAGATAAGAGGGCATTCCAAAAATATATATGATAAATTTGAGACAGCTTAAGATTCTTTCATATTAAACATCAAAGAAAATACAATTTGAAGGTCACAAACCCAGTAGGCCTTAGGAGAATAAATGGGAACTGGAATGAAAAAATGCCATAGATTATACTTAGGTCATAGCAGTATCTGCAAGATTAAGAGGTTTCAAAGCAAGCTGCTATGACAATGGATCAAATAATTGAAGCAGAGAGATATTCACAGTGGGTTAAGGGTTGCCCATCCCCATGCCCTCAATGTAAAAGCAAGAATTAGGTAGTACAAATAAAGTGACATTCGGAAACATCAAGGAATCTTGTGTCTAATCAATCTAATGCCAAATCTAACCTAATTCTTTGAGAACCTATACCTTAGTGATGTTATAATGCAATACATTGAATAAACCATAAATATAGAAACAGTGAATATCAGTAAAGCATGTCTGCAATATGCACAATGAAACCATAAATGATGAAGCACATGGTTTGCCAAAATTAACATGAAACCAAGTTTGTCTCTGATGCTTCTTCACAAAAAAGTAAACCAGTCAAGTCTAACAGCAAAAAACAACAGAAAAGCTATGTTGCCAGTTCAGGTTCGGCAGTTCACTGATTTTGTTTTTCCTGGGTTTGCTACAGCTGGATTTGACTGTACAAAGAAAATATAAAATACTAAAAACATATAAAAATATTCATACTAACAATAATATAATATAATTGGATGGAGAGCGAGCAATTCTAGATGAGCGGTGAAAGGAAGATGTAGGCTAACAACAAGCTGCGAAAGGATGTTTCAGGTAAGTGGTTTTCTTTGGTATCAAACAATGGAATTTCTTTTGATCCACTCAAGAACGGAGTTCTTCAGTCTTCTACTGCTCAAGCAGTGCCGAATGGAAAAAAGAACACTGGGTATGTGCCTTTAGCGGTAGTCAAGGCATCCTCAATCGACCAAGTGCCTTCAGCTTCGGAGCCAAAAATCTTCAATGCATGCAAAAATGCCTCATGCCCTTTTCACAGCTATGGTGACTTCTGCGAAAGCCAAAAGGAATGCTCTAACTCAAATCTAGGGTTAAAAGACAAATTTGAGGTTTTGTGGACCAACATGCCTTCTAACAGGTATGGGGAAAACATCTCATTGATCCTTGAGCCTCCTCCTTGCCCTCCTACACTGGAATCTTCTTTTAAATTCACTATGGAGGATTCAAAGATTACATTGACTGCTGAACCTGTTAATTTTTATTTCTAACAAATATATCAATGAGTTTTCTGAGAAACTTGGATCCAGATCCATTGTCATCAGAAATATGGGGAAATGCCCCCATATGGAGGATTTTTTGGCATGGAGCAAAGAGAATTCATGCAACTTGGAGATTCCTTCAATAGAAATCCTAGATCATGGATTCTTTCTAGTCATCTTCCATGGCCCTTGGTTTTACAGAAAATCAAGTATGTTCATGACTTCTTGGACTCCCTTCTTCAATCATGCCAATGTGAGAATGACCAACATTCCAATTTCGCTATGATTATACCATCTTCCCCCAATCTTGCAAGATTTTGGTCTCTTTAAAAGTTGGTAAAATCATCAAATTGGAGGAGGACCAAATTGATAAGCCAAAAAGATTTTCCAAAATTTGTGCGATGATCAACATTCCTAAGCCTATTACGCAGATGGTCAAAATCAATTCATCATATGGCTCATGAATGCAATATTTCAATTATGAGGGCCTTCGAGAGCATTGTTTCAGACGTCATCAAAATGGGCACAAAATCACTCGCTAAATCTACAAAGTTTGTTTCAATTTCCAAGCTTTTAACCTCAAAAAATGGGTTTGTAAGAAAGATAGCCCTGATGATGACTTTGTTTGGTGAAATAACAAAATATTCACCCCCGCAACCCTCCTTCAAGATGCGGTTGCTAGTTTTACTTCAGCCCATGCTGTTTTTCCAAGTGACAAGGCCCTTGGCACTATGGTGGTTTTCTAGGACAATCAACAAATTTCTACTAGCATGAAAGATCACAAGCAATATAGCAATTGTTTTTCAAATGGTTATGATCACCTTTATCAAGCTTTCTCTAGGAAGTATGAATTTCGCCATACTGAACTCATGGAGCATGAGGATGAATTGGTCTCCATCATTTTTACCTCCATTTCTCAAACTGCAAGCAAGATATCAAAGCCAAATAATGGGTAGTCTAGTAACAATGAGGTAGGAGATCTGAGGCAAAAAACTAAGAATGGATGCACAAGATTCAATGGATGATGGTACAAAATGAACAATGGAAGCTCTCCTCACCAAGAGCAAACATAAGCAAAAAACATAAGTTCCTTTTGTCAGCAAACATCTTTGTTAAGTTCTTTCTTTATGCATGTAAGGTTGGGTTGGTTGGGTTTTCAGTTGCGATCCTTTTCTATGTATTGTCTCTTCTAGAGTACGTCAACTCCTAATTTTTTTCTCTTCTAGATTATGATATTTTACATGGGAATGGGCCCTCGCCCCACATCTTGTTGATCAAAAAAGAAAAAGAAAAGCAATAATCTAATATATAAATAAAATAAGTTAACAATAAAGAAATAATAAATATATACATAAGTAACTAATCTAAATATAGTTAATGTATATTATATAATACATTAATGATAACGTATAAATATGAAGGTGGCTCAAGCTTTAAGAAAATAAATTAATCTTTACTTCATCCTTGTTTTCATGCCCTTCTATGAGGAGTTGCAAATTGCAATGAAGGTGGTGAGGCTCAAGACATTGAAATAGAGAATAGCTTTTAATGGCCTCAACACAAAATATAGATTTGGAAGAACTTTTAAGCAATGCAACGAGATCACTTACCTAGCCAACACAAAGTTTTGGGAAAGGATATTGTGCAAGGGTCGGTTTCACCTAAGGTCAATAATGATATTTCAACCCAATTCATATTGAAGCTTGAAGAACACATCTGAGACAAAGTGGCAATTAGGATGTTGGTTGTTTTCTTTATCAAGCCTAAGTATAGAAATAGTCTAGAGGCGATTTTGGACTATGCAAAGCTCACAGCAGGTAGGGTGACCCCTAATTCCTATGTGCCTATTGCAGTGCACACATCACTTCTCAATAGCGTCTAAATTATGATGATAGAGCTAGAAGAAATTGAGTGTCACTTAGCCTTCGGCCAATGGAAGCTTCCTTCATCAATCAATTGAGCTCAAATGTGTGCTCCTTTCCAAAAAGCACCAGGCAATGATAGCATCAAAGCCCTAATTCATTTGGCTAAGCTGTAGCCTCTAGTAGTGGCAGAGGCTATGGGGGTGGCAACATGCGTGAAGCTAATAGTTAAGGCCTAGCAAAGGATACATCTGCTTAGGAGGATTAATACTAGTATCTGGTATGTCAGTATTCTTTTGGGTCTTCCAATAGAAGTCTATGTACTAGAATATACTAGTTTCTTATCTCTTCAATCTTCTATTGTGATAGTAGTAGCCTAAGGAAGATGTATAGTTAATTGCTAGAAATATTATGCAGGTCTAGCTGGTCAATGTATTGTACTTCAGCTTTGCTCTAGTCTTGAAATAGACTGGCATTTAGTTGTGACAACTAACAAACTAACTACCTAGGAATCATGCAATAAAGCTAGATAAGATAAGTTCTAGAAAAGCCAACTAAAACTTCTAGAAGGAATCTTATATCCTAAGTAAACTTAATCATGTGAATAAGTCCCCTAAGTCCCTAGCAAAACAAATTACTAGGTACAAGACTTTATATTCACACCAACAAATATTATGATTAATAATAATCACTTCTGCACAAGGTTTCAGAACCAGGTTTTTGCTGCTGCCATTCAAAACAGGCACATTTTTGCTCTATCTTTGTTCAGCTGCTCCAATGTCTAATCTGTGCTGTCAATGCTAGGAAGATCCAAGGATGCAGATCCTGTCACTTTCGTTTGCATTAATCTCAGCATTGAGCTGGAATACAGGCCATTAGATAAACCCCAATCCTCCACATCACACTGCTCTGCCCTGTGGTTTGGGAAAATACCAATGGGAAATCACTACATGGAAAATCACTAATGAAGCAGTGGTTTCAGACACTTCAGCATGATTAAGACTTTGCAAACATTCATGAAAAGAAAATTCAGCTTAACTGTGATTTAAAAATATATATTTTTTGGTTTGTGGTCTTTCCAGGATGTGCTCTGGGCATACCGAGGCCAGGCCAAACCCAGCATCTGAACCTACAACAATTGTGTCTGGGTATGTCCAGTATACTGCATATACCCAGTAACACAGCAGAAAAGATATAATATGTTGCTGATTCAGAACATTAGTAGCTTGTATAGATGCTTAAATAGAATATATTGGGAGCCTTGAGATTGTAAGTATCTGTATCATTGAGAAGTTGAAAAAATACTAGAAACTGTAAGTGATACAGTGGTCCAGTGTCCAGACAAATCTGCCACTGTATTGAGAAAACTTGTTCAATGTGGACTTTAGAATAACACATATGGAGTACTCCCAAAAAGATGGATGGATCTGTTATACTTACAACCAGACATTTATGACTCATACATGAAATTTGGGAAAGGAAAGCATTTAAATGTTATCATAGGTTTGATACTTGGTTCAAACAGTGGTCTTTCAGACAGCAAAATTGCCAAACTGCTTGCTAAGGTTAAATCACATTTCATTTTTCTATGTAATTCAAATACTAGCCAAGATAAATGCAGAAATTAACAAGATAGAAAGAAGTGCAAGAGCTACTGATATAAACATATAAGCATTCAAGAACCCACCTTGTGGGCTGCCACCAGATACAAGCAAGAAATACTTCAACGTCAAACACTCCAATTTCTTTGGGATCAAAGCAAGTCCAAGAGTGGGTGGTGCTATAGTATCTGACTATGTGCTGTTTCCAGCTGTGAAGATACAGCACCATGCATACCCAGCAACAAATAAACTTTACAAGGTACTCAAGTTAAACTAAATTTTCATCCTAGAAAGAACTAATCTCAGGATACTGGAGTAAAACGTTAATTTAACAAAGATTATCATGTCAACTTGCTTGTCCCAAATGCAAAAAATATTAACTCATCAAAGGATCACTATAAATAGGCCTTGGCCTTACAGAAGTATGACTTTTAAATTGATTTCTATAAATACCCTATATGAGACTAAAACACTGCCAAATGCAACATCTACACTGACATAAATGTAGAGTTAAAAAGTTAATATTACCCCACACACAAAAAATGTAAACTCATAAAAAGTAAATATACATATGACTAGGCCTTAACATATTAGGCCTTTCAAATTGATTTTTCCACACAGTGTGTGTAAGACTAAATAATAAATTCCGTGGCCAAGTACAGCATCTACACTGACCTCAAAAGTCCACTAGGCCTGATTTCATTTCCATGTATTCTTGAAAAAAGAATCTTCCTTATGTGCAATTGGGTCCTTTACATGCAGTTCTATTTGGTTTTTATTTCAGATGTTTTTTCCTTCTTTTTCCTGTTCAAATAATCTAGATCCTTTTCTTCTAGAAATTTGAGTTTCAAGCTTCAGTTTTGTAGTTTCAGTGATCAGTTGTCTGTCTTACAAGAATTCGCTTTAATTTTCTACAGCTAATTCTTAGGTTCCCAAATTCTTCTGGAACAGAGTCTTCATTTGACAGCAGATTTATTTTGGTATGATAAACAAAACAGAAAGTTCTCAAGGAAGGCCCATGGTCCTGGAGAAACAGAGGACTATTTTAGCAGAGTCCAACAATTACAATGTTATATTAGCATCCCACATTGATGTATGTTAATCTTTAAAGGTGTGTCTACAGGTGGACATAAAAAAAACGCATTTCAGAAGAAACAGTCCCAAAAGACAAATAATGAGTTTGGCATCAACTGTTAAAATATTGCAACAAAACTTTCAAATGTAATGATTGCACATTTTTTGGACACACTACTAGAGTTTGAATCAACAGAATGAAACTGTTAAAAGAGCTCCATTATTTTCTCATACTGATTAGGAATATTTTCCATCAAAGCAAGAAATCTGAAGAGAGGAAGGTGGCTTCCAAAAGGTCAAAGATAAAAAGAGAATGAGAAAGTAAGCCAAAGGTTCAAAACTGTTAACAAAAGTACTGACAAATCTGTTCATAGATGAGAACACAATTTGAAAAGGGCACTCCAGAAAGTATCATCAGAAAAAACCTCCAGTGGATTCACTGAATTGTCAGAATACTGTTTTCAATAAGGAAGCATTTCCTCCTCAAATGGGGAACCAATGTTTGAACATTCAAGCAATATTAGTCTCCTGAACTAACTCCAATTGCAAAGGTCTAAAGGAAAATTAATAATAATAAAAAAGATATGGTTGTAAGAGCCTGCTCTAAATACCCCAAATGCCAAATGCTCCTGGTGCTCTTGTAATTAGATTTAAAAATCAATTAAGCTAAGTTCAACTTCTCACTATGTTCAAGATAGCCTCAAATTTATCCCTGATAAGCTTAGAATTCAAACTTTGGCATATATCCAAATTTCTTTTCATAATTAATGTACTTGTAAATCAACTGATCCCATTTACAAACCTAGATTTAAACCCCACCATGCCATATTTTCCTCCACCTCACTAATGTAGCCATACATGGCAAGGTTGTGGTGTAACGATTATGTGAGCATGTTACGTACATAATCTAATCTCTATAGAAACCTTAGGTATCCAAGATTTGCCAAACAAATTATAAAACACAAATGATGCATTGATCTGAATATTTTATATTCTATGAGAATATTGGCTTTGTAAATTGAACTGACTGTCTTTTCATGATCTTGACTTGAATATTTTATATTCTATGTGAATAGTGATTTAGTAAGTTTAACTGACTGTCTTTTCATGACATGAAAAGACAGTTCAAATTACTCAGCCACCATTCAGATAGACAATAAAATAAAATAAATATGCAACTCAAATCCACTTTCAAACACTCCAAACATGATGATTTTCAGGAAGAATGAAGTATACAATTTTATACATGAGCCTACAGAAGTTTCAGATGGTTTTCAGTGATCCAGACACCTTGGAATTTAACACAGCTGAAAAAGGTTCCTAAGAAAAAAAGCAAAAGAGAAAATAGTAGTGTCAGTGCAAATTCTGCCAGAAACAAACAAGATACCAGTTACACTTGTGTCATGACAATTTCATATTTATCATGACAGTTGCAGAAGAAAAATAGCTATTTTTCCCTGATCTATGTGCTGATTTTTCATTTTCCCCCTATCAATCAGAAAAAATGACTAATTGCTGCAGAAGAGACCATGATCGTATACACAGAAGACAAAACAGACTAAAATTAAAAAATGACATATTTGGTTAGCCTTAGGTATTTAGATTCAAGATTAACTTTTCATTGGAGTCAATAAATCACCCCTCACAGGAAAAACTTTGGCTTAGATATCATGACAAGAGTCTATTCCATCAAATTCACCTGCAGCTTGCACCTGGCCTCAGGCGTTGAGGTAATGCACACCAAGAATTGGATGTAATACATTTCTCAATTTAAGAAATGATATCTATCAAATATTTGAACTAGGAAATCCATTACAGAAGCCCTATTCATTTACCATGACTTACTTAATTCAAATAATAATTATTTCGAAAAGAAGCAGCAATCTATAACATTAGAATAGACATTTATCACTGAAATTTATCTCAATAAAAGAGACTGTACTGATGTAAATTAAAGTAAGTAACAGTGATGTCTTGAGGTGAATTTCAATAATAGGGCATTCCATTATCCATCTGACACTGAATTTTTTTTCAAACTAACAGTCTATCTTAATTAAACCCTGAAAGGTAGTTAAGCCATATTTAAATCTAAATTCGCATGTAAAACAAATTTAAAAACCTAAATAACATACGCAAAAAACAGCAGGCACCAAAAACATGTAACTAAATTTCTGTCGAGTGGGAGTTACTATTTCCATAATTAATACTTTTTTGAATTGGTAAATTGCCTCCTCGCGAGAAACACTTGGCATAGATGCCACAGTATCAAATCCAACAAATTCACCCAGATGTACCTGGTCCCAGCTGTTGAGATGTATCACTAATTGGATGTAGCATACTACTCAGTTTAAAAAGGCCTAACCAGGAATCAGATGTAATCTGTTGCCCAATTCAACACAAGAAACGTATTATTCTGAGATTTGGATGAGGAAACCGATAATGAAAGCCTCATTGATTTACCACATGAACCAGTTACCAGAATTTACTTTAATTATATAATTATTATTTAAAAAGTAGAAATATAGAAACAATATGTGGCATCAGATTAGCCATTTATCACTGGAAATTTATCTTAAAATGTTGAGGTAATTTTATGTCAGTAACAATTCTATGTTGAGATCAATTTCAATATGACTGCAGTAACTTAGCCATCAGAAACGCAAATTTATTAAAATATCAATCTATGTGAATTAAACCCTAAAAGGCAATTGGGCCATATTTGAGTTAATTTTCAAATACAACAATTTTTAGAAAACCAACCTGGATCGCACTGCTGATAAAACTCTTCCACATCTGCAAGAGAAATTAATCAGAATTAAAAAATAACCACCTGATGCATCTGATCCCTAACCCTCAAATAAAATCAAAACAGATAAAAGGAAAAATTCCAAATTTTAAAAATAAGATTTGGGTTACTTACCGACGGTTAGGGCTTTAATAATTCCAGCTCGCCGGCCCTTAAAATCTCTGAACACTTCTTCGACTGACCTCTGATTGTATCCTCCTTCCATTCTTTTGCTGTTTATTTTTCTCTTTCTTAAAATAGCTTTGCCAGATAACTGCCAGTTCTTATCGGCGGCAGAAAAATTATTGCAATTTATGTGAAATTTTTTATGGTATCAACCTTACAGTTTAAGTTTGGTTTGTGCGTTCAGGAAAAAAAAGTACTATCGGAAACAAGGGCTAAGGGCTGAAAGTTCAAAGCTTTATAGGATGTACATATGAGGGGTTCTAACAGTATTTAAGGGACCTTTCTTTTTTTAAAATTATTATTTTTATTTTTGGGGCTAAGAATTTAATTTTGTTGTTTTGTGTTGTAGCTAATTTATTGGTAGATTTATAGAAGTGATACATCCAATCCTAAAAAAATATTAAATGTGAAGGTAATTTAAAGTAGTAGATTTTTTAAAAATAATGCATAAAGAAATAAAAGTAAAGGTAAAGGTTGTTTTTAGGTCATGATTAAGTAGATGTTAACTTGGTGGATGATTATTTTGAAATTCGATTTTTTAAAGATATCATTTAAATTTGTTTTTTAGGTTTTAATTATGTGAACGCGTTAACAAAAATAAATTAAAATATATTAAGATGTCCATTTATATTAAATTAAATTTATTTTTTAGGTTTTAATTATAATTAAGATGTGAGCTTGTTAACAAAAACAAATTAAAATATATTAAGATGTTGATATATATTAAATTAAATTTATTTTTTAGGTTTTAATTACATCCAAAGGACAGATGTGAGCATGTTAACAACAAAAATTAAAATATATGAAAATGTCGATATATATTAAATTAAATTTGTTTTTTAGGTTTTAATTATGTCCAAGAGGCATAATTACAGATGTGAGTGTGTTAACAAAAATAAATTAAAATATATTAAATTAATAATGAAAAACATATGAATCCGTGTGGACATATATTAAATTAATAATGAAAACATATGAATTTGTGCCAACCAAAAATAATAATTGAATTGAGAAAAAATCTAAGAAGAAGAAGGTGCAACAATAATTTGAGGAAGAAATTAGTGATAATGAAACAAGAAAGTTTGTACATTTTAATACTTCTAAAATAATTCTTATCAAAAATATTTTATTATTAAAATAAATAAATCTAATTAATTAAAAAAAAGTTACTTAAGAGGATTAAATTATAAATTATATATTATATATTATAAATAAATAAGATTTATCAATTAATTTGTATTCATTTTGTAACATAATTTTTTTTATGAAATTAGTATATGATAAAATTGCATAGGCGCCTGAGTTGATATCTCTCGACGTCTCTTAAACTGATATCATTTAAATTTGTTTTTAAGGTTTTAACCTAGTGATCAAGCTCATTAACATCTTTTAGAGAATTGTTAATCAAATATGATGTGGAGATTATGGATTTGTTAGATTACCAATCTTAATTATTGATGTGCTAATTGTATTGATATGTTAATAGTCAATATAGATAAATTAGAGTATGCAAGTATAAAATGAAAGTTGATTATATTAAGTAATGTTGCAAATGATCTAATCCTAGTGCAAATGATAACAAATATTATTAAGGGGATGGGGAATGAGGGTAGGGAAAGAGGGGTTCTTTGTATTCATAGTAGTGTTAGTAATCATCGGTGTGGTGTGAATAATATAAACAATATGTATGTCAAATTGTTATGCTTCATATACATTAATTGAGTACAAAATATATTGTATAATCATGTTTGTTATGGGTGCTATTGAAATCATTCTCTTAAAAAAAAAGTCTGTAACATATACTTGTGAGAATTTAATTTGGTTGTCTTCATGTTGTACCTAATTTATTGGTTGGTGTATAGAAGCGATACATCTTGTAGACATGTAAAATTGACCTAACACATATCACACACCCTAAACAACATCGAACAACATCGAGATCATCCTGAATCATCTCGCAACATCTCGAAATCATCTTGAATCATCCTGTAACATCTCATAAACATCCCACAATGTCTCGCAACATCTCAGAAACATTAAACAACATCAAACAACATCCAAAACCCTAAATTCCTCTATTAATTGAATAATACAATATTGTTTAATTAATTCACTTGTTCATCATTTCTAACGGATTAAATAAATTCCATTTATTTAATAAAGTCTTAAAAACCCTAATTTTGCTATTAATTAAATAAAACAACATTATTTAATTAATTCACGTTTCTATCATTTTGACCAATTAAATAAATTACATTTATTTAAAGAAGTCCTAATCCCACTTTATTTCGTCTTAATTGATTAAATAACACCAATTATTTAATTACGTCGCTAAACACCTCATTCCCCTAAGTTAAATTAAATTATTAAATCATAATAATTTAATTACGACACTTTCCCTCCAAATTTTGAATAATTAAATCAACCTATTCAAATCATTTATCAAAAATCAAATCAAACTAATGCAACTTTATTTGCAAAAGTCAAACTTGATTTGCACATTCAACTCCAAAAAGGAATTAATTAATTAAATCAATTAATTCATATTTCACACCCACTTTCTGATTGAGCAAATTACGATTGTTGACCAAGCAATCTAATTTGTTGACTAACCAATCTATTTCCTAACTAAGCCACCTAAATCTTGACTAGTCAATCTAAATCCTGACTAATCAATCTAATTCTTGACTAACAAATCTATTCCTCAATCACACAAATTGTGTAATCTACTTTGCACAATCTTATCATGTCTAGATCCTCTCAACACCTTTTGGTCATTGTTCTTGATCCAACATTGTTGAATCCTAATTGTCCATTTCAAATCTCATTTTCTATATAAGAAACCTCTTTCCTCACAAAAAAAGGTGGGTCAGAGAATCAACATACCTTATGCAACGAAATACTGTCGAGATCACCATTGATATAGCTTCAACCTTTCTTCAATCAACCAACACGCATCATTCATTTAAGCTTTGCACACGAACTATGGAAGCTTCGTAGTGATAAGAACAATCCAACATTAGGCGAATACACTCCAATACAAGATAGTAACACTTTGCTTTCATTTACATTCAATTTGGTATTCATAGATTTCCTAATGTGTTTTCAATAGCTTAGTTTCATTTCGTATGTGTAGGATTAGATCTTAGATTATGTGTTTGATCTTAGCTTAGATCCTAATTTCAATTGCATTTAATCTTGTTTGCATCTATGTTTTTCCCCCCTCACACATTCTGACACGCCCAATAGGACCCTTGTCCCATACACTAATGTTTCTATGAGCCATTTTAAAGTTATAGGTCCTGGAAGCACATTTGAAAAAGTTTTCACACACTGTCCCAAAAAATTTTGCAATTGCCTATCAAGAAATTTGTGCACTTGACTCTGAAAACTAAGCATCTACCTCGAGAACTATGCACTTGATAGTGTTTCTGCGCACTTGCTTTTATTTCCTTGCATTTGACTTATGACAGGGGTGCACTTGCTCTAAAATTTGAGCATTTGATTCTAATAGGGGCGCATTTGATTGTGATTTCTTAGCACTTGCTCGGATAGACCAATGCACGGAATCTGCATTTTTGCAATTGATTTTTTGCTAACCTATGTTTGTTTTTTAATGTGTAACAAGAGCTAACATATTTGTATGCAGTCGTAGCACTCTAGATCTATAGATTTTTTTTATTAAAGTTAGGAATGTTTATTTTGGTGCATAAAAAGAACAAAAACACTTTGTTTTATTACTCTTAAAATGAACCCTTCCAAGCTTTCTCAAAATAGGAATTGTCATTTGGTGCTTTAAAAAGAACAAGACAAATGCACACTTCATTTTGGTGTTACTAAAAATTGAACCATTTCAAGATTTTTTAAATTAGGAACTCTTATTTGGTGCTTTAAAAAGAACAACACAAATGAGCCTTTCATTTTGGTGCTCTTAAAAATGAACCATTTCAAGTTTTTCTAAGTTAGGAATTATCAATTTGGTGCATAAAAAGAATGAAAAATTTCAATTAAGGTGCTCTAAAAATGAACTCTTTCCAAGTTTTCATAATTAGGAACTTTGATTTTGGTGCATAAAAAGAACGCAAAATGATTTCCATTTTGTTAATGCACGCTTGTTTTACTTTTGTTAACCAAGTTAGAACCAGGATTGATTTCTTAGAAACACTCATATTTGGGCTTAAAAATGAACAAAATGTTCTTTATGTCTTGCACTATTGCTATCTTAAGTGACTAATATCTAGAATACTTCATATTGGTGCAATTAAAAAGAACAAGTTGTTTATTTTATTCACATATTTTCGGGGATAACATCGCTCGAGGTGCTTAAAAAGAATCAAACTGCTATGAAGTGTTTGTTGTGCATTTAATGTTTGGTAAGCTAGATGGTTGTCTTCTCCCCTTGCACCTTTTCCCAATCTTGGGTGAGTGAAAACATCTTGAGCTTTGCACCTTTCTTTTCAAGCATACCTTTTTAGAGGGCATGCCTATTGAGAAACATCCTGTGCTAGAGAACTCATAGGCGACCCAAGCAGTACTTTCGTTCTGGACCACTATATAAATATTTTGTGGGTGTGAGGAAAGTTCATCATCCCACTGGGTGTTGCTAGCCTATGCCGACATATTCTCCCTCAATATCCTTATGATGCGTAAAAACCTATAAGGGTTGGGAGGTTCTTAATTGAATAAAACGCTGCATGTATAGGGGCTTGAAAATAATATCCCTAGACCATTATTAAGAGCCAAATTGTTTTAGAAGCCACCCTATTATCGAAAAATATTCTTTGAAAGTGGTGCATCAAAATTTACTTCTGAGGAGTTACTTGCCATGTTCGACTACAGGCTCGCACCATAAGTTGCATGTAAAATCATCCCTTCAGGGCATGAGGTAGGCCTACATAGAAGAATGGTTTCTATCCACTAGTGTTGTAAATGTTGGTTTATGTTAAACTTGCCAAAATACATTCAAAACAATTTGACATCAAACTTTGTGCTTGATCTAAAAAGAACACATCCAAACAAACACTGAACATGATGGTTGAATTGCAAACCCTTTGACTTAGTGTATACTTGTGAAAGAAGCCCCATGTTTGCACTCCTTGAAAGGATTTTTCCTTAAAGTTTTCTGAATATTTTGGATTTTCTTTTAGGTTGTATTTATCAAAGTAAACATTTGGGAACTATGGATTGGGTGTCATGATTTCACAACTTGAGCTATAGACATGAAGGTCACACAAGTCCATGCTTTTTGAGTCAGTCCAAGTGTTGTTTTATCACTTGCCATACTCCAAACACAGAGAAATTGAGAGAAAAAAACTAAATTTAAACTTGCAAAAATCCAGGAAAAGATCGTTCAAAACTGGAAACAAAACACACAAAAACCACATTGGCACAAAATTCCAATGCAAGTTATCACAATTTCTGAGCAGTTGCCAAAATTTCATTGCATTGGCACAAAATTCCAATGCAAGTTATCACAGTTTTTTAGCAGTTGCCAAAATTTCATTGCATTTGCACAAAATTTTAGTGTAGTTGCCACAATTCCTAAGCAATAGCCAAAATTTCATTGCATTTTCTCTTTGTCCCAGAAAAGCTACTAATGAAAATCAATTGCATGTGACAGAAACCGAGCACTTGCTATGGGAACCACACACTTGCTTTTATTCCCTTTCATTTTCTTCTGAGAAACTGGTGCACTTGCTACTAAGATCCTTGCATTTGCCAAAAGATGCTCGCTTTTTCCTGAGAAAACATTGCATTTGACAAAAACACACAAACAGTTGCACTTGCCATTCCAAATCACACTTGATTTCTGAAACTGAAGCACTTGACACATTTTTGGCCACACTTGATAAATATGGCCATTTTTGCTCACAATCTTGTGTATTTTGCTTGGAAACCAACAGTATTGCTTCATCTTACTAAAACTTGGGGAAAACAAACCGAACTTTTTTATTAGATCATTGTTCAAACAAAACAATTAGAAAACCAAATAAATCATATAGTCCCTCATCCATCATTTCCATCCTACATATTAGAAATCAAAATCAAACAAACCACTAGGATCATTACTTCACTCAGACATCTATGATATCAACAGTTATTTAGAACTCGCAGATAGTTCAAGTAAGCTTTTCTGCAACATATCCTCTAGACAAGGAAGTGAAATATCGACCCTAGTCCTCAACATTTTGGCTTCCAAAAAGTAGCACCATTCCAAAACAACACTCAAACCTTAGGGTCTTGAGCTTCATAGCAACCATCTCAAAACACCATCACATCTTATGACCATCTAGTGATCGACTGCTCCAGTTCAACAACTGAACCTTACACCAACAATCATACAGCCACACTTCGAAATGATTGAAGGAGCAAAAACATATATCATTAGCAGTTTAAGGAGCTTCATATTTGAGACAAAAGAAACACCCAACCAATGGAGAAATGCAACGAACATCTTAGATAAAGAAAAGGAGAAAGTAGACCTAGTAGTCGGAAGACCTGTGTTACCACCTCCCACATGGCAATAGGTATGATCCTATTATAAATATAAACCGAGTGACCTTATGATAGGGTATGGAGCATCAAAACATCCCCAAAACATGTTGATATATTACCCAAATTACTCTTATCAAGGGTCACAACATCAAATAGGGAAACAACATCAAGGGTTTCAAAATCACCATCAAGGAATAAGTCTAAAACATCAAATCACCCTAAATAAAATTGAGAGAGATCTTGAGGAACTTAAACAAAATTGAAATCTGACATATCGCCAATGCCACGTGCAACATCATAACATTACATATCTGCAAAAAACATACATCATTCCACAAACACTCAATATCCACATCAACAAACACTTCCAATATCTACAATATCAAGGAGTTCCACAACACCAAGGTGTACCTCAAACTCAAGATCAAAGGATTCCTCAAGTTCAATATCAAGGTGCACCCCACCCTCAAGGTACCTACAACACACAAAAAGGACTTAACCCTCCTTATACACAACATGGTTATGAAGGGTCCACGCCTTCACAAAAACCCACCTATGATCGAGCGAACATCATCGGACAATAAGGTTATAACATCCTTCCAAACCAAATGAACACACCTATTGATGATATAACCTTGTAGTTACAAAATAACAATCAAATTAGTTACCAAAATAGTCAATTGTTCACAACCAACAAAAAAATCAAGAGAAGACAAATCAGGGAGGTCAATAGAGGCAATACAAACAACCAATAAGGAAATTCACCCCTTTGGGAGAGACCTTAGAGGTGATCATGCATAGACTAGTACAATAAGACCTTATCAAAATCAACGATAGTCCAACTTATGGTGAACCAAACTTTAAACCCCCTGGGTATAGATTGTATGAATGATGTGAATTCCACAAAATCAAAGGTCATGATACATTAAAATGTGTTACACTCAAAAATATCATCCAAGACCTTGTTGATCAAGGAGAAATAGCTATTGAAAATGACATTTAGGGCTCAAACACTAGTGACAACAATGATAATGTCTCAACCTCAAAAGTTGAAAACAACGATCAAGAGCTATCTATCACTGATCACATTGACAATGTCTCTACATCATCCAGTGAGCAAGAAGACATAAATCAAGAATTTAATCCCAAGAACGATCAAACTCAATCACCCAAGTCTAGCAATGATCTGGTCTAAATATATTGACATCATCCAATCTCATGGCAGTTCATATTGATGGTCAAGAGACTCTTAATCCAACACATATGCCAAATGCAGAAAATCTAAGCAGAGAGTTATCACCCATATATCCACATTTTGAGGAAATCCAAGGATCCTTTACCAACAATCCCTTCTTTGAAATTGATCCATGTCAAGAGCGTGAACCAAAGCATATCGAAGATGACACCACACAAAATCAAGATCAAGAATCCCTATCATCAAAATACTACAATGACTTGGCAGATATCTTCCAAGACATCCAGGGTTTTCCAAAAGGAGAAAAAATCCATACACCGAGCACACATATGTTTACCCATGAGATGCTTACTCCTAAGGGACATCTAGATGATCTTCATCAGAAACAAGAGTCTCATACTCTTGATATGATAAACAAAGAACAAGAGTCACCTACTCTTAACATCTTTACACAGGATCAAAGCATGGAAAAATCTATAGACATATCAAAAATTGATCAAGAAGAAGCATTAAGATCAAAGACATCCTACAGGTAGGTTGAAGACATCAAGCATGAAAATATGGAGCACATTATCTTAAAATCAACAAAGATAACTAACAATCTTGCATAGTAGAGCATTGAGTATACAACAATCAAAGAAGCACCAATATATTTTGAAGGGTTATCAAAATCCGATATTTCACAGGATCAAGTTGAAAATCGGGAAGTTATCCCACATATGGAGGATTCTACCAGTGAAGAGAAGGATTACCACCTTGTTTTCAAGGTAAATCATATCCTATGGCAAATAAAAAATTTCAACAGATTCATTATCAAGATAGAGGATTAGGCCTACACGAACAGGGTATCCTAGAACTAGTACAAATTATTGGTAATCCTAAGCATCAAGGTCTTGGTTATTTAGCAATTAAGGGATCTAAACATATCAGTGATACCTCTATAATACCGAGGACAACTTTATCTAATGCAAACATCAAAATAGAGAGCACGAAGAGTCCTTAAGATGAATTTGCTACCGATGCTACAACTATCCATGCCATGAATCATCATCGACGCATATTTCAACCCTCTGATTGGGACCAAAAACAAGAGAAAAAGCTATACCCAAGAACGAAAAAAATTCATTGAAGCATAAGAATTAGCAAAATGAAATGGACAATAAATATTAAAATGGATACAATAGAAAAAGCAAGAAAATCATCCCTATCAAAATCCATTAGTCAAAGAAACTATGGGACAAAATAAAAAAGGGAAGTTCATCCATCAAAAAAGTCGAGCAATGCAAAAGAAAGCTTCAAGAGCGACCTACAAGGTATATCAAGACATTGGTCCCAATCGAATCTCCATATCCACCCATCATTGCTCATCATCCCAAGTTTGGAAAATAAAAGGTTCCAAACTGTCGACCAATCCATCTAAATGTCATATCCCTCAACGCATTCGCCACCCATGATATCCAAATCTTGCATTAACCATGTGTTGGAAGCAACTCTTTATCATAAGGATTCTAAGGGTGCTCGATCATGTTGTGCACATCAAGGTAAGGTTAACTCTGGTATCGACAAAATAAATAAGAATTATCAAGGGTTACATTCAAGTGCCCATATCCTAGCAAAACAACTCCTCCAAGAAGGATATCGTTGGCATGTCATGACAACAACAACAACCACATTAGCACCAGTAGCATCTACATCAGCACCGCCAGGTGGTTCAAACATGAGCAAAAAAAAAAATCACCATGATGAAAACCTGGTAAACGGGCATTTTGTGTGGCATCAAAAATAAATAAAAAATAAAAAAAATCAAGAAAATAGTGAAGAAAAAAATCGTCCTCTAGCGAAAACCACTATGGTGGTGCTTTGGACAAGTACCATGGTGAAAACTTGGAAAACAGGTGTCGTGTGTAGAATTGAGCATCTACATGCACCATTTCAAGTGGAAGCATCTCAGCTCATCCATAATAAATCCAATCCTTTTTTTATCTTGACAAATGTTTGGAGTATACTTCACACTTGCTTATGGAAAACATCTTGACATGGGTCACTATCATTGGTCCTATCCTATCCAGCATTATCTGAGTCATGAGGCATCATCCAAAAGGGGCATAATCTATCCAAACATGTTATCCTATCACAAGTTAATCCATCACCTACATTACTAGACATTGGGGGCAAGTACTTACATCTTGCTTAAAAAAAATCTTGATCTATGTCTTCTAGCTCACATTGTGATCTAGGCATTCTCCCAAAAACAAGGTGTACCACCAACACACTATTAGGGTAACCTTCAAAAAAATTCATCCCAACAACAAGGTGTACTGCCAATGCACCACCAGGGTAACTTTCAAAATAGTTCATCCCAAAAACAAGGTGTACCACCAACGCACTATCAAGGTAACCTTCAAAATAGTTCATCCCGACAACAAGGTGTACCACCAACGCACTACTAAGGTAACCTTCAAAGATACCAACAATGTGGATTATTCCTTCACTCGAAAATTCTAAGATATCAATAGTTTCTTGAACCCTACAACTAGTTCAAGTAAGATTTTTTGCATTATATCCTCTAGAAAAAACAAAGTGAAATATCAATCCAAAGTTTTCAATATCTTACACCCGAGGAAAGAGGGTAAAAATCCAAAAAAAAACTAACTTTTGAAACAATTTGTCCCAACAACAAGGTATACCACCAACACACTATCAAGGTAACCTTCAAAACAGTTCATCCCAGATACCAACAAAGATGCTGACAATGTGGATTATTCCTTCACTCAAAAATTCTAAGATATCAACAGTTACTTGAACCCTACAGCTAGTTCAAGTAATCTTTTCCACAACATATCCTCTAGAAAAAAAAGTGAAATATCAATCCAAGTTTTCAATATCTTACACCCCAAGGAAGAGGGTAAAAATCCAAAAAAATAGAAAAAAGATAAAATATAGAAAAAAAATAAAAAAATCAAGAAAAACAGTAAAGAGAAATAAAATGTTGTTTGAGTGAAGACCACTTTGTGGCATTCCTAGAATAGGTTTTGTAGTGAAAACCTAGCAAATAGGCACTATGTTTGAATAAAACTTGCATCATTATCTATCGGTACTATCCACGACATCCACCCATCCATTTCATAATAAAACATGTATCCAACCATGGCTTGTCATTGATTAAGGAAAGTCATTTTGTCTCCAACTAGCGGAAAATTCTCGAAGGTGATCATGGGTTAAATATTTTAGTATCCTATCATGGTCATTTTGGCTCTTGCAACTTGGTTGAAAAGCTCCATTTTCTTCATTAGATTTGCAAAGTTCTCTTGGTCCAATTTTACAAACAGGGAGGTGTCATCAGTGAACTAAACATTAATCAGTTCTTCTTCATTCGGTAGCATCAGCCCCTTGAATTTTGGGCTTAAAGATTGGTCCCTTAGGATGTAATGAAGTGCATCCACAACTATAACAAAGAGTGAGGGGGCAAGGGTGCACCCTTGCCTTATGGACCTTTGCAGGTGGATATCTTCAGTTAATTCACCATTGACATCTACTTGTGTTGTGGCCTCCGTCATTAGGGTCCTTATCATTTGGATGAAGTTTTTAGGGAAGCCATAGGCCTCGAGGACCATAATGATGAAAGGCCACTCAATTCTATTGTATGCCTTCTCAAAATTTATTAGTAGCATACCCACCTTCTGATTAGAGTTCTTGCTCCACTCCATGGCTTCCCAACTCGTGATCAAGTTTTCTAGAATATACCTTCCTTTTATAAAGCTTGTTTGGGTGTTATTGATCTGCCTTGGGAGGATTCCTTCAATTCTTCTGGCAATAAGTTTGGCCAGGGTCTTATAGGAAGTATTTAAAAGATTTATAGGTCTCCAATTCTTAAAGAGGGTTTTATCACCTTCTTTAGGGATCAGTTTAATGATCCCATGGTTTATTTCTTTACCAAGAGAGCCTCTCTTGATGGCCTCATTATACACTTAGAGGAGGTCTTCTCCAATCCACTCAATATTCCTTTTGTAAAATTCAGTCGGTAACCCATTTGCCCCTAGATACTTTTCATTCTTCATTGATAATATGGCATTTACTATCTCTTCTCTTGATATTTGTTGATTCAGTTGTTTCCATTCTTACTTTGATATTTTTCCTGGCAGATTTTTTTTGCATTTAACCCCCTAAGGACCCAAACTTTCTGCAGTAAAAATATTCACATAGAATTGGTGAAATTTGGCCTTAACTTCTCGTTAATCCTTTGCCATCACTCCATCATCCCAAATAGCTCCAATTCTTTCTTTGGATTCTTTATATTTTAGGCATCAAAAGAAAAATTTAGATCCTCTATCCCCTTGAGCAACCTAGTTCATCTCTGCTCTTTTCTTAAGGCCTTGATCTTTATAGTTTTGCACTTTTCTAAGCTGACCGTTGATGTCAATTAACTCTTTATTTAATTGTTCATCCAAAGTCAAGTTTTGGATCTTATTTTCAGTCTCGAGAAGAGCCCTTTGAAGCTGGCTTTCCACTCTTCTTCTATCTTTAGCCTTCTTTTCCCCTATGCATTGGAAGGTTTTTTGCCATCCCTTGACATTAATGTTCCATCTTTCGATGGGGTTTTTATCTACATGTAGCCCTTTATTGATTTCTCTCAGGATAAAAATTGCACAGTTGTTGTCTTCAGAGTGTAGGAGGCTAGAGTTAAGAATGAATTTGGGAGTTTTCTTGAGGGGTCTCACATCCTCCTCATTAATGGAGATTTTGTAACTTATAGGGTGATGGTCTGAGAGGTTCCAGGGCCTGGTTCTCACCCTTCTCCCATCCTTTTCAAGCTGATCAAAATGAAAGTATTCTTTGTTGGCATAGAATCTATCCAATCTACAGTAGATTCTCTTATTTCCTGCTTGCGCATTGCACTAGGTATACCATATTCCATTCTTTCTTTTTTTTGTGCCTTCTAGAGGATCCAAAAGCCTAAGGTTATTTTTAAGTTTAAACCAAAAATATCTCTCATTTCCTTTCCACCCCATGTCAACTCCACCAATTTTATCTTCTATGTTTTCAATCATATTGAAGTCCCCCTAGGATCCAAGGGATCTTGTGGAGTTTACTCAGCCAATCCCATAACTGGCATCTTAGTCTATAGTCATTTGGGGCATATACGATGCATATTCCAAACTCTTTACCTTCCTTCTCAAAATGGATCCAAACTGCTCTATTACATGGGGATGTACCATGATTTTTGACCCATTTTCCCCAATGATTGGCAACAAGGATGGCACAACCCCCCTTACCTTTCTCATGATTGGTGGTGAAACTAATGGCATCCTTCCAAATAAATCGCAGGCTGGTTTGAAGGGCGTAACCATCCGCTTTCACTTCTTGCAACATTACAATATCTTTGGCTTTTTCTTGCTAGAGAAGCCTTCTTACACTATATTTTCTATTGGGTGACTCCAGACCCCTAATGTTCTAGAAAATATAGTTAAGCGCCATCATCTTCCATGTCTTGGGTTTCATCTTCTATATTCCTAAAATCCTCAAAGCGTTTAGGCAACTCTTTCTTATTACTGTTGCCTTTAAGATATGGCACACTTTCATCTTTTATCTTCTTTCTCCTCCCTCTTTTCTTCTGTCCCAACATTATTTTAGCACAGGATTCTCTCTTTGTACCATAGTTTGCATTAGCCACCTTCTGGGAAACTACCTTAAGTGCAGCCTCACTATTTCCTACAATCTCTTTATCCCCTATAGGAATCCAAATTTGACTGAGGACCTATTTTAATTCCTCCATTTTTCCTTGATCGATAGAGAAGTTCAATTCGATGGTTTTATCCCCCTCCCCAAGGGTCAAGGTTGGTGGAACACTTGCAGCATAATCAAAAGCCCTCGGGTTCTCAAGAATAGGGGAGTATTCAAATTCTTACTTAAGGATTTACTATTACTGTTATTAGAGCTAGCCCAATCACTAGATGGGCTCATATCACGATTTTCCATTATCATCTTTTTATTGCAGCCAGTTGGGTTTTCACCGTCATAGTCAGTGGGATTAGCTTGACTTAGGGATTCATTATTACTAATGTCTTGGTTCATGTCACCGTTATTTACCTTTCCTTGTTTGTCAAGACAACCTTGGGTAGAGTCCCCCAAATCAGTTGAGCAACAAAGACTGTTTTGGTAGTCTAGGCTGACAGCCTCCTTGGAAGACTTCCCCAAACCCAAAACATTTTCAGATTTTTTATTATCTTTAATTGATTTCCTAATTGATTCCATGACCAACTCTTGAGAATTTTTCCTACGACAGTGCCTTGGAAACTCTTCACCCCTGAGCTTCCCCATCCCGGCCTCTGGGCAGATGGTTTCAATTGGAGTGCTATTTTGGAAATCAAGGGTTGCGTCTTCAGAGAAGAATTCCAAGGGTCTACCAACTTTGGTGGCTTTTTTGAAAAGCAGGCCATTTTCGAAAATGAGGTATTCCTCTTCAAGGGAGAGTTCAAGAGAGGTGTCATACTTTCCATCAACATCACTAGGACAGTTATCCATCACACAAACAGTAGTCGTATCCAAATCCATACCTATAGGACTCTCCTCGGAAGCCTTCCCTGAAGGCTCACAGGTATCCATCTTTTCCTTTAAGAGAGAACCAATCGCCGGTTTCGGTGATGGGGAAATAGGGTTTTCCAGGTGTTTCCTCTTGGGTTTAACTTGCCCCTGCTCCCGGATAATAGGACAGTTTTTCCTCAAATGCCCCTCCTTTTTATAGAGAAAGCACACATTTAGACCCCCATGGAGTTCAATCTTATAGGTCATGATAGTTGACTTTGTTTCAACCTCAATCTCTTCTGGTATGTTAACCCTAGGCGCAATGGACACAAGGACCCTAGTGTCCATATGAGGGAGCAAATTTTTGGTCTCTTCGATCCTAAGAACCTTGCCAAATTGAGCAACAATGCGGGGGATGAACACCCAAAGAAGAAGAGGGAGATTTTTTAGAGTGACTCATCTCGGATAGGCTAGGGCTACCACCTCATCATAGAGCAGGTTCATGGACCACAGGATGGCCCTAAAAACTGATTGCCCTACAGACCAAAATTCTTTCCTTACAACAGTTTCTTGCATTTCTTTGTTTTTAAACACCATTAAGAATAGACCTTTTTGAATTAATCTGTAGAAGGTTTGATGAATTCCAAGCTTTTTATTCCAAACATTACTTAACCAATTATCAAAAAATTTCCTCGAATGGAATTTATTAATATCAAGGGCTGAGAAGAAAACAATGATATTCTTTAGTCTACATTCCTCACTTTTCATAGATTCGGCCATATCATCATTAGGAATTTGTAGACACGTCAAATTTGCATTATGCATATTCATCCACTCAATAAATAAATCAAATGCATCACATCCATTCACCTGGTAAATCAAGTTCTTATCATTTAAATAAATCAAAAGCTCACATCATAGTTTAATTAAATAAATCAAACTTTATTTAATTAAAATCTCAAAAATGCATCTTCCATCCTTTTCTGATTTAAATAAATCAAATATTTAAATCCTAAAAGTCAAAATCATCTAAACACCATTAAGCTAACCTAATCATCATTAATTTAATCTAACCATGATTAAATGCTAATCTCATCCCACTTGCATTCTCTAGATATCTCCACTTGCACATATAAATCAATTTATTGATTTATTAAATCCAAGATTTTCCATCAACATGGCATTTATGGGGAATATTCCCTCAACTTTGAATTCAAAGGCAAGTTGATTTGTCCCTCCAACATTGCATTTATTTCTCATTTTCTTGTCCCCCACTTAGCATTTACTATCAAATTTGAATTCAAATTCTCCCTCTCATGGGCACTCTTCCCAAATCTTGCACAACCATTGGCCTATCACCACTTGACAAGTGGCCTTATCTTATTGGCTTGATCTTTGTCCCACATTGGTCTCTCTTCAACACTTAGCATTTTGAAAATCTTTAAATGAGAAGCTTCATCCTCAAGCAAATCCTCCACAATCTTTATGCAAAGTCACTCTCTTGGTTTGAGAACTGATTTTGCTCATCATCACTCCACAATCTTAGCATTTTCATCTCCAATCTCATACAAGGTTACTCTCTTCAATGGAGAGCTAATCTTGTCCATCTTATCATCATCATCTAAGCTTATTAATCAAGGATTGGGAAAGGGTCACTAGCACATGTGACACCAATCCACTATGGGATAGGATTAATGTCATGTTTTTATATGCTTTTATTTGGTTTCCATTGTTTCATTTATGGCATGATTAACATGGCTTATTATTCCATAGGGATGTTGAAATGTTGTTTTATTTTAAACTAACCATTTGCAGATTTCAGCAACCACAAAATGGCGCTAGAAGGATATCCTGATCAATCGAATCCAATCAATCCATAATCTTGGGATATCCTTCCTGATCATTGTGTTGCTTAACACTATCCTTGCATTTTTGTGCATCCTCCAAAATGTTATCGTCATCAATCCTGATCAATCAATCATTGCATTGTTGTGTATCCTCAACAATGTTATCATCATCATCAATCCATCAATCTGATCAATCAACCTTAGCTTGGTTTTCAGCAAAATCCTAAACAGCGCACTGATATTGTCACACATGTCCATACCAAATAGTTAAAATCATGCGAAAATCCAAAAACATCAGAAAAGCAGAAAAATCCAAAAACATTAGAAAATCAAAAAATCCAAAAACATCCAAATCATATCAAAAAATCCAAAAACATTCAAAAATTAGAAAAATATCAAAAACATTGGAATCCGAACTACGTGGTCTCTGAGCTTAAACGTAGGCAAGGCTAATCTTTGATCAGCCCCCGAGACATCAAAATCAAAAAACATTCGAAAAACATCAAAATCCAAAAACATTCAAAAACATCAAAATCTAAAAACATCAAAACATCCAAAAATCCAAAAACAGTCAAAAGTCATTCAAAAGCCAAAAACAAGGTCGTCTTGTCGAACTACGTTGTCTCTGAGCTTGAACGTAGGCAAGGCTAATCTTTGATCAGCCCCGAGACATCAAAATCCAAAACATTAAAAAAATCAAAATCCAAATACATTTGAAAAACACAAAATCCAAAAACATTCATAAAATCTCAAAAAACCCCAAAACATTGGAAAATAAAAATAAAAATAAAAAACATCGCAAAATCCAAAAACACCAAAAACAGCCTCAAAACATTCCAAAAACATCAAAAACATCCAAATATTTAAAAAAATCCATCTGTTTCATCTCGCTTGCACCCGCAATAATCAATCATCCATAATAAATCATTGTCGCCTTCATCCTTTGGCAACACAAACAGAAACAATCATAGCAGTCAGCAAAATCAATCTTCAATCGTAAAATTAAAATTGAAACAACAAACTTGTAACACAAAATCAAAGTTTTGATCATTTTCAAACATGTCAATCGACCTTATATCAACAGCCTATCAATCAATTTATCAAACCATCCTCATTCCATACAATGCATGTCCTAGGATATATCGTTCCGACAATGGGCATCATTTTGGATATCACCTTGGATTCTTATCCTATCAAAACAAATCCCTTTGGCTGAAGGTATGAAGAACATTGGCTTGTTTGTGTACTTGATCTTTTCTTTTGATTTATCTTATTGCGCTCATTCCAAGGACCTTTCGATGATATCCGAACGAAGGATTTAGAGAGATAGGAATGGGGCAACGATCATTATCTTTTGCCTGTTGTGCTTGTTGGATGTTCTTGTAAAATAACTTGGTGAATACTTGCTTTGTTAGATATGTATGGAGGATGTTTCAGACAGCTTGTTGACTATTGCATTGATTGGTTATACCTCTCCGTGTTTTGGTCTGAGATGTTTAAAACTTCTAAAGTGCATCCTAGCAAGGTTTCTGTATGTCAAGTGTGAACAGGAATACTCCTATCTATTTGTCGAGTCAAAGTCCATCACACTAAGTACAATGCCATCCTGGTCCTTCATACCTTGATGCATCGTACTAAGGCGTGTTATCAAACATAAAGTAAGTGACCCTTTGAAAATCCCAATCCTTGATAAGCAAATTATCATCCATCTATCATCATCATTTCTTATCATCATCATCATCATCTCTCATAATGTTGGTTTGTTGGATCCTCTTGTCATCATCTAATTTCTTCATTTTCTGCACTAACATCATAGCATGAATAGTTAATCATCATCACCAATACATCCATCATGCATCCATTATGCATTCATCTTGCATCCATAAATCATCAGAATACTGCATATCATCTCACATGCATCATCATCATAATATAGATCTGTTAGTCTAATCATCTCATAACTCATCCATTGCATAATCACAACATATCACATCATCAATCTTATCCATCTCATATCATAGCATCATTTAAGTTGTTTAGGATAATATAGATTTGTTATTCTAAGCATCTTGAAATCATCATCTTTGCATCATCGTCCATAACCACCCATTTTGAACCTCTTTATCGCGAGATCGACCCTCAAATCGAATCTTTTCGCTCAATCTCTCGAGGGGGCAATGTATCAGTGTACTTTTCGCTAGGGCATCTGAAAAGTAAAAAAAAAATTAAATTTTGATCGCGGCAAGTTTATTCTTTGAACCAACGCAACAAGTACATTGCTTCAAAGAGGGGCAAAATGTAGACACGTCAAATTTGCATTATGCATATTCATCCGCTCAATAAATAAATCAAATGCATCACATCCATTCACCTGGTAAATCGGGTTCTTATCATTTAAATAAATCAAAAGCTCACATCATAGTTTAATTAAATAAATCAAACTTTATTTAATTAAAATCTCAAAAATGCATCTTCCATCCTTTTCTGATTTAAATAAATCAAATATTTAAATCCTAAAAGTCAAAATCATCTAAACATCATTAAGCTAACCTAATCATCATTAATTTAATCTAACCATGATTAAATGCTAATCTCATTCCACTTGCATTCTCTAGATATCTCCACTTGCACATATAAATCAATTTATTGATTTATTAAATCCAAAATTTTCCATCAACATGGCATTTATGGGGAATATTCCCTCAACTTTGAATTCAAAGGCAAGTTGATTTGTCCCTCCAACATTGCATTTATTTCTCATTTTCTTGTCCCCCACTTAGCATTTACTATCAAATTTGAATTCAAGTTCTCCCTCTCATGGGAACTCTTCCCAAATCTTGCACAACCATTGGCCTATCACCACTTGACAAGTGGCCTTATCTTATTGGCTTGATCTTTGTCCCACATTGGTCTCTCTTCAACACTTAGCATTTTGAAAATCTTCAAATAGAGGCTTCATCCTCAAGCAAATCCTCCACAATCTTTATGCAAAGTCACTCTCTTGGTTTGAGAACTGATTTTGCTCATCATCACTCCACAATCTTAGCATTTTCATCTCCAATCTCATACAAGGTTACTCTCTTCAATGGAGAGCTAATCTTGTCCATCTTATCATCATCATCTAAGCTTATTAATCAAGGATTGGGAAAGGGTCACTAGCACATGTGACACCAATCCACTATGGGATAGGATTAATGTCATGTTTTTATATGCTTTTATTTGGTTTCCATTGTTTCATTTATGGCATGATTAACATGGCTTATTATTCCATAGGGATGTTGAAATGTTGCTTTATTTTAAACTAACCATTTGCAGATTTTAGCAACCACATAATTAACAAAGCTTTTTTTAGGCATTTGGAAGGGTGCTTACCTTCCCTGCTGGGTTGTAGATCCTCATAAATGACCCCATCCTTCACATTGATAAAGTCAGGGATTTGAGGGATAGAAAACTTATTTTCGCCTGCAACAATATCTTTAAACGATTGTGGTTTACTCCCCACAATTTCTAGCATCTTGGTGAAGGAGATTGTTTCTTCAAACCCCAGGGGTTCCTCTCCATGATGGGCCAAATCCGCCATACCTCCAAACGTGCATTCGCCTCCAACAGATGGGACAATGGAGAATGGGCTGAGACCTGCAAGTAACATAATAAAAAGCCCTAGCCCCAACCTACGCAAGAGCCAGGGGTGAAAGATTTTTTTTATTTTTATTTTTTTGCAATCCACACTTAAAAGCAATGCCAGATACACTAGGTAGACAATCGAAAGAGAAACACTAGGGCAAGATGGAGAGAGAGGAGATAACTCAAACCGTTTGATGGCATACGAACATTGACAAGGGTTCCTTGGGATTCAAGCCTCACAGTTGTAGAGCCCCTTCATCTTCATCTCATTCAAGTTAATTATGACACTTTCCCTCCAAATTTTGAATAATTAAATCAAACTATTCAAATCATTTATCAAAAATCAAATCAAACTAATGCAACTTTGTTTGCAAAAGTCAAACTTGATTTGCATGTTCAACTCCAAAAAGGAATTAATTAATTAAATCAATTAATTCATATTTCTCACCCACTTTATGATTGAGAAAATTACAATTGTTGAGTGAGCAATCTAATTTGTTGACTAATCAATCTATTTTCTAACTAATCAATCTATTTCCTAACTAAGCCACCTAAATCTTGACTGATCAATCCAATTCCTAACTAGCCAATCTATTCCTCAATCACACAAATTGTGTAATCTACTTTGCACAATCTTCTTATGTATAAATCCTCTCAACACCTTTCGATTGTTGATCTTGATCCAACATTGTTGAACCCTGATTGTCCATTTCAAATATCATTTTCTATATAACAAACCTCTTTCCTCACAAAAAAAGGGGGATTGGATAATCAACATATCTTATGTAACGAAGTACTGTCGAGATCACCATTGATATAACTTCAACCTTTCTTCGATCAACCAACACACATCATTCATCAAAGCTTTGCACACGAACTATGGAGGCTTCATAGTGATAAGAACAATCCAACATTAGGTGAATACACTCAGATACGAGATGGTAACACTTTTCTTTCATTTACATTCAATTTGGTAATCATAGATTTCCTAATGTGTTTTCAATAGCTTAGTTTCATTTCGTATGTGTAGGATTAAATCTTAGATTTATGTGTTTGATCTTAGTTTAGATCCTAATTTCAATCGCATTTAATCTTGTTTGCATCTATGTTCGCCCCCCCCCCCCCCCCCCCCCCTCCCACGCCCCCCCTCACACATATCTAAATGTAAACATAATTTAAAGTAGTAGATCTTCCCTTTAAATAACAAGATATATAAGGATATAAAAGTAGAGGTAAAGGTTATTTTTAGTTCATGATTAAGTAGATGTTAAGTTGGTGAATGAGGTTTACTTTGAAATTCGTAAAGAGATTTTATCTATCTTTTAAAGATATCATTCAAATTTGTATTTTTAGGTTTCAACCTTGTGATTAAGTTTAATAACACTCTTTAGATAAATTTTTAATCAAATATGATGTGGAGATTATGAGTTTGTTTGATTACCAACCTTGATTATTGATTTGCTAATTACACTAACTTGTTAATAGACAATATAAATAAGTTAGAGTATGGAAATAAAAAATGAAAGCTAATTATATTAAGTAATGTTATAAATGATATAATCCTAAGGCAATAGCAGCCTGTGAAGAATGGCCCGTGGAAGGTTTTGTATGTGGGGTGATTGATGTGGCCTAGGCAAGAGAAGACTCGAAAGTTGGAGAAGCAGTGGAGAGATTCAGGGTGGCAGTTTTGGCAAGAGATTTGAGTGGCTTTGTTAACTATGTAACAACAAACAAGCATGTTCTTCCTGAGATAAAGATAAGTAGGATGCCTAATCTAGGGATAGGCCTGGTAACAATCCTTTCAAACACTCATAGAGTGGTTTGTTAAGCATTTTTGTGATGTAAATTTTCCTTTGGAGTAATGGAAAGAGTGCTACCCTCTCCGGTAGTGTTTCGCTAGAAAAAATGATATAATCCTAATGAAAATGGTAATAAATATTGGTAAGGGGGTGGGGAATGAAGGTAGGGCAAGATGGGTTCTTTGCATTCATGTGTTATTACTTGTCATTGCAGTTCGAATAATATCAACAATGTATGTATGTCAAATTTTCAAGCTTCATATATATTAACTGAGCATAAAATATCGTGTCTAATCATGTTTGTTATGTGTGCTATTAAAATCATTCTTTCAAAATTAATTTTGTAACTTATTTCTAGTTAGAGAAAGATAAATAAGATTTTCTTAGTGGTCAAATATCTAAGAAGAAAGGAAAATAAAAATGATTTTTAATACTCTTTTCCTTACTTTTATCTTCTTTTTTTCCAAATCTTTCGCAAGTCATGTTTATCAAGTCTCAAGTTTAAAATATTCTATTAAGTCATTTGATTAAAAAATAGTTATTATGTAAAATATAAACTATATTTATTTTTTTCTAGAGGGAAAATAGATTCTAATATTCTTAGACTTGGATTATGTGTCTTATTTTTCCTAGTTCTTAGGAAGGTCTCATAAGTCACGTGTATCAAGTTCTAAGCAAGTATATTGTATAAAGCAACTAGAATAAACACGATCTTTCAAAGGGGGTTTAAGCATGATATAGATCATTGATCAAATGTTTAAATGGCGACTATAATTTTTTATTTAGCCCCAAATATTGCACACTTATTAAATGAGATTATTTGAGGAAAATTGTAAGTAGATCCATTAATTAATCTCCTATTTACATCCTTGTTCAATTCATGAGCCAAATAGTACATACTCGTATAAGTCAAAATTATAAGTGAAGAGGAATAAGAATGACAAAGTGTATCATGTGGAGGCTAGTGATAAGAAGAGAACTGGTAAGATTATTAGATGAATTTTAGCAAATTCAAAAAATAAGAAATTTGTATTATAAAAATGAGGTCAAAGATGTCTAGCAAACATGACAATGCTTGTAAATGATTTTTAATAAATTCGAGTGAAATAAATAATGGTAAGAATAGGCTATAGGTCATAAATTTTGGGTAGATGAATCAACGAACATGTTGCTCATACTTGTAACATGCCCCAAATTTACCCAATAGATTTTACCTAAGTTTTAACTTAGAAAGTAATAACATAAGTCCTCAAGTACATGAATTTTTTTTTTTCCTTTTCATTATCATAAATGCACATTGCATATATCAATACATGAATGAAGTAAATATTACATAATTTTCAATAAATGAAATTCATCTTTCAAATACATTTTAAAATGATTCAATATCATAATCATAGACATCTCATAACTCACAAGAGTTTAGTGGTTGAAGTGTCCACCTATGGATCTCACTTTTGGTCAAAGTGTCTACCTATGGATCACGCTCCTATTTCACAAGACTTGGTAGCCGACAACAAGAGGGAGAGCATCATCCAAATGATTTTCCTCCAACCATGGACTTAAGCAGTCCCCCACACATCTTCCTAATCGATAAGATGGCCCCACCCTTCAATGAAGAGTTTGGTATGAAAACCACAAATAATGCACATCTGAGTATTTGGTGTTGTGTCCTACATATCTAGTATGGCCATAAAAAGGATACCCTCCTACTAACATGGCACTACTGAATAGTAAGCAGTCCTGGATCATAGTGAATTGACAAGGCGTAAGTAGTGGATTTTACACCTACTCTAGCTAGAGATTCCATATCTATATACAATCACTCAATAATTTGAGCGAAATTGTATGTTCACCCACCTTTACTCGACTTGGAAATTATAACAACCATTGAACCTCAAAGGTTACATTCATAATCAAGGTTTAACAAAAGTGACAACACACCAATAGTAACATCATAGACCTTAAAGGCTTGACACAATCACTAGATTACCCTATTCCATACTTGTAAGGTTTTCCCCAAAATTAACAATCACAAACAAGGTTTTATTTAAAGTGATGGCACACAAATATTGAATTAATAGACCAAATAGGTTTAGCACTACCTCTTGAATACCCAGTTACATACTTGTAACACTCTGGGTCTGGATCCTACCTCTTATTCAAGTTCTTTTCTTTTTAATCATGGAAGTAAATACTCTCTTACTCGATACATAATTAGTTAAATATTGATGACTCCATGTCACCGACTAGACACATCTAGTCTTAATCTGAAACACTATCAATATGTCAACATGTATAATAATTTAGAATTAAACTTGATTCAAGAAGATTACTTCTTCATGTTGATTTTTAGACTCTTGGTTGTAATATCTAGTATGGCTCCATCCTTCTAGGACACTATAACCAATCTGGTTATCCTTGACATCAAATAACATATAAATTCTTATGTTTATAATATTATCCCATAATGTATGATGCAGAGTGCATCTAAGATTTGGAATAGAGGTTTACGTCAGTGTGTGGGTGCATAGGGGAGCTTTGGAGGTCTTGCTTGATTCTGGGATCCTCAACAAATCTCTCCTGTTTGGTGGTTCTCTAGTAGATTCTCCATTTCTCTTGTTGCGATTAGTTTGGATATGGGGGAAAGAGTTTTTCTTTCCAACATTTATGCTTCGACGGATGTCCCTGGTAAGATTCTCTTGTGGTCTCATATCAATTTTATGAGATCGTTGGATCCCTTCCTTCCCTGGATTATGGCAAGTGACTTCAATGCAATTGCTTCTCTTGAGGAGAAAAGGGGGGAGTGCCTTGTTTGGATCCCTCCTCTTATCTTCTTAGGGAGAATTTGGCTCGACTCCGGCTTGTGGATATCAAACCTTTGAACAACATGTTTACTTGGAATAATAGGAGGCTAGGGGATGAAGCCATTTCTGAAAGATTAGACAAGTTTCTTGTTTCCAGTTTTTGTGTTGGCAACGAGTGGTTGTCAAGCTCTAAAATTTTAGATTGGCGGGGATTAGACCATTGGCCGATTAAATTCTCTACCTGTCTAGTTGGTGGTTCTAGGAAACAAACTTTTAGATTTCAGCTTATGTGGCTCAGGGAAGAGAGTCTTCTTAATCTGGTTTCTAAATGGTGGACTGAAGGACGACCTAATTTTGGTACAACTATGTACTCCTTTGTGAAGAGGCTTCAATATGTGAAGTATAAATTAAAACATTGGAATAAGTATCAGTTTGGCAATGTGTTTCAAAAGAAAAGAGTTGCTCAGGAGTGCTTGGATTCTATTACCAGGTAGGTTCAGGATCAAGTTTTTGATGCAGATTTCAGCAGGTTAGAGGATAGTGTGGTTAAAGACCTAGAGGAATGGGAGCTTCATGAGGATTTTTTTTGGAAACGGAAGGCTCATGTTGACTGGCTTTAGGAAGGGGATAGGAATACTTCCTTCTTTCATAACTCGGTGAAGGCTCATAGACAGGGTAACATTATCTCTTCTCTTTGCTCTCCTGAGGGTTTTGTTCTTTCATCCTCTTTGGAGATTTCTAGTGAGGCGGTCCGATTTTTCTCTACTCTCTTTTTTGAAGGTACCCCGTTGGCAAGTGAGGAAGAAGCTTCTATCTTGGCTTGTATTCCCCCTCTGGTGACTATGGATATGAATGAATCTCTTCTTAAGCCCTTTTCTTTCAAGGAGTTGGAGGAAGTGGTGTTTTAGTTGAAAAAAGGAAAGGCTCCTGGTCATGATGGGTTTCTGACAGAGTTCTTTCAGGAATTTTGCGAAGTGATCAACCTTGATTTGTTGGAGGTTGTGCAAGAGTCTTTAAGGAATAAGAAAATGTTAAGGGCCATGAATGCCACATTTCTTGCTCTTATCCCAAAACGTGAGGGTGTTGATTCTTTGAACCTTTTTTGACCAATTACTTTGTGTAATGTAGTGTATAAAATCATTACAAAGCTAATTGTTGAGTGTCTAAAGCCATGGCTAGATAAGTTGATTTTAGAGGAACATGGGGGCTTTTTTGTAGGTAGACAAATTTTGGATGGAGTAGTTATTGCAGCTGAGACTATTCATTCCATGGCCTCCTCGAAGGAAAAGGCTATGTTTATAAATTTGGACATGGCTAAGGCTTATGATAGAGTTAAATGGGGTTTTTTGAACAAAATCCTAGGAGCCTTTGGGTTTAGTAGTGATGGATTGATTGAGTCATGAGTTGTGTGACAATGTCCTTTTATGTTCTCATAGATGGGGAGTCCTTTGATTTGTTTGGTGCTTCTAGAGGTCTTAAACAAGGGGATCCCTTATCCCCATATTTGTTCATCTTGATGGCTGAAGGCTTAGGGAGGTTCATTAAGTCTCAGGTTACAAATGGACTCATTCAAAGATGGAAATGGAGCAATTATCTCCCTCCTCAAACCCATCTTCAGTTTGTGGACAATTCAACTTTGATGGGTGTTGCAAAGGTGGCTAAAGCGGTTGCTTTTTTATAGACATTGGATTGTTACTTGGCTACCTCAGGTCAAAGCATTAATGAAAGTAAGTCTTGCATCTATTTTTTTAATACACCCATGCCTATCCAACAACGTATTGCCAGGCTCTTAAGGTTTCAAGTGGGGAAGCTTCCCTTTATCTATCTTGGTATCCATCTAGATGTGTGCCCACTTCCTTGGCATTTTTGATAGGATGTGATTGATAAATTTTGAGGGTTGGTTTGTCATTGGACCTATAGATGGCTTTCTATGACTGATAAAGTTACTCTATTGAAGTTTGTGGTGCAGGCCCTACCTATATACAGGTGCTTTGTGATGTCTACTCCCTCAAGCTTCATCAAAGAGTTTGAGGGGCTCTGTAGGCAGTTTCTTTGGTCAGGAAATCTCCTTTCGAGGAAGTGGAGCTTAATTAAGTGGGAAGTTGTTTGTTGGCCAAAGCAGGATGGTGGTTTGGGATTGTGTAGGGCGGATTGGAATGGGAAATCTTTGGCTACTAAGTTGTATTGGAGATGGTGTTCACACCAACATCAATCTTGGGCTAGGATCCTTACCTTCAAGTACCCTGGGGAAGTGGATGGCGCTGAGGTTCCTCGATTTATTCTTTTGGGGAAAGGATCTATGATCTGGGATACTCTCAAGAGGGGAGCCACACTGGTTAAGCAAGGTCTATTTTGGATCTACAACAGAGGTTTTGATGCTCTTTTTTGGCATGACTCATGGGATGGCTTCCCGCCTATCCTCTCCTCGCATCCTCACTTGAGGGATTTATGTAGGATTTTTGTTCAAGCTGGTTGGAGTAGAGTGATGGATTTCAAATCCCCTTAGGCTTTGGGGTAGACTATTTTTTACTAGTGGAAGGATATGTAGGAGTGGCCCCTAGGTGGATCTTTGGAGGATAGGAGGGAGTTGGCCTCCATTTTGGCTGATAGAGTCTGTTGTTCTCTTCCAGAGCAGGATGTGCTAGCTTGGGGTCCAGATCCTAAAGGGAAGTACACTGTGGCTTATGGGTATTGTGTTTTGGATAGACATGCCTTAGGCAATGCTGAGGTTCCTTGGTGGAAAAATATTTGGAATAAATTCTCTTGGCCAAAATGCAACTTCTTTTCTTGGGTGGTGGTGCATGGTAGGTGCTTGACTTGGGATAACCTCTGTAAGTGGGGATTCCAAGGTCCCTCATTATGTTTCCTATGCCTAAAAGAGGGTGAGGTTGTTTCTCATCTTTTCTTTAAGTGCCCTTTTGCTAGGACTATTTGGCATTTTTGGTGGGGGGCCTGGAATTTGCAGTGCAGATATCCTTCTTCTCTTGATGAGTTTTGGCAAAACATTGGGTCCATTCTAGTGAAGACTTCGTTTCTGCACACAGTATGGCCTATTGGTCCTAGTCTGATTATTTGGCACATTTGGTTGGAGCGCAATCACAGGATCTTTTTGGATGAGAAGTTGTTGGTGGGTCAAGTTTGGGCTCACATTCTTGGGGCTTTGCACAAGACTTTATATGCTAAGTGTGATCTTTCAGTCCTGGTGGACCCTAGAGATATTGGAGTGATTCATAATTTGGGGATTTTTGTTGGTGGTATTGGAGGGCCGAAGATTGGGCGAAGTAGGTGTTCTAGAGGGAAGGTCTTTAGGGGAGGGCATTGGATGCTTCCTCCCTCCAGAGTCTTGAAAATCAACACTGATGGGTCTACAAGGGGTAATTCTAGGCATGCTAGCATTGGTGGGGTGGGCAAAGATAGCTCTGGGGTGGTTGTGTTCTTCTTTTCAGAGTATAAGGGGCAACACTCTAATAACCTTATGGAGGCCTTGGAAATTCTTTTGGCTTTGAAGAGGGCATATGCTCTCGTCTGGCAAAGGATTATTTGTGACTCAAATTCTTAGGTGGTGGTAGACTTGATAAATAAATGACATTTTGATGATGTTAGCTGGCAGCTTGCGGTGGTGGCTAAGCAAATCACCAATCTTGGAGAATTATTAGATTCTATCACCTTCTCTCATATCCCCCGGGAATGGAATCAGGTGGTTGATGGGTTGGCCAAATGGGCTTCTAAGAACAATAGGACGTGGGTGGTGGATGATTGGGACAGTTTACCGAGGGATCTTGCCTAGGATTTGGAGGGTTGGGTTACAGAGGATATGAGATGTTGCATAACACTTCTTGATTTCTTGTATGACGTTCCTTGGCCCTTTTGGGTTTCTTACTGCTTTATGCTTTGTGTTGCTCTAGTTGATTAATAAAAAATTTTACCCTCTTTTATTGAAAATAATAATAATAATATCCCATAATATGTTAGCATAATAAGCTATTAACTTCTAATAATTCATCTAAGAACCTTTCAACTAATCTCTAATTCCTTCATGGTTCTTTCCAAGTTATCCTTTGTATCATCTAGATACAAGGTACCTACATTTGCATGTTCATAAACAATCATGTATCCTTTCTCTCATTATTTTACATGTTTAAAATGTATAACAAGTTCCTATCTAATCTAGAGTACATTTCCAGCTTGAGAGGAGTTTGTGCTTCTGCACTTTCAATTCTCCTCGCATATTGGCTTTGGGTTGCCAAGAAATAAAGTCCTCTTCTTTAAGGTTAGAATATCGTGAATAGATATTAATAGAATCTAGGTCAAATGTATAAGGTAGTATCAATCAAAAGATGATGAAGACATATTTATGTATTCTAACTCTTTTGTTGAAAAATGATATAAACTCTTATTCAAGTGCAAACCCTAATCCTAGGGAATAACTTACCTTTTTTACATAAAGAATATAACCATTCAAGAACATAAGTTCTCTACCCAAAATCATTTATCTAACACATAGGTAGTTACACCATACTATCATCCAACATAGTCCCATTATGACTCTACTTCATTTTGTTGCAAACAACATAGTCATTTAAGCAATATATATCTATTATTATAATATTATAATTATCAATAATTGTTTGATAACTTCACTTTTCAACGTATATAGTTAGGATAAACTCAATTCCAATTCTATCACTATGCAGGTCGAATGGCAAGCTAGGTGCCTTATTCTCTTATTGTTGGCAGCAAAAAAGTCACCAAGTCAACAATAAATAGTCCAAAATGCATACAGTTTCAAAATCTTTAGCTAAGTCCTTAAAATCAGTTGGCACATACTTTTTTACTAAGTCAAAAAGTCTCATAATATTGCTGCATATTATTGCATAAGTTTCTTATTTGTACTTTGCCTCTTTACATGGTATTTTGGTTCATTATACCTTGTAGTTTCCATGCCTATGGTTGGGGCAACCAAACAAATTTCTTAACTGCCTTTAAATGTTATTGTTATCCATGTCTTGCATGACAATTTGGCCCATCATTCTTTGAAGTTTATACGCCTAAGCTGAGCAATTTTATAACAACCACTAACGATATTAATTCTTATGCCATATGTGGCATTCTAACCCCTCACTATGTGTGGATAGCCTGTCCAAAGCTTGGCTAATTCACTACCTCCATATTATGCATTTTATATGATATGACTCATATATTTTCATCGCAACCTTTAACCTCCAATGCTTTTAGCATATACATTTAATTTGTTATCACATATATGCTTTCCATCACACTATTTTCCTTTAACAAAAGAATGTGATTAACTCACTTATATATATTATTCAAATATATCCATTACAAATTATATATATATACGAGTGGTCGCATACATATTACATATCTGTATCTTGATATACATAGAAATTTATGTCTATGTATGCTCATACACACATATGATCACATGTGTGTGCCATCGTACATACATACATACATACACATATATATGTGTGCGTGTGTATATATATGTGTGTGTGTGTGTACACACACACACACACATACGTACCTATAGACATATGCAAATCCAATACACATTATTTTAATATCTCAAGCTCTTCAAAAAGAATTTAAAACTATGACCCAATTCGATAAAACAATCAGAAGGAAGCAAAGACAATAACCCTAACATATCTATAAACCCAAAAGGATAACATGGTTTTACACATACTGACACTGACTCATCAAGGTTACTCTACTAGGTGTAGTTTGTGTGTGTAGTTAACAAACTTCTTCTCCTAGATGATACTCTCCCTCCCCCTCCAGAGGCCCTCCAGAGGGTTCAAACCTGTGCTACATCCAACTTAGTGCAACAAGAACAAAGTTAACTGATAACATAAAAAACATATTCATCATATATCATTTGCATCATTAAAGCATTAAAAATCAATCTCATCATAATGCATAATCATATATTTAATTCATCCATTGAACATATTATAGTCATAATATTGCATTAAAAACATATTTACTCATAAAAGTAAAAGTAATCTGGTAACTTAAAAACAGGGTGTAACAATACTAATTAATTCCAAACAATAATTCACAAGTTGTATCATATCCCCAATTAGTGTACTATATTGAGCTCAATTATTGATGAATACAATTGTAGTGTAGAAAATTATCCTCCTTTCTATGTGATAGTACAATTTCACACTTAATTTGGACCTATTTTAGTGACCTTACATTTATGCATTTTTATCCTTCAATAATAGGCCCCTAAACCCCTTTATTATGCATCCCAAGGCCTATTTTTATCATTTTTCGACATTGCAACATGCATTTAATTAATTTAAAATCCCGAAACACTTTGATCTTGGATTTTTAGGTCAAGACCCATTCACCCTTGGGAAAATGGGTCTCCTTTAGGAACCAAAATCAAAATTTAAACATGTTTTTGGTGGTATTTTAAAGTTTCAGATTCAAGTTTCAAATGTCAGCTATTGAGATATGATATTCGGGAAATTAGAGAAGAAGCCTATAAAGCCTAGTCTTTTCATCATTGCAAACTAGATTTTGGACGAGAAAAAAAAGAGAACTTTTGAAGAGCAAGGAGAAAATCATTCAAGCAAGCAACGTTGAAGTTTTGGAGTAGCATTTTGTGTGTATTTGTGGGTCTTCAAGCTCATTTTGTCAAAGATTTGATCAAGCATTGATTATGATTGAAGGTTGATGCCTATGGTGGATCATGATGGATTCTAGGTTTGGGAGATGCATTTGGCCATTTTCCCTAACCTAATGACTTGTTTCCTAAGTGATCCCATCTTCTATCTTCATTCTACTCGCTACCTATAGCAAGGTATTGTCATATTTCAAATTTTATTGGGGTGTATGGATTTCTTCCTAATTGAATCTTTATCATTTGTTATAGGAATCATGCTCTAATGCACTTGAGTAGAGTTTCTTTGCACGTTAGCTCTTAACAACCTTAGATGCACTCAAGGTTAGGGCTTGCACACACTGTCATTTATCAAATTTACATCATTTTATCAAGGTTTAATTACCAAACTTGGGGTTTGACAGAGGCAAACCCCTATACACCCAAAAACAACATTTTCTCTTGCAGATTTGTCACAGGTTTAGATCTAGGAGCAAAGGTTAACAGGTACAGGAAGAAAGTGCAGACAAAGAGCTATAGATCCAGATTTTGAAGTTTTAGAAAGGGCTACAGGGACCCATTCACCCTAGGGCGAAGTGTCATGCTTTAGGCTGAAAACACACAACTTTTGGACTAGGTCCACACTATTTTACCCTTCTCAGATCTACCATAAATTTGTTGTTTATGTTTGTGTTATCCTTTAAATCTATTTTAAGTTTCACATTGCATAATTAAGTTCATTAAGTATTTTATTTTAATCTCCCAAAAGTGCATTTTAGTCATATTTGTCATTTTCTGTCATAAAGGAAATAGTAGATCCCCTAATAGGGTTGACTCACCTAAGGGTTGAAAGATCCTACCTTTGAGAGATTTATTTTCCTAATGAAATTACGGAAATATGAGTGTGTTCTAGATCTTCAAGTTCCATTGTGGTTATCCACATCCTCATCCATTTTTCCACATTTCAAAGATTATGGATATATATATATATATATATATATATATATATATACATACATGTATATATATACATACATGTATATATATACATACATGTATATATATACATACATGTATATATATACATACATGTATATATATACATACATGTATATATATACATACATGTATATATATACATACATGTATATATATATATATACATGTATATATATACACACACACACACACACATATATATGTACACACATATATATACATGTACATATATATATACATATAATATATAATTGATATAATTATTATTAAATTTATACCATTGAATTGATGATGATTAATCTTCATTAATTGGATTATGGTTCATTTGTTGATGATGTTAGAAAATGTAGTTGATTTTTTTAATTAAGAACATAAAGAGGTTTCATACTAAGACAACTTGCTATTATAAATAAAAAATATGAATAAAAATTTAAAATATGAATTGAGAAATCAACAACTAAATAAGCATATACACCATAACATAGAATTTATCCTAGTAAAACCTTTTTGGGTAAATATCCATCCTTAAATGTAGATCACTCATTATATTAACTATCAATAATCTTACAAATACAATGAGTTGATCTAGCAAGTGATACAACAACAACCTTCACAATATTTCTAGGACTAGAGAACCAAGTGTTGTTGTACACCTTGCAAAGTCCTAGGTGTTGTTGTACACCTTGCAAAGTTGTGGGTCTAGAACAATTATTTAATATTTGTTATATTATAAATGGTATACCCACATGGAAAAGGGCACCCCACTTGGATGGAATCTTAAGAATCTATTGTTGGCACACTACCATGTGTCATTAGTCGTATGATGGTTTTAAGAAGATGTTGAATAGAGATATACTAGGTGTTCTATGACTAATATGTTTTATTGGTTATTTATAGTCACGTGTAAGAGGTGCGTGATTGGTGTGTAAGTGTAATTATTGTATCATGTAAAGTGCTCATACACTTGGACCCCTTGGTAATAGGGGTCAAACCAATTGATTAGTTATTATTATTATTTTTGTGGAGAAGTTACTCTTTAAGGTGGAGTGCATGATTTGAACTTGGTCCAAACAATTCCATTTTGATCATTGCATGGTTGAAGGGTTGATTCAAAACTAGATAAATGACTTTGTAGTTTCAAAACCTAGCCTTGTTGGAGCAAAATGAAGTGGATTTAGAGAGAATAGGAAAAACATAAAATGATTGTAGTGGCATAACTCTTTTCTCCGACAACATTAATGGACCCTAGGGGCAAGTGTAGTTCCAATATCAAGGCATCAAATCTCTAAGAATGGGGTGGAGAAACAAGTTGGTCTAACTTAATTATTTTTTGACTTATGGTTTTCTCAAGTCTTCTTGGCCTATATATTGAGAGGTCAAGATGGAAAAATTATGCCTTTTTTATTTAGTGTTATATTTTTAGTATTCTTCTCGTTTTAGAGTATAGGTCTCCTATCAAACATGAAGACTACTTTTATATTGTAACTATTGATTGTTGAATAATGCATTGGGTGTGCAAAGCTTTGGAGTCTAGGTTTTCTCCCTTAAAATGGTTTTCCTATGGTACATCTAGTGTCATTCTATGTTATGTGTTTCATTCATCTATTATTTTTCTCTTCTAGTTTTGTTATTACTTCCTAGTATTGTTACTATACAAAAAATCAACTAAAATTTGGATAAAAGTATAAACCTGTGTCACACTTTTGGCCAACAAAATAGTTCTAAGCAAAACAGTTTCACCCTAAAGATTTTTGAGCGAAACAATTTTGACCAAAACTACATGGCCTAAATGTGGCACATATAGTTTCGAGTGAAATTCTTTCGCCCAAAACTATAATTTTCAAAATTTCCCTTTATAGTTTTCAAATGTGCCTCAATTTACATGTAAAGTTTCAATCGAAACATTTTTTATCGGAATCCTTTCAATTGAAAATATTTTGGTTGAAACTATCAATGTGGCAGCCTTGTTGGTAGCCACCTCATCTTTTTTCAAAAAATTCTGAAACTTTCCACTTGAACATGATATTTATTCAATTAGAATATCTTTTTCAAAAAACTAAAAATACCCTTTTGTAGATCTTGGAGTCAGTAATCCAAATATATAATTTAAATTTACATTTTGATTAGTTTTAATATGCTTTTTTGAAATTATGAAGTAGGTTTTTATAATCAATTTGTGAAATATATGTTGAAACATTAGAATTGGAAATGTTCAATTTGGTAAATATCTTCCAAGCAAAAAGGGTGGCGGCTCACTTAGATTCTATCTCTCATTAGATTCAGGACCATGGTCTTAATGAGGAAAACAACAAGCTGGAAGTTGTGGTTGAGAAGGAGTTGGTTGAATGGGAGTTAAGGGAAGAAATATTCTAGAAGTAAAAAACTTGTATTGATTGGCTCCATGAAGGTGATAGAAATACTGCTTTCTTTCACAACTCTGTTAAGGATAGAAGACAAGGGAATCTTATTTCCTCTATTCGATCCTCTGAGGAGAATCAACTATCATCCTTTGGTGCGATTTCAAAAGACATTTTTTGGTATTACTCTACCTTGTTCTCCGAGGACTCTATTCTTGCCAGTGAGGGAGTGGATTCTTCCTTTGGTTTCTACTGAGATGAAGGATTCTTTGATAAAACCAGTGTCATAAGTGATTTGGAGGAGATTGTGTTTCTTATGTAGAAGGGGAAAGCTTTGGGCCCTAATGGGTTTCCTATTGAGTTCTTTCAAGAGTTTTGGGAAATTATTAAGTTTGATCTTCTTGAGGTTGTACAAGAATCTCAAAGGAACAAGTGGATGTTAAAGGCCATGAATGTTACCTTTCTTTCTCTTATCCCAAAAAAGGAGAGAGCTATCTCACCTCTTCAGACCCATTGCTTTATGTAACGTGTTTTATAAGATTATAACCAAGTTGATAGCTAAACGTCTCAAGCCATGGTTGAGTACATTGATCTTTGAGGAGCAGGGAGGCTGTGTTTCCAGTAGGAAAATTCTTGATGGAATTGTTGTTGCTACTAAAGCTATTCACTGCATGGAGGCTTCCAAGGAGAAGGAAATGGTCATCAAGCTTGACATGGCCATAGCTTATGACAGTGTTAAATGGGCTTTCCTTGGTAATATTTTGCATGCTTTTGGGTTTAACAATGACTGGATTGAATGGGTAATGAGTTGTGTCACTTCCTCTTCCTTCTCAGTACTTATCAATGACAAGTCTTATGAGTTATTTGGTATGTCTAGGGTCCTTCGGCAAGGAGACCCCATATCCCCCTATTTGTTTATTTTAATGGTGAAGGATTAGGAAGATTTATTAAATCTCATGTGAGGCAAGGCTTGATTTAGGGTTGGAGTTGGAGCAACAATATTCCTCTCCAGTCCTACTTATAGTTTGTAGACAATACTAATTTGTTGGGTCTAGCCATATTTGAGGAGGTGGTCAACTTTTAGAAGACTTTAGATATTTATTTGGATGTTTCGAGGCAAGGAATCAATGAGGGTAAGTCTTTTATTTTTTTCTTCAACACTCTAAAGCTTATCCAATAGAGAATAGCCTAGATTCTCTAGTTTTAGATTGGCTCTCTCCCCTTTGTTTATCTTAGTATATCCCTGGCTATGGGCTCCCTCCCAAGGGTATTAAATGGTAGGATGTTATTGATAAGTTTCACAAGAAGGTCAACCATTAGACTTGTAGGTGGTTGTCTATAGTGGGCAGGGTGACTTTGTTGAAGTCAGTGGTTCAAACTCCCCCTTTATACAAATGTTTTGTGCTTTCATTTCCTTCCAACTTTATTAAATAATTTGAAAGTCTCTCTCATCAATTTTTTTGGTTTGGAAATCTTCTCTCAAGGAAGTAGAGTTTGGTCAAATGGGATTTGATTTGTAGGCTGAAGCAGGTTGGTGGGCTTGGGCTGAGATAGGCTGGGCTTAATGGTTAGGTGTTGGTGGCTAAGTTATATTGGAGGTGGTGTACTAATTAACACCAAACTTGGGCTAAGATCCTAACTTCTAAGTATCTAGGTGGAGTGGAGAGTTGATGTTCCAAGAATTGGCCTCTTAAGGAAAGGTTTTATGATTTGGGGCACCTTAAATGGGGTGTTAAGCTCATTAAGAAAGGATTATTTTAGATCTACAATTGGGGATATGAGGCTTTGTTTTGGTTTGATTCTTAGGATGGGAATCTCCCTATTATGGCAATGTACCCCCATTTGTTGTCTTTATGTAACATTTTCCTTGATGCTAGTTGGTGTCAAGTGGTTGATTTCAAGTCTTCTTAGACTTTTGATCAAGTTACTATGTCCAGATGGAAGGATCCTCATGAGTGGCAACTTGGGGGTTCATTGGAGGATCGTCGTGATCTAGCAAATATTTTGTTTGGTAGAGTATGTAATTCTTTATTTGGGTTTGATGTCCTTGCTTGTTGCAAGTATGAAGGTGTTGTCATTGATGTCAACAAGCATGTCTATAGGTTGGTGTTGTCATTGATGTCAACCATGTGTCGAGGAAGTTTTTTGCTTGATGAAGATATCGAGGATATTGAGAAATTTATAAAAAAGAGGAGAACAGGTTGTTGCAGGTTGTGCATGTATAGTTGAGATATTGAGGAAGTGTTGTGAGTACATGGAGCTATCTTTATGTTGTAGTGTTTAGAGATGTGTTGGAATGAAGTAATGTGCTGAGATGATGTCTTTGGTACTTGGTTTCCAAGTGCTTTTGAGTAAATTTGATAAATAGAGAAAACAATGTTGTGCAAGTGTTTAGAACGTGCTCTAGGATGTGCTCCCCGTTTCTTCTATGTTGATGCTATACCTATGCAGATATGATATGTTGTTCAAGGTTGTTAGTAGTTGTTATATCCAAAATTTGTGCTTTTGGATCTCTGTACAGAGTGAGATATATTCACCAGTGTGTGAATCAGTTTTTTAGTGTTATTTTATGTGGTCTAGGAGAAATGTATTTGCTTCACGTTTCTTCGTAGTTTGGCTCTAGGTTGTGCAAATATGAGAAGTTTCTTATAATGTTTGTATCTTTTAGGATTCAAGATTTCACTTGATTTGGTATAGTACAGTGCATGTTTCATGCGTCAGTGTGTGAATAAGGTCAACCGGATGTTCTGGGTTGAAGTATTTACATGATGCGAGTTTGGATGAATTCTTTGTTGGATCTTAGGTGGTTCATGGATTATTCTAGATCATGTTCAAGTGAATTTTGTTGTCTGGAAGTTTCAGATTGATTTAAGGAAGTGTGTACTTAATGTTTTATGGTGTTTAGCATGAGTATTGGTTGACCTAGTGTTAACACTACATGTGAAGTTTATGAAAGCATGTTGAGGCATGTTAGGATTTATTTGGATCCTAATTAAGGATTTATATGGGTCACCTTCATTCCTATCCATTGTAGGAATGTTTAGGTGTTAACCTAATTTGAAATTTTAAATGTAACAGATAGTTACCAACCTTGAAGAAGGTTTTTAAGGTTGAGAATGATATAAATAAGAGTGGTGTTGTTGTGAGAGGTAAGAGAGAGGCAAGATAGATGCAAGTGATGAATATGATGCAAATTTGAGCAGAGTAGTGCGAATTTCAAAGTGTTGGATTCCTGAAGGCAGTGAGTTGAAGGTTTCTAAAATCTTTCATGCAAGGCTACGAAAGTGCTGGAGCATTTGTGGTGGATTCTCTGTTGCATTGAGAAGTTTTTCTTTGTGTAACATTTCTCTTCTATCTTCTTTATTTCTTTCTTTAGGAGTGAGCCCTAGCTGTGAGCCTTTTTGGATGGAGTGTCATATTCTGGCAGTGAGCCCTTGTACCAATTTTGTAATTACTTATATTGTGAGCTAATCCTCACTGTGGTTTTTCCCTCATTGGGTTTTCCACATAAATCTGGTGTTCTCCTGTGTATGGTGTTGTTATTTCAATTTATGTTATCTGCATTTCTAAGGGTTTAATCAATTCATGTGGATCTGATTACTATTGGGGGTCTTGATGTTTTAATTTTCTATAGCTGATTCACCCCCCTCTTAGTTGTCTTGTTCATTCAAGAATTGGTATCAGAGCAAGGTTCCTTGGAGAAGAGCTTAACTGCTTGAGGTAGATCTGAGATGGAGAAATAGATTCATTGCTCTAGATTTGATGGGACAAACTATACATTTTGGAAGACAAAGATGGAAGGATATCTGACATCTCATGGATTTGAGATTGAAAAGGAAATAAAGACTCAATATGTTCCTCCTCTGAATGGTCCAAGCACAAGTAATGAGATCAAGGCACATGAAATAAATGGTAAGGCAAGATTCATTCTTATGAGTAGTCTTTCAAATTTTGAATTGGTTAAAGTTATGAATCTTAAGACTGCTAAAGAAGTTTGGGATAAGCTTGAAAGCATATATGAAGGAGATGACAAGGTTAAACAAGTAAAATTATAGAATATGAAGGCACAATTTGAGACCATGAGAATGTCTGAAGATGAAACAATTACAACCTACATGCATAGAGTTGATGAACTGGTATGTGCTATGAGAGGTCTTGGTGCACAAGTCAAAGAATCTAGGGTGGTAAAGAAAGTTCTCAGAACTCTTCCTGATTCATATAATGAAAAGGTATTTGTAGTAACAGAAAAAGTATCCTTTTTTTCCTTAGTTTGGGAATGAATAATTAACATTAAAATGAACCTAATGTTGCCTTGATTTAGTGTTGTAATGTGTTTTACACATTCACATTAACTTTAGGGCCCTTTTAAATTAAATGGACTTAGCAATGCCTTATTTGGGGTGTTGTAAAGTGTATCTTTACATTTCACATTAATCCAGGGCTTTATTAATTAATTGAGGTTAATTTGCCTTTAATTAGCCCCTTTAATTCAAATCCAAGCCTAATTAATTGCAAATTATGAGGGATAAAACTCAACACTCTTAAATGATATTACACAACACTTAATTTTACAAGGTATGTGTCCTAGGTTAGTGACCTAGGACCCATTCGCCACTTGGCGAATGGGTCCTCACTAGGTCCTAGGACCCCCTTTTTACATAAAATTTCATATTTCCTGAAGTATGTCCTAGTTAAATATGCTAGGACCCATTCGCCTCACTTAACCCTAAGACCCCCCCTTGGAATATGTTTTTGGCTATATTTTAATGATTTCAAATCCTATATTTGATGTCGGTTTGTGTTATTTGAATTTCAGGAATTAAGAGTAAGATAAGTATAAATACAAGGATATTTCACTTAGTTTCACCTAGCAATTTTCATTCAAGCATTCTAATATTTCACAAGAGCATTATAGAGTATTCAAGAGCATTCAAGAGAATTCAAGAAGGTATTCAAGAGAATTCAAGAAGGCATTCAAGAGTAGATTATTGAAGTTTATTGCATCAATCAAGGATCCGTTTCATCATGTCAAAGTCATGCATTTTGTTGAACTAATGTGATGATGTAGCATTGGGAATCCCATTCAAGCATTGTTTCATGTCAAATTCTATGATCAAGATCTACACACATTATGGCCATCTCATGCAAGATTGTTGATTTGTACTCCAAGGTTCAATTAAGGTTTGGTGAGTTGTTACATATTGTTGTTCACTCATCATTCCTTTATGCATTATTTCATTACAAGGTTTAATTACCAAAACAGGGTTTGACCAAGGAAAACCCCTATTCCCTAACAAATTAACATTTTTCTTCTCTTTTAATGTGTGATTGTAGGTTTTAGGTTGAAGATCAATTGGAGAGGAAAAGTTGCAAAAGTTGAAAAGTTGAAAAGTTGTCATCTTCCTTGCAAAATCATGAAAATCCTTCTATGAAATTCATTTCCGACTTTTGGGAGTTGAACACCTGGAGTTTGGAGTTGCAGACATTGAAGAACAAAACCCATAAATTGATTTTCTAGAACCCTAGACAAAACCCATTCACCACTGGGTGAATGAGTCCTCATTGAGGCCCAAAAAAACACTTTTTGCAATAGGTACACAACATTTGAACCTCTTTATAAAACCTACCTTTTGATTTCTATATTGGTTAGGTTTGATTTCTGATATTCATCTATGCATAATTGAATGAAATAACTAGTGAAAAGGGAGGTTAACCATCTTGATTACATTTTGGTTCTTTCCTCCCCCTTTTCCTTCATTTCAATATCTGCTATAGAGGAAGTTGCAAATTTTAATACTTATTCTAGAGATCAATTGACTGGTACACTCAATTCATTTGAAATGAGAAAACGTGGTTTGAAAAATTGTACAAAATTAGAGACTGCTTTTAAGGCTAGAAAATTAGAAAAGGTTGAAGATTTAGATGGAGAAGATCTTGATGATGTGGAAGCTAACTTTGTAAGAAGGATAAAAAAGGGCACTGGTAAGTACAAAGGTAAACTACCTTTCAAATGTTTTAGTTGTGGAAAAGTAGGTCATTATGCTTCAAGATGTCCAAACGGAGCTATGAACAATAAAAGTAAGGAGAATAAAGGAAAGATGATTAAAAGAAGCTACTATGTTAGAGAAGATGCTGGTATTTTTGATGATGAATCTGATTATGGAGATGTTGATGAAAATGAATGTTTTTTCTTGGCTTTAAAAGATGAATCTACTTCTGCTAACTCTAAAATTCATGTGAAGGAAAGTGTTTTGGAGAAGAAGGATAAGGTTGAAGATACATTAGTTTTTTCTTTTCATGTTAAATAGGATAAGAACTACTGGGTTGTTGACAGTGGCTACTCTAATCACATGACTAGAGACAAAAGTAAGTTTGTTAAACTTGAAAAGTATAATGGAGGATTAGTTAAATTTGGAGATGATTCAAGAGCTAAGATTTGTGGAATAGGTTCAATTAGTTTTGATGGAAAGCATAATACTAAAGATGTTTATTATGTTAAGGGCTTAAGGAATAATCTTTTGAGTGTTGGAAAAATGTGTAGAAAATGATATAATCTTGTGTTTAAGGATGAAAGGTGTGAGATCATAAAAGGGTCTGAAATTGTGATTGTTGTTGGTAAGAGGATAGATGGAAATATCTACCAGCTTAAAGATGTTGATGGTCATTGCTTTATGTCTTAGATTAATGATAGATGATTATGACACTAGAGGATGTGTCCCATGAATTTTGATAATTTGGTCAAAATTAGTTTAGTTCATGCAGTGAGAGACCTACCAAGAATCACAAAGCCTATCAATGTTGTTTGCAAGGATTGTCAGTTTGGAAAAAAAAAAGGATTAGTTTCAAGGGAAAGGAATAATCTTCTATCAGACTATTGGAATTAATACATACAGATCTTTGTGGTCCTACAAGAGTGAGAAGTCTTCAAGGTGATAGGTATTTCATACTTTTGATTGATGATTGCTCTAGAATACATGGGTTACTTTCCTTAGAGAGAAATCTGATGCACTAGATAGATTGAAAGCATTTAAAGCCATGGTTGAGAATGAAGTGGATTTGAAAACCAAATGTTTGAGGCCTAAAAGAGGTGGAGAATTCACTTCCAATGAGTTTAACATGTTTTATGAAGCTCATGGAATAAAGAGATACTTGTCTGCCCCTAGAATTCATTAACAAAATGGAGTGGTTGAAAGGAAAAATCATTCTATTCAAGAAGTTGCTAGGACTATGATGAAAGAAACAAATCTACTGGAAGTCTACTAGAGAGAAGCAATTCATACTAATGTTTACATACTTAACAAAGTTCAAGCTAAAGATAACAACACAAATACTCCCAATGAGTTGTGGTATGGAAGGATTCCTATTGTGAAATACTTTAAAATATTTGGAAGCAAATGTTATATCAAAAGAGATGAGGAAAACTTAGGAAAGTTTGATGCAAGGTTTGATGAAGGTATCTTCCTTGGATATTCTACTAGAAGCAAAGCTTGTAGATGTTACAACAAAAGGTTGAGAAAGATTGTTGAAAGTGCAAATGTTAAGGTTGATGAAAATTTGTAGAATTAAATTGCAGTAGATGGATATGTGTTAGATGAACCTGATTGGAGAGAAGAAGAAGAAGAAGAAGAAGAAGAAGAAGAAGAAGAAGAAAAAGATAAAGAAAAAGAGGAACAAAATGAAGAGGAAGAAGCTCCGTAAAAGACCCCTAAGACCCCTAAGTATGTGAAAAAGAATCATTCTGAAGAACAGATCATTGGAGACAAGAGGAAAGGAGTATTGACAAGAAGTAGAGTTGTTGAAGTTGAGGTAAATTTGTGTTTAATTTCTAAAGTTGAACCTAAAATAGTGAGTAAGGCATGCAAAGATGAACATTGGCTGAAGGCAATGGAAGAAGAACTTATGCAGATTGAGAAAAATCAGACTTGGGAATTGGTTCCTAGACAGACAAACAAGAGAATAATTGGAAATAAGTGGGTATTCAGAAAGAAACTGAATGAGAATGAAGAAGTGGTAAGAAATAAGGCAAGACTTGTGTGTAAGGGTTACTCACAAGTGGAAGGAATAAACTTTGAGAAAACATTTGTTCTAGTGGATAGGATGGAAGCTATCAATTTTTTTTTGGCATTTGCAACATACAAATATTTTAAAGTTTATAATATGGATGTGAAGTTCGTTTTTTGAATGGTGAACTAGAAGAAGAGGTTTACATGGAACAACTGAAAGGATTTCAATTGTCAGATCAACCAGATATGGTTTGTAAATTGAATAAGGTATTGTATAGATTGAAGCAAGCTCCTAGAGCTTGGTATGCTATATTGGACAAATATTTGATACAACAAGGATTCAGTAAAGGCACCACAAATAGTAATCTTTACTTCAAAATTGAGGAGGATAAAATTTTGATAGTATTTGTGTATGACATTATCTTTGGAGGCAATGAAGCTATGTGTAAGAGGTTTGCAGAGGAAATGCAAAAAGAGTTTAAAATGTCAATGTTTGGGAATATAAATTTCTTCCTTGGGATACAAATCAATCAAATAGATAAAAGTATATTCATTTCACAGTCAAAGTATGCCAAAGAAGTGTTGACAAAGTTTGGAATGGAAGACTCCAAACTTGTATGCACTCCTATGGTGACTGGTTGCAAATTGAGAAAAGATGATGTTTCACCTAAGGCTGATCAAAGGAGGTATAGATCTATGATTGGTGGATTGCTATGTTTAACTATTATTAGACTGGATATCATGCATGCAGTTTATCTTGTGGCTATATTTCAAGAAGATCCTAAAGAGACACATGTTGCAACTGTTAAGAGGATATTCAGATATTTTAAAGGCACTCTAGATTATGGCTTATAGTATACTAAGGATACTGATTTCACATTAAGTGCTTACACAAATGCTGATTGGGTTGGTTGTGTTGATGACATGAAAAGTACAAGTGGTGGAGCATTCTTTCTTGGATGTAGATTGGTGTCATGGTTAAGTAAGAAGCAAGATTCAGTTTCTTTATCCACTGTAGAGGCTAAGTATATTATAGTAGCATCTTGATGTACACAAGTATTGTGGATGAGATAGACGTTGAAGGATATCAGAGTAGTATATGATGAGCCTATATCTATCTTTTGTGATAATACAAGTGCAATTAACATTTCAAAGAATCCAATGATGCATTCAAGGACAAAGCATATATCAATAAGGTATCACTTTTTGAGAGAGAAGGTTATGGAGAATGAAGTGAAGCTTGAATATGTACCTACGAAGGATCAGATTGCTGACATATCCACCAAGGCTCTTCCTAAGGATACTTTTGAGTATCTTCAAGAGAAGTTGGGTGTTGTTGCCCCTCCTTCTTTGAACTAGATGCATATGGAGATGCATTAGTCCAATGGATCTATGGATTCATCTCTTTTTTGGACTGATGATGGTGGCTACCTCTCAAGCGAGTAGGTAGTGTCATTGGTGTCATTGTTGCAATAAGGAATGTTGTCATTATGCAGAGTTGCTGATTAGGTTGGGTGTACTCCTAAAGGGGAGTATTTAGAGCAAGTATATTGGTTCAGTGTCAAAAGGGGAGAACAATGCAATTTTTTTTATCCTTTTCCATTGATGTTAAAGAGGGAGAAAGTTTATCTACCCAGGGGGAGAAAATAAAGAAAATAATGAGAAAGTGTATCCAGAGCTGTTGTGTTGCCTTTGATGGTTTTTCACATCATGTATTCCATCAATGACAAAGGGGGAGATTGTTACAAGTATGAAGGTGTTATCATTGATGTTAATAGGCATGTCTATAGGTTGGTGTTGTCATTGATGTCAACCATGTGTTGAGGAAGTTTGTTGCTTGATGAAGATATCGAGGATATTGAGAAAATTGTGAAAAAGAGGAAAATAGGTTGTTGCAAGTTTTTCATGTATAGTTGAGATATTGAGGAAGTGTTGTGAGTACATGGAGATATCTTTATGTTTCAGTGTCTGGAGATGTGTTGGAATGAAGTAATGTGCTGAGATGATGTCTTTGGTACTTGGTTTCCAAGTGCTTTTGAGAAAATTTGATAAACAAAGAAAATAGTGTTGTGCAAGTGTTCAGAACATGCTCTGGGATGTGCTCCGCATTTCTTCTATGTTGATGCTATGCCTATTCATATCTGATATGTTGTTCAAGGTTGTCAGTAGTTGCTATATCTAGAATTTGGGCTTCTAGATCTCTGTACAGAGTGAGATATATTCACTAGTGTGTGAATCAATTTTTCAGTGTTATTTTCTGTGGTTTAGGAGAAATGTATTTACTTCACGTTTCTCCATAGTTTGGCTTCAGCTTGTGTAGATCTAGGAAGTTGCTTATAATTTTTGTCACTTTTTTTCCAAGATGGACATTTACATCAATATTTTTAACTAAATCTTCATCTTCTAAGACCTATAGCAACTAAATCGTTAAGAATTTCAAGATGATGCGAACTAGTGATTTGTGGAAATTTTTGTGTAGATTCTAAATATACATTTTTTAAGTTTTTCCGAAATAAATTATTAATCTATCAACATCTCCTTTAATAAATAGTTTTAAACAAAAAACAACATTTTCAAAAGTAACGTTTGTGTCGTAAAACATAACTTTAACATCACTTTTTTTCTATAAAGGATAAAATTCTAATTTTTGAAATATAGATTCTCAACATCAATACAGAGAGAATGAATATTTTTTCATAATTTTTGGTTACATATTTTATTTTAATTAATTTTTGAAGTCACTATAACTATAATTTGGGCATACGTGTGTATCATATAACATAACTTGTTATGTATATGTCAAAATCCTTTTTTTTTGGTGAAACAAGAGCATCAATACAAAGGGAACAAATGTTTTTTTTATTTTTTTTACAATGTTTTACTATTTTTATACCTCTGCAGAATGAAGAGCTCAATGTTCAAAGAAAAACCTATTTTCAGTAAAAATTGAAAATTAAACACATGATAAAATGAAAACATATCAAAATTATATTTGTTAGAAAGCTCGTTTTGAGGGCTACGATCTTGCAAAATATCTTGTTAAGTCAAGCTCATTTGCAAGTCCAACCCAACATTTGAACTTCAAATTTCTAAGGAGATTTTGATGTAGATACATAATTTTTCATTTTTGGCACCTTCGCTAGAAGGTACCTTCGATAGAAGGTCCCCATGCAAAAAAAGCCATTTTATAGAAAACAATATATTGTATGGAAACTACCTTCTATCGAAGGTCCACTTTCTATCAAAGGTGTTTAGTTGCATACCTTCGCTTGAAGGTACCTTCGATTGAAGGTTTTACTTCGCTTAAAGGTTGCAAGTGAATTAGCCCGACCACTCCAAAAATTTCCTCTTTCCAAAAGTGAGACATAGCTCCATGATTTCACCCACCAAGGCTCTTCCTAAGGATACTTTTGAGTATCTTCAAGAGAAGTTGGGGGTTATTGCCCCTCCTTCATTGAACTAGATGCATATGGAGATGCATCAATCTAATGGATCTATGGATTCATCTCTTTTCTGGACTGATGTTGGTGGCTACCTCTTAGGGGAGTAGGTAGTGTCATTGGTGTCATTGTTGCAGTAAGGAATGTTGTCATTGTGCAGAGTTGCTAATCAGGTTGGGTGTACTCCTAAAGGGGACTATTTAGAGCAAGAATCTTGGTTCAGTGTCAAAAGGGGAGAACAATGCAAATTTTTTTATCCTTTTCCATTGATGTCAAAGGGGGAGAAAGAATCATGTGAAAAATTTTATCTACTCAGGGGGAGAAAAAAAATCATGAGAAAGTGTATCTAGAGTTGTTGTGTTGTCTTTAATGGTTTTTCACATCATGTGTTGCCATCAATGACAAAAGGGGAGATTGTTAGAAGTATGAAGGTGTTATCATTGATGTCAATAGGAATATCTACAAGTTTGTGTTGTCATTGATGTCAACCATGTGTTGAGGAAGTTTGTTGCTTGATGAAGATATCAAAGATATTGAGAAAATTGTGAAAAAGAGGAAAATAGATTGTCGTAGGTTGTACATGTATAGTTGAGATATTGAGGAAGTTTTGAGAGTAAATGGATATATCTTTATGTTGAAATGTTTGGAAATGTGTTGGAATGAAGTAATGTGCTGAGATGATGTCTCTGGTACTTAGTTTCCAAGTGCTTTTGAGAAAATTTGATAAACAAAGAAAATAGTGTTGTGCAAGTGTTCAAAATGTGCTCCAGGATGTGCTATGCATTTCTTCTATGTTGATGCTATTCCTATGAATATATGATATGTTGTTCAAGGTTTTCAGTAGTTGCTATATCCATAATTTGGGCTTCTAGATCTCTGTACAAAGTGAGATATATTCACCAGTGTGTGAATCAATTTTCAATGTTATTTTCTGTGGTTTGGGAGAAATGTATTTTCTTTGCATTTCTTCGCAGTTTGTATTCAGGTTGTGCGGATTTGGGAAGTTTCTTATAATGTTTGTATCTTTCAGGATTCAAGATTTCACTTGATTTGGTATAGTACAATGTGTGTCTCATGCACCAATGTGTGAATAAGTTCAACCAAATGTTCTAGGTTGAAGGATTTCTATGATGTGAGTTTGGATGAAGTATTTGTTGGATCTCAAGTGGTTTGTGGATTATTCTAGATCATGTTCAAGTGAATTTTGATGTCCAAAAGTTTTGGATTGATTTAAGGAAGCATGTACTTAATGTTTTATGGTGTTTAGCACGGGTATTGGTTGACTTGGTGTTAACACTATATGTGAAGTTTATGAAAGCATGCTGGGGTGTGTTAGGATTTATTTGGGTCCTAATTAAGGATTTATATGGGTCGCCTTCATTCCTATCCACTGCAAGAATGTTTAGGTGCCAACCTAATTTGAAATTTTAAATGTAAAGGATAGTTGTTGACCTTGGAGAAGGTTTTTAAGGTTGAGAATGATACAAATAAGAGTAGTGTTATTATGAGAGGTAATAGAGAGGGAAGATAGATGTGAGATAGATGTGAGTGATGAATATAATGCAAATTTGAGCAGAGCAGTACAAATTTCAAAGTGTTGGATTCCTAAAGATAGTGAGCCGAAGGTGTCCAAAAAATTTCATGCAAGGCTACGAAAGTGTTGGAGCATTTGTGGTGGATTTTCTATTGCATTGAGAAGTTGTTCTCTGTGTAACATTTCTCTTCTATCTTCTTTGTTTCTTTTTGTGGCAGTGATCCCTGGTTGTGAGCCTTTTTGGATAGTGTGTCCTATTCTGGTAGTGAGCCCTTGTACCAAATTTGTAATTACTTATATTGTGAGCTAATCCTCGCCGTGGTTTTTCCCTCGTTGGGTTTTCCATGTAAATCTTGTGTTCTCTTGTGTATGGTGTTTTTATTTCAATTTTTTTTATTTGCATTTCATGCTTAATCACTTTAACAAAATAAGGGTTTAATGAATGCAAGTGGATCTAATTACTATTGACGGTCTTGATGTTCTAATTTTCTACAACTGATTCACCCCCTCCCCTCTCAGTTGTCTTGTTCATTCAATGCTTGCTTGGGGTCTGAACCCGAAATGAAAATTCTCAGTTGCATCTGGATATCAGGAGTTGGGCAGACAAATTTTCAGTAGTGTTGATGTTCCTTGGTGGAAATAGGTTTGGAACAAGTTCTATTGGCCTAAATGTACAACTTTTTCTCTTGGCTTGTTGTGTTGAATAAGTGTTTCACTTGGGAGAATTTGTGGAAGAGATATTTCCAAGGTCCTTCCATGTGTCTCATGTGCAACCGCAGTGAAGAGCACTCCTTGTATTTATTCCTTCAATGTCCTTTTGCTAGGGAGATGTGGCATTCTTGGTGGGGAGTTTGGAGTCAAGAATGTTGTCATGCCTCTTCTTTGGCTGAAGTTTGGGGCTAGTTAGGGGATCCTCCTACCAAAAATCCTTTTCTTCAAATTTCTTGGAAGATAGGGCCCAACCTTCTTATCTAGAAAATATAGCTTGAAAGAAACTATTGTTAGAAACCAAGATTATACATGCAAACCAAAAAACCTTCCATAGAAGAGAAAAAAAAAACAAAGCTATTGCAAAAATATGTACAAAATATTATTATTCAGGAATTTATAATTACATGAGATGATTTGCTTTATAAAAGAAAGTATGCATAACCCTAATCTTATCTTGAGCAACAAGATAGCTCAACAAGATAAGGATGACAATAATTAACCTAGGAATTAAAATATTACCTAAGTAAAGTTATGCAAGTGTAATTAAATATTAATTACACCAACACCCCCCCATAAGTGCAACTTAGGGAGAATAAAAAAGCATGCACCTAAAACTAAGATGAATGCAAGAAAGCATGAATGGGTCTCGACAACAAGGCCTGATCATGTACCCATGTACAAATGCAATAATGAGGTAGAGAAGGAATTTTTTGCCTCAAAATCAACTTTCTCCAAAATCGATGAAACAAAAGGCAATCTTAGGGTTTTTGGCCACTACGAATGCAATGGTGACCTCTGTTTGTGCCCAAAATGCTCTAAAAATTTGGCTACCTCCAGAGCTTCCAAAAAATCACTGAACTTGAAACCCTCATACATTTGGCAAATGATGACCAAAATTAGAAAAATAAAAACCAATCCTGACTTTTTCCAGTGCTCCGAATCCAATGGTGAAGCCTGATCTGATCCAAGACGCTGCATAGATGAAATCAAGGCATGAAAACCTTGAGGAATCCCAAATGAACTCTATAATGATTTTCTCAAAAAATCTGAGAAGGGGCTACAAATCAAGGCTCTGATACCATGTTATAAACCAAGATCAGACATGCAAACCAAAAAACCTTCCACAGAAGAGAAAATCAGAAAAAAGCAAAACTATTGCAAAAAGATGTGCAAAATATTATTATTCAGGAATTTATAATTACATGGAATGATTTTCTTTATAAAAGCAAGTATGCATAACCCTAATCTTATCTTGAGCAACAAGATAAGGGTGACAATAATTAACCTAGGAATTAAAATATTACCTAAGTAAAGTTATGCAAGTATAATTAAATATTAATTACACCAACAACTATAGGATCTTTCAAGACAAGTTCATGTAGGCTCAATAGTTGTGGATGAGGTTTATTAGTACTCTTAGGGAGACTATTGAGGTAAAATGTGATTTATTTGTCTCGATGGAGCCAGGGGATATTGGTGTTGTTCAAAATTTGGGTCTTGCTATTGGGAGCAGGAGTGGTTCATGGTCTAGATTGGAGAAGTTGTCTAAAAGGAAAATCCAGAGAGTTGGTTGTTGGTCTCCCCCTCCTCAAGGGGTTTTGAAAATTAACATGGACGGATCTTCAAGAGGTAATCCTAGACATGCTAGAATTAGAGGTATTGGAAGAGATAGCTCGGGAGTTGTGTTCTTTTTGAAGTATAGAGGCCAACAAAATAAAAAATTTATGGAAGCTTTCGTTATTCTATATGATTTGGAATGGGCTAGTACCCTTGGTTGGAGAAGAATTATTTGTGTTAGACTCATAGATAGTGATTGATATTCTAAATAGGAGACAGTGGGAGGATGTTATTTAACTGGCCTTGGTGGTTAAACAAATATCTTTCCTTAGCGAGTTGTTGGACTCTGTTACTTTTTATCATATTCCTTGAGAATGGAATAAGGTAGTTGACTATTTGGAAAAGTGGGCTTCTAAGCAGAGGGAGATGCAGAGTGTGGATGCTTGGGACAATCTATTGAATGCACAAGACAACTGAGAGGGGGGGTGAATCAGTTGTACATTAAAACCTCAAAACTATCATAAACATTTAGATCCACATCAACTTAATTAATCCTTAATCTATTAGAATGATTTAGAATGAAAGCAAATAACAAAAACTGAAACACATCAACACCATGCACAATTAAACACCATATTTACTTGGATAACCCAAGGAGGGATAAACAATGGTGAGGATTAGGCTCACAATATAAAGCAATTGCAACACCGAATATAATAGGCTCATTGGCAGAGGGCTCATTTCCCAAAAAAGGACCCACTACCAAAGGCTCACTACCAGATTACAGAAAAGAAGAAAAGAAGAATTCTACAGTGAGAAATCCATCTCAATCACCAAGACATTTGCAGTCTTTCTGAAGATTGTAGACACCTTCTGCTCACTACTTCCAGTAGTCTAATTCATTAAATCTTGCACTACACTTCACAATTCTGCAATTTGCATCACACACTCTACACACACTCCTCCATCAACACACCACTTATTTATACCTTCTTCAACCTTGAAAACATTCTCCAAAGTTGGCTATGCACCTCAGCCATGCAAATTTAAATTAGGTAGGCACTAAGCATTCCTGCGATGGAAAGGAATGAAAGGGGACTACACCATGCATCTTAATTCAAACCCAAATATACATATACACCATGCCATGCTTCCACAATCACCGAAGCAAATCCACAATTAGTGTAAACACCCAAGGTCGACCAAACCTGTGTTAACACCATTAACATTAATTACATGCTTCTTTGCACAACGATCCAAACTAAGAAATTCTAGATATAACATCTATGAACACCTCTGATCAACATATTTGAACCACACAAGCAGATCTTCAACCATGAAGAAATGTGGAGTAGAACCAGAACACCACTTTGCATGCCAAAACACCTCTACAACACACCGTTTCCTCTTTTATTCAATTTTTTTCAAAAGCACTTGGAAACCAAACACTAGAGACACATTCTCATCACCTTTAACACTTCCTCAACACCATCAGACCAATTTCAACATAGCTATACATCCATAAAAAAAGCTTATCAAAGCAACACTAGAGGTTGGAAAAAGTAGCACTTACTAATGAAAACATAATGAAGCTAATCAAAGTAACATCACAACTTCTCAACCATCACCAGTTGACATTAATGACAACACAAAAATAAGCCTATTGAAATCAATGACAACACCAATTGCACATACTTGCAACACAATCTTTTGACAAAATGCTCTCAATAGTTGGAATACTTAATAATGGAAGACATGAGAGTTTTTCTGGGGGGTTTCTAAAGGGCAGCGACTGTGTTGATGATTCTGATCTATTGTAGACCTTTTGATTTCTTCTATAATGTATTGTTTTATCTGATTCAATAAATCTTTACCTCTCTTTTATTAAAAAAAAGTAGGTTGTTATAATAAAAAATGATGCTAATTAGAAATTTTAAAAATACTAAAAAATATTTAAAATTTTGAAAAATATATGGTGCACTAGAGGACAGAATCCTTTTCAAAAGGGTTTTTTTTTTGAAAATGATAGAAAAAATAGACAAAAGTTGACATCAAGTGAAAACTACCAAATTCTAGTAATTTTGACTTTAAAACATTATTAGGAGGAAAATATGTACATTGATTTTTTTCCATGCACTAGATACTAAAGTTATTTATTTGGGAAAAAAGATTGGGGAAAAATAAAAGTGTTTTCTCTTTTTTTTGTGACATCAACTCAATGTCACTTTTTCTTGAAATTTTCAGCAATTCAAAATTTGTTGTTAAATTTATAAAAAATATCAAAACAAATTTTAATTTTTTTGAAAAATTACAAGTATAAACTTCATCAAGAGTTCTACATTTCATTAGTTTACATCATTTTTAAACCCAAAACATAAAGACCATTTTTATATGGTCGAAGTTGAATTTTTTTGTTTGTGTTGGCCGATTCCTTTATAAAAGTTTGACACAGGTTTGTATTTTTACCCAGTTACATATATTGGAATAACTCAAGTAATAGTTTCCTTATAGTATTAAGTAGAGTTAGTGTATATTTCCTTTTATTTAGGAACAAAATTCTAGCCAATTTGTTAGACCCATGGTAATTTTTGTATTAATGCTTGCTCAAGTGGGAGTTTTGTAGAATTGGTCTTGTATTTTAGGAAATAAATATAGAAAACACTTCTAAAATGAAGGTGAATAAGTTTAATGCAACAAGATTTGAGATTTGAAAGCTCAAGATGATGGATACCTTTGTTGATAAATATACGTGGGTATCAATTTCTAAACAAAAACCTTGCATCATGAAAGATAAAGATAAGATAGTGATTGACATAAGGAAAGGAGCCTTATTCATTTTTCCTTGTAGATTCAATACTCCTAAACGTATTAAAAGAAGCCACTCGAAAGAGCCTTTAGGATAAATTAGGGAACTTGCACAAAAAAATCACTTGTTAATAGGCTCTTTTTTACAAAATAATCTTCACTCCTTGAGCATGGGTGATGGAGATTGTATGAAAGAACATGTAAATGCATTCAACATTATGATGATTTGTTTAGTATTTATGGATATGAAAATGGGAAAAGAGTAACAATGCATAACCTTTCTATGTTCTTTTTTGATCCAAAATGGTAAGGCATTAATTTACGAGCACCATCTCAAAGTTAAAGCTTGATGAGGAGGTGGGTGCATTAATTTATGAGTAGACGAGTTTGAAAACATCAAAATTTGTTAAAGAATTTTTTATTATTAGAGGTCATGCAAAGGAAAATGACAACTATGGAAAGGAGAAGGACAAGTGTGTTGGTTTGAACAAGGTATATTGCCTAATTGGTTCACCATATAGGTCTTATTCACACATGTTCACATGTTAAGTTTACTTAGGGATTTAAGATTTTTTCTATAAGTCTCTAGTACACATGTGATATTATTCTTTAGTTATATCATGACATAGGATTAAGAAACTTGTCACAATCTTGTCTTATCCTATCTCCCAACCTTGCCTTTATAAATAAGGCCTCATATATACAATATGAAGAATTTTTGATCTATTTGATCATAATTTAATTTACAACATAATCAAGTAATTATTTCTCTTGTTGCTCTCTTGTAGAAGGTAATCTTTGGTTTTGCAAGTGATCTTGGGAGCATGAGTCCATTGGTGACTTTTATATGGTATCAAAGTTTTATATCTACAAACCCCTTCTTAAATCTAAAAGAAAATTAAGCATGATATTTTTTGGGTGCACTTTGGAGAAAAATGGACCTAACCATTGAGGCCAAAAGGCCCCAAAATCCTTATTTCCATATATGGAACTCTATATTTTGGAGTCAATTATTTTTGACCATTTTAGGAGGGTTTGAGAAAGTTACAAAAAAGTCATACATTCAATCATAGGGAATACATATGATACAAATCCGTATAGTTTGTACGTTGTTGTACCACCAATACCTATTTTTGTTAGATCATAGTTGATAGAATATTCCAACAAGATTTCTTAGCATATAACCTATGTCATTTGAGTTATCTATCATAGTCCATAGTATGAAATTTTGCTTTTTTAAATTAAAAAAAATTCAATGTTATTTCAACAAAATTTTGTAGTTGTTGGTCACAAAAGGTTTTATCTAATGGTTTTTTAAGCCCATGAGGGTGTATTCCTTAGTGGGTGGGCAAGTGGGAGATTGTTAGAAATCTAAAATAGATGAAATAACCCAAGAAACTTTTTAAGAGAAAATCAAAATTACATAAACTAGAAAAACATAAGAATGTAAACCAGGACTCTGAGAGATTATGCAATGTTGATGTGACATAATTACATTAAGAGCTTTCAATTCGAAAAGATATAATGCAAATATGCATAAATGGATGCAAGAGTATGTAAATACAAGCTAGGTAGTGAGTTTATATAGAACATAGGAGAGGAGGTAGGTGGCAAATACAACCAATAGGAATTGACCACCAAAACCACCAACATTAGATAAAGTGATGAAAAATTAAATAATCCACCCTTAAAAGGTGGAGGACAAATCATCACTTTATCTAATGTTGGTGGTTTTGGTGGTCAATTCCTATTGGTTAGATTTTACACCTACCTCCTCTCCTATGTTCTATATAAATTCACTACCTAGCTTGTATTTGCATATTCTTGCATCCATTTACACATATTTGCATTGTATGTTTTCGGCTTGGAAGCTCTTAATGCAATTTTGTCACATTGACATTGCATAATCTCTCAGATTCCTGGTTTGCATTCATATGCTTTTCTAATTTATATAATTTTGATTTTCTCTTAAAAAGTTTCTTGGGTTATTCAATCTATTTTAAATTTCTAACATGGTATCAAAGCTTTTGTTTTAAGAAATCTAAATTCATAGATTCCTAATTGAGAAATTGAGTTTTCTTGTAAAGATCTTGTAAATTCCTGTATGCTCCTCTCTTGTGTTCTGGAATGATCTGCATAATTCGAAAAGGTTTGCAAAGATTTAATAACCTCTTTATTTTGCATATGTGTTTTGTGATATCTGAGTGATTGCAACATTTTTGGTTATATTAGTATCATTTTTTACTGTTTCAACGCATCCATAAGGCTTGAGAAAGTCAAACTTGGCTTTTGTTTCATGCAAATTGGAGATCATTTGACATAGTTATAGGCAGGGGTTTGAAGAAAATCATTTTTCATTGGAGCCATTTTATTTTTGCTTCAAAAGTCTAGCTTCCACTCATTTTTCAGAAAAAAATGATTTTTGGGTTTTGTAGCCAGTGTCAAAATCTCATCTGGGTATCTTTTATATTTTGCATATCTTGAGCATATATGAAGAAAATTGATGTCCAAAAAGCACCATGTGTCATTTTTCTACAGGTTGAAGGTCAAAAGAAATTCATTTTCTCATCTTCTGCTTGTTGAATCAAAAAAATATTTTTGAGTTTTGTTATTCACATCAAAATAATTTTGGGTTTGTATTATTGTTTACTCATAGTGTATAGATTTTTTAGAAATCAAATCAAAAGTAAACTTTTTTTGCTAGAAACTCGTTTCCTGCAGGCTAAATTCAGCCAATTTTCAAAAATTCATAAGTTTTGCTTTAGGCGTTGGATTTCAGAAAATAAGATATCATCAGAAAGCTGGAGATGAACATTTTCCATCCACAATGGTATTAAGAAGGATTTTTTCCATTTTGTACCAGATATTTCAGGTTGAAGTTGTCTTGTGCTAATTTCTTCAACATGCCATAACTTTTGCCCTGGTGCTTCGATTTTCATAAACGAATAGGCGTTGGAAAGCTCTTGAAGAGAACTACACAACCATAAGGCTAATTTTTCCAGATTTTGTCTCAGGTTAATTTTGTATCATAATTTGTAATTTTGGCTATTTTGAGCATATTGAGCATTGTATCTTGGAAAAGACTTTGTAAACACATTGAATTATAAAGTGCCAACCTTATAATATTTGGGGGGAGGTGATCTTTGATACTAGTGAAAAAGGTGGGAGTGTATTGGTGTTGTCTTTTTGTGTTCCTTTGTAATCATTTTAGGATTGTATCATGGGTTTTTCTACTCATCCTTCTGTGATATTTTTGGATAAGGCTAATTACGAGTCTTGGAAAAAAGGCATTCTAACCCATCTCAAATGGCTAAATTTTTTTCCTTACCTTTATGGACTCATGCCTGAACCAAACACACCTAATAAGAATAATTTTTGGGGTAATAGAATTGATCATGTAATAGGAATAATTGGTTGTCATGTTGATTATGACACTTTGTTGGCTATAGTGGGCATTGAATGTCCCCACATAGTTTGGACCAAGATTTGGGAGATGTTTGGAGACTCTCATGTTTCTCCATTCATAAATGATCCTATTGCAGATTCTCATTCCACTTGATGATGTAGATAATATACCCTATGATGATGCTACTTTAGAGGAGCTTAAGTATTATGCATGTCTTGAACATTCAAATGACATAGAAACTTCTCTTACTTTGAATCCTCATGTTGAGATTACATTGACATCACATATTGCAGATTTGGATTCCATAGATGATTCATTGAGAGCCTCCAGTGATGCATTGTAGTAGGATCATTTATGTCTTATAGATTCAATTCATTGGGACCAATTTCTACCAGACATTTCTTGCTTGTTTGTAGAGTCTTTCATTTCAGATCTAGATGACACTATTTCAGATATAGAAATAGGTAATTTAGCCTCTTTTCCATAAGCAAGTACATAAGGAGAAAAACTAGTGGCCCTTTTAGGAGTCCCCTTGTCAGCCCAAAGAGCTAACTTCAACTTTTCATGCCATGTCTGTTGATTGTCCTCAACTGTCTTCTAGATTATCCAAATCAAATTCTAATTTGTAGATTTTGCCTAACCATTTCCCTACAGATAATAATTAGAAGACATGTTCAAATAAATGTTATTCCTAACTGACCAATCAGAAATCCTTAAACTAATAAAATCCAAACCATTGTAAGAGATTATTGAATCTAGAGTACCAAATCTTGACACTAAGTCCTGATAAAAGTTAAGCACAAAAGTCTCATTTGCTTCTTTTAAAGCAACCGCCTCGGTCCATTTGGTAAAATAATCTATGGCGGTAAGTATCCACTTATGACCCATGCTTGAAGGCGGGTTGATTGGCCCAATAAATTCTAAACTCCACTTAGCAAAGGGTTGTTCCACTTGAATTGGATGCAGAGGCAGAGCTGCAAGCCTCTGTTTTCTAGAAAATAAAGCACATTTTTCACATCTTCGGACCCAAGCAATAGCATCTTTAAATAGATCTGGCCAGTAATAACCAGTCTGCACAATTTTTAGGGCTGTTGTTCTTGCAACAAAGTGGCCTCCTGAAGGCCCATCATGAAATTCTGCTAAAAGCTTATTGACTTGATCAGGCTGAATGCACCTTAACAAAACACCTTGAAAGTCTCTTCTATAAAGAATGTCGTCAATAATTGCAAAAGGAATAGCCTGTAATCTGTAATACCTTCTTTTTTCTCTATCTAAGCCTTCAGGGCACTACCTAGTTTGTAAATAGTGCATCATTTGCTGCAACCAAGTAGCTGAAGAAACTGGAACAACAACTACATCATCATTGTTTAGCACTCTGTCAACATTTTCAGCTTCTTCTAAGTTGCTGTCCTCATTTCCTAAAATCTATTCACACAAACCCTTGCCTCTGACAAGCTTGTTTATCTTAATGTCAACATCAAAATTCATCACTTTGGTTAGCCAACCAACATGCTTATCATTAATTTCACGGTTAAGTAAGAAATCTTTAACAGTTGCATGAGCAACTAGTAAGTGGATTTTTCTATTTGACAATTTATGCCTAAACTTTTTGAGGCTTCTTACAATAGAAAAACATGTTTCTCAACAAAAGAGTACTTCACCTCATAATCATGTAATACTTGGCTGAAAAATGCTACGGGTTGCTCCAAACCTTCATTGTTCTGCTGGAAAAACATGCCAGAAATAGTATCAACTCCTCCAAATGCATAAAGAATAAAATCTCTGTCATAATTTGGATTAATGAGGGTAGGGGCAGCTGCAAGGGCTTCTTTGATTTGCTCAAAGCTTCTTTTACCTTCTTTGGTCCAACTGAAGGGCATATTATTTTTAAGCATAGAAGTGAGAGGTTACAACAAGGCTGTAATATTTGGTATGAACCTTCTTACAAAATTTATTCTTCCAAGAAATATTTGCAAACCTTTCTTGTGAGCTGGTAATGGTAACTCAAGAATTGTAGAGACTCTTTCAGAGTCTATAGAAATACCTTGCTTTGAAACAACGTGTCCAAGGAGTTTACCTTCGTGTATAGAAAATATACACTTTTTTCGGGTTGAGAGACACTCCGAACTCTCTGCATCTCTAAAAAAATTGCTCTAAATGATAAGGATGTTCATTAGCATTTCTGGAAAAAATGTAATGTCATCTAAATATACTAGATCGAACTTGTTCATAAGGCCGTGAAAGGCCATGTCCATTGCTTGCTGAAAAGTTGCTCCAATGTTAGATAAGCCGAAAGGCATCTTTTTGTAAGCCATCACACCCCACTTAGTTGTGAATGCTATTTTGAACTGATCCTCTTGTTTTACCAGAATCTGGTTGTAACCTGAGTAACCATCTAGCAAAGAAAATATGTAAGAAATAGAAACTACCTACAGAATTTGCTCCATGGAAGGGAGTGGGTAGTGGTTTTTCAGTGACGCTTTATTTAAATCTCGGAAATTGACACTCAATATGATTTCCCCACTTTTCTTCTTAACTGGAATTAAGTTTGACACCTAAGAAGTATGCTTGATAGGAAAGATAATACCACTCTCAACTAACTTATTCAACTCAACCTTCATAAGGTGTTCTAATTTGGGATTAAGAGGTCTTTGTTTCTGCCTTACTGGTTTTGCATCAGGTTCTAATTCAATAGTATGTTGGGCTAGTTCTGGATCAAAACCTTTCAAATCCTTATACTCCCAAGCAAAAACATCACTAAATTTCTGACATAACAGAATAAATGCTTGTTGTACCTCCTTATTACATACCTTTCCCAACTTGAGAAGCTTGCCTTTGAAGATTTCAATTGCCTCATAGTGTTCTTCTTTAACAGTTAGACTGCACTTGTCTTTTGGTACTCAGTCATCTGAATTGAACAAAAATTCCAAGGCTAACAAGCCTTTTGGTAGCTTGTTTGTCTTTAATTGTACAAGCTAGTTATCATACTACCGCTGCCACTTTTGTTGGTTTCCATTTGCAAACTCAACTTCAACAATTAAAAAAATTACAATTTGCTCATTGCTGTCAAAAACTTGCCAGCTCACATTATTGTCAGGTACAGAAGGTATGACCATTATTTTTACATATTGATGTGCCTCTACTTTGTGAATCTCGTTTGGAATATCAAACTGAGCTCCTATGGCAGCGAGCCTATCTGCATGCTTATTTTCATTTCCAGGAACTGAAACAATATTAAAAGCATCAAAATCTTCCATTAAATCGCATACACGATGCTTATATTTCTTAAGCAAGTCATTTTTTGTAGCATTCAAATTTTTGGCCTGATTTACTATTAACTTCGAATCACCATAAACTTGTAAGCATTTGATATCTCTCTTTCGAGCCCAATCTAGGCCATGCACCAACGCTTCGTATTTAGCTGTATTGTTTGAACAGCTGAAAGCAAATATGCAAGCTGAAAAATATTTATCTCCCTCTGGTGAAATCAACATAGCTCCACCTCCAACACCTATATTTCTTCTCTAACCATCAAATTAAAGCTTCCAAAGCTTATCTTGTATTTCTGCAGACTATTCCTCCTCTTTTCAAAGATTAGGCATATCAAAATCAGGTTCGTGAATCATATAGACTCCTAATCCTATCTCATCTATGTGCTAAAAAGGATCAAGCTCGTGATCTTCGACTTCCCATTCATCTAGATTCATATTTTCTATAGGGGTGCTGCAGTCTAAGGTCATTGTTTGTTCCTCCAGTACAGGGGTGGCGTAGAGGTTAGCGTTTATAGGATTTGGGGAATATGGTTCGATATGGTCTTTGGCTAGAGGCTCAGACTTTATAGTTACTTTTGTACCATACCTTATTCTAAAAAACAAATGAGACCAATTAGAGGAAAAAAACCCGCCCAACTTGGCTATAAAATCCCTCGAGAGGCAAATGGAAAAGTGCGGTGGCAAATCAATAACATGTATATCTTGATGAATAGAAAAACTAGGGGATGCATGCAAGGTAAGTGCCAATTTCTTGATTATACCAATAGTTTTAACACCAGACCCATCTAACTGAACCATGCCCTTCTGGGGGTTAGGCTCATAGACAAGGCCTAGCTTATCGACCAAACTCTTGGCCATAATTGAGCTACTGGCACCAAAATAAACCATACAATTGTGTACTATCTTATCGCCAATAATCAGACTTAAATAAAATGGGGGAGGCTTTACCTCTTTAGGTTTTTGTTCACTTTTAACCTCCATATCATTTGCAAGCACAACTTTAGCAACTCCTTGATTAGTATCATAAAAAATGGACAACTCAGCTAAAGCATCTTGTAACAAAATTTTCTAACCTAGGATGTGCAAAGCATCAAGTACAGACATGCTGACAGTAGCTTTCCTGAGGTGTTCAACAATATTGAAAGAGGCAGGGCTTACCTTTTGTTTGTTTTTTGTAACAACATCATTTTTGTTTTGCAGAGGTTGCAAATGTGTCTTTAACTGCTCCTTGTCAGGGATTTCTTAGCCTCTTTGCAGAATCTACACTTTAGGTTGCACTGCAACGTTAACATTTGATGAAGAAATAAGTTGCTTATCCTTTGTAGGTTGCTGTGTGAATTTCCAGCTTGCTTTCCCAAATCCATAGCTTTCTTTTTCGATCTAGTATTGGCTGAAATGAAAGAATTTTGTTGATCTTGGCCGTTCACACCACAAAACTCAAAAATCTGCCAGTTTGGCAAGGCAACTTCAAGGTTATCTTGTTGTCCCTGATTCTAATCAACAACATTTTTTGAATCAGCATAGCTGTTTTGGACCATTAAGGCCTAATTTCTCAAGCTGTTAGCACATGCTGATTGGTTATGGGGCTGATTGCATGGATAACACCAATTGCAATCCTGGACAATGTTATTATGTGGTACGAGTTCCTTTAATGAATTGGCTACATTTGGGTTGTATGGCTGGAATGGTCTTGGGTTAAAACTCTTCCTTTGGCCTTGATAATCATTCTGAAAGGCAAGCCTATTAGGCTGGTTCTGCTAATAAGTGGCTTGATAAGGCTTATGTTCATGATCAACTTTCTTTTTAATTCTCACAAGATCATTCCTGAAGGTCTTGAGTATACTTTTAATCTCTTGAAATTCTTGGTTATGGGCTAGAGCAACAATCTCTGGGTTGTGTTATGATAACCTATCATTGGAACAAGCGGGACAATAGCTAAGGGAGGTAAAGCAATAGGAATAGGTGGCTATATCTTAGGAAACAAAGGCATAGGAGGCCTTGGGGCTATATCTCCAGCTTGGATGAGACAATTCTCGGCTCTAATGGAAATATCATAAGCATTAGGGAGCGTATGCCCACCCATAGCTTGGGTCATGACCGAAATCTTACTATTTAAGGCTTTTAAGAAAAACAAAAAAGCATGAGCTAGTAAAGGCTTTACCATTGTAGGAATTATGTCCCAGGTTCTCTAAAATCGGTAGTTGAAATCACCCAAGTGCTTGTGTGGTGCCCTTTGAATGGTGCTCAATTGATCTAACAGAGACAAGTTATCTGATTTATCAGCAAAATACTGATACAGGCTATTACCTAATGCATCCCATGTCGCGATTGAGTTGGCTGCGAGGCCTCTGAACCATTGCAATGCTTTCCCTTTGAGTGATGTAGCCAAGAGTCTTAACACGATGTTCTTTTGCGTGATGTTGTGAATTGAGCATAGGGTGGCCACATCACGAATATGCTCAACCAGTGTTGTGGGATCCTCCCCGGTGAAGTACGACAGGCTTCTAAGGGCTGCAACTAGGATGTCGTCATGTTGAGCAATTGCAAACAGGTGCTATCCTGGCCCTGCCATTGGTGGTGCTTGTGATATTGGAACTGGGATTCCTAGTGATAAAACCAAAGAGCAGAAAACATGAGGTGTTGATTTTGACTTCGCAGTGTTTCAAACAACCTCTTTGTTGTTCTGCCTCTTCTTCGTGGTGGGGACAACTGTCGGTATTCGAAAGGTGCAACACTTGATCTGGTTTGTACTTTTCTCATGTGCAGGCTGCACTAAGTTTGCATGTAAAATCAAAATCAGAGTCACCAGGTATATTGAAATGAGCCTCCAAAAGGCCGAATAACTTGCTGCATACACCAAACAACAACTTTAAAATATTAAAAACTTCTATGAAATTGATTTTTCAGAGTCCCACTAGGCGTGCCAAAAACTGTTATTAATCAGATATGCACCCTTTTTCAGATTTGCAAAAAATCTAACTATTTGTTGAAACATGGAAACTCTTTTTAGATGTGGGTGATCTATGTGAAAAGAGAATCTCCAGAGTGAGCTGGTTCTTTGAATGATGGATCCTATTCTAAGTGATTTTCTGGTAAAAAGGATAGAGAATATGACTAAAATGAAAAAACCTATCTAATACGATCTCAATAATGAATTTGATATTTCACCCACAAACATTCTTCAGAAAAATAGCAATGAATTCACAACCTCTCATGAACACCAATGCAAAATTGATTTGCATGAAGGTTTAGACTTAAACACAACACACAATCTACATTAAATGAACTTCCTGCATCAATAATCTGCAATAATAGAACATGAAGAGGATCTGTAAAACATAATCACAATATAGACATCATACTAAAACTACAAATAGAGACAAAAATTTGAGATAAGAATGCTGCTTTTTATTGAATGAAGGAGTAAAACTCTCAAAATCTGAGTACAAAGAAGTTTACAAGCTCAAAAATGTGTAAGAGCAAGAAAGTAGAATTTGAACTGAAAAAACACTAAGTTTTCTTCAAGATATACCTCAAAAACCCTAATCTGAGCTCAAGAAGAAAGCTCAAGGAAAAGCCTCAAAAATTGCCCTAAAAGTTGGCACAAAAGTGGAAAAGTCACACTTTTTGCATGTACATACTGAAAAGCTCCTAAAAATAGGTCAAATATGCTTTAAAAGCAAATAAAACACTTTATCTCTCCATCAAGAAGTTCAATTCCGACCAAAGAAAAATCTCTCATAAATCTCCTAAAAATAGTAAAGAAATAAAACAATTTATAAGATATTGCTTTATTCTTACTTTACATGGCTTGCAGATTTAATATTCTCACAAATTGATTATTTTTTACAATTAAAGATTTAGAAAATCTTTTGCAAAAAATTACAACCTTACTTCTCGAATACAATATTTGATTTTCTTAAAAAATCATAAAATATGGATATTATCCTCTTAATAATTGATCTCTATAAATCAATTTGAAAGCAAAACCTAAGTGACAAAGGTTTACTTTCCAAGGCATATTTGATTTAATTATTCTTTTTGCAATTGACTTTCCTCAAAATCAATAAAAATAAGCACTAAGTCTTCTAATTTTTACTATGGCATAGGCATTTGAAACAATTAAAAAAAAAAAAACCCTAAGATTTAAAAGACCTTGCAAAACATTTTAAATGCCTATCCTAAACTTAGGCTATTGAAACTCTGAAAGTTGTCGACCTATGCATGTACAAGGCATCAAAGAATAACTCTAAGGTATTAACCTCAAGTGAAAAACCCACTTTCGAATTAGGGCATGAGGATAAACAAAACTCCAATGCAAATCCTAAAAACACCATTTCACACTTTGCCACTTTGAAAGAAAGCTTTGTTGAGAGAAAGAATGCACCACCACCATACTAGGGTTCAGTTCTGAGACTCCTTCTGTTGCTTTACCTGTCGAATCTTCATGGTCTTTGTAGGTAAGCACATTCTTGACCTTTTCGTGGGCTTTCTGAGACTCCTTGCTTTGTTTCTGAGCTGTTTTCTGGCCTTGAGGCCGCAACATGAGCATATTTTCTGACATATTTCATGGGTCTGTGTTTCCTGTTGTTGATGCTTTCAATGGCCACCATGTGTGAGTTCATCCTTGGCATTTTTGGCTTGGTTCTTCAAGGCTCTACTGTGGTTTCTTGTCTTCATGAGGGTAAGTGAATGCTTTCTTTTCCTGTGCATTTCCCTCTTAAATAGTTTGATTAGAGCTTAGTTTCAAAATATATGAGAAAACTATGCTTTGACCGCGACCACTGTGTTGTTTGAGTTAAATTTGTCCATAGAAAAACACTTGAATCTAGGCGCCATACTTTGTATTTTTCATTTAGACAACAAACTCCATTTTTGAGTTTCAAAACGCTAGCTGTATTTTGGTTTTCTAAAGATAAATGGGCCTTCTAGGCCACGTCTAGTTCTCCATGATATGGGTATTTTGATTATTATGAGTTCTCTATAACTCTGTAGCTGTGTTTTCTTGTCTTCATGGCACCATGTATTTGTTCCTTTCCGTCAAAATGAAGCTTTTATAAGCTTGGCTCTGTAACAGGATAAATGCTTTATTGTATCTCCATTTTATATTCCAAACTTGGCCACCATGGAAGAACCCTAGCTCGGCCTTAAAATTTCAATTCCGTGCTTATATATATAGCATCTCCCTTTGTATGAAATCATGATTTGCTTTCTGTTTCAAATGAGAAGAAATAAAAAAACCCCCAGGTGGGTTTCAAGCTTCTGTGAGTATTTGTGATTTGGCCCAAACCCTTGTTGTATTTCATGAAGGAATTTACTACTTTCAGGGTTAAAATTTGACTGAATGCTATTGTTGTTTACCATTAAAATACTTGCATCTCACGAAACTTCTGTATTTCATTTGGGACAGCAAGACTTAACACTTAGAAAATTACAAGACAATGAGTGTCTCCTTCATTGTATTACTGAAAACCTTAGGGAAACATATGGAACACATTTCCTTCCTAAAAGACACCATCCTGCACATAGAATTTGATTATAAACTGCAAATTATCTATCTGCCCTAATCTCTTTTGCATTACTTTGACCTCTCATTTTACTTATGTTGCTTCAGCCACCACTTAAAAGATGAATGCTTGCAAACAGAGACACTTAAATGATGTATTCTTATTTCCATTTTGAATTTAATGCAAAGGTCTTCCTTGGCATGGCATAAAACAAGAAATCTAAAAATACTTCTCACCTGTACTATTCAGGCATTGATTAGATGATATCACTGCTCCTTATTTTGGAACTCTTCATTTTTTATGTTCCACTTAATAAATAAAATTGTTCCATGCACTTGCTCTCTTCTAAAATGAAAATTTGAAGCCTTTTCACATATTTCCTTTATTGAACAGTGCTCTTGTTAATGAGGCATTATGTATGCCTGTTCACTATCACCATCATGAGCATGAATACTATTGTACTTCTCATAATATCATGAATATGATGAACACAACAATACTATGGCAGCTCTATCAAATCCTTCCAGAATAAATATGATGGATTCTAGCTAAAACAAGCTCATCAAGTTTATTGTCCATTTGTAATTTTTACTTCATGCTTTGATTTGAATGTTATGAATGCATGATAAATTTGATTACTCCTTCAGTTGTATAGCTCAGAAGAGCATGATAACTGTACTTTCTTTCTCAGCCGACTTGTAACTTAAAGGGGCAGCATGTTGAGCTCTACCCTTGTGGGAGCTCGTTTTTCTCCACATGCTTGGTCTCCATGAAATGATCAGCTACATGAATTTTCCTATACCTGCACAAGGAAACGAACGATGTTAGCAATAAAAACAATATATGATGATGATATTTCCCTTTTCAATTCATTCTTATGTTCTTTCCTTTAGTTGATTCTATGCATTCCAAGGATTGAAATATATCTCTGTTAGTATGGCATGTAGTATAGTTCATATCCCAAGCTCTTAATTGACACCCTTCTCAATCTTTTGCAGGTACAACTAGGAACTAAAGTGGAATGGAGCAAGCCATGAGTCATCAAGCGAAGATTAGCTCAGACAGTGATAGATATGTCCCATGTTATTTGCTTCTCTCTTTTAGTTGTAATGAATGAAAATGGCTAAAACCACGGCTTGTGTGGATCTTTTAATTCCTTCTTTCATTTCCATTTTGAAAGAAATGCATTGAAATACAAAGCTATACCATTATTTGTATTCTTGCAATCAAATGAAACATGTAATGTGAATAGCATCATGAAATATATGAAAGCACTCTGTTATGCTTAATCATTTGTATACTCAGTTCTGTATTCCATTTGATTTGTAAAATATTTGAACAATACTTTTGAAACCGAGTTTTCTCAAAGACTGCATAACTATCACTTGATACCTGATAAATATAGTGCAAATAGTACCTAAGCACATGCAAAAATAACTATTCTTTGACTTCCAGTTATAACAATATTTAATCAACTCCACCAATTGAGCTGTAGCGAAAAATTGGTAACATTTTGGCGATTTTTGCTGAATGCTTGTCAGCTAAGCATTAGATCAGTTGCCTTTTAAAAATCCATTGCGCGCAGAGTCAAATATCCCCCTTGATGAAACTCAGAAATTCAAACAACACTCCAAACAACAGGAAAACAAAACAAAACAAAGCAGAAAGCAAACTAACAGGCCCTGTTGGCCAACAAAACATGCACAACAACACTTAGGTAAAGAAAAACTATTGAAAAGAAATATGTGTAATGCACTTATTTGCAACAACTAATCTACTTATTTACAAGATAAAACCTATCTCAGAGGCAATGCTTGAGGTGGATCCCATTAACTAGGATAGACAACACCTCTCCAGTCAACTTAGAAAGTTAGAAAGCATTGTGCTCCTTTCTCTCCGTGATCACATAAGGCCCGTCCCAAATTGCATCAAATTTGGAATGTCGTCCAAGTCTGCTCTTATATTCATTCCACTTAAAAACCAGTTCACCAGTGATGAAATCTAGTGGTCTTTCCCTTCTATCAAAAGAGCTCTTCATCTGAGCTTGATGTATTTCAAGTTGCCTCAATGCTTCTTTTCTAGTTTCTTTGAGCTCCATCAATTGTGCAAATCTTACTTCCAGAGGTTGTTCATTCAACAATTCCAACTCTTTAACGAAGCTCAAAGTAGGAAATTCAATAGAAACAGGTAATTTAGCCTCTTTGCCATAAGCAAGTACATAAGGAGAACAACCAGTGGCCCTTTTAGGAGTCACCCTGTCGGCCCAAAGAGCTAACTTCAACTTTTCATGCCATGTCCGTTGATTGTCCTCAACTATCTTCTTGATTATCTGAATTAGATTCTTATTTGTAGATTCCGCCTGATCATTGCCCTGTGGATAATAATTAGAAGATGTGTTCAAATAAATGTTATTCCTAACTGACCAATCAGAAATCCTTAAATCAATAAAATCCAAACCATTGTTAGAGATTATTGAATTTGGAGTACCAAATCTTGACACTAAGTCCTGATAAAAGTTAAGCACAAAAGTCTCATTTGCTTCTTTTAAAGCAACCACCTCGGTCCATTTGGTAAAATAATCTATGGCAGTAAGTATCCACTTATGACCCGTGCTTGAAGGTGGGTTGATTGGCCCAATAAAGTCTAAACCCCACTTAGCAAAGGGTTGTTCCACTTGAATTGGATGCAGAGGCAGAGTTGCAAGCCTCTGTTTTCTAGAAAATAAAGCATGTTTTTCACATCTTATGACCCAAGCAATAGCATCTTTAAACAGATCTGGCCAGTAATAACCAGCTCGCATAATTTTTAGGGCTGTTGTTCTTGCAACAAAGTGGACTTTTGAAGGCCCATCACAAAATTCTGCTAAAAGCTTATTGACTTGATTAGGCTGAATCCACCTTAACAAAACACCTTGAAAGTATCTTCTATAAAGAATACCGTCAATAATTGCAAAAGGAATAGCCTGTAATCTGTAATACCTTCTTTTTGCTCAATCTAAGCCTTTGGGGCACTCACCAGTTTGTAAATAGTGCATCATTTGTTGCAACCAAGTAGCAGAAGAAATTGGAAAAGCAACTGCATCATCATTGTTTAGCACTCTGTCAACATTTTCAGCTTCTTCTAAGTTGTTGTCCTCATTTCCTACAATCTGTTCACACAAACCCTTGCCTATGACAAGCTTGGTTATCTTAATGTCAACATCAAACTCCATCACTTTGGTTATCCAACCGGCACACTTATCATTAATTTCACGGTTAAGTAAGAAATCTTTAATAGTTGAATGAGCAAATAGTAAGTGGATTTTGCTATTTGACAACCTATGCCTGAACTTTTTGAGGCTTCTTACAATAACAAAAACATGTTTCTCAACAAAAGAGTACTTCACCTCATAATCATGTAATACTTGGCTAAAAAATGCTATGGGTTGCTCCAAACCTTCATCGTTCTGCTGGCAAAGCATGCCAAAAATAGTATCAATTCCTCCAAATGCATAAAGAATGAAATCTCTATCATAATTTGGATTAATGAGGGTAGGGGCAACTACAAGGGCTTCTTTGATTTGCTCAAATCTTTTTTTACCTTCTTTGGTCCAATTGAAGGGCATATTATTTTTAAGCATAGAAGTGTGAGGTTGTAGCAAGGCTGCAATATTTGGTATGAACCTTCTCACAAAATTTATTCTTCCAAGAAAGCTTTGCAAGCCTTTCTTGTGTGCTGGTAATGGTAACTCAAGAATTGCAGAGACTCTTTTAGAGTATAAAAATGCCTTGCTTTGAAACAATGTGTCCAAGGAGTTTACCTTCGTGTAAAAAAAATACACTTTTTCGGGTTGAGAGACACTCCAAACTCTCTGCATCTCTGAAAAATATGCTCTAAATGATCAAGATGTTGTTAGCATTTTTGGAAAAAATAGTAATGTCATCTAAATATACCAGAACGAACTTGTTCATAAGGCCGTGAAAGGCCATGTCCATTGCTCGCTGAAAAGTTGCTCCAACGTTGGATAAGCCAAAAGGCATCTTTTTGTAAGCCATCATGCCCCACTTAGTTGTGAATACTGTCTTGAACTGATCCTCTTGTTTTACCAGAATCTAGTTGTAACCTGAGTAACCATCTATCAAAGAAAATATGTAAGAACAAGAAACTACTTGCAAAATTTGCTCCATGGAAGGGAGTGGGTAGTGGTCTTTTAGTGACGCTTTATTTAAATCTTAGAAATCAACACTCAATCTGATTTCCCCACTTTTCTTCTTAACTGGAACTAAGTTTGACACCTAAGAAGTATGCTTGATAGGAAAGATAATACCACTCTCGACTAACTTATTCAACTTAGCCTTCATAAGGTGTTCTAATTTGGGATTAAGAGGTCTCTGTTTCTGCCTTACCGATTTTGCATCAAGTTCTAATTCGATAGTATGTTGGGCTAGTTCTGGATCAAAACCTTTCAAATCCTTATACTCCCAAGCAAAAACATCACTAAATTTCTGACATAACAGAATAAATGCTTGTTGTTCCTCTTTATTATGTACCTTTCCCAACTTGAGAAGCTTTCCTTTGAATATTTCAATTGCCTCATAGTGTTCTTCTTTAACAGTCAGGCTGCACTTGTCTTTCCAGACTTGGCCATCTGAATTAAACACAGATTCCAAGGTTACCAAGGCTTTTGGCAGCTTGTTTGTCTTTAATTGCACAATCTGATTATCATATTGCTGCTACCACTTTTGCTGGTTCCATCTGCAAACTTAGCTTCAGCAATTAAAAAATTTACAATTTGCTCATTGTTGTCAAAAACCTACCAGCTCACATTATTATCAGGTACAAAAGGTCTGACCACTATTTTTACATATTGACGTGCCTCTCCTTTGTGAATCTCATTTGGAATATCAAACTAAGCTCCTATGGCAGCGAGCCTATCTGCATGCTTATTTTCATTTCTAGGAACTAAAACAATATTAAAAGCATCAAAATCTTCTGTTAAATCCCATACACGATGCTTATATTTCTTAAGCAAGTCATTTTTTGTAGCATTCAGATTTTTGACCTGATTTACTATTAACTCTGAATCACCACAAACTTGTAAGCATTTGATATCTCTCTTTCGAGCCCAATCTAGGCCATGCACTAACACTTCGTATTCAACTATATTGTTTGAACAACTGAAAGCAAATCTGCAAGCTGAAAAATATTTATCTCCCTCTGGTGAAATCAGCATGGCTCCACCTCCAACATCTATACTACTTCTCAAACCATCAAAGTAAAGCTGCCAAAGCTTATCTTCTGTTTCTGTAGACTATTCCTCCTCTTTGCAAAGATTAGGCATATCAAAATTAGATTCGCGAATCATATAGACTCCTAATCCTATCTCATCTATGTGCTGAAAAGGATCAAGCTCGTGATCTTTGACTACCCATTCATCTAGATTCATATTTTCTATAGGGGTGCTGCAGTCTGAGGTCATGGTTGGTTCCTCTAGTGCAAGGGTGGCATAGAGGTTAGTGTTTATAGGATTCAGGGAATATGGTTTGATATGGTCTTTGGCTAGAGGCTCAGACTTTATAGTTACTTTTGTACCATACCTTGTTCTAAAAAATAAATGAGACCAATTAGAGGACAAAAACCCGCCCAAGTTGGTTGTAAAATCCCTCGAGAGGCAAATGGCAAAGTGTGGTGGAAAATAGATAACATGTATATCCTGATGAATAGCATAACTCAGTGATGCATGCAAGGTAAGTGTCAAGTTCTTGATTATACCAACAGTTTTAACACCAGACCCATCTAACTGAACTACGCCCTTCTGGGGGTTAGGCTCATAGACAAGGCCTAGTTTATCGGCCAAACTCTTAGGCATAACTAAGCTACAACACCAGAATCAACCATACAATTGTGTACTATCTTATTGCCAATAATCAGACTTAAATAAAATGGGGGAGGCTTTAACTCTTTAGTTTTTTTTTCACTTTTAACCTCCATATCATTTGCAAGCACAACTTTAGCAACTCCTTGATTAGTATCATCAGAAATGGACAGCTTAGCTAAAGCATCTTGCAACAAACTTTTCTAACCTGGGATGTGCAAATCATCTAATACAGACATACTGACAGTAGCTTTCCTGAGGTGTTCAACAATATTGAAAGAGGCATGGCTTACCTTTTGTTGGTTTTTTGTAACAACATCATTTTTCTTCTGTAGAGGTTGCAAATGTGTCTTTTAACTGCTCCTTGCTAGGTATTTCTTGGCCTCTTTACATAATCTGCACTTTAGGCTGCGCTGCAACGTTAACATTTGATGAAGAAATGGGATGCTTATCCTTTTTAGGCTGCTGCTATGAATTTACAACTTGCTGCCCCAAATCCATAGCTCTCTTTTTTGATCTGGTATTGTTGAAACAAAAGAATTTTGTTGATCTTGGCCATTCATGCCACAAAACTCAGAACTCTGCTAGTTTGGCAAGGCAACTTCAAGGTTATCTTGCTGTCCCTGATTATGATCTGCAACATTTTTCGAAACCACCATAGCTGTTTTGGACCATTAAGGCCTGATTTCTCATGCCGTTAGCACATGCTGATTAGTTATGGGGCTGAATGCATGGATAACACAAATCGAAATCCTGGGCAATGTTATTCTATGGTACGAGTTCCTTTGATGAACTGGCTGCATTTGGGTTGTATGGATGGAATGGTCTTGGGTTAAAACTCTTCCTTTGGCCTTGATAATCATTCTGAAAGGCAGGACTATTAGGTTGGTTCTACTGATAAATGGCTTGATAAGGCTTATGTTCATGATCAACTTGATTTTTAATGCTCACAAGATCATTCCCGAAGGTCTTGAGTATACTTTTAATCTCTTGAAATTATTGGTTTTGGGCTGGAGCAACAATCTCTTGGGCTGCGTTATGATAACCTATCACTAGAACAGGCGGGACAACAACTAAGGGAGGTAAAGCGATAGGACTAGGTGGATGTATCTTAGGAAACAAAGGCATAGGAGGCCTAGGGGCTATATCTCCAGCTTGGATGAGACAATTCTCAGCTCTAATGGTGATATCAAAAGCATTAGGGAGCGTATGCCCACCCATAGATTGGGTCATGACCGAAATCTTACTATTTAAGGCTTTTAAGAAAAACATAAAAGCATGAGCTGGTAAAGGCTTTACCGTTGTAGGAATTCTGTCCCAGGTTCTTTGAAATTGGTAGTTGAAATCAACCAAGTGATCGTGTGACACCCTCTTAATGGTGCTCAATTGCTCTAATAGGGACAAGTTATCTGATTTATCAACAAAATACTGATACAAGCCATTACCTAATGCATCCCATGTTGCGATTGAGTTGGCTGTGAGGCCTCTAAACCATTGCAATGCTTTCCCTTTGAGTGATGTAACCAAGAGTCTTAACGTGGTGTTCTCTTGCGTGATGTTGTGAACTGAGCATAGGGTGGCCACATCACGAATATGCTCAACCAGTGTTGTGTGATCCTCCCTGGTGAAGTACAAAATGATTCTAAGGGCTACAACTGGGATGTCGTCATGTTAAGCAATGTCTAATGGACTGCCTCCATTAAAAGGTGCAAACGGGTGTTGTCTTGGTGCTGCCATTGGCGGTGCTTGTGATATTGGAACAAGGATTCCTGGTGATAAAACCAAAGAGCTGAAAACAAGAGGTGTTGATTTTGACCTCGTACATGTTTCAAATAACCTCTTTGTTGTTCTGCCTCTTCTTCATGGTGGGGACAACTGTAAGTATTCGAAAGGTGCAGCACTTTATCTGGTTTGTACTTTTCTCATGCGCAAGATGCACTAAGTTTACATGTAAAATCAGAATTAGAGTCGCTAGGTATATTGAAATGAGCCTCCAAAAGGCTGAATAACTTGCTGCATACACCAAACAACAACTTTAAAATATTAAAAACTTCTCTGAAATTGATTTTTAAAGTCCCACCGGGCGTGCCAAAAACTATTATCAATTAGATATGCACCCTTTGTCAGATTTGCAAAAAGTCAAACCATTTGTTGAAACATGGAAACTCTTTTTAGATGTGGGTGATCTATGTGAAAAGAGAATCTCTAGAGTGAGTTGGTTCTCCGAATGATGGATCCTATTCTAAATGATTTTATGGGAAAAAGGATAGAGAATACGACTGAAATGAAAAAACCTATCTAATACGATCTCAACTTAATAATGACTTTGATATTGCACCCACAAACAGTCTTCAGAAAAATAGCAATGAATTCACAATCTCTCATGAACACCAGTGCAAAATTGATTTGCATGAAGGTTTAGACTTAAACAAAGCATGCAACCTGCATTAAATGAACTTCCTGCATTAATAATCTAGAATAATAGGACATGAAGAGGATCTGTAAAACATAATCACAATATAGACATCATACTAAAATTGTAAATAGAGACAAAAATTGGAGATAAGAATGCTGCTTTTTATTGAATGAAGGAGTAAAACTCTCAAAATATGAGTACAAAGAAGTTTACAAGCTCAAAAATGTGTAAGAGCAAGAAAGTAGAATCTAAACTGAGAAAACACTAAGTTTTCTTCAAGATATACCTCAAAAACCCTAATCCGAGCTCAAGAAGAAAGCTCAAGGAAAAGCCTAAAAAATTGCTCTAGAAGTTGGCACAAAAGTGGAAAAGTCACACTTTTTGCATGTACATACTGAAAAGCTTCTAAAAATAGGTCAAATCTTCTTTAAAAGCAAATAAAACACCTTATCTTTCCATCAGGAAGTTCAATTCCGACCAAAGAAAAACCTCTAATAAATTTGCTAAAAATAGCAAAGAAATAAAACAATTTATAAGATATTGCTTTATTCTTGCTTTACATGGCTTGCAAATTTAATATTCTCACAACTTGATTATTTTTTCCAATTGAATATTTATAAAACATTTTGCAAAAAATTACAACCTTACTTCTCGAATACAATATTTGATTTTCTTAAAAAATCATAAAATATGGATGTTATCCTCTCAATAATTGATCTCTATAAATCAATTTGAAAGCAAAACCTAAGTGATAAAGGTTTACTTTCCAAGGCATATCTGATTTTATTATTCTTTTTGCAATTGAATTTCCTCAAAATCAATAAAAATAAGCACTAAGTCTTCTGAATTTTACTAAGGTATAGGCATTTGAAACAATTAAAAAAAAAAAACCCTAAGATTTAAAAGACCTTGCAAAACATTTTAAATGCCTATCCTAAACTTAGGCTATTGAAACTCTGAAAGTGGTTGACCTATGCATGTACAAGACATCAAAGAATAACTCTAAGGTATTAACCTCAAGTGAAAATCCCACTTTCGAATTAGGGCATGAGGATAAACAAAACTCCAATGCAAACCCTAAAAACACCATTTTACACTTTGCCACTTTGAAAGAAAGCTCTGTTGAGAGAAAGAATGCGCCGCCACCATGCTAGGGTTTAGTTTTGAGACTCCTTCTATTGCTTTACCTATCGAATCTTTATGGTCTTTGTAGGTAAGCACATTCTTGACCTTTTCGTGGGCTTTCTGAGACTCCTCGCTTTGTTTCTGAGCTATTTTCTAGCCTTGAGGCCGCAACATGAGCATATTTTCTGACATATTTCGTGGGTCTGTGTTTCCTGTTGTTGATGCTTTTAGTGGCTGCCATGTGTGAGTTCATCCTTGGAATTTTTGGCTTGGTTCTTCAAGGCTCGACTGTGGTTTCTTGTCTTCATGAGGGTAAGTGAATGCTTTCTTTTCCTATGTATTTCCCTCTTAAATAGCTCGATTAGAGCTTAATTTCAAAATATATGAGAAAACTGTGCTTTGACCGCAGCCATTGTGTTGTTTTATTTAAATTTTTCCACAGAAAAACACTTGAATCTAGGCACCATACTTTGTATTTTTCATTTAGACAACAAACTCCATTTTTGAGTTTCAAAACGCTAGATATATTTTGGTTTTCTGAAGATAAATGGGCCGTCTAGGCCGCGACCAACTCTCCATGATATGGGTATTTTGATTATTATGAGTTCTCTATAACTCTATAGTTGTGTTTTCTTGTCTTCATGGCACCATGTATTTGTTCCTTTCTGTCAAAATGAAGCTTTTATAAGCTTGGCTCTATAACAGGATAAATGCTTTATTGTATCTCCATTTTATATTTCAAACTTGGCCGCCATGGAAGAACCCTAGCTCGGCCTTAAAATTTCAATTTTGTGCTTATATATATAGCATCTCCCTTTGTATGAAATCACAATTTTCTTTTTGTTTCAAATGAGAAGAAATAACAAAATCCCTAGGTGGGTTTCAAGCTTCTGTGAGTATTTGCAATTTGGCCCAAACCCTTGTTGTATTTCATGAAGGAATTTACTACTTTCAGGGTTAAAATTTGACTGAATGCTATTGTTGTTTACCATTAAAATACTTTCATCTCATGAAAATTTTGTACTTCACTTGGGACAACAAGACTTAACACTTAGAAAATTACAAGACAATGAGTGTCTCCTTCATTGTATTACTGAAAACCTTAGGGCAACATATGGACCACATTTCCTTCCTAAAAGACACCATCCTGCACACAAAATTTGATTGGAAACTGTAGATTATCTATCTACCCTAATCTCTTTTGCATTACTGTGACCTCTCATTTTACTTATGTTGCTTCAACCACCACTTAAAAGATGAATGCTTGCAAAGCAAACAAAGACACTTAAATGATGTCTTCTCATTTCCGTTTTGAATTTAATGCAAAGGTCTTCCTTGGCATGGCATAAAACAAGAAATCTAAAAATACTTCTCATCTGTACTATTTAGGCATTGATTAGATGATATCACTGCTCCTTATTTTGGCACTCTTCATACATTTTTATGTTCCACTTAAGAAATAAAACTATTCCATGCACTTGCTCTCTTCTCTAAAGAAAATCTAAAGCCTTTTCACATGTTTCCTTTATTGAATAGTGCTCTTGTTAATGAGGCATTATGTATGCCTATTCACTATCACCATCATGAGCATGGACACTGTTGTACTTCTCATAATATCATGAATATGATGAAAAAAATAATACTATGGCAGCTATATCAAATCCCTCTAGAATAAACATGATGGATTCTAGCTGAAACAAGCTCATCAAGTTTATTTTCCATTTGTAATTTTTACTTCATGCTTTGATTTGACTGTTATGAATGCATGATAAATTTGATTACTCCTTCAGTTGTATAGCTCAGAAGAGCATGATAAATTTGATTACTCCTTCAGTTGTATAGCTCAGAAGAGCATGATAATTGTACTTTCCTTCTCAACCCACTTGTAACTTTAAGGGGTAGCATGCCGAGCTCTACCCTTGTGGGAGGCCGTTTTTCTCCACATGCTTGGTCTCCATGAAATGATCAGCTACATGACTTTTCCTATACCTGCACAAGGAAACGAACAATGTTAGCAATAAAAACAATATATGATGATGATATTTCCCTTTTCAGTTCATGCTTTTGTTCTTTCCTTTAGTTGATTCTATGCATTCCAAGGATTGAAATATATCTCTGTTAGTATGGAATGTAGTATAGTTCATATCCTGAGCTCTTAATTGAAACCCTTCTCAATCTTTTGTAGGTACAACTAGGAATGAAAGTGGAATGGAGCAAGCTATGAGTCATCAACCGAAGATCAACTCAGGCAATGACAAATATGTCCCATGTTATTTTCTTCTCTCTTTCAGTTGTATATTTCCTTTCTTGTAATGAATGGAAACAGCTAAAACCACGGCTTGTGTGGATCTTTTAATTCCTTCTTTCATTTCCATTTTGAAGAAATGCATTGAAATACAAAGCTATACCATCATTTGTATTCTTGCAATCAAATGAAACATGTAATGTGAATAGCATCATGAAATAAATGAAAGCACTTTGTTATGCTTAATCATTTGTATACTCAGTTCTGTACTCCATTTGATTTGTAAAATATTTGAACAATACTTTTGAAACTCAGTTTTCTTGAACAATGCATAACTATCACTTAATACTTGATAAATATAGTGCAAACAATACCTAAGCACATGCAGAAATAACTATTCTTTCACCTCCAGATATAACAATATTTAATCAGCTTCGCCAATTGAGCTGTAGCAAAAAATTGGTAACAATCATACTTAGTAGTGTGGCCTAGAACACCTGATTTGATTGTGATAGTTTTCAACATCGAGATGGGGATACTTGAGCCGACTTTAGTAGAGACTTTATACATTCTGCACTTTCTTCCTACATATTCCTTTCAAGACTTGGGAGATAGTGTGCATACACCTTTGGTTATGTTTTTTCATAAGGGGATGAACATTGTTCGATGATCATGGACTATATTTTCCATCCAATTTCAATTATCTACCATTGAATTATTTTCGAGGGGCCACTCAGTCCTTCTCTTCTATTCTCTCTCTATTTTGGAGGGGGGTTTTCTTTTGGGGAGGAGTTTTTTCCCATTGGGTTTCCTCCTTTTCTCCATTTGTGAGAGATTTCATTTGCATTTGTACGTGGGTACCTAACATGGCCTCGTAGTTGGGACCTATCTTTGCATCATTTTCATAATAATCTACTCCCTAAGTTGCACTTATGGGGGGTGTTGGTGTGAATGGGGTTATTTTCTAAGTATCTATTAGTGAGGACCTATTCACATTATTATAAGTTTACTTAGGAGTTAAGTTTTCTAGTTGTCATTTCTAGAAGTTAGTTATAATGAGGCCATGTCTCATTATTTACTTTTAGTTATCTAGGCATTTAATAATTCTCTCATGCATTTAATATTTACATTAAGGTTGTTAGGACTTAGTTGTCTCATGTGTTAGGATTAAGACACTTGTCATGATCTTGTCTAACCCTATTATCCACCTTGCCTATATAAGCAAGGCAACATATATACTTTGCCATATTTAGTTTGGCATTCTTGCATCTTAATGATAGCATGATATTTTTGCCATTTTTCTCTTGTGGAAGATATTTTGTCTTGCAGGTGATCCTGGGGTGTTTGAGGAGTTCACCATAAACTCCTAGAGAGATAATGTCACCTCCCCACCACTTAGTAGGTGTTGGCACTAGTTGAAATTTTCAAGCAATGACCAATATATTATCACTTAGCCAACAATGTCATGGCCAGTGCACCACTAGAATCCATTGCCCTTAATAATGAAAACTAGAACCACCACCCATCTCTACTCCTCCAAGGCCACACCATCAAAAAATCACTCAAATCCACCATCAATAGGGTGACACTGCTAGTTCAACTGCCAAGGGGCTAGTAGTGGCCACTTTTGTTTGCTTGAGCTAGCTAATTTTTTCTAAGATCCATAAGTTTTTCTAGTAGATCATTTTTTTACTTCTTATAATCATTGGAAATCTAGTTCCACGTATTTTTCAATGGTGTAGGTCTCATTATCAGATTTTGTTTCTGGTACATTTTATTACTTGTTGAATTTAGATCTTCATTTTTGGTCTCTAAGCTCATAACTTTGTCTAGATCTCTAATTTTCATGATTCTTATGACAATGGAAAGGTATTGAGGAGCTTTACACAACTATCCATGCACTTTTTCTATATTCAACTTTAGGTATATTTTAAATTCAATTTGTTGTATATTTACATTCTAGTTGATTACTTGGACATCCTTGTATTTGGAAAGGTTTTGTTCTGATCAAATGACTTCATTTCATCTACTTAATATGTATTAGATTTTTTTATTTCTAATTTTATCATTTGAGGAGTGTTCATTGTAATATCATGGGTTATGCAACACATCCTTCCATAATCATTTTGATTAAGGATAATTATGAGTCTTGGAAAAAAGATATATTGACACATTACATGTGGCTTAATATTTTGTCTTATCTTTATGGACTCATCTTTGAACTAGATACACCCCAGAAGAAATCAATTTGAGGTAATAAAAATGATCATATCATAGGATTTATTGGTAAATATATTGGTGCTAATTTTTTTTTGGAGATTTTAGAGACTAAGTATCCATACACACTTTGAGCCATAATTTGGGAGATCTTTGGAGACTTGCTAAAATAACATTACCCCATTCCATTTAATGATGTATACAATATAATTTTATGATGATATATTATAGTAGCTTGAATATGATAGAAATACCTCTCTTATTTCTCTTCCTCCTATTGAGATCATATGTCCATATTTTATTGCTTCATCAGAGTTCATAGTTGCTTCTTCAAGAGCTTCCAATGATTCTTTGCAATAGATATATCATAGCCTTCTAGATTTCACTCCTTGGGATTCCTATTTATTAGACATTGTATCCTTGTTTTTGGAGTCTCACATTTCAAATTTGGAAGACACATTTGAGGGTTACCTCTTCTTTTTGATGATAGTTAGAGTACAAATATTATCCCAACATCATTGTCTTTGGAGATTGTTGTTCATGATTTTCCATATGGTCTTGATTTGTAATCTTCTTTGATTGGTATTGTACCTAATTTGATTGTGGAATCAACTCATATGTACATGGTGACACATGATTAGATTTTAGAGACACTGGACCATCGTATATCTTGATCTTTCTTCATACTAATTCCTATATGGAATGGGAAGCTTTCTTGCATATATACTTGGTTTTGTTTCTTCTCTAGGGGAGGAATGTTCAACATTTTTGGATCTTTACCATCATCCTTTGTCAAGAATCTTCCATTATTGTAACATTACACGTTATGGGGACTACATAGTCTCTCCTTTTCCCTCTTATGTGGGGATATTGATTATATATTTTTGATGGATATCATCCCTGGGATTTCTTGTTGAGTTCTTCATCTATCACTTGTAGATTTTTGTTTTCATATTTTCTCTATTTTGAATAGGAGTTTTGTCCCAATGGGTTTTCTCCTTTCCTTTGTTTGTGAGAGATATTTTGTGTATGGGTACTTGTTGACACCTTGTGCTCCCATTTATATCTTCCCACTAATGATAATTGATTTGAGATATTATTGTTGGATCATCCATGTCAAATGTTATTTTTATTTTAGTGGTTTCCCTTCCCTTGTCCTTATCCAGTTGCCCAAATTCAAAAATATTGAAATTGGATAAGTCAGAGGGTTGTTTGAATTTTCCACTTTGTAGAGTGTCTAAATGGGTATTTTCAATTCAAATTTAGGGAATTTTGGGTGAAAATTGACAAAGTTACATGAGTGGTTAGATCTTTGGATAGTTCTTAGAACCTTGTTGGCCTTCAACCAAGTTCTTGAAACCATTGGAACCTTTGACAATGATTGGTTCCCACTTTTTCCCCAACCTGCTAATTTCATTCCTTTGTTAAGAAATAAGAGTTTTTGGGGCTTTCATTGGTTCTTGGAACCATAGGAACCTCTAATTAGTTCTTGGTTCTAGGTGAACCCCCAATGAAGCATGAGGAGAATGAAGAAAAACGTAAAATAAATTAAGATGTTGAAGCTTCCTAAAGTTCCAAAAACCATTGGAACCTTCGACAAGTTCTACTTCCCATCTCCATCTCCAAAAGGGTAAGGCATATGGAACATAAAAGTGACTAAGACAAGTCGTCAAAAGTTTTGATGGTTCTCAGAACCATAGGAACCTCCAATGAGGTTCCTATTTCCCCCTAAACCTCTGAACCCTGATAAAGGAATAAGAGAAAAGAAAGGAACTAGAGTACAAAAATAATGTAGAACAATAAGGAACCAAAGCATAACTAGGTAAAGGAAAAAAGAAGAAAGTTCAAGTTTTACAAAATTTATGGTGTCTAATGGATATTATAAGAGTTTTGGGGTGAATGGGATATATTCTAAAGGATACCAAAGTCCCACAAGTTGAAGTTTACAAAGATTTGAGTGTCTACTAGACATTATGGAAGTTTTCAAGGTACTGGGACATATTCAAATGTCAACCTAAGTACCCCAAGGTTAGTTCCAAAGGTTTTTTCCATAGGATCAGTTCTGAGGTGTTTTTCCACGAGTTTAGTAGTGGGTCCTAATCCCACATGGTTCAAATGAGGGTCCTAATTCCACATGGATAAATGGAGTTCAAAATGAGCTAAGGATGGATTTGTGGATAAGAGCAAGTGAACCAATCAAAGAGTAAAGTTCAATTGGAAATGAATTTTTTTCATGGTTTAGGAGCAAGCCAATGTTCTACATGTTCAATTGGAGGTCCAAGTTCTACAAAAAACCAAAAGTTGAAGGAAAAGACAACATGCAATTTTTTTAAAGTGAACTAGTTCTTTATTGACAAGTGCAATTCAGAAGAAGATAAAGTTCATGCATGGACTTGATGTCAATAAGGTTTTTACATGGGCTTGATGCACATTATGTTTCCACATAACCATATGGACCTTGAATTTTCCATTGGACCTTAATCAAGCCTGATTTTCTACAATAATCCATATGGAGGTCAAAATCCCACAAGTTCAGACAGAGCTGAGGTTCTTTCATATCCACATGGGGATAGAATATTTGAAATAACAATGAAGAAGAGAATTAAGGTACCTAGGGAAGCATAAAATGAAATAACGAGACTTTTTGGGGTCTATAGGACCTAGCAGGGGTTTTAGAAACATCTAAACTTACCTTGATGCATGGTGTTTTTCTACCATATCTAGAAGGAAATAAATTTCCCACAAAAGGCTCGACGTAAGTTGAATTCCCCTGCAAGAAGAAGTTTCATAGAGAAAAAAAAGACATGAACCGTGAATTTTTTTTAAGGATGCTCAGATAGATCCACATCTTAGGTAGAGTTTAGCCAATGTTTGCATGAAGGTCGAATGCCTGCAAAATCAAAGAATGGGAACTCAATAAAGACAAAATCATGGAAAGAGGTTTTGTGGAGTTCTAAGGATCTATTATATGTTTCAAAGGTTTTAGGGATGATGGGATATACCCATATCTTGACCATATTTCCACCTTTCAACTAAAATGATGGAAAAACCACATATTTGGATGGGGGTCAAATTTTTGCAAAAGGCCAAAATGGAGGGATAACTCCTTGAAAATGCCATCAATGTTGTGAAAACTCCTCCAACTACCAAATATTGATCTGTGGAGGCTCCATAAGGGTTTTTAAATATATTTTTATAAATTCCCAAGAGGGGAAATGGTGCTCATAATGTATTTATTGAGTCACAGACCCCTTTCTATTAGGCGTCCATTCGTGGGGCATAATTTACAATGGATTTCACAAGGGTTTTTGCACTTCCTTATCAAAGTAATCAATGAAAAAGTATGGTCATAGTATTTGGGATGATTTCCGCACCTTCTAGAGAGGGATTCTTGTGCAAATATGTCAGATATCATTGGCAGGGTCATGGCTAGGGTTTCTTTCCTTGCCACATGTTCCTTTCTCTTATGCCCCTTTGACATTTAGAAGACATTTTTATGCTCATTGTAAAGGGTTCTTCCTTCATTTCTCTAGCAGATACATGTATTTATGCACCTCTACAATTGTAAATTTCCTTGAAGCCTTTGATTAATGAAAATTGTCATTATTACCTCTCCTCACTTATGATGTGTTGAATAAGACCTTTTTACCTTCATATCTAAATGAATATTTACTTTTTTTGCATGTTTATATGATGTGTTAAATCCATTTGCAAGATTAGTTGTGGATTAGTTTTCTCCCTCTTAACATCTGTCAAATCCTAACCTTCATGCAAACTTGTAGGAGTTGTTATGCAAAGGATTGTGTAAGTTCTTTTGGAATATTGTATTTCCATGTGTTGTAGTGAGTAGGAAGAAATAATTTTAATATAGGTGCATCACCACCCTTTATTTTCTACATCTCTCTCCCTTTTTCCCTTTGCAATCTAATTAAATAGGGTTAGTTTTAGAGTTACTCGGTGTTGGGTTGGACTAACACTACTACATCTAGGTTATAAAGGAATTCATCCTTCTATGGAGGTTTGATCTCATTTGCAAGGTCTCATAGCTTGAGTTCAAGCTCGTGTTTCACTAGAATACTAAATAAAAGGTTCAGCAAAGTGAAATTCCAAGTGACAACAGTACCTAACATGGCCTAGTAGTTGGGACCTGTTGATGGTTCTGATGAGCACAACAACAGTTAAACAGAATATCACTATTCTGCTCTCCTGAAAGAGAAAGAATAACACATGGATATCTTAACTCCCAAGGTCTTTGTAATCGGTTCTCGACTGTGCTGATTTCACTCAATGGTTGATGTGAACTATAATGTTCAAGGGGCCTGTTGGTGTTGAGCTTGTGGATTGTTCTAAGATCAAGCATAAATTCAAACCTACTTTAACTGGGGTTTTTAAAGAAACAAAAAAAGATAGATCAAAGCTTTGAAACCGAAGAGAATGATAATACATCCAACTTAACCAGACTTGCTACCTTTCAAGGAATCATTAACTAAAACTGGAGAACAAAATCAACTTGTGATTAACACACAGCTTCATCCATTCATAGTGCTAACTTCAACAACATATTGTAACTTACCATTTAAACAAAACATAAAATAAGATTTTATTCCTTGAAAGCTTCTCAAATCGAATGATTAACTGAAGATGAATACCATTCAGGAACACAACATGAAGTAGATTTGAATCTGGTTGCTTCTACTATTAGTGAAATAGATAAGCAACATTTACAACTTTGGCACAATCACCAGTGTACATAAAACCTATGACTTCAGATTGTTTCCATCTATTCTAAGAGAACTAGAAGGATACATTACTGCCTTATGTCAAATCTAACTCCTATTCTATTGCTACTCTTAAATTTTCCTTACTTCTTAGAATATTACTACTATTCCAAAAAAAAAATCTCTCTCTATGTCCTAGAACCCCTTTACAAAGAAGCAAAATGCCATATATACAGAGCGTGCCAAAAAGAAAGTCGGCCCCTGTTTTAGGGTTCACAAAATATCTCCCTTCAGAAGGGTTGGCACTCAGATATTTTTGAATAGAGTTAATGCTGCATTCAATGTGAATCCTTGCTGTCCATGTTGATGAAGGATCACCCTTAGGAGAAGCCTTCAGATCCTTTATAGTCACAACATTAACTTTATGCCTCCGTGTCCATCCTCGAACTCCCTTGCAGAACTGTCTTGAATGCTCTAAAGCATTATCATTAATGCCGATCTACCTTTACCAGTAGACACCACAGCCATCCCTGAGACTCGTGGTTCTTTCTTCCTTTGGCCTTCTTCTTGCTCTAGACCCTCCTACAAGTTGACCATCCTTTGGAAGTAGCATCAGATATGCTGTTAGATCTCCACACCAGTGTTCACCGAGCTACTCCATTGCTTCTGATCCCAAAGTAAGCCCATGCCATGTATGTTCTGTTGATCTCCTTTATAGGGGAAGTCAACCAGTCAAATGGCCAATGGTCCGCCCCTTTAGCTTCTTCTGATTGGGTGAACATAGGCCACACAAGATTTCCAGGCGGTCAAAGGTCATTCGAATGGAATCACATGTCGGTGAGACACTGGCCGTGTCTCCCTGATGCGATTATACCTCATAGCAGTGATCGGCATAGCATACGATGGTTAGCAAGACCTCATAGCGAGCGGCACAAGTCATATTGATATCCATAGAAACCATCGGCAAGACAATCGTTATCGGCCAGGGGTCATGGTGAGTTCTCATCAGTCATACCGGTATCCCTTTTTCCACTAGAAAATCTATCGCTATCGGCAAGACTTCCCTCAGTCGGCAAGACGTTATATCAAAGTCTCCCACCTTTTGGTGAGACTTCTATCTGTCGGTGAGAAATCTCTTCGAGCTCAAAACATTATACCAAAGGTTTCACTAGTCGGAAAGAGATCCTTAGGTCGGCCAGACGTTACGTCGATATCATTTCATGTCGGCGAGTCTAGCTTCCTTCGCCGAGACATTACACCAAAGTCACGCCCCTTTCGCCGAGACATTTCGTGGTCGGCCAGAATCCACACCGAAGGGAGAACCCTTCGGCGAAACCTCATGGTGAATATAAATATTTCTCCTCAATGTGGCCTTTTGAACAACTATCAGGGAGACTTTTATCTGTCAGCAGGACACTACGACGAGCTTCAAACATTACACCGAAGGGAGAAAGTATGTTGGCGAGACTAATACCAGTCTACAAGATATCATGCTGAACTTTTCCATTCCCCTTGAGCCAACTCCTTTCCTTTGGTGAGACTCCCGCTAGGTCGGCGAGACCTTTTTTTGAACTCAAAACCTATCGCCGAGACCCTTCATCGATTGGCAAGACCTTATGCCGGAGGCAATCTCTCCTGCGAAACCTTCCCGTGTCGGCAGGACACCATGGTGAAAGTAAACCACTCTCCTTGATGCCATTCCATTTCAGAAAGAGTCCACCCTGTCGGTGAGACCTCTTGCCGACACTACCATCCTTCGCCGAGACCTCAATCTGTCGGCGGGACTTCTCCTCGAACTCAAAGTTGTTTCGGTGAGACCCCGCTATGTCGGTGAGACCCTTCGCCGAGCTCCAAAAATTACACCGAAGGGAGAATCCCTTTTGCCGAGACATTTCCTCTTTGGCCAGACCTCATGCCGAACATAAACCTTTCTCGGCGAGATCCCCCGATGACATCCCTTTCGCCGAGACTTCTTCCCAAGCGGAGAGACATATAAAACCTTACGGCGACTGAGATGTCATGGTGACCGATGGATCCCAAATGAATAATACACCTCGCCAGTCGGCAAGACACCTGAAAGGTCTCAGCGACTTTATTCTTGAGGAGTTTTATGCTGAATGGGATTGAGGCATGCTTTCCAGTTGACTTCCCTGAGAGATATCTTCAGATGAGTGATTCAATCTTGCAAAACAAGGTCTCTGTTACATATTTTTTTCCTCAGCTCAAATGGAGGAGCTGGCTGATTATTTTCAACATAAAGTGGAATTGTAGGTTGTTTTTAAATGCTGTTTCACATTACTTTGTGCATTTGAGTAACAGTTATGCATTTTTGAAGTTATGAGTTTGCAAAGTGCCATTCAGATGTTGCAGATTTAAATGAAAGATAGAATTAAATACATAAGCAAAATAACATTTCAGATGCTTTCATTCATTTCAAAAAGAACTCATATTTTTACAAGGCTTCATTTGATTTCACAATTAGAATGAGTGTTACAACATTGCATGAGATGCATTTTCTTTTCAACAGAAAAACAAAATTGAAATCAAAGATCCACACAAGCCGTGGATATAACTATAACTGTTCCAATACATTTCTAATAGCACAATGTACTACTGAAGATGCGAAAGGAGAACATATAAGCAATAACATAGTCATCATTGCTTGTTATCGATGCTTGATGTTGGATGGCGCACCTTTCCGTCTTGAGCTTCGTCGACCTGTAAGAGGAAAGGAGGGTGTCAGTGGCTCCGACTATGACATAACTCATATGATGCACCTACAATAATACAGTATGCTATGAGCAATGCATTGAAACAATCAAAGAGAATCAAATGCAGTATAAAGAAGTGAACTGAAAGAGAAGTATCAACATCATAATCAACATGTTCTATTTTTATGCTAACACTGTTTGTTTCCTTGTGAAGGTATAGGTTAAGTCACAAAGTTGAACATTATTCGAAGACCAAGCATGTGGAGTAAAACGGGCTCCCACGAGGGTAGAGCCCGACATGCTGCCTGATGCATTAAATGGGTTGTTTTGAAAGATATTTCATCATATACATCAAACAAAGTGAAATACAACTGGAAGAGTAAAACAAAGTTATCCATCAAGTAACAAAACCAACTGTGCATTCATAATGATCAACATTTCTTTCTGAAGGCTACAGGTGAACAGTGAGTTTTGTTCACTTAAGAAATTTAACTAAGTAAATTTGCATTGGGAATTGCTAAAATTACTTCATTTTCTGTGCTGATTATAATCATATATCATGTGAGTTTCAGTTCAGTATTTCTCTTTTGGATAGTGAATAGGCATACATATGCCTTAATGTTTTGTTCTAATTTTCATCATCAAAGAGAACAGTTTCTGAGAGCAGTTTGTCATTGAAATATAAAAATGCATGAAGAGTACCATGTTACCCAAGGATACAAACATAGACAGTGCAAGGTTTCAAGAAGGAGCAAGCAGTTTCTTTCCGGAAAGTTTTGAAGTTATCAGTTGTGCATATGAATTAGGGAGCAGAGAATGCAAGCATGAAATTTCCTCTCTTCGCAGTGAACTTATACAGAAACATTTTCAAGGTCTGCAAAAACCGTGATGTTATTTTGTTCCAGAAGTTCATGTTAAGGTTCTTGTTCTGGGTTGAGTTCATATTCATAGATGGATTTACAGTTTTGAATCTCAAATACCCACATGAGTGTTTTCTTTCGAAAATGTAGTAAAATGATAATCTTTATGGCAGTTGATCAAGTTTCAGAAGAGAGGAAACACGTTTTTCTACAGTAGTTCCAAAGACCCATTTTCAGTTTTGCATTAAAAGCAAAAAAATGGTGTTTCTCTTAAGGGTTTTGAGTACCCATTTCGGGGTTAGCTTCAAACTTGTGCAGAAGAAAACAATAATAATGAATTTTGGCAAGATACAAGTTATCTACAAGAGGTCACCCCGACCACACATTGTCTTGGCGACAGGAAGGAAATAATAAAGGATTTCCCCAAGACACCTTTTTATCTGCAAGAAGTCTCCCCGAAAGCATATTGTCATGGTGACTAGGAAGTAATAGGGAGTTTTCACCAAGACACAAGCTCTCTACAAGAGGTCTCCGCGACTATGGTAAGTTATAGCGACATTCATAAAATAGAAGCCCGATTCATGAAGTTTTCAGAAACAAGGGTTGAGCTCTCAAAACTGCTGGTTCAAGCCTCAGAGTAAGAAGAATACAATTTTCATAATAGCCACAAAAGAGATAGCAGGGGAAAAATAATGAAATGCAATTTTTGTGATAAATCAAGCTCAGGAAAGAAGAAAATGTAGTTCTCTTTCAAAATTTTCAGATACCCACATGTGGGTTTTTTTTCTCAAAATACAAAAAATACAATAACCACGAAAACCCATGTCAGGATTTCACAACTAAATGATGAAATTACAGTCTTGTCCAAATTTCATAATGCCCACAAGCAGATATATATTTAGAAAGGCATAAGGAGGGGTTTACTGTTCTGGGTCGATCCCATAATCTGCAAAAATGCTTCCTATAGTGCTCTTTTGGCACAGCCTGAACATGGCCAAATTTATGTTTCAAGAGGGAGCACCTTAAATTTTTCAGTGAAGCAAAGACAGCTGAAGAAGGTTACCAGTTCGAGGCCAAAGTAGACACTTTATCCATGACCTAAGCTGTAGATAGCTTCCAAATGCAAGGGATTCAAGTTCTCCAGAGATAGCCGAGCTCTCACAGTAGAATAGAGCCCACAATGAAGGTCGGGCTTACACAACAGTAAATGAAGTCACTGAAGATGCAGAATAAAGACATCAAAGTGTGTTCATCACAGCCTCAAGGCCAAAATAGTGGTAACAAAAACCATTAAATTAAGCTTACCTCTGTACAGCGAAGGAGAATAAGAGCACAAGTCAAGCTTCCATGGAGTGGACTGTAGAAGTTGAGCTTGAATGGCATGAAGAAGTAAAGGAAAATAGAAAGATCAAAGTCAAAACATAACTCATGCTAGTCGTGCCCTTAGGGTTTTGATATTCGAAATAATGAAGTAGAACGACCATTATACTTCAAAGTCAGACTTACCTACTAGAAGATTCGGTCAACTGAAGAACAGAGGAGGATTTCTGTGCACACGGGCTCAAATCCAACACCATCATAGTGGTGGTTTCTTCTCAGACAGAAGTTCTTTCTTTCCAAGTCACGGGTGCGAAATGGTGATAATTAGGGTTTGACCCTATTTTGTTCAAATCCCTAATTCGAGCATCATGAACTTTCCAGAATTCCATTCGAATGCACATGTCAAATATCATATGGTGGCCGAACCCATAGTGTCTTCTTTATGACTTATCAAAACCTAAGTCTAAGTTTAATATTCATGAAAGGCCAAAATTCTATGCTTGGGTGATGCCTTAAATATTTAAGGCTTATTGTTTTGCCTTAGGAATATGGACTTTGCCTTAGGGTATTTTTTGAAATGAAGAGCAATTAGGGTGAATGGTGAATATTTTATGTGAAGGGTCAATTTAACTTTTAGGGTTTTATCTTTTAATTGATTTTAAAGAAATCAATTGGAGTTGTGATGAGGAGATAATGATGAAATTGATATATTTTTATGATTTTTTGGGAAAAAATCAATTGTTGTAATGGAGAAATAAGCAGTTTTATTTTTGCAAAAGATTTCTAATCTTTGAGTTGCAAAAATAGACAAAATTGAAAAAATCTGCATCTTGTAAAGCAGAAGCATTAAAGCGATGTTTTATTAACTGCTTTATGTTTTCTTGCTATTTTTAGCAGATCTTTCACTGATTTTTCCTCTTGGTCGAATTCCAAACTTATCTTGGAGAGATAAGGTGTTTTTTGAACTTTTAAAGCAGACTTTTCCTATTTTTAGAGGCTTGACAGTGTAATCATAAAAGCTTGGTGCTTTTTTTTTGCTTTAAAGCAGTTTTTGAGTTTGTTTGAGACCTTTTTTCCTGGAGCTTTTTCTAAGCTCAGATTAGGGTTTTCCTTGAGAGTTGTTTTGATTGATTTAGTCTCTCAACTCTCATTCTCAGCAATGGAGATCAGTTTCTTGCCCTTACTCATTTTGGGAAGCTTGTAAACTTTTGATACTCTGTTTTGGTCAGATTGACACTCTTCCAGTTTTAATAGAGCAGTAGATTTCTCCTTCCCATTTTCTATTTTCGAATTTTGTAATAGCAATCTGATATACTTGTGTTTTCAAATTGGAATCCTTTTATGTCTTGCTGTTATAGGTTGTGTTTCAAAATTATATGTTTCAGGTTGCATGTTGTATTTGACTTCCAGATCTTCATGCAAATCACTGATGGGATATGTGCCAATGAGATTGTGAGGATTACTGCAATAAAGAAGTGGTTATGTGTGGTTAGGTCTGAATTCTTATAAGTTTAGTGAATCATCTTTTTAGAAATAGGTTTTATGTTTAGTTATTCTTCATCCCTTTCCTCAGAAGTTGTTTTAGAATAGAATTCATCATTCAGAGAACTAGCTCACTTTGGAGATTCCTCTTTCGCGTAAGATCACCCACATCTGAAAGAGGTTTCCATGTTTCAGTAGTTTGCTGAATATTGTATTCGGCAGGGTGCAAAACTATTGATAACAGTCTCCATCAGTCCTTAAAAGCATATGAAATATATTATTTTTCACCATTCCACTTAATTTTAACAAAAAGAAATGCCACTCTGATTGAGGCAGAACCAAAATTAGACAGAGCAAAAGATAGACTTAGGAGGAAAACAAAATAACTCCTAAGACCAAAACAAGACAACCAAAGGCAAAGAAAACAAAAGTAAAAAGAAAGAGGGGGACCCATTTTGTTCCAGAACAAAATGGGGTGGTTATGCAAGGCATAACAAATGGCGACTCGGCTGGGAAAATGGTTTAACCATTTTCAAGAAATTGAAGGATTCAACTACCCAGAACTCCTGGTTTATGAACATCATAACTCGAGTTGGGTCAGTTTTAACAACCAAGGCTGAGCTAGAATCTCAAACGTAAGTCAACACTAGCTACCCCTGAATCTAAGTGTGTGCTTGATGGTGCATCACTCTTTTATAAAGTTTTCCTCATCTTCTGAACAACAATGTGCAAGATTTGAACTACATGGGTTGATTCCCTTTAGTTGTTGTGCAATGATATCCTGGGCATTGCTCTGCTGCAAGTCAGGTGTCCATAGCCCCGATGGAGATACCTCTAGTTTTCTCACAACATTGCTCTACTACCAGCCAGATGTCCATAGCCCCGGTAGAGATACTGGAATCACCCATTCATATTGAGTCCTCCTTTCTTGTAGATAATTATTTTTCTCTTTTTTTTTTCCTTTTCTCTTGGAATTTTAGATATTTCATTCATTTTTTTTCAATATGTCAGATGTCAGACATCTGTTCTGGGTTGAAAACTACCATGGACCTCATAACAACACTTGGGAGATCATATTTTTCATTCAAATCTTACAACACTATCATCCTTAGACAAATATACCATTACAAAGGGAGATGATCTTGATGATTTGTGAAAGATTCAGAGGTAACTAATGAAGATTGTTTACTTTGCACCTTGTTTTCAAGACTTTCCACAACTCTTATTGACAATGGGAATAAAACAATGAATTTAAGACAAAATTAACTAATCAGAAAACCTGAAAATATCTAAACCATTTCTCTCCTCATAACCAAAGTATACTTTAGATAACAACCCACCATTTCAAGATGGAAAGGATAGAGAAACCCCAAAGAACAAAACAAGACAGACACCAAACAACAAAGGAAATGAAAGGATAGAAAGAAAGAACCAACAAACAACAACAAAACTATTTACAAACAGAAAAACAAACAAACTATTCACAGACAGAAAAAAATTTATTTATAGAGATTATTTACAAGCAAAAACACATGAACTATTTACATAAATGCACTCCCCAACAAAATATTGAACTTCATGACCCAAAATAGTGTTTAAGAAATTGTCCATTGACAGGCATTGGAATAGGTTCTCCCATTAGACTACTCAACCAGAAAGCATTTTCTCCTAAGATCTCAACGATTTGATAGGGACCTAACTAGAGCTTATCAAATTTCTGGTGACTGCCCTTCTTTTCACTAGCTTTATCCCATAGCAGCACAAGGTCAGATATTCTGAAAGCCTTGATCTTGGCTCTTTTGTCAAACCAATGTTTGACAACAGCCTGGTGTCTAAAGAATTGTAGCAAGGTGGCATTTCTCTGCTCTTCTAACTTCAACAAGGCGACTAATATTGCTTCTATCCTATCGTCACTAGAGTAGAATTTCTGCATGAACTCAAGGATAGGTATTTGCAAGTGAATAGGGAACATAAGCTCTTGTCCATACACTAGTTTGAATGGTGAAGTCTTTAAAGTAGCCTTGATCCTAGTCCTATCTACCCATAACACAAACCTTAGCTGGGTGTGCCAATCCCTAGGATTGTTTTCTAATAATTTTTTAATCAACCCTAAGAGATTCTTATTGGTTGACTCTGTAACTCCATTTCGTTGTGGGTAATAGTTTGAAGAATACTTTAAAACAATTTTGTGATCATATGCCCATGAAATAAACTCAGCAGAAGAAAATGAAGAGCCATTGTCACATACCAATGCGAAGGGTACTCCAAACCTAGTGGTGGTGCATTCGGTGAGGAACTTGATCACTACCTCCATTGTGCTATTCTTGCAAGGTATAGCTTCGGTCCATCTTGTGCAATAATCAGTGGTAGTCAAAATAAATTTGTCCTACAGAAGAATTTGGGTTAATTACCCCAATAAAATTCAGCGCCCACTAGGCAAATGGCCTTACCTCATAAACAGGCTGCAATGGAATGGCTAGATGGCATTCTTTTGATGCAAAAATCTGACATATATGACATGTTCTTACATGTTGATGGGCGTCTTTGAACACAAATGACCAGTAATAACCAGATCTAAGGATCTAATGTGCTAATGAATTTGCAGACCCATGACCTGTGCCATGTTTCCCATGAAACTCAACAATCACATGTTTGGCCTCTTGCTGATCAAGGCATCGTAGGTAAATTCCCTCAAAATTCATATAGCAATTCTCCTTCGAGCATATAATAAGATCTTTTCATTCTCAATGTTCTCCTCTGAGTTGTATTCATTCCCTCTGGGCACCAATTGTTGAGCATGAAATAGACAATATCAGCATACCAAGGGTCATTAGAGAAGGACTGAGTTGTGTATTGCTGGAAAATGATGTTGTCACCAACACTCACCATGGAATTAGATAGGCTTGTACCTTTGACAAGTTTCATAGGGAAAATCTCCAGGTCGAACTCTTGCAAAATGCCCATCCATTTCCCTCTTCGTTCTCCCAGTTCACTTTGCATAAGTAGAGACTTCACAACAACATCAGGAACTACAACAATGATTTGACTTCAGAGAATGTAGTGCTTGAACTTCTTGACAGCTCTGACCAATGCAAAAGCTTGTTTTTCAAGAGGTGGGTATTTGATTTCAGCATTGTTGAACAGAGAGCTCATGAAGGCGATTGGCCTCTCCTCTCCCTCTTCTCTTCATTGAGTTAGGACAGCTACACAAGAATGTTTAGAGGCAAAAGAATAAATATAGAATGACTTCAAGTAGTCAGGGTTGGTGAGGACTGGCACTTCCGAAATGGATCACTTGACCTGTTATGTCTTTGCCTCATCACTCCACTCTATTTTAGCGTCTTTCTTCATCATTTCATAGAGTGGTTTAACAATTTCTGCAAATCCTGTGATAATATTTCTCACGAAATTGATCTTTCCAAAGAAAGATCTCATCTCCTTCTTGCTTCCTAGCCTGGTTATCTTCATAATGGACTCAACTTGGTCTGGATCGATCGATATTCCCCTTTCTAAGATTATGTGTCCCAAAAGTTTCCCCTCAAAAACCTCGAACACACACTTTTTAGGATTCAGGGAGACGCCATGCTGGATACATCTCTCGAGAACCTTAGCCAAGTCCGCAGTGTGGTTTAGTCTATCTTTAGAGAATATTGTCAGGTCATCCATGTAAACGATGATGCATTTTCCAATCAAATCTTTAAATGCTATGTCCATGGCACGCTGAAAGGTTGCTCCAGTGTTTATCAAACTGAACGAAATCCTTCTGTAAGCAAATGTTCCCCACTTTGTAGTGAAGGCTGTCTTCATTCTGTCTTGATAGTTAACTATTATTACCTGATTGTATCTAGAATAACCATCCAGGAGTGATATCATCTGAGACCCATTGACAGTCTGCAAGACTTCATCCAGTGAAGGGAGTGGGTAGTTATCCTTTTCTGAAGCTCTGTTCAGATTCTTGAAATCCACACATAGCCTGATCTCTCCATTTTTCTTACGGACTGGGACTAAGTTAGCCACCCATGTTGAATGCCGTACAGGGAAGATTATTCTTGCAGAAAGCAATTTCTGAACTTCTTTGAAGATCAGTGGTTCAATCAGGGCATTGACAGGACGCTGTTTTTGCCGAAATGGCTTAGCTTCGGGCTTCAGAGGAATGGTATGAGTCATTACAGAAGCATCAAATGTTTTTAAATCCTCATACCCCTAGGCTATTGCAGCAATGTCCTTCTTCAATGCCCTCAGTATATCTTTTATGATTGCTTCTGGGCAAGCTTTCCCTATGTAAACATTCCTTTCTAGGCCAGAATTAGCTAGGTTAACAGTTTGATATTCACCTCCTTTATCTTCAGCTGATATATTTTCCCAAGCCCTTGGGTCTGAATCAAAAATTCTTTCTAAAGTCACCATTCCCTTGGGAATGCTATTACTTTTTAAATTGAGGACCCCCTCTGTATCACAATCTTCAGGGTTCTAATCTCCTTGATCCCTGTTGGACTCATCAATGATCTGCCCTTCAAAAACATCTAAACTTGCTAGAAAAGCAAGGATATGTTGATCATCATCAAAGACTTGAAAGTTCCTGACATTATCAGGAATAGCTGGGGTGGATATCAATTCTACTGAGAATATTTTAAGTTTGGGTCCTTGCATGGGTTCCAGGGTACTTGCAGCAACAACTAATGAATCAACTATCTGATTCTCCTCTCTAGGGATATCCCAAAAGCATTGAAGTCTTCAATCAGGTTCTAAACCCAATTTCTATAAGCTGCTAGCCTTCTATTATGACATGTGTATTGGCTGCACACTTGCTTGACAACTATTTCTAAATCTCCTTTAACCATCAAGGAAGTGACTTTCTTCTTATGTGCAAACATCAGCCCCCGAGCCAGAGCTTCATATTCTGCTATGTTGTTAGTGCATCCAAATTGCAACCTGTAAGAAGCAAGGAAAATTTTCCCTTTCGGGTTTGTTAATTCAATTCCAACACCACAACCTATTTTGGACTTAGATCCATCAAACATGAGGGTCCATAGCTGATCATAAGCTGGGGTTGGTCCCTTTGAGGTCATTATGGGCATTTGTATAAGATGAGCGATAGGTGGGGGCACTTGATCCTTTGCATCAGATATTAGGAAGGGGTGTTCAACAGGTTGCTCATGTGTAATTTTCAATTCATGCATAGATATATCATATAATCCATGGCTATCCTTCTGAAAATTGCTTGCATCTTTAATTAATCCCTCAGGTTTTGGCATACTTGTGAGTGCAGGGGCGTCAAACAAACCTTGGGGTTGTTCCTCATAAATATGATAGTTTGGAAATGTGACTGAGGCAAGTTCAATTTGAGAAGGAACTTCCTTTGAAAGTATCTTATCCCTAGTTAACATTAATGCATCTTTGGCTTCAAATGAGAAATGATCTACAACGGTCTCGATGTGACTTAGGCTAGTTTCCTGAAATTGAGAGACATGATTTAAAATACCGATGCAGGGTTGGCAGGTCAATTCAGAATGATTTTGGTAATGCACCTTGCACCAACTAGGGAGTAGGAGACTTTGCAGATCAATATCTTCCCCAAAGACAAGCTGATCTTGTTTTAGCTTCCTGATCAATGCCTGTTGATTTTCATTAATCGTGGGATCAGGGGACTTTTTTGTTGACAAATCTTTGGTATCAAGAACCAAAAAGGTTAAAATTTCTTCTCTTTTATAAACCCCTATCTCTGTTTCAAAGTAAGCCACCTCGTTGGGACAACCATATTCAGTGATGACGTGCTTGATGCGAGGCTCACTTTCAATCCTAATCTGCATAGGATGGTAGCCACATGTGTGAAAAGTCAAGGGAGAGATATCCCCCTATACTTTTCATCAAATTTTTGCTCAACATCATACCATAAGTCTCGAGAATGTCTGCTACTTGAATATCTATATTGGTTAGGATCCTAGGGTCAGATCCTACTTACACATGTATATTTCTCAGTTCTCCAACTAGATTAACCTCTATTTTATCAAGTTGGATGACCTTCTTGTTTGTCTGGACAGGGTTCAATCCCAATTTCTTGCATACAGAAAATGGCATAACATTGCCAGAAGCCCCTGAATCTAGCATAAAATTATGTAGATTCTTCCCACAGATTCTTAAACTCAAAAGAAATGGTGGGGTACCTACCTTGCTTCTGTACAAAGCTGTGTTCATTTCTGCAGCAGGTGCCACCTTGTTTTTCCCTTTTGATTTATCAGCCTGTTCCAAAGCTTTCAACACTATCTCTCGTTGAGCAGGGCACCACTTTAGGATGTCAAAGTATGATAAATAGGTTTTCTGTCTCTGCAACTCAGAAACAATATCAAACTATGTGTTATAACTTGCATTACTTTTGACAACCCCAAGTGAATTACCTTTATTATGGGAGTCAGGTGGCCCTTTTGGTGGAGGAGGGTTGTTATCAACACTTTGATTCAGAGGCACCATGTGATTAGGCGGTGCTGATGTAGTGAACGTACCCTTATTCTGATCTCTTAGGAGGTGTCCTCCCTTTGTTTGAAAATCTTGGGCATCATATGAATCTTCCTCTGGTTCATTCTCATCTTGCCTTGGGAATGAAGGTTCCTCCTCAAAGAGGTCATAAGTCATTGCTGTATCTACTGAGCCACCTTCTTTGTTTGAATTCCCTTGGAAGGTTTGGGCATCTGCCTGTGCCATCTTGACAAATTTCTATATGTCAGGCCAGTTTACGTCAGAATGGGTTGCAGTATCATGCAACCTGCACCAGTTAGTCATAAAATTAAGGTCAACCACATTTGCAGTATGTGACCTTTCCTCATTAGCTTGCTAATTGTGAGGAACTCCACCATTATTTGGCCCTATATTCCATTGTCAGTTGTTGTTTGGCCTTTGGTTATATCCTCTATTTTGATTTTGATAACCTTGGTTAGGGGAATTTTGGCCTTGATAACCCCTTTGGTTGTGATTGTAGCTGTTCTCATAATTACCCTGGTTATTACTGTTCTGATTAGGATAATTACCTTGGTTTTGAGAGGGGTTCAATCTAAGCTGAGCCATGTCATTTGTGACTTGAGAAAATGTTTTCTTGAAGGTCTCTACCTCGTTTTTGAGTTGAACTGTCTTTTCAATTTCAACACTCTTAGCAACAGGTGGCTGATCGCCATGATTTGGTGTTCCAGTTTGATTATGATGACTATGCAGACTATGATGAGCCTATGATTGTTGAAAGAATTCAGGAGATCCATTAGCAAAGAATGGAATAGGATATTGAGTCTGCAACTCAGACATAGGTCCATAATGGGAAGGAGACATTCCTGGGACAGTATTGAATAAAGGGTTTGGGCTATGCATCTGATACCCCATCGAAGGAAAACCTCCTCCCAAACTTCCTTGTTGAGAACTAATTTGTTGTTGCAGCTTAATGGCTAGATGATAGACTTTAGTTAGGGAATCAATATCTGCTGGTCGATATGTCCTTTGAAGGAATAAGCCAATCAGAGGGTCTATAACTCTAAAGTATGCTTGAATGGCACTATTCTCAGCAACTAGATAGGGGTCCTGCAGTCTCATATACATTCGTTGAAACCTAGTATTAAACAAGGGAAAAGGTTCACCTGGCTCCTTCCTAATGGTAGCAAATTGGTGGAACAAAATGGCTAGATCCACGTAAATCCTAAACTGATTGATAAAAGCATTCTCCAGGTCTGTCCAGCTCAGAATAGAGCACCGAGGAAGATTTAGGTACCAGTTGTACGCTAAATCCCCTAAGGAATAAGGGAACAACCTACAGACTACATCATGGTGAGCTATCTGAGCTCTGGTACAAGCGTCCTTAAAAGCTTGTATGTGCTCTTCAACACTCCTTGATTCGACATGAATGTACTTGGGACAAAATTTCTCAAGATTCTTAGGCATATCATGAAAACCTCCAGGAATAGTCCCCAATGGAGAGGGATTATAATGAAAAAATGCCATTGGTGGTGGTTGAGCCAGTTGTTGGATGGGTTGAACCAGTTGTAATGGCAATTGAGATGAATTCGGTGGTGGATTGATAGGAATCCACTGAGGTACTGGTGAGAAGCCTGGTGGAGTGAGTGGAGCTGACAAGGGTGGTATGATGGTTGCTCCAGTCTTGTGAATCTTGTGTCTTGTTGGGGTCTTGAGTTCTATCAAAGGTGGTGGATTTTTAGCTGATTGAAGAACTCTACGGGACCTTTCTGGTGAGAAAAACCCAGTATTATCCAGTTTTCTCTTCTAGGCCATCCTTCTAGCGCCAGTTCTCTGTTGATGGTTTTGATGAGCACAACAACAGTTAAATAGAATATCACTATTCTTCTCTCCTGAAAGAGAAAGAATAACACATGGATATCTTAACTCCCAAGGTCTTTGTAATTGGTTCTCGACTGTGCTAATTTCACTCAATGGTTGATGTGAACTATAATGTTTAAGGGGCTTGTTGGTGTTGAGCTTGTGGATTGTTCTAAGATCAAGCATAAATTCAAACCTACTTTAACTGGGGTTTTTAAAGAAATAGAAAAAGATAGATCAAATCTTTGGAACCGAAGAGAATGATAATACATCCAACTTAACTAGACTTGCTACCTTTCAAGGAATCATTAACTAAAACTGGAGAACAAAATCAACTTGTGATTAACACACAACTTCATCCATTCACAGTGCTAACTTCAACAACAGATTGTAACTTACCTTTTAAACAAAACATAAAATAAGATTTTATTCCTTGAAAGCTTCTCAAATCGAATGATTAACTGAAGATGAATACCATTTAGGAACACAACATGAAGTAGATTTGAATCTGGTTGCTTCTACTATTAGTGAAACAGATAAACAACATTTTCAACTTTGGCACAATCACCGGTGTACAAAAAACCTGTCTTCAGATTGTTTCCATCTATTCTAAGAGAACCAGAAGGATACATCACTGCCTTATGTCGAATCTAACTCCTATTCTATTGCTACTCTTAAATTTTCCTTACTTCTTAGAATATTACTACTATTCCAAAAAAAAAAATCTCTCTCTCTATGTCCTAGAACCCCTTTACAAAGAGGAAAAATTCCATATATATAGAACGTGCCAAAAAGAAAGTCAGCCCTTGTTTTAGGGTTCACAAAATATCTCCCTTCAGAAGGGTCGACACTCAGATCTTTTTGAATAGAGTTAATGCTGAATTCAATGTGAATCCCTGTTATCCATGTCAATGAACGATCGCCCTTAGGAGAATCCTTCAGATCCTTTATAGTCACAACATTAACTTTATGCCTCCGTGTCCATCCTCGAACTCCCTTGTAGAGCTACCTTGAATGCTCTAAAGCATTATCATTAATGCCGATCTACCTTTACCAGTAGACACCACAACCATCCCTGAGACTCATGGTTCTTTCTTCCTTCGGCCTTCTTCCTGCTCTAGACCCTCCTGTAAGTTGACCATCCTTTGGAAGTAGCATCAGATATCCCGTTAGATCTCCACACTAGTGGTCACCGAGCTGCTCCATCGCTTCTGATCCCAAAGTTAGCCCATGTCGTGTATGTTCTGTTGATCTCCTTTATAGGGGAAGTCAACCAGTCAAATGGCCAATTGTTCGCCCCTTTAGCTTCTTCTGATTGGGTGAACATAGGCCACACAAGATTCTCGAGCGGTCAAAGGTCATTCGAATGGAATCGCATGTCGGTGAGACACTGGCTTGTCTCCCCGATGTGATTATACCTCATAGCAGCCATCAACATAGCATACGATGGTCGGCAAGACCTCATAGCGAGCAGCACAAGTCATATTGATATCCACAGAAACCATCAGAAAGACAATCGTTATCGGCTAGGGGTCATGGCGAGTTCTCATCGGTCATACCGTTATCCCTTTTTCCACTGGAAAATCTATCGCTATCGACAAGACTTCCCTCAGTCGGCGAGACGTTATATCGAAGCCTCCCACCTTTCGGCGAGACTTCTATCTGTCGGTGAGACATCTCTTCGAGCTCAAAACATTATATCGAAGGTTTCACCAGTCGGCAAGAGATCCTTCGGTCGGCCAGACATTATGCCGATATCATTTTGTAATCGAGGGAAAATCTAAAATTATTATTAAGTGGGGTTAGCACAATAACATTAAAATTCCAATGAAGTAACAAAGTACAAAGGAAGTGATGTGAAGACAAAAGGGATGAAGTTACCCTAAGTCTCCACCTTCCATGATTAACCTTTGTTACACCTCCTAGCTTGCAGATAAATAAAAATGCCCTCAGATTTATGTGAGCAACTATGACAAGATGACTAAGCCCTATGCAAGTGTTGAAGGATTTGCAGAAAATAAAATGACCCTACAATGGACTAAAATGCCTATGACTGTAAATGACTATGACTGTAAAACTAATAGCATAAATTGAAACCTAAACATGAAAGACTAAGAGTGCAAGAAGTCAAGGGAGCTGAGAGAGAGAGAGAGAGACCAAGAGAGAGCCAAATGAGAACAAAATTGCCATTTTATAAAAACTGCAATTTTGAATGTGTGGCCAGGATGAGAAGATGACAAAACCCTAGAATCAAAGATCAAGATTGAATGTTGCTGTATGCATTAGGGTTAGGTCAAAATTAGGGCAAATGATAAGGATGAAGGGCCAAGATTGAATTATAAGATAATTCAATCAAGGGTCGAAAATTAAATGAGATGTCAAAAGATAAGAATAAATTTGGAAGATAAGACCCACAGGACAAAAGAGGTGCTGGAGAAATTAAATAATAAAATTTATTTACTCAGGTGATGAATAATTAAATAATAAAGATATTATTTAATTATAGAGGAACGTGACAAAAAGAATTATTTTGAATTAAATGATGATTTAATTCAACATTCAAGAGAGTGGACTAAATTAAATAAATAAAATTTATTTAATTAATGAGAGAAAAGACTAATGAATAATTAAATAATTAAAATAATTATTTAATTATAGTGGAAAGTGGACAAAAATTAAATAAATTAGAATCTATTTAATTTTAAAAGAGGAAATTTAATTTAAATAAATTAAAAAATAAAATTTAATAATTAATCATAAAAAATGAAAAGGTCGAATTAATTTTTAATTGAAAGACTTTGGACAATTAATGGTATTGAATAAATAAATAAAATTTATTTATTTAATAATCAAGGAGAAATAAATGATAAAATGAATTAATTAAATGATTAAAATTATTTAATTAATGAAAAATTATGACTTTAGAAAATAATTAAATAATTAAAAATTATTTAATTATTAAGAATGAAAGGGGCAATGTTGAATAATCTAAGAGTTTGCAAGCCTAGGACAATTTTATGTGTCTACACATTTCATGTCGGTGAGACTAGCTTCCTTCACCGAGACATTACACTGAAGTCACGCCCCTTTCGCGAGACATTTCGTGGTCGGACAGACATCACACCAAAGGGAGAACCCTTCGGTGAGACCTCCACCCTTCGGCCAGACCTCATGGCGAATATAAATCTTTCTCCCCGATGTGGCCTTTTGAACAACTGTCAGGGAGACTTTTATCTATCAGCAGGACACTATGGCGAGCTTCAAACATTACATCGAAGGGAGAAAGTATGTCAGCAAGACTACTGCCAGTCAGAAAGATATCATGCCAAAATTTTGCATTCCCCCCGAGCCAACTCCTTTCCTTCGGTGAGACTCCCACTAAGTCGGCGAGACCTTTTGTCGAACTCAAAACCTATCGCCGAGATCCTTTATCGATTGGTAGGACCTTATGCCGGAGGCAATCTCTCCCGGGGAAACCTTCTCGTGTTGGCAGGACACCATGGTGAAAGTAAACCACTCTCCCCGACACTGTTCCATTTCGGAAAGAGTCCACCCTGCTGGTGAGACCTCTTGCCGATGCTACCATCCTTCACCGAGACCTCCTTCTGTCAGCGAGACTTCTCCCCGAACTCAAAGCTGTTTTGGTGAGACCCCGCTGTGTCAGTGAGACCCTTGGATGAGCTCCAAACATTACACCGAAGGGAGAATCCCTTTCGCTGAGACATTTTCTCTTCGGACAGACCTCATGCTGAACATAAACCTTTCTCAGCGAGATCCCCCGATGACATCCCTTTCGCCGAGACTTCTTCCCAAGCAGAGAGACATATAAAACCTTACGATGACTGAGATGTCATGGCGACTGGTGGATCCCAAATGAATAATACACCCCGCTAGTCGGCAAGACACTTGAAAGGTCTCAAGGACTTTCTTCTTGAGGAGATTTATGCTGAATGGGATTGAGGCATGCTTTCCAGTTGACTTCCTTGAGAGATATCTTCAGATGAGCAATTCAATCCTTCAAAATAAGGTCTCCATTAGTCCTTAGAAGCATATGAAATACATTATTTTTCACCATTCCACTTAATTTTAACAAAAATAAACCCCACTTCAGTTGAGGCAGAACCGAAATTAGACAGAGCAAAAGACAAACTTAGGAGGAAAACAAAAGAACTCCTAAGACCAAAACAAGACAACCAAAGGCAAAGAAAATAAAAGAAAAAAGAAAGAGGGGGACCCATTTTGTTCCAAAACAAAATGGCGTGGTTATGCAAGGCATAACATGACCTATCATCCTTGTATCATCTATGTATCTTTGTATTCTTGCATTTGTTTACTTATTCCTAAGACTAAGTTGCACTTAAGAGGGGGTATTTGTGTGAACAATGTATATTACCTAATTGGTTCACCATATAGGTCCTATTCACACATGTTCACATGTTAATAGGGTCTTAGGAATATTTCTATAAGTGTTTAATGCACATGTAATCTTATTCTTTAGTTGTCTCATGACATAAGATTAAGACACTTGCCACAATCTTGTCTTGGCCTATCCCTCAACCCTGCCTTTATAAGGAAGGGTCCATATATAATTTTTGAAAAAAAATTGATCTATTTGATCATAACTCAATTTGCACCATAATCAAACAAATATTTCTCTTGTTGCTTTATTGTGGAAGGTAATCTTTGGTTTTTTAGGTGGTCCTAGGAGCTTGAGTCGATTAGTGACTCTTACAAAGTGAACGCTGAGTCTTAAGAGGATATCTAGTTCTCTTTGTTGATCCCATAATAGTGTGTTCCACTTTTTAGCCAAAGTGAGACTGAAACCAACTCTTTTAACTAAAATTTTAACTTCGATCAATCATAGCAACTAAACTATTAACAATTTGAAGATGATGCGAACTAGTGAATTTTGAGATTTTGTGTATAGATTCTAAATATATATTTCAGATTTAAAAATGATTTATGAATTTTTTTATGTAAGTTTTAATAACTTGTTTTTTATAGTTAACAATAATTTTAAAAAGTGGCATTTATTTCACAGAGCACAACATTTTTACAAAAAAAGAGTAAATTATGAATTCTTAAACATAGATTGGTAACATTATTATCTAGTGTGTAGGTTTTTTTCATAATTTTTAATTACATATGTTATTTTTTTATTAATTTTTGAAGTGAGATTAATAGTAATGTAAATATAAGTTTATTCCATATCACATAATTTTCCTTTGTATATACCCAAAGTAACCTTTTTTTTTTAATCAAGGATACCAATACCTAGTATGCAGAAATTTTTAAAAAAGCTCTATTTTTCTATTTTTTTTCACATTTTTGGAACAAAAAACTTGATGTTTAGTGAAAAAACTATGTTCATTATAATAATAATAATAATAATAATAATAATAATAATCAAATTAAATATATTAAAAATAATTATTTTTTGAAAGCTTACTATGAGGCTAGGATCTTGTAAAAACCTCTTATCACGTTGATTTCATTTGTTGGTCCAATTCAAGGTTTGAAACAACAAATTTTGAGGAAAATTTGAGCATCAAGGAATAAAAGCTCATCCAAGGGCCTTTGTTTGAAGGTACCTTCAAATGAAGGTCCTTTCCATGTTTAATTTTTTTTAAATATGTGGTTTTTGAATATTTTCTCCTAAACCATGAAATTTTTAATGCATTAAAAGCGAGACACTATGTGGGTCTACCCTCTTAGTAGATCTAATGTTAAATATTAAAACTATGGAAAAAATAGACACATTACAAAGGGATACAAGGAAAAGAAGGTAAAGAAAGAGTATATTGATGATTCAAACTCAAGAGATTCTAATGATGATGGTGATGATGCTTTCATTGCAACCTTTTCTACGCATGTACATAAAATGCATGGTTGATTGATTAGAGAGCCTCCTTTCACACGACTTCTAATATAGAATAGTTATAAAATTATGAAAACATTGATGCTTGATGGATGTACTTGAGATATAACTATTCCCATAAAATCATTGGATGAGGTAGAGTCATAGCCACACTTGGAGATGGAAGGACTAAAATCCTCTCCAATGTTCTACACATTTCAAATTTGGTGAAAAAAGTATATTTTATAAGTAAATTAAATGATTTTGATGTGAAAGTGATTTTAAAATTGATATAGATGTAAGATATTATGTGGGGCCATGATCTTGGCCAACATAGTTCACTCTATAACCTTATTATATTTGGATGATAGCATCGTGGAATGCAACTAATCTAATTGGACCCAAAGAAGACAATGAAAGGATAATCCATAACTTAACTAAGCTATGAGAATAAATTAAGTAAGATTATGAATTATAGAATGTGTGATGAAATATGTTAAACAATATGTAAAAAACCATAACATATTCAAACAATACAAGATTGGCATAAATGTTATTTCTATTCAATATGAGAATAGGGATAAATACATAAGAGCATTCTTTCTAGAAAAGGTTGATAGAGATTTCCTATGCTCAAAAAAAGATGAGACATCCTTCTTGGTTTTCTTAGAATATATGAAGGAATGTACTACATACACAAATCATGTTGATATATTGAGATTGGGATAAAGTGTTGGGATCATAGTACTATAGTGTTGAATTTCCAAGTAAAATGTGCAAGTGGCTTCCCTCTAATGGTTCCCTTATACATGGTGTACAATGCAAATATTTATAAGTCAGGTTGATAATTGATAGCCACATTTATGTTAACATGTGTTTTCTAAATAGTAAAATACATGTGGCATGGGATGCCACTATGTGCTTAATGCATATGGTGTGAAGTGTCAAATTGTATGGATCTAGTTCCTATTGTGCAAGACCCACCAAGTATCATATGCACACATAGATTATAACACAAATTTTTGCATTGCATGTCTTACATGCATATGGTCCAATACAAAGTTGCAAAGGTAGAGCATGTATTGAAGTGCACAATGTGAAGGTGCATGAATTGTAGCACATAATATAGATGATCATATGTGAAGTATAATGCTTGAAGATGATTTAAGGAGGTTCTGAAGGATAGTAGACAAATAAATCTTGTGTATAGTATATGAATAACAATTCTAATGCTTGTGTGGCTAGGTAAAAATCAATATTGCTAGATATACAACTATGCAAAAGGAAACTATGTGCAAGGGATGTATAATAGGTAATGTTGTTAATGTTTTGATGTGCAAGGTTACTCTTGAAACAATAGGAGTCTTGAGATTTTAAATCAAGGAATCATATATGTTAGAGCTTCTAAAATCTTGGTGGATTTTGTCTCTCCATGAGTCTGGTTAGCCTCTTTGATAAACCCTTGTCCTTATTGATAGATAGGGTTTTATTCATAAAACCCTGAAAATGTTTTAATTCTTGGTTGACCTGCTTGGTCGGTCATCGACCCCTTAAGTTGTCCGTCAATCTGTTTGGCATGTCAGTCTACTGACCCCATTGGTCTGAAAACCGGTTATCATTTTCCCATCGCATGTCAAGTATTTTCCTAGGGTCAGGTTTTAAATTTAACCCAGAGACTCAAGCATTAAGCCATTAACCCTGGTGGTCACATCACCGTCAGTCTATCCATTTAATGCTAACATTACGAAATGTGCAGATTTCAAGATTCAAAGATCGGGGAAAAGATCTCAACCGTACCTTGCCAGCCCGCGAGAGTTAAGTGACAACAAATTAAATGCAGTGAGGTCAGTGAGAAGCTGACACGTGTTCAGTGCAAAGTGTAGGACTCATTCCCCATTATTGCTCCCATGGCCCGACATGTTCAATGAGTGTCTGAGATCAATCTTGCGGAATGATTTTCATCGTTCCCTGCTGGCTCACTAAATGAAGGTGAACGACGATTAAAACTAGTGAGATCAGCGAGATTTCGACACCTGTCCCCACTTTCTCAGACCATGGATCCCACACATAGCAACAGTGTCATCCGACATGGATGATAATGATTGGTTGTGAACACTTCAACGAAGCACCGCTGGAGATCAAAGGTGGTCAAACAAAAGATGGCTACCCGATCATCCATCAAAGCAAAGGATCGACAGATAGCATTCAAAGTTGGAAAAATAGCATGTGACAACCAGTTTTACTCTGTGCAACCAACCTGCATTAATGGCTAGTAACCTGTAGAGTGATTGAGTCGATCTCAATTCGTGTGGCAACACAAATGTTGGTAATCATGAAGGATATTCTATGGATTCTATGCAATTGGGAATTGAACGGTGCCAGTACATCTGCCAACAAGCTACCAAGGTTACGCATGTGTGATAAACATTCAGTGTGGATGTCATTGCTTCACTCGATAAATACAGCAGAGGTAGTTTCTATTTGCATCAGTATCATTTGGCAGTTAAGCGTTTTCTAGTGTGAGTAGTTATTAGAAGAGAGGATGAGCAAACCAGTGAGAAGATCTATTCACTTGATTTCACTAAAGTTTGTGTTAGATGCATAGGAAGCTGCTCCCACCATTAAAGCATGTACTTCTTTTGAAAATATTGGACTAGTGCTTAGTAGATGCATTCAAAGATTGCAATTTCAGAGTGATGCTGCAGAAGGAATAACTGATAGAGGAAAAGGTCCAGTGAAGTCCCTTGCTGGATCAAAATGAAAAGTAAGGTGTGGATGTGGCTCCTATGGACGCCAACATTCTCCCATCAACCTTATGAGCGACTCCTTTGACAGTGGCTCCGAAACCGATTTTGCTTACGGTCGGTATTTGGCCCTCTTGAATGATGGTTTGCTCTCTGATGAGGAGGTGATCTCTGTTTTACCACTGGCGGTTAAGACCCCTAGTGGGCGAACTAGAACCATGTTGAAAAAAGAAAGGAAAATGAAGGAAGCTGAGGTGTCCTCCCTTCCTCTAGCAATGACAAGAAGCGGTCGTGTGTATCGTGGGCATGCTACTGGTGCTTGTGGGGTGATAGGAAATTGAATTGGCTGTGAATGTGGTCTTAAGTTTTTGTGTTGATACAGGCTACGATGGTGGTCCAATCATCTTGCATACATGGAATTTTGGGTTCCTAGTTCATGATGGTGCAGATGGTGACAAGGAGAGTTTTGGCAACAATTTGCATTTCTCATCTCGGCTGGAGGTTACATTTTGGTTTTCCCAGTTGCACTTTTTTTGAAGATTTAACACAAGGGGTTTTGAAATGAAAAGAAAATGCAGTTGAAATTTTGATGAAATGAAAATTCTATATCGAAATTGCATTTGAGCTAGAAGCTGGTTGCTTCCCTTGTGATATAAAAGGGAAACCATGGCTCATTTTGGAGGGATATAGAAGGAGACAAAAGATAATAGACTCTGGCTAAGGTTTTTGGTCGAACATATACTAGTAGATGGGAATAGAATAGTTTATCAACTTTGGGTTTTATGAATGAACCTATACAATTTCCTTAAATTGTTTCTCGGACATGATTCAAGTACAAGTATATATATATAAATTTTGATATATTTCTCTTCTTCTGCAAGTTTGGGTGAATTTTGAATTGAAATATTAATGGTGTTTCAATTCTACTTTGAATATTTGTTCAAATGCATGTCTTTTCTCTTTGTTTTGATTCAAGTAATCAATTAAATACTTATATGGGGCCGTGAATTTACGGTCATTTGCAAAGGATTTGATAAGTAGTGATATATCAGAAAATTTGAGCTCCATGATGCAAAGTATTGTGAGAATAGTCTATTTTATTATTGGGTCATTTCTGTTTTACTGATTCTTGCATATGTGACTCCATTTTTCCCAATAAATAGACACTGGTATGTTCCTTAATGATTTACCTAAGGGGTTAATCAATTAATCATTCAATGACCAACCTGCAGCAAGGGTTTAATTTCATTTAAAATTCATTGATTCAAAGGTTCATGTCTATCAATTCTCATTAAGGGTGTTTTCACTTTGATGAATGGGTAGCGAATTACTTAGAAACAAGCCAATTTCATAGTAATTTTTGCATAATTATCCTTCATTCGAGTGTGATCTATGTAATGATGTGTTCAACACAACTAAATCTTAAATGAACACACTAGGAATACCCTCCTTGGTCCCACAGAGCCTAAAGTGTAGAAGATCTCAGTCTTTGACTAGATCTTGTTAGTTGGCCATTCATTTCAAGAGTCTTGAGTATAGGAACTGGATATTCCTTAGAGATGTCTTAGGCGCAGTAGAAAACACCAACAATATACTTCCAATAAAGATCGTGTTTTTACGTGAGTGTATGGGTTCTATTGATGAGAAAGGCCTGATGGTCTTGAAATGTTAAAGCTATTTGTCCCCTAGATTTTAATTTTGTGAGCATTATGTGTGTGGAAACTATAATCGAGTTAAGTTTTATTTGAAATTTTAGATATATAGTGATTTTAATTTAATTTAAAGTGATGTATTTGATCCCATGGATGTACCATCTCCAAGTAAATCCCTTGTTTTATGCATCTTTTATTAATGACTTCTAAAGGAAAGCATGGGTATTTTTTCTTAAGCACTAATCTAAGGTCTTATCAAAGTTCAAATGGATTAAATCTCTTGTTTATAAATAGATAGAGAAAAATATCAAGGTGTTGAGGATAGATATAGAGGAGAATTATATTTAATAAAGTGAACTTTTGTAGGAAACATGATATTTTGAAGAAAAAGACAACTCCATACACCTCAAGTAATAGAATGGAGTCACAAAGAGGTTGAACATGAGACTAATGGAGAAAAATAGGAAGATGCTTAGTGAGGCCATTTTGGAGCAACAATTATGTGAAAAAAATATGAGTGTGACTTTTTAACTAATTAATAGTTGTCTTATTTTACTTGTAATGAAAACCCCTAAGGAGACTTGGTTAGGAAAGAAGCCTTCATTGTATCATATCAAAATTTTTAGTTGCAAGGTAAATGTGCATGTGCCTAAGGAGAAGAGATCCAAATTGGATTTAAAAGAATCAAAGTGTATATCAATCAATACAGTGATACTATGAAAGGTTACAAGCTTTAGAATCTTAAGGCTAGAAAGTAATGTATAGTCAAAATATGATCTATAGGGAGATAAAATCCTCTCACATTACTTTATAATAAAATAATGAGGATAAAATAAAGATGCAAATAAACACAAAGAGTAGGAATTATATACCTTATACTAAACTAAAGGTTCATAATCGATTTGATGAAGAGGAAAGTTTAAATAGTTTAGAGGAAGAGGAAGAAAAACCTCAAACCCTACTCTTGAGGAGATCCACTTAGTGGAGAATGCAACTTGATGGGTACAAGCCACTTGATTTCAAATGCATGTTTTCTCTATCTACTAAATAGTATGAGACTATAATAGTGGAGGTAATGAAGTCTATAAATAATAAGTATACATTCTCCACAATCTATATACAACCAATATTCATTGTTCTTCTTAACAATATTCCATTTTTTGTATGCATTGGATAAGGGGTCAAATCTATAATATACATGAGATTGGAAGCTAGAAAGTCCATAGCTCTCATACACCAAGTAAAATTTTTAGTGCTTGTTGTTTTAGTGAGAGAATCTATTTTTTTTACAGTGGTAACCCTTCATATCAATACCTTACCATTCTTCATAATATCCCAAACAAAATGAGCATAAGAATCAATGTGTTTTTTTAGCATGAAATGTAGGATTCTTGGCCAAACTAATGGCACCCTAACTATCACAATCATTTTTCATTATCATATTTACAAAGTAATATCCAAGCACAAAATTTGTAGCCAACTACATCTTTCCAAGCATGTGTAGCAACCATATATTCTATTTCATTTGTTAAAAGTGTAATAACTAGTTATCTCTTGATCATTCAACTAATGACTCTTTCAAATAGAAAACATGTATATCCACTATAGAATTTTTGTCTAAGTCCAAAATCCAATATGCATACATGAATTTCTATATGTTTAATGTGTTTCCCATATTACATGTTCCATTAAAAATAAAGTAATTTCTAGTTCAACCTAGATACCTAAATACCTTTTTAACCCAAGTCTAATGTTCCTTTCCTAAGTATGACATGAACCTACTTGATATTCCCATTACTTGGGATGTAATGATTGGTATTATGCATACTAGTACACACATTAAGCCCCCCATTACATTATAATATGGACATTACATGTCTTCATTATCATTATTTGACTTAAGACATCATTCTATAGATAATTTTGTATCAGTTGGAAAATGAACATTTACTAGCTTATTATCATGAATCTAAAACTTTGTAAAATAGTTTTAACATATTTTTATTTGGTTCGACCAAATTTTCTTGTTAGCATAGCCTCTTCTTATCTCCCTACATAAAATATTTTTTTAGCCACTATGTTCTTCATATAAAATTACATAAAAAGTCAATTCTAGTTATCTTATCCTATTCTTGATGTTTCCAATGAGTAGCATATCATCAACATATAAAAAAATGATAAAAAACTAATTTCATCAACCTAATTATAGTAAACACAATTATAAAATTTATTATGAATAAATCCTAGTTTAAGAATATAGGGTTTGTAGTGTAGAAAATTGTATACCTTAAAAATTTCACATTGTGTTTTGTCCCCCTAATTTATTGGACCTAATTAAGCTTCTAATTTTCCAAATTATGTATTCCAAAGCCTATTTTTTATGGTTTTTTGAAGGAGGAAAAGCATTGAACAAATGCATCCAATCATTAAATTATCCTCAACTTTGAGTGTCTTGAAAATTTGGTTCAGGACCCATTCACCCATGGACGAATGGATCCCCCTCCTTAGCTAGGACCCAAATTTAAATATGTTGTTGATGGTATTTTAACATCCAAACTTCAAATATGAAGTGTCGGCTTTTGGAATCTAATTTTTGGGAATTTGGATAAACACCTATAAATACCTAGTTATTCTATCATTTAAAATCTAAGATGAAATCTATTTGCAAACTTATGATCAAAAGAACTATTGAGAAAGCCAAGAGTAGAATTTCAAAGCATTATTACAACAATTCAAGATCCAACATCATGTCAAAATCTATGTGAGTTTATGTGTGTTCATGTTCATGTTTTGTGAAGGCTAACCCTTGTTGTAGGTCTCCAAAACATTCAATCATTCAAGCATCCAAGCAAAGAAAGATCCAAATCCTTGAAGATATGTGTATGAATTCAGTCCTTCAAGAAAACCATTGAAGGTTGGTGAGTTGCAACATTTATTCATTCATCATTCCTTCCTTTCAATTATCATTCCTATCATTGACATTGCCATTGTGGAAGTCAAAACACTTACATAGGGTTTGACTGAGGCAAGCCCCTATATGGCATAACATCTTCCCTCTTTGTGAATGTGTATGTTGTAGGTTTAAAGAGGATTGAAGAGAGTTTGATGATCCATTTTGCATTGTTGTGTTTTTTTTCATCAAAAGAGGTCTAGCCATGAAAGCTCAATTACAAAATTTATTAACAATTTTTTTCACAAGTTTACCACCAGGAATCAAGAACTCAAATCTAGCACCAGAGGACTAAAAAACCAGTTTTAGGACCCCTCATCAAGGACCCATTCTCCCAGGGGCAACCCAATCCCCCTACAACACTCAAACTTAGCTTTGGTGACAGGTGCACGTCAATTTGCAATTTCTAGATCCACTTGCAAATCATTGTTTTAGTCTATTTCCTTTTGAGAAATTAGATTTATCATTTTAGGTCATATAGTTTAATTAGAGCAATCATTCCAAGTCATTTTCAATTCATTCCTAAGACTCAAAGAGATGTAGGTATAGGTCTAATTAACTCACCTAAGAGGTTGTAAGTCAATCTATGCACCTATTTGATTTGCATCTTAATGAAATCCTAGAAATGATGGTCCATTTACCCTAGGTTTTGGGAATTAAATTGAGGGTAACCACATTTTTATGTTTCATTTTGGTGAACCTGACATTTGACATAATAGCTTTTTGATTCGGTAGTCTTTCAAACCCTAGATCTAGGTTTTGCATCACTTTATTTTGCATATTTCATTTAGGGTTTCATATTTGCATCACAAAAAGTCATAAAAATTAAAAAATATTGCATTCATATTGCATCATAGCTTGCATTAGGGTGTGTTTCAGTCATTTATATCATATTTTTATTTCAAAATTGTATTTAAAAAAGTGTCATTTTGTTTCAAATTTTTCATACATTTGCACTTGCATTACATTATTTTTTTTGGGAAAAAAAGCCATTGTCAAACTTGTTTATAGATAGGAACAACCTTAAACCTCAAACTAAACATTCAGATTTTCAAATTTCAAAACCTTGAACAAGGACCCAAATGCCCCTGGGTGACCTTGTCCTTGTATAGATACATCAACAAATTTTTTCATAGTAGTCTATCTTTGTCTGCTTAGTTTCACTGTACTGGCATATCCCTATTTTGGAATTAGTAACTATATGTTCTTAGGTATTTTTCATCTACTTCATTTGGTGAAAGAAAGTGCATTGTTTAGGGTTAAAAATTGGTAATAAAAAATCAACATTTTTAGGTCTTTGCATCTTATAACCAGTTAATTATTACATTTTAGATCTGAAAATTGCATTCAAATTTGTTTAGAAATCTTCAACATCATTGCATACTTGAATTTTGCATCAAATTGGAATACATTAAGCAAATTCTAGAAATTTATTTACTATTATAGTTGTTTGCAAGTAGAATTGGAATCCTAAAAAGTGTACAGTCTTCAGTCAAACTTTAAACTTTCAAAACTCCTGACTAGGACTTGGATGCCCTTGGGTGACTCTATCCTGTTATTTGGGTACCAACAAACTTTCTATGATAGAATATTCTCAAGAAACTCTGTCTGGGGTTGCTATCTAAGTTCCCTTTATCTGTTGTTCAACGATCTGAATTTTATTAGAAAATTTCATCATGGATAAGTGTTTTGGTAAAATTTGGATGTCCTTTAAATCTTTGGTTGATGTTTGATGTTGTGTTTGGTGAGGCTAATACTATTGATAATGGAATTCATGATATACCTTCTCCTATTACAAGCCTTATTGATGTCATAGGTCAAGACGAAGAGAGCATGCATGAGTTCATACAACGATCCTTGCATAACCTTGAAAACAATGCAAACTTTTATCCCTCAATGTAACAACTTATTACCCCATACCAACAACATCCTACCATGCCACCACTTGAAGCATTCACTTTGTTACATCCTAAAACTGAACTGCAAAATATACCTCAAACAACATGCATGGACAAACCTATTCAAAAAAATCACGAGGAAATTACATCAATCAACCCTCCATCATATGAGCATAAGGTTACAAATACACCCATTGAATTGGAACAAACTTATGGACATGGCTTTAGGATCTTGAGTAAACAAGGATGTGACATTAAGAATGAGAATGAAGTCCACTCCCTTTTTGAGCAAACACCATAAGAAGATACTAATATATTAGGTTATCAAGATCCTCCAAATTCAAATAAAATAGTTGGTCAATCAAGTAAGAAACACTAGCCTTGTAAACTTAAGAAGTTACCATTTCTACATACTATAACCAAAATTGAATGGACCTTACAAACACTTCTCAACTCAGGGCTCATTACATTACCACCTATTCGTGAATGAGAAGATAAAAAAGGAAAGAGTACAAACATGTCTTACTGTGCATACCATAGAACACTTGGGCATCTTATCGATGAATGTTGTTCTTTCAAAGAAATGTTGAGACAATTTGAACCCTATGGGGTCAAATTGAACATATGATAGATTAGCATGCACACATTGTTCTCATTGTCATGTGATAGTTGTAGAATCTTAGCATACTCACTACCA
>VDFB02000007.1:16223077-16250353 GCA_007258455.2 Sequoia sempervirens | reverse complement strand
ATAAAGTTGGAAGGAAATGAAAGCACAAAACATTTGTATAAAGGGGGAGTTTGAACCACTGACTTCAACAAAGTCACCCTGCCCACTATAGACAACCACCTACAAGTCTAATGGTTGACCTTCTTGTGAAACTTATCAATAACATCCTACCATTTAATACCCTTGGGAGGGAGCCCATAGCCAGGGATATACTAAGATAAACAAAGGGGAGAGAGCCAATCTAAAACTAGAGAATCTAGGCTATTCTCTATTGGATAAGCTTTAGAGTGTTGAAGAAAAAAATAAAAGACTTACCCTCATTGAGTCCTTGCCTCGAAACATCCAAATAAATATCTAAAGTCTTCTAAAAGTTGACCACCTCCTCAAATCTGGCTAGACCCAACAAATTAGTATTGTCTACAAACTATAAGTAGGACTGGAGAGGAATATTGTTGCTCCAACTCCAACCCTAAATCAAGCCTTGCCTCACATGAGATTTAATAAATCTTCCTAATCCTTCACCATTAAAATAAACAAATAGGGGGATATGGGGTCTCCTTGCCGAAGGACCCTAGACATACCAAATAACTCATAAGACTTGTCATTGATAAGTACTGAGAAGGAAGAGAAAGTGACACAACTCATTACCCATTCAATCCAGTCATTGTTAAACCCAAAAGCATGCAAAATCTTACCAAGGAAAGCCCATTTAACACTGTCATAAGCTATGGCCATGTCAAGCTTGATGAACATTTCCTTCTCCTTGGAAGCCTCCATGCAGTGAATAGCTTTAGTAGCAACAACAATCCCATCAAGAATTTTCCTACTGGAAACACAACCTCCCTGCTCCTCAAAGATCAACGTACTCAACCATGGCTTGAGACGTTTAGCTATCAACTTGGTTATAATCTTATAAAACACGTTACATAAAGCAATGGGTCTGAAGAGGTGAGATAGCTCTCTCCTTTTTTGGGATAAGAGAAAGAAAGGTAACATTCATGGCCTTTAACATCCACTTGTTCCTTTGAGATTCTTGTACAACCTCAAGAAGATCAAACTTAATAATTTCCCAAAACTCTTGAAAGAACTCAATAGGAAACCCATTAGGGCCCAAAGCTTTCCCCTTCTACATAAGAAACACAATCTCCTCCAAATCACTTATGACACTGGTTTTATCAAAGAATCCTTCATCTCAGTAGAAACCAAAGGAAGAATCCACTCCCTCACTGGCAAGAATAGAGTCCTCGGAGAACAAGGTAGAGTAATACCAAAAAATGTCTTTTGAAATCGCACCAAAGGATGATAGTTGATTCTCCTCAGAGGATCGAATAGAGGAAATAAGATTCCCTTGTCTTCTATCCTTAACAGAGTTGTGAAAGAAAGCAGTATTTCTATCACCTTCATGGAGCCAATCAATACAAGTTTTTTACTTCTAGAATATTTCTTCCCTTAACTCCCATTCAACCAACTCCTTCTCAACCACAACTTCCAGCTTGTTGTTTTCCTCATTAAGACCATGGTCCTGAATCTAATGAGAGATAGAATCTAAGTGAGCCGCCACCCTTTTTGCTTGGAAGATATTTACCAAATTGAACATTTCCAATTCTAATGTTTCAACATATATTTCACAAATTGATTATAAAAACCTACTTCATAATTTCAAAAAAGCATATTAAAACTAATCAAAATGTAAATTTAAATTATATATTTGGATTACTGACTCCAAGATCTACAAAAGGGTATTTTTAGTTTTTTGAAAAAGATATTCTAATTGAATAAATATCATGTTCAAGTGGAAAGTTTCAGAATTTTTTGAAAAAAGATGAGGTGGCTACCAACAAGGCTGCCACATTGATAGTTTCAACCAAAATATTTTCAATTGAAAGGATTCCGATAAAAAATGTTTCGATTGAAACTTTACATGTAAATTGAGGCACATTTGAAAACTATAAAGGGAAATTTTGAAAATTATAGTTTTGGGCGAAAGAATTTCACTCGAAACTATATGTGCCACATTTAGGCCATGTAGTTTTGGTCAAAATTGTTTCGCTCAAAAATCTTTAGGGTGAAACTGTTTTGCTTAGAACTATTTTGTTGGCCAAAAGTGTGACACAGGTTTATACTTTTATCCAAATTTTAGTTGATTTTTTGTATAGTAACAATACTAGGAAGTAATAACAAAACTAGAAGAGAAAAATAATAGATGAATGAAACACATAACATAGAATGACACTAGATGTACCATAGGAAAACCATTTTAAGGGAGAAAACCTAGACTCCAAAGCTTTGCACACCCAATGCATTATTCAACAATCAATAGTTACAATATAAAAGTAGTCTTCATGTTTGATAGGAGACCTATACTCTAAAACGAGAAGAATACTAAAAATATAACACTAAATAAAAAAGGCATAATTTTTCCATCTTGACCTCTCAATATATAGGCCAAGAAGACTTGAGAAAACCATAAGTCAAAAAATAATTAAGTTAGACCAACTTGTTTCTCCACCCCATTCTTAGAGATTTGATGCCTTGATATTGGAACTACACTTGCCCCTAGGGTCCATTAATGTTGTCGGAGAAAAGAGTTATGCCACTACAATCATTTTATGTTTTTCCTATTCTCTCTAAATCCACTTCATTTTGCTCCAACAAGGCTAGGTTTTGAAACTACAAAGTCATTTATCTAGTTTTGAATCAACCCTTCAACCATGCAATGATCAAAATGGAATTGTTTGGACCAAGTTCAAATCATGCACTCCACCTTAAAGAGTAACTTCTCCACAAAAAAAAAAAAATAACTAATCAATTGGTTTGACTCATATTACCAAGGGGTCCAAGTGTACGAGCACTTTACATGATACAATAATTACACTTACACACCAATCACGCACCTCTTACACGTGACTATAAATAACCAATAAAACATATTAGTCATAGAACACCTAGTATATCTCTATTCAACATCTTCTTAAAACCATCATACGACTAATGACACATGGTAGTGTGCCAACAATAGATTCTTAAGATTCCATCCAAGTGGGGTGCCCTTTTCCATGTGGGTATACCATTTATAATATAACAAATATTAAATAATTGTTCTAGACCCACAACTTTGCAAGGTGTACAACAACACCTAGGACTTTGCAAGGTGTACAACAACACTTGGTTCTCTAGTCCTAGAAATATTGTGAAGGTTGTTGTTGTATCACTTGCTAGATCAACTCATTGTATTTGTAAGATTATTGATAGTTAATATAATGAGTGATCTACATTTAAGGATGGATATTTACCCAAAAAGGTTTTACTAGGATAAATTCTATGTTATGGTGTATATGCTTATTTAGTTGTTGATTTCTCAATTCATATTTTAAATTTTTATTCATATTTTTTATTTATAATAGCAAGTTGTCTTAGTATGAAACCTCTTTATGTTCTTAATTAAAAAAATCAACTACATTTTCTAACATCATCAACAAATGAACCATAATCCAATTAATGAAGATTAATCATCATCAATTCAATGGTATAAATTTAATAATAATTATATCAATTATATATTATATGTATATATATATGTACATGTATATATATGTGTGTACATATATATGTGTGTGTGTGTGTGTGTATATATATACATGTATATATATATATATACATGTATGTATATATATACATGTATGTATATATATACATGTATGTATATATATACATGTATGTATATATATACATGTATGTATATATATACATGTATGTATATATATACATGTATGTATATATATACATGTATGTATATATATATATATATATATATATATATATATATCCATAATCTTTGAAATGTGGAAAAATGGATGAGGATGTGGATAACCACAATGGAACTTGAAGATCTAGAACACACTCATATTTCCGTAATTTCATTAGGAAAATAAATCTCTCAAAGGTAGGATCTTTCAACCCTTAGGTGAGTCAACCCTATTAGGGGATCTACTATTTCCTTTATGACAGAAAATGACAAATATGACTAAAATGCACTTTTGGGAGATTAAAATAAAATACTTAATGAACTTAATTATGCAATGTGAAACTTAAAATAGATTTAAAGGATAACACAAACATAAACAACAAATTTATGGTAGATCTGAGAAGGGTAAAATAGTGTGGACCTAGTCCAAAAGTTGTGTGTTTGAAGCCTAAAGCATGACACTTCGCCCTAGGGTGAATGGGTCCCTGTAGCCCTTTCTAAAACTTCAAAATTTGGATCTATAGCTCTTTGTCTGCACTTTCTTCCTATACCTGTTAACCTTTGCTCCTAGATCTAAACCTGTGACAAATCTGCAAGAGAAAATGTTGTTTTTGGGTGTATAGGGGTTTGCCTCTGTCAAACCCCAAGTTTGGTAATTAAACCTTGATAAAATGATGTAAATTTGATAAATGACAGTGTGTGCAAGCCCTAACCTTGAGTGCATCTAAGGTTGTTAAGAGCTAACGTGCAAAGAAACTCTACTCAATTGCATTAGAGCATGATTCCTATAACAAATGATAAAGATTCAATTAGGAAGAAATCCATACACCCCAATAAAATTTGAAATATGACAATACCTTGCTTTAGGTAGCGAGTAGAATGAAGATAGAAGATGGGATCACTTAGGAAACAAGTCATTAGGTTAGGGAAAATGGCCAAATGCATCTCCCAAACCTAGAATCCATCATGACCCACCATAGGCATCAACCTTCAATCATAATCAATGCTTGATCAAATCTTTGACAAAATGAGCTTGAAGACCCACAAATACACACAAAATGCTACTCCAAAACTTCAACGTTGCTTGCTTGAATGATTTTCTCCTTGCTCTTCAAAAGTTCTCTTTTTTTTCTCGTCCAAAATCTAGTTTGCAATGATGAAAAGACTAGGCTTTATAGGCTTCTTCTCTAATTTCCTGAATATCATATCTCGATAGCTGACATTTGAAACTTGAATCTGTAACTTTAAAATACCGCCAAAAACATGTTTAAATTTTGATTTTGGATCCTAAAGGAGACCCATTTTCCCAAGGGTGAATGGGTCTTGACCTAAAAATCCAAGATCAAAGTGTTTCGGGATTTTAAATTAATTAAATGCATGTTGCAATGTCGAAAAATGATAAAAATAGGCCTTGGGATGCATAATAAAGGGGTTTAGGGGCCTATTATTGAAGGATAAAAATGCATAAATGTAAGGTCACTAAAATAGGTCCAAATTAAGTGTGAAATTGTACTATCACATAGAAAGGAGGATAATTTTCTACACTACAATTGTATTCATCAATAATTGAGCTCAATATAGTACACTAATTGGGGATATGATACAACTTGTGAATTATTGTTTGGAATTAATTAGTATTGTTACACCCTGTTTTTAAGTTACCAGATTACTTTTACTTTTATGAGTAAATACGTTTTTAATGCAATATTATGACTATAATATGTTCAATGGATGAATTAAATATATGATTATGCATTATGATGAGATTGATTTTTAATGCTTTAATGATGCAAATGATATATGATGAATATGTTTTTTATGTTATCAGTTAACTTTGTTCTTGTTGCACTAAGTTGGATGTAGCACAGGTTTGAACCCTCTGGAGGGCCTCTAGAGGGGGAGGGAGAGTATCATCTAGGAGAAGAAGTTGGTTAACTACACACACAAACTACACCTAGTAGAGTAACCTTGATGAGTCAGTGTCAGTATGTGTAAAACCATGTTATCCTTTTGGGTTTATAGATATGTTAGGGTTATTGTCTTTGCTTCCTTCTAATTGTTTTATCGAATTGGGTCATAGTTTTAAATTCTTTTTGAAGAGCTTGAGATATTAAAATAATGTGTATTGGATTTGCATATGTCTATAGGTACGTATATGTGTGTGTGTGTACACACACACACATATATATGTATATATACACACACACACACATATATATATATGTATATATGTATGTATGTACGATGGCACACACATGTGATCATATGTGTGTATGAGCATACATAGACATAAATTTCTATGTATATCCAGATACAAATATGTAATATGTATGCGACCACTCGTATATATATATATATATAATTTGTAATGGATATATTTGAATAATATATATAAGTGAGTTAATCACATTCTTTTGTTAAAGGAAAATAGTGTGATGGAAAGCATATATATGATAACAAATTAAATGTATATGCTAAAAGCGTTGGAGGTTAAAGGTTGCGATGAAAATATATGAGTCATATCATATAAAATGCATAATATGGAGGTAGCGAATTAGCCAAGCTTTGGACAGGCTATCCACACAGTGAGGGGTTATAATGCCACATATGGCATAAGAATTAATAACATTAGTGGTTGTTATAAAATTGCTCAGCTTAGGCGTATAAACTTCAAAGAATGATGGGCCAAATTGTCATGCAAGACATGGATAACAATAACATTTAAAGGCAGTTAAGAAATTTGTTTGGTTGCCCCAACCATAGGCATGGAAACTACAAGGTATAATGAACCAAAATGCCATGTAAAGAGGCAAAGTACAAATAAGAAACTTATGCAATAATATGCAGCAATATTATGAGACTTTTTGACTTAGTAAAAAGCATGTGCCAACTGATTTTAAGGACTTAGCTAAAGATTTTGAAACTGTATGCATTTTGGACTATTTATTGTTGAATTGATGACTTTTTTGCTGCCAACAATAAGAGAATAAGGCACCTAGCTTGCCATTCGACCTGCATAGTGATAGAATTGGAATTGATTTTATCCTAACTATATACGTTGAAAAGTGAAGTTATCAAACAATTATTGATAATTATAATATTATAATAATAGATATATATTGCTTAAATGACTATGTTGTTTGCAACAAAATGAAGTAGAGTCGTAATGGGACTATGTTGGATGATAGTATGGTGTAACTACCTATGTGTTAGATAAATGATTTTGGGTAGAGAACTTATGTTCTTGAATGGTTATATTCTTTATGTAAAAAAGGTAAGTTATTCCCTAGGATTAGGGTGTGCACTTGAATAAGAGTTTATATCATTTTTCAACAAAAGAGTTAGAATACATAAATATGTCTTCATCATCTTTTGATTGATACTACCTTATACATTTGACCTAGATTCTATTAATATCTATTCACGATATTCTAACCTTAAAGAAGAGGACTTTATGTCTTGGCAACCCAAAGCCAATATGCGAGGAGAATTGAAAGTGCAGAAGCACAAACTCCTCTCAAGCTGGAAATGTACTCTAGATTAGATAGGAACTTGTTATACATTTTAAACATGTAAAATAATGAGAGAAAGGATACATGATTGTTTATGAACATGCAAATGTAGGTACCTTGTATCTAGATGATACAAAGGATAACTTGGAAAGAACCATGAAGGAATTAGAGATTAGTTGAAAGGTTCTTAGATGAATTATTAGAAGTTAATAGCTTATTACGCTAACATATTATGGGATATTATTATTATTATTTTCAATAAAAGAGGGTAAAAAATTTTATTAATCAACTAGAGCAACACAAAGCATAAAGCGGTAAGAAACCCAAAAGGGCCAAGGAACATCATACAAGAAATCAAGAAGTGTTATGCAACATCTCATATCCTCTGTAACCCAACCCTCCAAATCCTGGGCAAGATCCCTCGGTAAACTATCCCAATCATCCACCACCCACGTCCTATTGTTCTTAGAAGCCCATTTGGCCAACCCATCAACCACCTGATTCCATTCCCAGGGGATATGAGAGAAGGTGATAGAATCTAATAATTCTCCAAGACTGGTGATTTGCTTAGCCACCACCACAAGCTGCCAGCTAACATCATCAAAATGTCATTTATTTATCAAGTCTACCACCACCTAAGAATTTGACTCACAAATAATCCTTTGCCAGACAAGAGCATATGCCCTCTTCAAAGCCAAAAGAATTGCCAAGGCCTCCATAAGGTTATTAGAGTGTTGCCCCTTATACTCTGAAAAGAAGAACACAACCACCTCAGAGCTATCTTTGCCCACCCCACCAATGCTAGCATGCCTAGAATTACCCCTTGCAGACCCATCAGTGTTGATTTTCAAGACTCTGGAGGGAGGAAGCATCCAATGCCCTCCCTTAAAGACCTTCCCTCTAGAACACCTACTTCGCCCAATCTTGGGCCCTCCAGTACCACCAACAAAAATCCCCAAATTATGAATCACTCCAATATCTCCAGGGTCCACCAGGACTGAAAGATCACACTTAGCATACAAAGTCTCGTGCAAAGCCCCAAGAATGTGAGCCCAAACTTGACCCACCAACAACTTCTTATCCAAAAAGATCCTATGATTGCGCTCCAACCAAATGTGCCAAATAATCAGACTGGGACCAATAGGCCATACTGTGTGCAGAAACGAAGTCTTCACTAGAATGGGCCCAATGTTTTTCCAAAACTCATCAAGAGAAGAAGGATATTTGCACTGCAAATTCTAGGACCCCACCAAAAATTCCAAATAGTCCTAGCAAAAGGGCACTTAAAGAAAAGATGAGAAACAACCTCACCCTCTTTTAGGCATAGGAAACATAATGAGGGACCTTGGAATCCCCACTTACAGAGGTTATCCCAAGTCAAGCACCTACCATGCACCACCAGCCAAGAAAAGAAGTTGCATTTTTGCCAAGAGAATTTATTCCAAATATTTTTCCACCAAGGAACCTCAGCATTGCCTAAGGCATGTCTATCCAAAACACAATACCCATAAGCCACAGTGTACTTCCCTTTAGGATCTGGACCCCAAGCTAGCACATCCCGCTCTGGAAGAGAACAACAGACTCTATCAGCCAAAATGGAGGCCAACTCCCTCCTATCCTCCAAAGATCCACCTAGGGGCCACTCCTACATATCCTTCCACTAGTAAAAAATAGTCTACCCCAAAGCCTAAGGGGATTTGAAATCCATCACTCTACTCCAACCAGCTTGAACAAAAATCCTACTTAAATCCCTCAAGTGAGGATGCGAGGAGAGGATAGGCGGGAAGCCATCCCATGAGTCATGCCAAAAAAGAGCATTAGAACCTCTGTTGTAGATCCAAAATAGACCTTGCTTAACCAGTGTGGCTCCCCTCTTGAGAGTATCCCAGATCATAGATCCTTTCCCCAAAAGAATAAATCGAGGAACCTCAGCGCCATCCACTTCCCCAAGGTACTTGAAGGTAAGGATCCTAGCCCAAGATTGATGCTGGTGTGAACACCATCTCTAGTACAACTTAGTAGCCAAAGCTTTCCCATTCCAATCCGCCCTACGCAATCCCAAACCACCATCCTGCTTTGGCCAACAAACAACTTCCCACTTAATTAAGCTCCACTTCCTCAAAAGGAGATTTCCTGACCAAAGAAACTGCCTACAGAGCCCCTCAAACTCTTTGATGAAGCTTGAGGGAGTAGACATCACAAAGCACCTGTATATAGGTAGGGCCTGCACCACAAACTTCAATAGAGTAACTTTATCAGTCATAGAAAGCCATCTATAGGTCCAATGACAAACCAACCCTTGAAATTTATCAATCACATCCTATCAAAAATGCCAAGGAAGTGGGCACACATCTAGAGGGATACCAAGATAGATAAAGGGAAGCTTCCCCACTTGAAACCTTAAGAGCCTAGCAATACGTTGTTGGATAGGCATGGGTGTATTAAAAAAATAGACGCAAGACTTACTTTCATTAATGCTTTGACCTGAGGTAGCCAAGTAACAATCCAATGTCTATAAAAAAGCAACCGCTTTCGCCAGCTTTGCAACACCCATCAAAGTTGAATTGTCCACAAATTGAAGATGGGTTTGAGGAGGGAGATAGTTGCTCTATTTCCATCTTTGAATGAGTCCATCTGTAACCTGAGACTTAATGAACCTCCCTAAGCCTTCAGCCATCAAGATGAACTAATATGGGGATAAGGGATCCCCCTGTTTAAGACCTCTAGAAGCACCAAACAAATCAAAGGACTCCCCATCTATGAGAACATAAAAGAAGGACGTTGTCACACAACTCATGACTCAATCAATCCATCACTACTAAACCCAAAGGCTCCTAGGATTTTGTTCAAAAAACCCCATTTAACTCTGTCATAAGCCTTAGCCATGTCCAAATTTATAAACATAGCCTTTTCCTTCGAGGAGGCCATGGAATGAATAGTCTCAGCTGCAATAACTACTCCATCCAAAAAATTTCTACCTACAACAAAGCCCCCATGTTCCTCTAAAATCAACTTATCTAGCCATGGCTTCAGACACTTAACAATTAGCTTTGTAATGATTTTATACACTACATTACACAAAGTAATTGGTCAAAAAAGGTTCAAAGAATCAACACCCTCACGTTTTGGGATAAGAGCAAGAAATGTGGCATTCATGGCCCTTAACATTTTCTTATTCCTTAAAAACTCTTGCACAACCTCCAACAAATCAAGGTTGATCACTTCGCAAAATTCCTGAAAGAACTCTGTCGGAAACCCATCAGGACCAGGAGCCTTTCCTTTTTTCAACTAAAACACCACTTCCTCCAACTCCTTCAAAGAAAAGGGCTTAAGAAGAGATTCATTCATATCCATAGTCACCAGAGGGGGAATACAAGCCAAGATAGAAGCTTCTTCCTCACTTGCCAGCGGGGTACCTTCAAAAAAGAGAGTAGAGAAAAATTGGACCGCCTCACTAGAAATCTCCAAAGAGGATGAAAGAACAAAACCCTCAGGAGAGCAAAGAGAAGAGATAATGTTACCCTGTCTATGAGCCTTCACCGAGTTATGAAAGAAGGAAGTATTCCTATCCCCTTCCTAAAGCCAGTCAACATGAGCCTTCTGTTTCCAAAAAAAATCCTCATGAAGCTCCCATTCCTCTAGGTCTTTAACCACACTATCCTCTAACCTGCTGAAATCTGCATCAAAAACTTGATCCTGAACCTACCTGGTAATAGAATCCAAGCACTCCTGAGCAACTCTTTTCTTTTGAAACACATTGCCAAACTGATACTTATTCCAATGTTTTAATTTATACTTCACATATTGAAGCCTCTTCACAAAGGAGTACATAGTCGTACCAAAATTAGGTCGTCCTTCAGTCCACCATTTAGAAACCAGATTAAGAAGACTCTCTTCCCTGAGCCACATAAGCTTAAATCTAAAAGTTTGTTTCCTAGAACCACCAACTAGACAGGTAGAGAATTTAATCGGCCAATGGTCTAATCCCCGCCAATCTAAAATTTTAGAGCTTGACAACCACTCGTTGCCAATGCAAAAACTGGAAACAAGAAACTTGTCTAATCTTTCAGAAATGGCTTCATCCCCTAGCCTCCTATTATTCCAAGTAAACATGTTGTTCAAAGGTTTGATATCCACAAGCCGGAGTCGAGCCAAATTCTCCCTAAGAAGATAAGAGGAGGGATCCAAACAAGGCACTCCCCCCTTTTCTCCTCAAGAGAAGCAATTGCATTGAAGTCACTTGCCATAATCCAGGGAAGGAAGGGATCCAACGATCTCATAAAATTGATATGAGACCACAAGAGAATCTTACCAGGGACATCCGTCAAAGCATAAATGTTGGAAAGAAAAACTCTTTCCCCCATATCCAAACTAATCGCAACAAGAGAAATGGAGAATCTACTAGAGAACCACCAAACAGGAGAGATTTGTTGAGGATCACAGAATCAAGCAAGACCTCCAAAGCTCCCCTATGCACCCACACACTGACGTAAACCTCTATTCCAAATCTTAGATGCACTCTGCATCATACATTATGGGATAATATTATAAACATAAGAATTTATATGTTATTTGATGTCAAGGATAACCAGATTGGTTATAGTGTCCTAGAAGGATGGAGCCATACTAGATATTACAACCAAGAGTCTAAAAATCAACATGAAGAAGTAATCTTCTTGAATCAAGTTTAATTCTAAATTATTATACATGTTGACATATTGATAGTGTTTCAGATTAAGACTAGATGTGTCTAGTCGGTGACATGGAGTCATCAATATTTAACTAATTATGTATCAAGTAAGAGAGTATTTACTTCCATGATTAAAAAGAAAAGAACTTGAATAAGAGGTAGGATCAAGACCCAGAGTGTTACAAGTATGTAACTGGGTATTCAAGAGGTAGTGCTAAACCTATTTGGTCTATTAATTCAATATTTGTGTGCCATCACTTTAAATAAAACCTTGTTTGTGATTGTTAATTTTGGGGAAAACCTTACAAGTATGGAATAGGGTAATCTAGTGATTGTGTCAAGCCTTTAAGGTCTATGATGTTACTATTGGTGTGTTGTCACTTTTGTTAAACCTTGATTATGAATGTAACCTTTGAGGTTCAATGGTTGTTATAATTTCCAAGTCGAGTAAAGGTGGGTGAACATACAATTTCGCTCAAATTATTGAGTGATTGTATATAGATATGGAATCTCTAGCTAGAGTAGGTGTAAAATCCACTGCTTACGCCTTGTCAATTCACTATGATCCAGGACTGCTTACTATTCAGTAGTGCCATGTTAGTAGGAGGGTATCCTTTTTATGGCCATACTAGATATGTAGGACACAACACCAGATACTCAGATGTGCATTATTTGTGGTTTTCATACCAAACTCTTCATTGAAGGGTGGGGCCATCTTATCGATTAGGAAGATGTGTGGGGGACTGCTTAAGTCCATGGTTGGAGGAAAATCATTTGGATGATGCTCTCCCTCTTGTTGTCGGCTACCAAGTCTTGTGAAATAGGAGCGTGATCCATAGGTAGACACTTTGACCAAAAGTGAGATCCATAGGTGGACACTTCAACCACTAAACTCTTGTGAGTTATGAGATGTATATGATTATGATATTGAATCATTTTAAAATGTATTTGAAAGATGAATTTCATTTATTGAAAATTATGTAATATTTACTTCATTCATGTATTGATATATGCAATGTGCATTTATGATAATGAAAAGGAAAAAAAAAAATTCATGTACTTGAGGACTTATGTTATTGCTTTCTAAGTTAAAACTTAGGTAAAATCTATTGGGTAAATTTGGGGCATGTTACAAGTATGAGCAACATGTTCGTTGATACATCTACCCAAAATTTATGACCTATAGCCTATTCTTACCATTATTTATTTCACTCGAATTTATTAAAAATCATTTACAAGCATTGTCATGTTTGCTAGACATCTTTGACCTCATTTTTATAATACAAATTTCTTATTTTTTGGATTTGCTAAAATTCATCTAATAATCTTACCAGTTCTCTTCTTATCACTAGCCTCCACATGATACACTTTGTCATTCTTATTCCTCTTCACTTATAATTTTGACTTATACGAGTATGTACTATTTGGCTCATGAATTGAACAAGGATGTAAATAGGAGATTAATTAATGGATCTACTTACAATTTTCCTCAAATTATCTCATTTAATAAGTGTGCAATATTTGGGGCTAAATAAAAAATTATAGTCGCCATTTAAACATTTGATCAATGATCTATATCATGCTTAAACCCCCTTTGAAAGATCGTGTTTATTCTAGTTGCTTTATACAATATACTTGCTTAGAACTTGATACACGTGACTTATGAGACCTTCCTAAGAACTAGGAAAAATAAGACACATAATTCAAGTCTAAGAATATTAGAATCTATTTTCCCTCTAGAAAAAAAATATATAGTGTATATTTTACATAATAACGATTTTTTAATCAAATGACTTAATAGAATATTTTAAACTTGAGACTTGATAAACATGACTTGCGAAAGATTTGGCAAAAAAGAAGATAAAAGTAAGGAAAAGAGTATTAAAAATCATTTTTATTTTCCTTTCTTCTTAGATATTTGACCACTAAGAAAATCTTATTTATCTTTCTCTAACTAGAAATAAGTTACAAACTCAATTAATTTTGAAAGAATGATTTTAATAGCACACATAACAAACATGATTAGACATGATATTTTATGCTCAGTTAATATATATGAAGCATGAAAATTTGGCATACATACATTGTTGATATTATTCGAACTGCAATGACAAGTAATAACACATGAATGCAAAGAACCCATCTTGCCCTACCTTCATTCCCCACCCCCTTACCAATATTTATTACCATTTTCATTAGGATTATATCATTTTTTCTAGCGAAACACTACCAGAGAGGGTAGCACTCTTTCCATTACTCCAAAGGCAAATTTACATCACAAAAATGCATAACAAACCACTCTGTGAGTGTTTGAAAGGATTGTTACCAGGCCTATCCCTAGATTAGGCATCCTACTTATCTTTATCTCAGGAAGAACATGCTTGTTTGTTGTTACATAGTTAACAAAGCCACTCAAATCTCTTGCCAAAACTGCCACCCTGAATCTCTCCACTGCTTCTCCAACTTTCGAGTCTTCTCTTGCCTAGGCCACATCAATCACCCCACATACAAAACCTTCCACGGGCCATTCTTCACAGGCTGCTATTGCCTTAGGATTATATCATTTATAACATTACTTAATATAATTAGCTTTCATTTTTTATTTCCATACTCTAACTTATTTATATTGTCTATTAACAAGTTAGTGTAATTAGCAAATCAATAATCAAGGTTGGTAATCAAACAAACTCATAATCTCCACATCATATTTGATTAAAAATTTATCTAAAGAGTGTTATTAAACTTAATCACAAGGTTGAAACCTAAAAATACAAATTTGAATGATATCTTTAAAAGATAGATAAAATCTCTTTACGAATTTCAAAGTAAACCTCATTCACCAACTTAACATCTACTTAATCATGAACTAAAAATAACCTTTACCTCTACTTTTATATCCTTATATATCTTGTTATTTAAAGGGAAGACCTACTACTTTAAATTATGTTTACATTTAGATATGTGTGAGGGGAGGGGTGGGGGGGGGGGAACATAGATGCAAACAAGATTAAATGTAATTGAAATTAGGATCTAAACTAAGATCAAACACATAAATCTAAGATCTAATCCTACACATACGAAATGAAACTAAGCTATTGAAAACACATTAGGAAATCTATGATTACCAAATTGAATGTAAATGAAAGCAAAGTGTTACCATCCCGTATCTGAGTGTATTCACCTAATGTTGCATTGTTCTTATCACTGTGAAGCCTCCATAGTTCGTGTGCAAAGCTTTGATGAATGATGTGTGTTGGTTGATCGAAGAAAGGTTGAAGTTATATCAATGGTGATCTCGACAGTACTTCGTTACATAAGATATGTTGATTATCCAATCCCCCTTTTTTTGTGAGGAAAGAGGTTTGTTATATAGAAAATGAGATTTGAAATGGACAATCAGGGTTCAACAATGTTGGATCAAGATCAACAATCGAAAGGTGTTGAGAGGATTTATACATAAGAAGATTGTGCAAAGTAGATTGCACAATTTGTGTGATTGAGGAATAGATTGGCTAGTTAGGAATTAGATTGATCAGTCAAGATTTAGGTGGCTTAGTTAGGAAATAGATTGATTAGTTAGACAATAGATTGATTAGTCAACAAATTAGATTGCTCACTCAACAATTGTAATTTTCTCAATCATAAAGTGGGTGAGAAATATGAATTAATTGATTTAATTAATTAATTCCTTTTTGGAGTTGAACATGCAAATCAAGTTTGACTTTTGCAAACAAAGTTGCATTAGTTTGATTTGATTTTTGATAAATGATTTGATTAGTTTTATTTAATTATTCAAAATTTGGAGGGAAAGTGTCATAATTAACTTGAATGAGATGAAGATGAAGGGGCTCTACAACTGTGAGGCTTGAATCCCAAGGAACCCTTGTCAATGTTCGTATGCCATCAAACGGTTTGAGTTATCTCCTCTCTCTCCATCTTTCCCTAGTGTTTCTCTTTCGATTGTCTACCTAGTGTATCTGGCATTGCTTTTAAGTGTGGATTGCAAAAAAAATAAAAAAAATCTTTCACCCCTGGCTCTTGCGTAGGTTGGGGCTAGGGATTTTTATTCTGTTACTTGCAGGCCTCAGCCTATTCTCCATTGTCCCATCTGCTGGAGGTGAATGCACGTTTGGAGGTATGGCGGATTTGGCCCATCATGGAGAGGAACCCCTGGGTTTGAAGAAACAATCTCCTTCACCAAGATGCTAGAAATTGTGGGGAGTAAACCACAATCATTTAAAGATATTGTTGCAGGCGAAAATAAGTTTTCTATCCCTCAAATCCCTGACTTTATCAATGTGAAGGATGGGGTCGTTTATGAGGATCTGCAACCCAGCAGGGAAGGTAAGCACCCTTCCAAATGCCTAAAAAAAGCTCTGTTAATTCTGTGGTTGCTAAAATCTGCAAATGGTTAGTTTAAAATAAAACAACATTTCAACATCCCTATGGAATAATAAGCCATGTTAATCATGCCATAAATGAAACAATGGAAACCAAATAAAAGCATATAAAAACATGACATTAATCCTATCCCATAGTGGATTGGTGTCACATGTGCTAGTGACCCTTTCCCAATCCTTGATTAATAAGCTTAGATGATGATGATAAGATGGACAAGATTAGCTCTCCATTGAAGAGAGTAACCTTGTATGAGATTGGAGATGAAAATGCTAAGATTGTGGAGTGATGATGAGCAAAATCAGTTCTCAAACCAAGAGAGTGACTTTGCATAAAGATTGTGGAGGATTTGCTTGAGGATGAAGCCTCTATTTGAAGATTTTCAAAATGCTAAGTGTTGAAGAGAGACCAATGTGGGACAAAGATCAAGCCAATAAGATAAGGCCACTTGTCAAGTGGTGATAGGCCAATGGTTGTGCAAGATTTGGGAAGAGTGCCCATGAGAGGGAGAATTTGAATTCAAATTTGATAGTAAATGCTAAGTGGGGGACAAGAAAATGAGCAATAAATGCAATGTTGGAGGGACAAATCAACTTGCCTTTGAATTCAAAGTTGAGGGAATATTCCCCATAAATGCCATGTTGATGGAAAATCTTGGATTTAATAAATCAATAAATTGATTTATATGTGCAAGTGGAGATATCTAGAGAATGCAAGTGGGATGAGATTAGCATTTAATCATGGTTAGATTAAATTAATGATGATTAGGTTAGCTTAATGGTGTTTAGATGATTTTGACTTTTAGGATTTAAATATTTGATTTATTTAAATCAGAAAAGGATGGAAGATGCATTTTTGAGATTTTAATTAAATAAAGTTTGATTTATTTAATTAAACTATGATGTGAGCTTTTGATTTATTTAAATGATAAGAACTTGATTTACCAGGTGAATGGATGTGATGCATTTGATTTATTTATTGAGTGGATGAATATGCATAATGCAAATTTGACGTGTCTACAAATTCCTAATGATGATATGGTCAAATCTATGAAAAGTGAGGAATGTAGACTAAAGAATATCATTGTTTTCTTCTCAGCCCTTGATATTAATAAATTCCATTCGAGGAAATTTTTTGATAATTGGTTAAGTAATGTTTGGAATAAAAAACTTGGAATTCATCAAACCTTCTACAGATTAATTCAAAAAGGTATATTCTTAATGGTGTTTAAAAACAAAGAAATGCAAGAAACTGTTGTAAGGAAAGAATTTTGGTCTATAGGGCAATCAGTTTTTAGGGCCATCCTGTGGTCCATGAACCTGCTCTATGATGAGGTGGTAGCCCTAGCCTATCTGAGATGGGTCACTCTAAAAAATCTCCCTCTTCTTCTTTGGGTGTTCATCCCCCGCATTGTTGCTCAATTTGGCAAGGTTCTTAGGATCGAAGAGACCAAAAATTTGCTCCCTCATATGGACACTAGGGTCCTTGTGTCCATTGTGCCTAGGGTTAACATACCAGAAGAAATTGAGGTTGAAACGAAGTCAACTATCATGACCTATAAGATTGAACTCCATGGGGGTCTAAATGTGTGCTTTCTCTATAAAAAGGAGGGGCATTTGAGGAAAAATTGTCCTATTATCCGGGAGCAGGGGCAAGTTAAACCCAAGAGGAAACCCCTAGAAAACCCTATTTCCCCATCACCGAAACCAGCGATTGGTTCTCTCTTAAAGGAAAAGATGGATACCTGTGAGCCTTCGGGGAAGGCTTCCGAGGAGAGTCCTGTAGTTATGGATTTGGATACGACTACTATTTGTGTGATGGATAACTGTCCTAGTGATGTTGATGGAAAGTATGACACCTCTCTTGAACTCTCCCTTGAAGAGGAAGAACTCATTTTCGAAAATGGCCTGCTTTTCAAAAAAGCCACCAAAGTTGGTAGACCCTTGGAATTCTTCTCTGAAGACGCAACCCTTGATCTCCAAAATAGCACTCCAATTGAAACCATCTGCCCAGAGGCCGGGATGGGGAAGCCCAGGGGTGAAGAGTTTCCAAGGCACTGTCGTAGGAAAAATTCTCAAGAGTTGGTCATGGAATCAATTAGGAAATCAATTAAAGATAATAAAAAATCTAAAAATGTTTTGGGTTTGGGGAAGTCTTCCAAGGAGGCTGTCAGCCTAGACTACCAAAACAGTCTTTGTTGCTCAACTGATTTGGGGGACTCTACCCAAGGCTGTCTTGACAAACAAGGAAAGGTAAATAACGGTGACATGAACCAAGCCATTAGTAATAATGAATCCCTAAGTTAAGCTAATCCCACTGACTATGACGATGAAAACCCAACTGGCTGCAATAAAAAGATGATAATGGAAAATCGTGATATGAGCCCATCTAGTGATTGGGCTAGCTCTAATAACAGTAATAGTAAATCCTTAAGTAAGAATTTGAATACTCCCCTATTCTTGAGAACCCGAGGGCTTTTGATTATGCTACAAGTGTTCCACCAACCTTGACCCTTGGGGAGGGGGATAAAACCATCGGATTGAACTTCTCTATCGATCAAGGAAAAATGGAGGAATTAAAATAGGTCCTCTGTCAAATTTGGATTCCTATAGGGGATAAAGAGATTGTAGGAAATAGTGAGGCTGCACTTAAGGTAGTTTCCCAGAAGGTGGCTAATGCAAACTATGGTACAAAGAGAGAATCCTGTGCTAAAATAATGTTGGGACAGAAGAAAAGAGGGAGGAGAAAGAAGATAAAAGATGAAAGTGTGCCATATCTTAAAGGCAACAGTAATAAGAAAGAGTTGCCTAAATGCTTTGAGGATTTTAGGAATATAGAAGATGAAACCCAAGACATGGAAGATGATGGCGCTTAACTATATCTTCTGGAACATTAGGGGTCTGGAGTCACCCAATAGAAAATATAGTGTAAGAAGGCTTCTCTAGCAAGAAAAAGCCAAAGATATTGTAATGCTACAAGAAGTGAAAGCGGATGGTTACGCCCTTCAAACCAGCCTGCGATTTATTTGGAAGGATGCCATTAGTTTTGCCACCAATCATGAGAAAGGTAAGGGGGGTTGTGCCATCCTTGTTGCCAATCATTGGGGAAAATGGGTCAAAAATCATGGTACATCCCCATGTAATAGAGCAGTTTGGATCCATTTTGAGAAGGAAGGTAAAGAGTTTGGAATATGCATCGTATATGCCCCAAATGACTATAGACTAAGATGCTAGTTATGGGATTGGCTGAGTAAACTCCACAAGATCCCTTGGATCCTAGGGGGGACTTCAATATGATTGAAAACATAGAAGATAAAATTGGTGGAGTTGACATGGGGTGGAAAGGAAATGAGAGATATTTTTGGTTTAAACTTGAAAATAACCTTAGGCTTTTGGATCCTCTAGAAGGCACAAAAAAAGAAAAGAATGGCATATGGTATACCTAGTGCAATGCGCAAGCAGGAAATAAGAGAATCTACTGTAGATTGGATAGATTCTATGCTAACAAAGAATACTTTCATTTTGATCAGCTTGAAAAGGATGGGAGAAGGGTGAGAACCAGGCCCTGGAACCTCTCAGACCATCACCCTATAAGTTACAAAATCTCCATTAATGAGGAAGATGTGAGACCCCTCAAGAAAACTCCCAAATTCATTCTTAACTCTAGCCTCCTACACTCTGAAGACAACAATTGTGCAATTTTTATCCTGAGAGAAATCAATAAAAGGCTACATGTAGATAAAAACCCCATCGAAAGATGGAACATTAATGTCAAGGGATGGCAAAAAACCTTCCAATGCATAGGGGAAAAGAAGGCTAAAGATAGAAGAAGAGTGGAAAGCCAGCTTCAAAGGGCTCTTCTCGAGACTGAAAATAAGATCCAAAACTCGACTTTGGATGAACAATTAAATAAAGAGTTAATTGACATCAACGGTCAGCTTAGAAAAGTGCAAAACTATAAAGATCAAGGCCTTAAGAAAAGAGCAGAGATGAACTGGGTTGCTCAAGGGGATAGAGGATCTAAATTCTTCTTTTGATGCCTAAAATATAAAGAATCCAAAGAAAGAATTGGAGCTATTTGGGATGATGGAGTGATGGCAAAGGATTAACGAGAAGTTAAGGCCAAATTTCACCAATTCTATGTGAATATTTTTACTGCAGAAAGTTTGGGTCCTTAGGGGGTTAAATGCAAAAAAAATCTGCCAGGAAAAATATCAAAGTAAGAATGGAAACAACTGAATCAACAAATATCAAGAGAAGAGATAGTAAATGCCATATTATCAATGAAGAATGAAAAGTATCTAGGGGCAAATGGGTTACCGACTGAATTTTACAAAAGGAATATTGAGTGGATTGGAGAAGACCTCCTCTAAGTGTATAATGAGGCCATCAAGAGAGGCTCTCTTGGTAAAGAAATAAACCATGGGATCATTAAATTGATCCCTAAAGAAGGTGATAAAACCCTCTTTAAGAATTGGAGACCTATAAATCTTTTAAATACTTCCTATAAGACCCTGGCCAAACTTATTGCCAGAAGAATTGAAGGAATCCTCCCAAGGCAGATCAATAACACCCAAACAAGCTTTATAAAAGGAAGGTATATTCTAGAAAACCTGATCACGAGTTGGGAAGCCATGGAGTGGAGCAAGAACTCTAATCAGAAGGTGGGTATGCTACTAATAGATTTTGAGAAGGCATACAATAGAATTGAGTGGCCTTTCATCATTATGGTCCTCGAGGCCTATGGCTTCCCTAAAAACTTCATCCAAATGATAAGGACCCTAATGACGGAGGCCACAACACAAGTAGATGTCAATGGTGAATTAACTGAAGATATCCACCTGCAAAGGTCCATAAGGAAAGGGTGCCCCCTTGCCCCCTCACTCTTTGTTATAGCTGTGGATGCACTTCATTACATCCTAAGGGACCAATCTTTAAGCCCAAAATTCAAGGGGCTGATGCTACCGAATGAAGAACTGATTAATGTTTAGTTCACTGATGACACCTCCCTGTTTGTAAAATTGGACCAAGAGAACTTTGCAAATCTAATGAAGAAAATGGAGCTTTTCAACCAAGTTGCAAGAGCCAAAATGACCATGATAGGATACTAAAATATTTAACCCATGATCACCTTCGAGAATTTTCCGCTAGTTGGAGACAAAATGACTTTCCTTAATCAATGACAAGCCATGGTTGGATACATGTTTTATTATGAAATGGATGGGTGGATGTCGTGGATAGTACCGATAGATAATGATGCAAGTTTTATTCAAACATAGTGCCTATTTGCTAGGTTTTCACTACAAAACCTATTCTAGGAATGCCACAAAGTGGTCTTCACTCAAACAACATTTTATTTCTCTTTACTGTTTTTCTTGATTTTTTTATTTTTTTTCTATATTTTATCTTTTTTCTATTTTTTTGGATTTTTACCCTCTTCCTTGGGGTGTAAGATATTGAAAACTTGGATTGATATTTCACTTTTTTTTCTAGAGGATATGTTGTGGAAAAGATTACTTGAACTAGCTGTAGGGTTCAAGTAACTGTTGATATCTTAGAATTTTTGAGTGAAGGAATAATCCACATTGTCAGCATCTTTGTTGGTATCTGGGATGAACTGTTTTGAAGGTTACCTTGATAGTGTGTTGGTGGTATACCTTGTTGTTGGGACAAATTGTTTCAAAAGTTAGTTTTTTTTTGGATTTTTACCCTCTTTCCTCGGGTGTAAGATATTGAAAACTTTGGATTGATATTTCACTTTGTTTTTTCTAGAGGATATAATGCAAAAAATCTTACTTGAACTAGTTGTAGGGTTCAAGAAACTATTGATATCTTAGAATTTTCGAGTGAAGGAATAATCCACATTGTTGGTATCTTTGAAGGTTACCTTAGTAGTGCGTTGGTGGTACACCTTGTTGTCGGGATGAACTATTTTGAAGGTTACCTTGATAGTGCGTTGGTGGTACACCTTGTTTTTGGGATGAACTATTTTGAAAGTTACCCTGGTGGTGCATTGGCAGTACACCTTGTTGTTGGGATGAATTTTTTTGAAGGTTACCCTAATAGTGTGTTGGTGGTACACCTTGTTTTTGGGAGAATGCCTAGATCACAATGTGAGCTAGAAGACATAGATCAAGATTTTTTTTAAGCAAGATGTAAGTACTTGCCCCCAATGTCTAGTAATGTAGGTGATGGATTAACTTGTGATAGGATAACATGTTTGGATAGATTATGCCCCTTTTGGATGATGCCTCATGACTCAGATAATGCTGGATAGGATAGGACCAATGATAGTGACCCATGTCAAGATGTTTTCCATAAGCAAGTGTGAAGTATACTCCAAACATTTGTCAAGATAAAAAAAGGATTGGATTTATTATGGATGAGCTGAGATGCTTCCACTTGAAATGGTGCATGTAGATGCTCAATTCTACACACGACACCTGTTTTCCAAGTTTTCACCATGGTACTTGTCCAAAGCACCACCATAGTGGTTTTCGCTAGAGGACGATTTTTTTCTTCACTATTTTCTTGATTTTTTTTATTTTTTATTTATTTTTGATGCCACACAAAATGCCCGTTTACCAGGTTTTCATCATGGTGATTTTTTTTTTTGCTCATGTTTGAACCACCTGGCGGTGCTGATGTAGATGCTACTGGTGCTAATGTGGTTGTTGTTGTTGTCATGACATGCCAACGATATCCTTCTTGGAGGAGTTGTTTTGCTAGGATATGGGCACTTGAATGTAACCCTTGATAATTCTTATTTATTTTGTCGATACCAGAGTTAACCTTACCTTGATGTGCACAACATGATCGAGCACCCTTAGAATCCTTATGATAAAGAGTTGCTTCCAACACATGGTTAATGCAAGATTTGGATATCATGGGTGGCGAATGCGTTGAGGGATATGACATTTAGATGGATTGGTCGACAGTTTGGAACCTTTTATTTTCCAAACTTGGGATGATGAGCAATGATGGGTGGATATGGAGATTCGATTGGGACCAATGTCTTGATATACCTTGTAGGTCGCTCTTGAAGCTTTCTTTTGCATTGCTCGACTTTTTTGATGGATGAACTTCCCTTTTTTATTTTGTCCCATAGTTTCTTTGACTAATGGATTTTGATAGTGATGATTTTCTTGCTTTTTCTATTGTATCCATTTTAATCTTTATTGTCCATTTCGTTTTGCTAATTCTTATGCTTCAATGAATTTTTTTCGTTCTTGGGTATAGCTTTTTCTCTTGTTGTTGGTCCCAATCAGAGGGTTGAAATATGCGTCGATGATGATTCATGGCATGGATAGTTGTAGCATCGGTAGCAAATTCATCTTAAGGACTCTTCGTGCTCTCTATTTTGATGTTTGCATTAGATAAAGTTGTCCTCGGTATTATAAAGGTATCACTGATATGTTTAGATCCCTTAATTGCTAAATAACCAAGACCTTGATGCTTAGGATTACCAATAATTTGTACTAGTTCTAGGATACCCTGTTCGTGTAGGCCTAATCCTCTATCTTGATAATGAATCTGTTGAAATTTTTTATTTTCCATAGGATATGATTTACCTTGAAAACAAGGTGGTAATCCTTCTCTTCACTGGTAGAATCCTCCATATGTGGGATAACTTCCTGATTTTCAACTTGATCCTGTGAAATATCGGATTTTGATAACCCTTCAAAATATATTGTGCTTCTTTGATTGTTGTATACTCAATGCTCTACTACGCAAGATTGTTAATTATCTTTGTTGATTTTAAGATAATGTGCTCCATATTTTCATGCTTGATGTCTTCAACCTGCCTGTAGGATATCTTTGATCTTAATGCTTCTTCTTGATCAATTTTTGATATGTCTATAGATTTTTCCATGCTTTGATCCTGTGTAAAGATGTTAAGAGTAGGTGACTCTTGTTCTTTGTTTATCATATCAAGAGTATGAGACTCTTGTTTCCGATGAAGATCATCTAGATGTCCCTTAGGAGTAAGCATCTCATGGGTAAACATATGTGTGCTCGGTGTATGGATTTTTTCTCCTTTTGGAAAACCCTGGATGTCTTGGAAGATATCTGCCAAGTCATTGTAGTATTTTGATGATAGGGATTCTTGATCTTGATTTTGTGTGGTGTCATCTTCAATATGCTTTGGTTCACACTCTTGACATGGATCAATTTCAAAGAAGGGATTGTTGGTAAAGGATCCTTGGATTTCCTCAAAATGTGGATATATGGGTGATAACTCTTTGCTTAGATTTTCTGCATTTGGCATAAGTGTTGGATTAAGAGTCTCTTGACCATCAATATGAACTGCCATGAGATTGGATGATGCCAATATATTTAGACCAGATCATTGCTAGACTTGGGTGATTGAGTTTGATCGTTCTTGGGATTAAATTCTTGATTTATGTCTTCTTGCTCACTAGATGATGTAGAGACATTGTCAATGTGATCAGTGATAGATAGCTCTTGATCGTTGTTTTCAACTTTTGAGGTTGAGACATTATCATTGTTGTCACTAGTGTTTGAGCCCTAAATGTCATTTTCAATAGCTATTTCTCCTTGATCAACAAGGTCTTGGATGATATTTTTGAGTGTAACACATTTTAATGTATCATGACCTTCGATTTTGTGGAATTCACATCATTCATACAATCTATACCCAGGGGGTTTAAAGTTTGGTTCACCATAATTTGGACTATCGTTGATTTTGATAAGGTTTTATTGTACTAGTCTATGCATGATCACCTCTAAGGTCTCTCCCAAAGGGGCGAATTTCCTTATTGGTTGATCGTATTGCCTCTGTTGCCCTCCCTGATTTGTCTTCTCTTGATTTTTTTGTCGGTTGTGAACAATTGACTATTTTGGTAACTGATTTGATTGTTATTTTGTAACTACAAGGTTATATCATCAATAGGTGTGTTCATTTGGTTTGGAAGGATGTTATAACCTTATTGTCCGATGATGTTCGCTCGATCATAGGTGGGTTTTTGTGAAGGCGTGGACCCTTCATAACCATGTTGTGTATAAGGAGGGTTAAGTCCTTTTTGTGTGTTGTAGGTACCTTGAGGGTGGGGTGCACCTTGATATTGAACTTGAAGAATCCTTTGATCTTGAGTTTGAGGTACACCTTGCTGTTGTGGAACTCCTTGATATTGTAGATATTGGAAGTGTTTGTTGATGTGGATATTGAGGTGTTTGTGGAATGATGTATGTTTTTTGCAGATATGTAATGTTATGATGTTGCACGTGGCATTGGCGATATGTCAGATTTCAATTTTGTTTAAGTTCCTCAAGATCTCTCTCAATTTTATTTAGGGTGATTTGATGTTTTAGACTTATTCCTTGATGGTGATTTTGAAACCCTTGATGTTGTTTCCCTATTTGATGTTGTGACCCTTGATAAGAGTAATTTGGGTAATATATCAACATGTTTTGGGGATGTTTTGATGCTCCATACCCTATCATAAGGTCACTCGGTTTATATTTATAATAGGATCATACCTATTGCCATGTGGGAGGTGGTAACACAGGTCTTCCGACTACTAGGTCTACTTTCTCCTTTTCTTTATCTAAGATGTTCGTTGCATTTCTCCATTGGTTGGGTGTTTCTTTTGTCTCAAATATGAAGCTCCTTAAACTGCTAATGATATATGTTTTTGCTCCTTCAATCATTTCGAAGTGTGGCTGTATGATTGTTGGTGTAAGGTTCAGTTGTTGAACTGGAGCAGTCGATCACTAGATGGTCATAAGATGTGATGGTGTTTTGAGATGGTTGCTATGAAGCTCAAGACCCTAAGGTTTGAGTGTTGTTTTGGAATGGTGCTACTTTTTGGAAGCCAAAATGTTGAGGACTAGGGTCGATATTTCACTTCCTTGTCTAGAGGATATGTTGCAGAAAAGCTTACTTGAACTATCTGCGAGTTCTAAATAACTGTTGATATCATAGATGTCTGAGTGAAGTAATGATCCTAGTGGTTTGTTTGATTTTGATTTCTAATATGTAGGATGGAAATGATGGATGAGGGACTATATGATTTATTTGGTTTTCTAATTGTTTTGTTTGAACAATGATAAAAGCAAGTGTGTGGTTCCCATAGCAAGTGCTCGGTTTCTGTCACATGCAATTGATTTTCATTAGTAGCTTTTCTGGGACAAAGAGAAAATGCAATGAAATTTTGGCTATTGCTTAGGAATTGTGGCAACTACACTAAAATTTTGTGCAAATGCAATGAAATTTTGGCAACTGCTAAAAAACTGTGATAACTTGCATTGGAATTTTGTGCCAATGCAATGAAATTTTGGCAACTGCTCAGAAATTGTGATAACTTGCATTGGAATTTTGTGCCAATGTGGTTTTTGTGTGTTTTGTTTCCAGTTTTGAACGATCTTTTCCTGGATTTTTGCAAGTTTAAATTTAGTTTTTTTCTCTCAATTTCTCTGTGTTTGGAGTATGGCAAGTGATAAAACAACACTTGGACTGACTCAAAAAGCATGGACTTGTGTGACCTTCATGTCTATAGCTCAAGTTGTGAAATCATGACACCCAATCCATAGTTCCCAAATGTTTACTTTGATAAATACAACCTAAAAGAAAATCCAAAATATTCAGAAAACTTTAAGGAAAAATCCTTTCAAGGAGTGCAAACATGGGGCTTCTTTCACAAGTATACACTAAGTCAAAGGGTTTGCAATTCAACCATCATGTTCAGTGTTTGTTTGGATGTGTTCTTTTTAGATCAAGCACAAAGTTTGATGTCAAATTGTTTTGAATGTATTTTGGCAAGTTTAACATAAACCAACATTTACAACACTAGTGGATAGAAACCATTCTTCTATGTAGGCCTACCTCATGCCCTGAAGGGATGATTTTACATGCAACTTATGGTGCGAGCCTGTAGTCGAACATGGCAAGTAACTCCTCAGAAGTAAATTTTGATGCACCACTTTCAAAGA
>VDFB02000007.1:16162687-16222977 GCA_007258455.2 Sequoia sempervirens | reverse complement strand
TTGTATGGAAGTTAACAAGTAACTTTACCCTGGCATGTCCCCACATACTTGTCCCCAAGATCTAGGTCTTGTCTCCACATCTAGCCATTCATTGTCCTCATTGAAACCCACCTTTGTAAAATTGATCTAGGTCAATTTTGTGATCGTACATTTGAACCTCAAACCATTAAATTTGAATTTCTTGATTTCAGTTCATGTTTCCCTCTCTTACTAGTTATTACAAGTCAACTTTAAAGTACAACTTGTTTCAAATTGTATGCTAGGGTGGTGTATTTAAAGACTAACCCTTATATAAATTAAACATATCTAGGATTGAGCACCTCTAGAACTCAATTGCAAACAAATAAAAAGAATTACATTAGCATTGCATCATCATTCTAAGAGCATATTGCAGACTTGCTTAATGTTCACAATCTTAGTCCATTATCGTTCAATCAATCCATCCAAAAATTTTATTAAAAAGTCCTTAACCCTCACAATTCAACAAATTCCCCAAATTCTCAACCTTAGTTTATTGCCATTAAATCAATCCATGTAGGAATTTAATTAAAAAAAACCTTAACCTTCACAGTTTAATGAATTGCCCAAAGGTGTTTATTAATGCCACCTATCTTTACACATTCAAATATCAAATATCAAGACAAGCATAATCCAACAAACATTATGCTAGATCAAATTAGGTTCTAATCTAGGAATCATGATCAAGTCTACCCTCGTAAAGATGCACTCTCCATGAGATGAAACCAACATAAATAGTCGTGAACTATAGAATTATGAATGGATTCCTGATATCTACTTAATACTATTCTTATTAAATTCAAAACTAAATATCATACATTTTATTTTATTTATTTTCAAGTTTAATTTTAATAATTTCTATTATCAACTATAAATCTAAATTAATCATTGAATAACTCAACCTTACAATATTGTTTTGGATTATAAGAACAACCTACATTTATAACCATAAAGATAGAATTCTAAAATGGTTTAAGACTATATCACAATAATTCTTGCATGGAAATAACTCAAACACTATGAATACTAGTAGACTCTTTTCCTTTATAAAAAAAAAGCAATAATGAAATGTAACAAGCATTTACTAACATCATAATGTCCCCTATGGTTTGCCACTACACAGAAACACATGAACAAATGGATTAGTTTGGATTAGTTTAGTTGTGTCAAGAGAGTATAGACAACAAATATTCTCTATACAAATTTGTATTATGATCATCAAATTATATGCATGTAGATATTGTTATTAGAGAAATGCTTAGAATATTTTTTAAGTGTATGTAATTATGCAAATAAACGTGATTCAAATTCACTATCTACAATTTTTTTAATGCGGGGTAAACACTTTTGACTAGAGTTGTGACTAGATGAGGCCACATACGAGGGACCTCATCCCCAACACAAACACTCGTCTTAACACCCGAATAAGGGTTTGAACCGTGATGGCAAGAATCACAATACCACAATTTAACCATCACATTTTGCCATTACCAACAAATTCATGACCTACATTTTATTAGTGCATGTTTCAACCAATTATACTACATGATCAATGATGCTTCTAACTGTAGCAACTCAATTTATTTAAAAAAACAATATTTTGACTTTTTGATCAATCATAAGATGCATTCGTCATGATTATATATATGATAACCATACAGATAAATTTATATGAAGAATAGTCATTGCTTAGAGAACAGGGGTAAAGTAATTTCGGTTGATATATGTTAAGCTTATTTACATTTATTATACCAAAAGCCTAGATTTCCAATTGATATGAGTTAAGTTTGCAGTAAGAAATTTGTTTAAGATTTAAAATGTATCAAATGACGGCCAAAATCTGGACATGTCAATGAGATGGCTATATCCACTACTGTAATATGCATTTGACAAGTAGTTAATTCATTTATGACACATTTTGTTTTCATCTAAACCATAGATGAAGAGCAAAACTGGTCAGACAAGCACTCTACATTTTCCCAAAAATGTAGCATGCACTACACATTAAAAATAGTTAGAGATAAAATAAAAGATACAACTTGAAATAAAATTTGGAAGAAACATAATTTTGGCATCTTTGGGTTAACCACAGAAAGCACAAGTGCCTTTAACATGCAAGACAGCAAATCATTTGACATTCCAGGATATTTGGTTTGAAGCATGTTATTCAAACATATGCCAACAATGACAACAATATCGCAGTGGAAGAGGACACAAACTAAAACAATCAATGCAGATATGTACAATTTCCATGCATGCAATGCATGCATTACCAGGCCTCAGGTCCAATATTCTACAGTTTACGACATGTTTTAGGTTTTGAACCACATACTACAGCTCACATATTTCCCTTTGCTGTTAGTTAGATGACCTTAGATTTGGCAAGTATCATTCCCAGGCCGATCTAGTTTTTCTTTGTAGGCAAATACCCAGTTTTTAAGTTAATGCTTTGAGATTAGCATTTCAAATCAGTTCCTTTCTTCCCAAGGTTTCAGATTTACCTTCTAAACCCCTGTTCAGGGATATACTTGATCAATAAAAAAACTAGTTGGTCTTTTATTGAGTACCATAATTTTAGAAATTTACCTTTACTCATAAGTAATTTTAATGGTGATTGTCCACCTGTCAGCCATAAAGCAGGTCACTATTCACCATATAAATAGTTTTATTTAACTTTGAAATCAAATCAAATTTCCAAAAATCAATCAAAATCACTTGAAAAAGTTCTATTAAATTATATTGTTTGAATCTCACTGATACATTAAACAAACAATAAAAATATGGATCTCAAAATTCATTGTGTAAAAGATGGAACTAAATAGCAAAATTAGATTAGAATTGTTGAAAAATGCAGGCAAAATTATTACAGAATAATCTAACACATAATGTGCACAATAGAAATATATAAAATATTATTATTAATCATTCGATGATTACAAAGTATTGTGCAAATGCTTATAAGAAATTGTATTCATGTACAACTTCACAAAACTATCCTAGGAGAAATTGACTCTCAATTAATTACTAAGTGACTTTATTAAAATGTAAACATTAATTTTCTAACACCCCACTTAAGATTTACATTGCACACAACAAAACATGCTGATTGAAGAAACACAAATGCATATTCTTTAGAAGCTTTTCTTTGAAAAAACAATTCTTGTACCACAGAAAACTCCATCAAGCTGCTTTGTAACCCTCATAAGGGTGTAGATCCTGAGTTGATTTCTTGAGTTCCCAGATTACCACCTCCCTGAATTCCTAAATCACAAATCTCCAGAATTATTGGACAACAATCCATGTCAAGATGCATCCACTGTGCTCCATCAAGTTGTCTCAGGACTCTTGAAAGGGTATAATTCCCAAGATCCACAAACTCCCAAACTATTTGGGAAACAATCCATATTGAATTTACACCAGAACCCTTCCTATCTTCAAAAAAAATTTACATTATATGAATTTTTCAATACTGTCAGCATTTAGAGAAAAGAACACACAAAAAACAAAAACAGCTGGTTCTCATACAAAGCACCCTCTCTAAACAAAAGTTGCTTGAGATGATGGCATTCCTCTTACCTCTGATGTCTGCCAGCCTCCTCTTTGACCTTGCTGTACACTCCATCCAATTGAAATAGTTGTGAGTGTCTAAAAGCTCTTTCAAGTGTATCATTGATGGTCCTAAACATACAAACATCATGTGAAGTGGCATGCAATATCAATTTGTTTCCCAGTTGTTATTGTCACGGATAACTAAAACTTCATTTGCATAAATCTGTTTTAATTGCAACAATTGTCTATGTCATCACATAGAGTTGGCATGGCCTAGTTTCTCGATTGAAATGTGAACAAAAAATTGTTGCTTTGATGAGAATTGATTCAAGAAGTTATTTATGGATGAAATGAAATCATTATTGTGATGGAAAGGAATGTTCTCATTGGCAATGGAAAACGGATCCCGTGCTTTCTATTCACACTCTTCCACTCAGCAAAAAATACATCTCGAATAGTCTCTCTTCCTGCATATGAAGTTTTAGCAGCGTGCCTTTTTATTCAACCCTACACTGCCTCTCTGCATGTAATCTTCCACGTGGCCGGCCGATTCTTCTTGCAGATGTTTGCAGTATTCAGAAAAAAGTTCTATTTTTATATAATTTCTTTAAAAAAATTGAAAACCTAAAATACAGCGAAGACTTCCTACTCTCACGATGTTGCGCTTACTTCACCATGTTATATTTCCTTTTTGAAATCTTTATATTTCCAGGCCTCTTGCTATTGTTGATTCTCATGCACCATTGACAATTTGAAACACTATTCTACCACTACATACTTTCATAACCCTTATTGTTGATTATGTAGCACTAGGTCTTTGGTGTAATATTCAGATCTTTGGCGCAGTGTTGAACAATGATAAATTTCACCAATTACATGCAGCATCAACCGATTCTCCTATGCTTTGCACGCTGCACAAACAATGGTCTCCTCTACTCTGCATGTAGCACAATTTTTTATCACTCCATTCTGGATGCCTCCAAGACCTCCTCCCTAACGCACTGATACCATGTTGAAAAATGCAAGCAAAACTATTGCAAAATAATCTAACCCATAATTTGCACAGTAACAATGTATAAAATATCATTATTAATCATTCATAATTACAAGATATTGTGTAAATGTTTATAAGAACATTGCATTCTCATACAACTTCTAAACTACCCTACCAGAAACTAACTCCCAACTGATTACTAACTTAAGTCACTGAAGTGACTTTATTAAAATGTAAACCTTAATTTTTCCAACCAAGATGGTGTGATCATGATACTCTCTAGATAGAGACAACGTACCTGCATTATTACATTTGCATTCTAGTGCTGTTCAGTGACTGTTTGTGTAGAAATAAAACCATTACACTGAAATACGACTATAATGAGAAATGATTCAATCCTTGAACTGTATCTAACGTATTTAGTCAATTTTAGTAGACCTGGACACAATAAGAAGAAACCAAAAGAATGGCACAGTAGTTAACTACATTTTGCGAGTACTCCAGAAAGTTGGCACTCAGCTGGACATTCTGAAGAATTTGTTTTTCCTCCATCCCACAGTTACCCACAGCAGCCCCCATACAGAAAATTTTCTTCAATTGAAGAGTGAATGAAGCTTTAGTTTCATTTACTTTTTCCAGCAACGACTTGGTATAATACCAAAGTAGGAAATTTAACTGCCTTGTTTAGACCAGGACCAAGAAGTCCACGAATCTACTTAATAATTGCTTCTGATGCAAGAAAAACATGCTATTTCTTTGCAAGTTTCTTAACCAGTTTCTTGATATCCTTCATTTTTTTTAATTTCCACATCCATGTAGTCCAAACCTATTTTCTCAGCCTGCCATTTTGCTGAAGGTCAAAAATCATATTCTCACCCTCTTTCAAATGCCTTTTTGAAAATATATCAAATGTTCCATGATGTCCCAAGTCCAAGACAAAACAAAGGAAGAGGGTGAAGGACGTGGCAAAGAGTGATGTGTTTTCCAGTGATGCAAAATACATTATCTCTATCATTACTCCAATCTTCATAGTGATCAAATATGGGGATGCTAATACAACTAGCCTTGGAGAGGTGTATGAGTGCATTTATACTATGCTTGACCAAATGAAGGTTGTTGTGCAACAAAATGACCCCATATTGCAATTCTACAACGACCATATTCAACCAATCATTCATCACTAATGGGAGAAGCTCAACACTCCCTTGCACATGGCTTCCTATGCATTGAACCCAAAGTGGTATATGCAAAGGCCTGGTAGGATTACACCTATATAGGATGTTGAGGTGAAGGTAGAGTTCATGAAGGCTATTCAAAAGATGTATGATTCTACAAATGCCAACATCATTCATACTAAGTGGACAAAATCTGCTACTCTTAGGGGATATTTTTAGGAGGCCAAAATAGATAGGGAGACTATGACCCAGAAGGACCTAATTTTGTGGTGGACCATGCATGGACCTAATTCCTGACTATCTCTCTAGCCATTTGGTTGCTATCCTAGGTTTCTAGTTCTTCTACTATCAAGAGGAACTAGTCTACTTATAGCTTCATCCACTACATTAAGAGGAACAACCTTACCTCTAGGAAGGCAAAAAGCTTGTGGTTGTACACAATGTCTCGTGTTTCATTAAATACAACAAATGGGATTGGAAGCCAAAGAAGCTAGCACAGGTTGGTGATGATGCTACACAAACAAGGCCCATTGCATTGCTTGCTCCATACCACTGGAAACCAAGACAATGCAAAGGTGACAAAGGGCCTCTTCAAATGCATTAAGAGTTATTTCCCTTCTTCAAAGGATTGGTGAACACCTATAGTAGAGATGCCTTCATACAAACAAGCAAACGAATTTTTTCTCTATCATTTGTGTCGTAAAAGGTAGGACCACCTTGAAACCAAGTATTTGCAATCAACTTTTATCTTTTTCCCTCTTTGAAAGTTTTATGTTTGAATATGAAGTTTGAAATACATTATAGATATTAATATATAAGTTGCCAAATTGGAATTAGGTAGGAGTACATTGGTATGGCATACCATTACGGCAAAGAAAGGGCTAGGTATGTCCCTACAGAAAAAAAAAAAAGTTGACAATTTGGGTTCACTTTCAAAGTTTGGGTATGCAATAGAACAATTCTCAAGTTCAACTACAAGTTCATCTATATATTATTTATATATGTTTATAAATAATATATGAAATGAATATTGATATTCATAATTGTATAATTACAAGAGGAGAGAAATACTCCTTATAAAGGAAATTACAGGACGATGCTTCTAAAAAGAAATAATCGCTAACTATAGAAAACTAAAGCTAAAAAGCGGAAAGATGCTAAAACAAACTAAAGCATAATCAAAAATTACTAAAAGCTAACTTAGTTAACTAAAGTAAACAAATGACTAATAAAAGCTAAGATGACCATTAATATTACATTTAATATTTTAATACCCTCCCTTAATGGTCATCCTACAAACTAAAAACTAAGCCTACCCATATTCAGATGGTGTGTTGGTCATCAAAATGCATAGTATGCAAACTCCTTATGCTCAGTATGCTCCACCACGTGAGCACTTTGTTGAGATGCTTCCTGGTTGGACTTCTCATTAGCCAATTGCTTTTTGCAATACCTCTGTATATGACCAATCTTCCCACAGTAATGGCAAGTAACAGACTTCTTGGAGCCCTCCACCGAATCACTTTGTCCTTTCTACTGAGTGGACTTTCCTTTGCCAACATCCTTGGCAGTAAATGCTTGTTCAACACTAGGAGACTCACTGCAACTCCCAAATTGCTTCCTCCACCTATCTTGCTGCAAAAGCTTGTTGCATAGCTCATCAAACTTTAAGTCAACATTGGTGGATGTAATGTTGAGCATTTCGATGAAGTGCTCATAGGAATGTGGCAAACTTTTCAAAGTGATCACCACCATATCCTCCTCTTCCATCTTACGACCAATGGCCTCCAGTTGATCGCGAATATTTTTTATTTTCATCAAGTGCTCCTGCAAAGACACTTGGTCATCCATCATAATAGAGAAAAGCATTATCTTCGGAAAGAAAGCCCTTCCCTTGTCTGAGGTCTCATGAAGATCTTTCAAATGCTTCCAGATCTTCGCAGCAGACTTACCAGATGGTATTTCTTGTAACATCTCATTGGCAACAGATAATTTTAGAAGCATAACTGCCTCCCTATTACCTCCATCATACTTGTCCTGATCCTTCCCAACAATAGTGAGACGAGCTTATGTACCTAGAACAAGCGCATCTAGACACCGGTACTCAAAGATGGTAAGCATCCTCTGCTTCCACGTGTTGTAATTCTTTCCATTGAACCTTTGCGTATTTTCCAACATAACATTGGACAAAGACACCATCCCTCCCGTTTTCAAAGCACGAAAAATGAGATAACACTGTGATCAGCTGGCACAAACACTAGACAATTAGCTAGCACACCTTTCACGATTTTTCAAAAATTGTCTTAAAAAGAGGCTCAGAAACTGCAAGATTTTTCAGAAAAACCTTCGAAAACTCTAAAAAGTAAGATTTTTTCAAAGATTCTAAAATAAAAATTTTTCAAAACTCTTGTAAAAGATTTTTTTAAGAAAAATTTTTGAAAACTCTTTGCAGAAATTTTATTTTTTCCAAAAATCCAATCAAAACTAGCTCAAATTTGTTTTTCCAAGCTACCATAAATCTGAAAAACCAAGTCCGAAACCTAGGTTCTTCAAACAAATCCTCAAAAATGGGGCACAATTATTTAGAAACCCACAAATCGTAGAATTGCCTAGCATAGAATCCAAATCTGTAGAAAGCCCTTGTAGTGAACAGGAGAAAGAGTAGAAAACAGCACAAATCTGCACCAAAACACCGGTTCTGCGAGCAAAAACTTTCAAAAACTACTCAAAACCCATCAAATAAGGCGATTTTTTTTCTTCTTTAAAGAAAATCACCCAAAAATGAAAATATAGAAAGCCTAGCTAAGCCTTTCAAAAAGTCAGAAAATCCAAGTTGCAGTCGAGTGCATGTAGAGTAACACCAAGAAAAAATGAAAAAATTGTAATATCCCTTACAACTCAGTCTAAATTTTTGCCCTCAAGGAATAACGTTAGGTAAAGTGAAACAAAGATCTTGGTAGATAAGAGCCCTCTAACACTTTAGGATTTTTCACCCAAATGAGAAGGATAGACCAAAATGTCAATGCTCACACTTGGAAACCACCATAATATTCCTAGCAAAATCTGGCCTAAGTTTGCCTCAGGAATATTATCAAACAATTCTCTTCAAACTCTTACTTGCCGATCAAAACCCTTCAATTTCTGCCTTAGGAATTTTGTCAAATAGTTGGCATACAAAGTCTGTACTTGCTGATTTTGTTTTCAGTTTGCTGTGAATTTATTTTGATGTTTGCCAATGAGGTAGAATGCTTGGAAATAATTGCAAAGACAACTAAGCAAGTTATCTAAAATGAAATGCAGCTCTTTTTTGTATTTTTCAAATGCATATACATGAATTTCTAAATGTAAATGCACACCTACAGCCAGAGAGATTTTCACAAACACTTGGCATGAAAACTAATCAGTGATGCAATTACATATAAGAAACATTTGCAAATAGATGGCACCAAACTCCTTATACCCCAATATTATATTTGTAAAACATGAAGAGTTACAAGCTGACTTCAATATGCGATCAGACCTAGATATGAATATTTCAACTAGCTAAAGGATTGAAACTAGATGCAAGGCTGTGATTGCTACAACAATAAATGCAATTTCCTTGGACTTATATGGACTATAATTACAATGATCATAAGAGTCAGCTATAAACTTCCTAAGCTGAGACTAAGACACTAAGATGCATTACAATGCCAAAAAGATGGAACCTGATTTTTGTAACAGCAACCATGAATAAGCTCGATTCTCCTTGATGAAGCTGTTTCTGACCTTCAAGGTAGTGAGCCAACACTCTCCTATGCAAATCGACCTCTTATGAATTTTCTTGGATTTTTAGAAGCTTACTTTCCCTAAAATCGACCCTGCACAAATTACACCCAGCTTGTGCCAAAGCTCTGGTTTTAATGAGCAGCCAATACCAAATTGAACTCACTTGGCAAGGCGCCTTTCTCTAGCAAAATTGTCCTTTTGGTGACTAAAATATCTTCAATAAAATCTGCTATTATTTTCCCTTGAATGCGATTTCCTCTTCAAGACAAAATTTGGCCAATGGCCACTAAATTTTGGGCAATGAAACACAAAATAGAAAGTCTGAAGTAACTCCTCAAGTTTCCGGAGGCTTGATATTTCTAACGAAACTAGGACCAGCTAGGCTTGTTATTTCAAGCCGAAGTTTGCCAAACATTAAAGCTCACCCAATGTAGAAATGTAGTAATCAACTCAACCATGCCAAAATGTATTAAGCTTCTTTTATACTTTTTCAACCACATCTCCAAGAAGCTTCTAAAAATAAAAGTATTATTTTATTCAAGTGACTTTTATAATATAATATTTATTTTTAGTCACTTTATTAAAATTAATTAAATGTAAGGTCACCTTTTAATATTTAATTGTTTGATAACCTCATAAATAACTAATTTAATAATCCACTTAATTTAATTAAAATAATCAATTAGTCATCCTTATGAAATATCATTAATTTGGACAACTTAATTAATTTAATTAAATTGAACTTCCTAAAATTTGGGACATGACAAAATCTGAGAAGAAAAAATCGTCGTGATTTTTGTGAAAAAACCCTCAACGCCAACAAAGGAGATTGTGATTTTCAAGAAAACAACCCATGAACTTCCTTTGAAACCCACGATTCCTTCAAGAAACATTGGGCGTTGATTTTCAAAAAATGCAATAGAAACCTTGAAAATCGCCTTCAAAATTCTCGAAATTTTTCCTTTACAAACCCTCAAAAATTCTTCACTAAAACCCTTCAATTTTTAACAATATCGAGCTCACAAAAAATCTTTAAAATTTCTTCAATTTTTACTTTTAAAAAAATTGGCTAAAAAATCCAAGAAATTTTAAAGATTCCTTAGGAAAACAATTAGTCAAAGAATCGAGCCTAAGCTCTATACCATGAAATGATTATTGATATTCATAATTGCATAATTACAAAGGGAGAAATACTCCTTATAAAAGAAATTGAGGATGATATTTCTAAAAAGAAACAATCGTTAATTATAGAAACTAAAGCCAAAAGCGGAAAGATGCTAAAACAAACTAAAGTGTAATAAAAATTACTAAAAGCTAACTTAGTTAACTAAAGTAAACAAGCGACTAATAAAGCTAAGATGACCATTAATTACATTTAATATTTTAATAATATATAGTATCAAAATATACAAAATGCTCATAATTTGAAATATATTAATTATAGTATTTTTATAATATATAAACATAATGATTATATTTATACTTATATTCATATATAATATAATATAGTTTATAACATATTAATATATAATGGGTATGCAATACAACAATTCTCAAGTTCGGCTACAAGTTCATATATATACTATTCATATATGTTTATATATAATATATAGTATCAAAATATACAAAAATACTCATAATTTGAAATATATTAATAATAGTATTTTATATAATATATAAACATAATATATTTATATTTATATTCATTCATATAATATAGTTTATAAAATATTAATACATAATTGTTAAATTATATATATATATATATCAAGGTCATGACATGTATAAGTAACTACAATCAATACGACATTATTTGCAGCAATGTTGAGGTGTCTACAATGCATCGAGAAAGGTTGGTTCATCATTATATATATTTCAAATAATAGCTTCTAGAATCGATACCATGTGTAGATTGCAATTCCATGATGGGGCCATTCACATGAATGGGCCAATTGTAGACATCGAGCCATTGAGAAAATCCTTGGAAAAACAAATGAATTTTTTTAAATCACATACTAGGCCCACAACTATTTTTGGCTACAAAATCATTTATTTATTACGTGTTTTCCAAGGTCCATCTCAAAAGGACCTACAAAGTACCAAGGATTTTAACCAAACTGTGGGTGAACCCAAGCTGTCCTGACCCCAAACCATATTTTTTGCAATTAGGGGCCTATTTTCAAAGAAAATGATAACATAGAAAAAAATATAAAAATCATAAAATATATGCATATTTGCAACCTAAATAGAAATTAAGTTCAAAATACCACATATCATGCATACAATAAACAAAACTACCATAAATAAAATATTACAAATATAGTATACTAATCAATATAAAATTAATTGTTCTATATTAAAATAATACAATCACTTATAAGGCATCATATAGGTTTTCCTAACTATTTGACAAAATGCATCAAATATGTGGTCTCCATAACTACAGTTTGCAGGCTATGTAAAATGAATTGTTTATTTTGAATTTTACCTAAGAAATATAGGGTTATTAGAATGGTAGTTAGTCAAAATATAACAAATACAAAGGTGGAATTATAATTTTGTTGTCCAACAACCTGATAACATAACAAAATATTTGAAAATGGACCGTGATTTACCTATATAGTAGGCACCGAAAGCAACAAGCTTGAATTCAAGAATGGATTGGAAAATTCAAGGAGCCAAAAATATGTTTATTTGTATTTGTAATAGTTATGAATGTCAAACTAGAGTTTAGGGTAACTTTTGAAGGTTGAAAGTCAAAGAAAATTGGCCAGATCACATTAAAAATGACATCAACCGCCTAGAAATGCCCCAAAATCACTTTGAAATTGCTCCCAACAAATGGAATCGCCTAGAGTATGATTCCAAAACAATTTCTGCTTTAGTGAAACAATTTCTGCTTTAGTGCCCTTCTGAAATTTGCAAAATAAATCGGTTCCAATTCCAATTCCACTACATTTCATTCCCAAAGAAGCATCAAGGTTTCAAGCCACTTTGATAACTTAGGATATTATATATATCATAGACGATTTAGATTTTGTCAATGCAATGGTGGAATTTTTAACAAGGAAGCCAAAACATACAATAAATGATGATGCATATTTTGAGTGAGCCACATAGTTCATCTACTTGTGAGCATTCTTGGAATATGTTCAAACACATACAGTCAAAGAAGAATGCAAGCATTTGATAACAATGGATGAATGATTTTTTATTTGTTTACCACAACCTCTACCTTCCATTCAAAATTTCCAGGTTAGAAAAACTTGCAATTTTAATTATTGTTTTGTTGCAATTTGCAATTCTAATACTTATTCTGTATATGCCACAAATGAAATTTGAAATGATGATAGAATCTTGATAAAATTTAGGTTTTTTCAATGCAATGGTGAAGTTTTTTTGGCAAGGAAGCCAAAACATACGATGAATGACAATGTCCATTTTGAATGATCCATGTAGTTCATCCATTTGTGAGCATTCTTAGGGTGCATTCAAAGACATACCCTCTAAGAAACACAACTATTTGACTCTACAGCGAATGAATAATTTAATCTTTGTTCACCATAACCGTTAGGCCCAAGAAAGTTTGAGGTTTGAAAAGCTTGCAATTTTAATTATTGTTTGTTTCAAATTGCAATTGCAATTCTTGTTTTGCATATGTCACAAACTTATGTGATTAATTTTAATATATCAAAGGGACATGAAAGGCGATCAATTGATTGACCTTGATAGAGATTTATTCAAATAAAAATAGACAGCAAACAACAAAGAACCACTTTTGATGATGGAATCTAGCTATCTTGATGGAAATATATGGTCAACTAGATATCATTTCAATTGGGAGCATGGATCCTAGACCGTCCAACATCACAATCTACAACCTCTTGGTGGATTGCAGCAGCCTTCATAGGCTCCTATTTTGTTACTTTCTAGGTTGACTTTTTATTTTGTAATTTGTGTAATGAACAAAATTCATAATTCATCGTGTAGACTTATTTTGTTTTACTTTCTATATCTATGCAATTTATTTTGCATGAAATCAAAAAACAAAAGTTTTTCTCTATTTTTTTATTCTGCATTTTTGCTTTCCCAATTTTACCCTAATTAATTGAAAAACCCTTAATCTTTTGGTTTGCCAAGTTATTCCCATAAAAGATTTTTGCTACTAAGTTCTCAAACTTTGGCCAACTCCCATGAAGAGGGATACCAGTCCTCTAATGAAATGTTTTGATATAATTGATCAAAGGTGTTGTGCCTTTCACAACATGCCCCATTTTGCTTCTAGCAAAATATGGAACCCTTGGCTTTTGCCTTGTTTAGGGTTTGTGATGTAGAGCAAGGTGGAAGAACACAAATCAACTCAATCAAACCCTCAAGTGACAAAGTCATAACTTCTCAAACACAAAGATTTCCTTCACAAATTGACACTATTCCTTGTAGCACAGCAAAAGGGGTTTGTGTAGCATATCTTGCAGAAACAACTCCTACCCACAAACCAAAAAATGTTTAAGATACCCTTTTTGAAGTTTCAGAACATATCAAAATTCTAGAAGGGGTTGTTTTGGAACATAACCCTCTAAATTCTGCTGCTACACTTGCTTAAAGGCCTAATTAGGCTAAATCGACTAGGTCTCAATAGGGTTTCTCCACTCCAAGGTTCTAAATTTCAATCTAACACCTCAAACAAGTCAAATATCATCTGCCTCAACATTTCCAACCATTTAAATCAACTCCCTAGTTGTCTTTCTTCAAAACCCAAAGTCTATGCTACTTATTTGCCTCAAAACATGAGTTTCCAGCCTAGGGCATCAACCAAATTTTCCCAAATCCTCATCCCTACTCCTGCCAACTTAAAAAAACACAACAAACAACCTACCTACACCCATTCCACCAACTATCAAGCATTTTCATCGGTGGAATGGATCACAAATCATTGTTTTGCACTCAAACCCTCAAAACTAGGGTTTCCTGGCTGTCAATAGTAAAAATGCTCTAATTCTCACAAACCTTAATGAAATCAGATGCAACAAGATTCAAATGAAAGCTAATTCACCCCTTCATCAATTGCAATGCACAAGAGACCACCTATAGGTCGTACAGAAGTCTGTAGCAGCAAATTATGCCTTCAAAACGCAGGAAAACAGTATTTTATTATTGTTCAAACTTCAAATTATTATCAACAACCACCTCCATCGACCATTCATGACTTTTAAAGCATTTTCCCACCAAAACAACTGATCCTAACTACCTTTTAAACTCCTTGACCATTTAACTTCCCTTAAAGCCAATTGCAAAATTGCCTCAACAACTTTTTCCAATTTTGCAACATTTTGCAAAAATGACTCAACAACCCACCTAGAAACCTAACATTGACTCAAAACACCTTACATACATTAGAAATGGTCTTCAAGACCTTATTATCAACAAAATGACCTAGCATCTAACACTTTGCATCATTTTCCCATTAAGAGCTATGGTGCCCTGCACCATACTCCCCAAGCAAAAGGAACTCAAGTCCCCTTGAGGACAATGCTGCCACATTAGATCCAGGTTTGATTCCATCCTTCTCTGATCTCCAAGTGCTACCTTCATCTGGTAATCCCTTCCATTGAATCAAATATTGGGGAAAAGCATTGTTCCTAGGCTTCTTGAACTCTTTGCCACCTAAGTCATGCTTCAACTGCAGAAGTTTGTTGGATAGATTATCCATGATCTGTCCTTCACCTAAGAATGTTGTTGAATCTGCCCCTTGATCTGCTACCATGTCTCTCCCTCTCTTGCAATGAGCCGCCTTCTTCTTCACTCCCATTGTGTGCTTGAACTTGCTCTCATTCCCTTGTAGTTTACCCTTGATCTCTTCACCTTTGCTTTCAATCTCTCCCATCTGATGCTCCGCCCCTATGACTACTGCTTTATCAGGTTCACTAACCTCTAATTTGACAAAAACTAAATGACAACTATCCTCCTCTGAAAGCAATGAATAAAGCATCCTTTCCATCATCATATCAATATGCCCCTTAAGCCAATCTTGAATCCCAAGAATCAATTCATCCTTGACCTTCAACAAATCAGATTTTGACACCAACTCAATATAATTTCCCTCCAAAATCAAGTTATTATTCAAGCCTGCTATCATAGCATCTCCAAGTCTAGGAGTGGCCGCAAGGTTCCTATCCTCCTTTTCCTCTACCTTTACAAACTCTCTTCTACCAACCATCATCACATTAGCTTGCTTAATTTGTCCTTTATCATCTTCTTTCAAGGGTGTCAAGGTATAAGAAATACCATCTTTCTCTATCTCATAAGTATTCTTCCTACCATCATACATTGCATGCCTATCAAATTGCCAAGGCCTCCCTAGTAGCAAATGGCACACATTCATAGGTAACACATCACATAGAATTTTATCCTTATACCCTCCTATATTGAACTCCACCCAACTTTGTTCATTCACCAAAACATACTGACCCTCATTCAACCAAGAAACTTTATAAGGAGTATCATGTGGTATTCTAGGCAATCTAAGTTTCTCAACCATCTCATTAGATACCATGTTATCTGTGCTTCCAAAATCAATTACAACCTTACATACCTTACTCATGCACTTACAAGTTGTTTTGAAGTGTCCTTTGTGATGGCTCATCCTTTGATGCCTTGATGAGTGTTCTCCTTACTATGAGTGATTCTCCAACTTCAGGAGCAACATGTTGTGATAGAAAGTTTACACTCTCAGTATCCTTTTCTTGCACCAATTGAGCTCTTCTTTCACCTCCATGTGAACTAGAGGCTTGACCTTCATTGCACTGCCATGCTTGATGTCCAAACTTGTTGCATTGATAGCACCTTCTTGTGAATCCACTAGAGCCTCTTCCTTGACTTCCAAATCTACCTGTAAAGCTTGATCTACCTCCTCTAAATCCACCTCTTGCATCAGCAACTTGTTCTTGTGCTTTGCTTGTGTCTTCTTGACTTTCATAGGACTACCTTGGAGTAGAAAATGAACTTCTTCCTCTAGAAGTGCTGCCTCTGCCCCTGGTTTGCTTGTCTTGCCTTCTCTTTACCTTTTTTTTCAGCCCTAACTGCCATTTGATAGCACTCCTCAACCGTTCTTGGATTTGCCAAAGTTAACTCATCTTGAATGTTTAATCTTAATCCACTTAGATATCTAGCAACCTTCTCCACTTCATCCTCCATGTGACCTACCCTTATACTCAACTTATAAAATCCCTCAGTATAGACTTTGACATCCATTTCTTTTTGTTTCAGACCTTGAAGTTTCTTATACATTTGAATTGCATAATCAGATGGTAAGAACTTACCATTAAGTTTAGCCACCATTTTGTCCCAAGAAACAATCTTTGACTTACCTTTCTTCCTCCTTTCAAATTGCTCATAATCCCATCATAATAAAGCATGACCCTTTAATTTAAGTTTTACTATCTTCACCTTTTGTTCCTCAGATACATCCTGTTGATGTGATTTTTGTGACCAACACCAAACAGCAGAATAAAGTATCCAATGGCTACTCCATTCTCTCTTGATCAAAGTATTTTGTATGCTAAGATTGCGAGAGAGATCATACGTTCAACTCCAAGGTTCCTTCAATGCAAGGGAGTACACTCGGTTCGTTGTGATATGCTGTTTTCACGAGGGGACTTGCACAATCATTCACAAGTTCATAGCAGCTAACAACAGATTAATGATGGAAGGGGGTTTTCTTGCAATATGAATGATTTGGCAATGAGGTACGTGTTTCCTATACTAACCAGATATATGCGGAATTTAAATGAGTGCAGGGTTTAGAAGGTCTAAGTTCTATCCCAAAGCGGGACATGGGATCGATTTCAGCAGGCTTCAACCAGACTTTGCTTCGCCTCACGTTGGACAGCCTCTACAAAGTCGGTGCAATCTTCAAGAAGATAGCAAGAAATGTTCAAATCACAATTCAGCATAAGGACAACATCATGACGACGCATGCCAAAACGTGAATCATAACTGAAGTTAAGCATAAAAAGTATTCCAGTCGACCACACAAGGCAAACTTACCATCAGCAAGCTCGCTAGTGGTATGGATTAAACGAAACTGCTTTGATCAAACACCACAATCCACAATTAACTACTTGCACGAAAATGAAAATTACTCTACTTTAAGTCCTACTTGAAGTAGAAGGATGAAGAAATCTTGCTAGCTGCTCATAACAAAAGACGAAATCATTATCAATGAAAACTCTTTTTTATTTTGATAGTTTTCGCAACAACTTCTTACAAAGTTCTCAAGGCAAAAACTTTCCTTCTTCTTCAAACTATGCTAAGCTAAGCTATCTCTCTATCTCTATCTCTGATGATCTAATCTCTAATCTCTAATAATGTACAAATGAGGGGGGATGCCCCTTTATATAGCTGGCCAATCTCAATGGACGATCCAGATGGAATTACAATGGAGGGCTCAAATTGAACCACATCAGCCCTAGACTAGATTCTGCCCTAGGAACCACTAGAAGGTGGAGTGGTGCAATTAATGAGCACAAAATGACAGATTCCTCTTTTGACCACTATGGGCAATTAATGCCCACTATCCTTCTAGAAGATTCTCGTCCAGGATCCTATTCCCATTGTTCTTCTCTCTGATCGCGAAAGCAACAAACCGGGCCAACACTGCATCAACCTCCTGCTCAGAACTAGCTGGGGTAAGATTAAGCTGATACTCGAGGATGGCAATTGTTTGCTCCTGCCGGATACAAGATTTTCTCTAGGCCTCGATGGATTCCTGAGTGCTTTGAATAATGGCGGAGAACGTGGAGATATTCTCAAAGTCAACTTGAGCAAATACTCTCATTTCGGAGAAGAATGGATGCAATCTACCCTTCAAACCATCCACCGTCACCTTCTTAGGAGTTAGCCGTTTTGCGAACAATGCCTCAAGCGTGTTGAAGATGCCCTCCTGAATGTTTCCCATGGCCTTCCTAATCTTGACTGACTCTGTTCTTGCCATGTCAAAGAAACCTCGGCCGGTGAATGTTGCGGAATACCAGCCGGGAAAATCATATCTATCTCTAGCCTGAATTACCCCTCTGTCAATCAAAGTTTGCACTGGCATATGCATCAGAGCAGCTAGGTGTGGAATAGTCTTGTCTTGAAAAATGTGAGTATCACTCCATGCCTGTTCAATGTTTTCCATACGGGAGAGGATGCTGGAAGCATGTTGGAAAGAGGAGACAAGATCCTCGATGAATCTCTCAGCCTCAACACGAAGAACGCCAATCCACTTGTCTCCTTCCTGAATTGCCTTCTTCATTTCCCCGAGCTTGCTAATTGATTCTCATGGAAGCTCGGTTGGAATTTCTACCGCTAGATTCTCCTGGGCACATGGACGTGCTAGATGCTGTACATAACCAATTAACACCTTATGCTCCCTTTTCAGCCTCTTGTTTTTTTCTCCCTTTCGAAGCAATCTATCCTTCAATGCTTGGAAGGAGTTTTCAGCTTCCTCAATCACCTGTGCTTCTATAGGGTGTCCTAGTTCAACTGTAGTGATCGTGTAATTTTCAGGCATTGCTTCATCTCAATCACATTCTTCCCTTGGAACCGCAACATGAAGAGTTCGAGAATCAAACTCATCTGTCTCAATCCTAGAGTATTTTCTGGCTCTTTTCCTCTTAGGTGACCCGCTTATTCTATTAAGGAGTTCCTCCATCTCTATTGCTAGGTCGGTGTCATCCTCTTGATCTCTCCTTATTGCACTTGTGAGCTAGTTTGGAACATCCTGTTGAGCGTTGCAGACAACAAGTGGCTGCTCCTCTGTTGCTTCTACTTCACGAACCTCCTCTTCTGCAACATTTGGTTGAGGCTCATTTGTCTCCATGTGCTACCTGTCTTCCTCAAAACCTCGAGCTTCAAGCTCTATAGTGTTTTCATCTTCAAAGGCTGCCTCAATCGCACGATCCAGGCGAGTGTCCGTTTTTGTTTCCTCATCTTCATCCGGCTGGTTAGCACTCCTAGGAGCATTAGCACTTTGACTATCGGGCTCCCTAGGCAGTGGCTGATTGGCTTCCTCCATTTCTTGCTCTTCATTCATTCTAACCCTCTGACTTGCAAATATTGAAACCTCTTGTACACTGGAAGAGTGAGTCAGCAACTGTGTAGGCGATGCTTCCTCCGTCCTCTGAGGCTCTAGCTGAACTGGTTCCTCTTCCTATGGCTCTGTAGCTTGGGTGGCTTGTTTTCTCTTCCTTGTTGATGTCGGTGGCCTTTGATCGCCCATGAGGTTGTATGTGAGGGAAATTGATTTGCTTTTAAGCCTGTGAACATGTCTATCCACCCAGCTCCTTGTGAATGTTAAGACCAACATAGACAATGTGTCCAAGTCTGTGATCTTCGGTTCCGTCCAATCAGGTGGTGGGACTGGCGTGCCTCTCACTAATTCATAATCAAGTTGTGTAACATTGACATCCTCATCCACTTGATCTGGAACTTGGACAACCTCGCATTCCCTAATCAATTTCAAAGGTAATCCGGAGAACATCCTCCTTCTGATCTCGGCTTCATCTTTTGCATTTGCCCAAAAATCTTCAACATGGGCCTTGTGTCGATATTCTTCACCCTGTGCTACTCTGATTCTTCCGTGAAGATCAAAGTCCTGTCGGCTGGTGTGAAGAGTGAGGTGATAGAATTGTAATTCCTCCTCTGCTTCCTTGGCTACTTGCAAAGATGGGCACTCCTCAAGTGAATTCCCTATAACGATAGGGAAGTGCAATCCTCCTTTCTTCTTTTTCCTTATGATTTTGTCGTAGGCCATGAGTTGCCTAGACACTTCAAGCATTACCATCCTGTCTGTGGGGTACCTTGGCAATCTGTAGGCGTATGAATGGAACCTCGGCAACCTTATGTAAGTGAACTTCAAGAACTAGATAAACCAATACCCGTACTCTTCAATCAACTTTTGTGCATCCTTGGATATTCTTTGTTGCGTTCTCCGTTGAAGAGAGTCCTTGTGATGTGCATAGTGAAAGCATCATTCACTCTCTTGAAGCTAGAGATATTTGTCAAATGCAGCTGCTTGCAAGCTTCATGGATTTTAAATTGACCGGGACCGCATCCAATTGGCTCCTGGTATGTCAATCCTTTATACTTCGTCATCCGAGCCAGCATATAGATGACATACGAGCTCATATAAAATGTCTTCGTTCTCCTCAAACTTCTAAATTGCTCATCTATATTGTCGTTGATCATTCTTGCCCAATCTACATACTCTTTTCCTTCCAACACTACGCTAATGTAGAAGAACATCCAAGGCTCAAAAGCATATGCCTGTGGGCTGCCATTCACCCGGCTGAGCACCATGATTAAGTCACAATACTCTTGTTTCAGCTCCTCTAAGATAATTTGCTTAGGCAATTTGGCGCCAGGAGGTTTTGGCTTCCTCATCCATGATGTATTAATTCTCTTTGCACACCTATCGAAAGATGAGGCATACATTTTATCAGCCTTTCTTTTGACTTGTACAACATTCTCTCCATAGCTGGAATCCCGAATGCCTCTCCAATAGCCTCGGGTGTGAAGTTAGCCAGCAACTTGTCGTCTGAAGAGACAATCGTTCGGTGGTCTGGCCTATAATAATTTGCACACTCCATTATCAACTTAGGACATCGAATTGTTGGTGGAAAACCAACAGCTGCATACAATCCACTTCTCATGATGTTGTGCGATGTCGCTGATGGAGGATGACCAACCTGCCCGTATATTCTCCTTTTGAACGCCTCAAGGTTGAACAAACCAAGGTTGGTATCAGTCAAACCTCCTAGCTTTGACACGAACTTCGATTCAGGAAGGAATGACTTCTTTAGCTGCTTGATGATTGCCTGCTTGGAGGCATTCTCTTTGCCCGCTTTAGTATTTCCCACTTTGCCTGCAGCTTTGCTTGTTCCGGTAGCATCTCCCCTTCGAACTTCAGCCATCTGCAAAATAAAATTCAAGCATTACAATTCCAAGTTAGAAAATAAAATTACCTCGAGATGGCTGGAAATATGGAGTTAGCTTCGAAAATGAAAATCCTCAGCACTAAACTACCAACTCCAAACCTCGAGATTTCTGACTTTGAAATTCAAACTTCAACTACTTTCAGCAATATCACCATCAACACTTAGAAAAATCTCACTCAACTCACTCACTTTAGAATTTCTTCAGCACTTACTGGCACTTCAACACTGAAAAATCTCACTCAACTCACTCACTTCAAAATTTCTTCAGCACTTACTGGCACTTCAGCACTCATAATTTCACCTCTGCAACTTGTGAAGAAAAATGAATAGCTTCAAAGTTTATATAATTGAGAGGGGACGCCCAGTTTAGCAGTTGCTATTAATTCACTCCCCCACTACTTAGAAGATTTCCAATTCGGGAGAGATGACTGGCGAGTTGTCACAGAAGTTATGCTCAGTCATCATAGAGTTGTCATAAGAATTTACTATTGCTGGAGATTCCTTATTTGAAATTTGAAATTTCCCACCTTGACTGCATGCAACGTTCAATTGATTGAAACACTCTGGGAAATTTATTAAAATTATCTCCAACACTGAAAATATCTCCATTGTAAATGTCTTAGAAGAATCTTATTCACCCTCTGACTTAGGCATATTTTATTTTCTCTGGAAAACTTCATTAGTTGCAAGCCCAGCGTTTAATTTAAATCCTCAAAGCAAGGCGTACCAATTTCCCCCTTAGAAAATATTTCTCAACTTCAAAAATCCATGTGTAGACACGAAGGGGTACATTTAATCTTTTCCACCCTTGAAAATATTTTTTTATTAACATTTGTCTTGACTTCTCCAGCCTTGGGCGCATTTCACTAGGCCAATCTTCATTTCTTACTCCTTAGAAAATTTACCAACTCACCCCTTTGACCCAGGCACATTTACTATCTTGGACTTTTATCTCAACGTCTTAGAGCATTTTCCTCTAGCTCCTAGTCTCCGAGCGCATCTAGGGGTGGCAACTTTCATTTCGGACAATTAGAAAATTTCACAGCCTCCACTTCTAGCTTGGGCGCATATGAGGGGTCAAGCTTCTAGTTTTCAACACTTAGAAAAAATTCCAACCTCTCCAAGCTACTAAAGGCGCATTTGACTCTCTATGGTTTCAATTTCAATAGCATAACCAAATTTCCAATCTTTCCTAGGCTTGGGTACTTTTGAGGGGTCAAGCTTCAAGTTTGCAACACTTAGTAAAATTTCCATGCATCCCTCTCTTCCTTGGGCGCATTTGGCACTATATGCTTTCAGTTTTGATGCCTCGGATAAATTTTCAATCACTTTATCAACTTGGGTGCACTTCAAGGGTCTTCCTTTCATTTTGCTACGCCTTAGAAACTTCTCCATCTCCTTCTTCAAGTTAGGCGCATATCCACCCTTGAGCTTTCAATTCCAACGCTTTAGAAAAAAATTCCAATTTTCTCATCCAAGTTGGGCACATTTTGCCCCTTGAGCTTCTAGTTTTTCACACTTAGAAAATTCCAAACTTCATCCCCAAGTCAAGGCACATTCAAGGGGTTGCACTTCAAATTTCAATGCCTTAGAAAAAATTTCTGACTTTCTCATCCAAGTTGGGCGCATTTAGCACCTTGAGCTTCCAATTTTCAAGACTTAGGAGATTTCTCATGCTATCTTCCCTCAAGGGCGCATTTGGGGGTAGACACTTCCAATTTGCAACACTTAACCATTTTTCAATCAACCCCAAGTAGCTAAGGCGCATATGAGGGGGTAAGCTTCAAGTTTTAAGGACTTAATCAAATTCCCACCTCATCCATTAGCTTGGGCGCATATAGAGTAGTGAACTTTCAGTTTTGATGCCTTAGAAAAATTTCCAACTCCTCCAAGTCAAGGCGCATATGAGGGTGGGAGCTTTCATTTTTGAGGACTTAGTGAAATTTTCATCATCTTCCAATTGACAAGGCGCATTTGAGGGGTGTACTTTCAATTTCAAGCACTTAGTAAGATTTTAAGTCACCCTCTTTCCTTTAGGCGCATTTGGACTCTCCAACTTTCATTTTTCACACTTGGAAAATTTCCTTAGGCATCTCATCTTCCATTCTCCCCCAAGGGCGCATTTGGGGGTGGAAACTTCCAATTTCCCACACTTAGAAAAATTTCTTCACTCCTCACTTGGGCACATATAGGTGGGAGTACTTCAAGTTTCATTGCCTTAGACATTTTTCAAGGCTAATTATCCACTAGGGCACATTTGGAGGTCTAAGCTTCAAGTTATCAATATTTAGTTAAATTTCAAGCCTCCTTATTCAAGTTTGGGTGCATTCAAGGGTCCTAGCATTCATTTTCAACACTTAGTCAACTTTACTCAACCCATCATTCTCAAAGGCGCATTTAGGGGGTGATACTTCAACTTTCCATGCCTTAGAAAAATTTGAATGGCCTCTCTTACCCTTGGGCGCATTTGGGAGGTTGAGCTTTCAATTTCAAGGTCTTAGACAAATTTCAAGTTGGCTCCAAGCTAAGGCGCATATGAGGGTGGGAGCTTCCAATTTCGAGGACTTAGCCAATTCTCAAGCCTCCTCCCTTTGACCTTGGGCACATTTCTACCCTTGAGGTTTCAATTTGTGACTTAGAAATTTTTTAAGCCTCCTCTTCTTCTCAAGGCGCATTTGGGGTAGAGAGCTTCAAGTTTCAAGTACTTAGAAGATTTCATGACTCTCCTCCCATGCTAGGCGCATTTCTACCCTTGAGGTTCCAATTTGCATCACTTAGTGAAATTTCCAACCATCTTCAACTTCCTAAGGCGCATTTGAGGGGGGAAGCTTCAAGTTTTCAATACTTAGTCACATTTCTAGCCTCCTTCAAGTTTGGGCGCATTCAAGGGTCTGACCTTCTAATTTCAAGGACTTAGACAAATTTTCATCTCCTTCACCTCAAGCTAGGGCACATTTGGAGGTCTGAGCTTCTATTTTGCCAGACTTAGATGAATTTTCCAGCTTTCTATCTGACTTAGGACGGATTGTTCATGATGCCCTCAACTTGCCCTAACCTGCTATTTTTAGAAAGTTTCGCATTCTTCGCGTTTTAAGTTGATTTCTAGCTTCGGAAGGCTTGATTTTCATTTTGTCCTGATCCTCGTGACGTGATTGAGCTGTTGGTGCCTGATGCTTGCATGCACCTGCTAATTTTTAGTGACTTACTAAAAATAGTAAGTGTTCAGAATGAGCTCAAATTTTGCGTGTAGATTGCCTAAAGGATGTTGATCGTGATTGGACAAAGCTTCTGTGTGACCCTCACGTCTTGCCCTACATTTTAGGAAACCCTAATTCCTCTGCATGGACTCGCTAAAAATAGTAAGTGCTTGATTTTCGAACCTCTGCAACTCTGTTTGATCTGAAATTCACTCCATGGGGTCCTCGTTACTTGCTTGACTTGCTCACATTGGTGCCTTGCGCTGACCTACTATTTATAGCCGTGTTTCAAAAGTGACTTACTATAAATAGTAAGTGCTTCAATCGCCTTCAAATTTCACCAGTGGACTCCTTGAAAGATACTGATCGCGATGGGATACATCAGTTTTTGGAAATTCTGGCGTCTAACCCCTCATTTTGGGTCCCGAAGCTGGAAACCCTAACCTGACTTGCATGTTGCTCAAAAGATCTCCATTTGATCCCGTTTTTGTTGCATGTCACTCTGCTCATGATGTTGAAGTGTTGGGTAGCTGTCGAAGTGATCCTGCTAAAAATAGTAAGTGTCTGAAAAAGTGACCAATTAGTTGTCGGATGAGTTTGCATGTCACACTGCCCGAGCGATCTCAAAAAACCCAAAAAAACCCAGAAAAATGATCAACATGCGAGCATTGGCGAAAAATAGCAAGTCCCTGAAAAAGTGATCAACTTTGCTTGCATGTTACCTCGTTGCGTAGCTCTTGGAAAACCCATAAAGAATATGCTGACATGCGCTAAGAAATCCTGCATGCAAACCCTAAAAATAGCCTCTGAAGCCTGAATCATTGAAAGTCATCATCTTGTTTTGCATGTTACATCATTGCGAAGGTCTCGAAAAACCCAGAAAGATTATGCTAGCATGCATCTGAAAGTCCAACATGCAAACCCTAAAAATGGCCTCTGAAGGCAGAACTACTAAAAATAGTAAGTTGTTCGTTTGTGCTTAAAATTTGCAAGTGATGAGTTCTAAGGGTTCTAAACTTCTAAGTGCAGTGCAGTCATCAGAATTTGAAAATCCCAAGAAAATAGGCCCCAAAATAGCAAGTTGTCAGAATTTAGTGGGAGCCTACTCGAAGCATCCTAACAATAGTGCTAAGCTCATAATTCGATTAGCCAACTCGATTTGACCTCAAAGTAGTCTAAAGATTGTAAACCCTAATTTATCAGAAAGCCCTCCAGACTTAGCCAAAATTCAAATCTAGGTCAAATGGCAAGTACATCACTAGACAGAAAGAACCAACAGAGAGACAGGCAGACCCAAAACCAAAGCCAAAAGACCCAAATGGAGCCAAAATTAGGGGGTCCCCATTTTGAATGGGGTGATGTGTGAAAAGGTCACAACACATCCTCACACTCAAAATAATTGTCAAGTGCTGCAATCCAATCTAAAAGTTCTTCATCATTCAAATTACCTTCATACTTGGGTACATCAATCTTCACCTTAGGTTTATCTTCCTTGACTGCTCTCAGTAACTTAGGCATCCTTTGATCATCAAGATCCAATTCCTCTTCCTCTTATTCCTCATTCTCTTCTTCTTCAGAGTCACTCTCATCACCCATGACAATACCTCTCTTTTGTCTTGTTTTTAGAGTCGCAAGCCTCTCCTTCAACTCTCTCATATCTCTAGCATGCTTTTCCTTCAACTCATTCACTTCTCTAGCAATGGTTTTCCCTTTTGGAGGCATTTTATTCACTTTTTGCTTCACACTTTCCTTCTTGTTTCACACTTTCTCTCCCTTCTTCAAATCAGACCTATGCTCTAATACCAATTTGATGCAGAGCAGGGTGGAAGAACACAAATCCACTCAATCAAACCCTTGACAAAGTCATAACTTCTCAAACACAAAGATTTCCTTCACAAATTGACACTATTCCTTGTAGCACAGCAAAAGGGGTTTGTGTAGCATATCTTGCAGAAAACAACTCCTACCCACAAACCAAAAACTGTTTAAGATACCCTTTTTGAAGTTTCAAAACATATCAAGATTCTAGATGGGGTTGTTTTGGAACATAACCCTCTAAATTCTGCTGCTACGCTTGCATAAAGGCCTAATTAGGCTGAATCAACTAGGTCTCAACAAGGTTTCTCCACTCTAGGGTTCTAAACTTCAATCTAACACCTCAAACAAGTCAAATATCATCTGCCTCAACATTCCCAACCATTCAAATTAACTCCCTAGTTGTCTTTCTTCAAAACCCTAAGTCTTTGCAACTTATTTGCCTCAAAACATGAGTTTCCAGCCTAGGGCATCAACCAAATTTTCCCAAATCCTCATCCCATTCCAAACAACCTACCTGCCAACTTTGAAAACACAACAAACAACCTACCTACACCCATTCCACCAACTATCAAGCATTTTCATCAGTGGAATGGGTCACAAATCATTGTTTTGCACTCAAACCCTCAAAACCAGGGTTTCCTAGCTGTCAACAATAAAAATGCTCTAATTCTCACAAACCTTAATGAAATCAGATGCAACAAGATTCAAATGAAAGCTAATTCACCCCTTCATCAATTGCAATGCACAAGAGACCACCTACAGGCCGTACAAGGCCGTACAAAAGTCTGTAGCAGCAAATTATGCCTTCAAAACGCAAGAAAACAGTATTTTATTATTGCCCAAACTTCAAATTTTTATCAACAACCTCCTCCATCGACCATTCATGACTTTTAAAGCATTTTCCTACCAAAACAACCGATCCTAACTACCTTTTAAACTCCTTAACTGTTTAACTTCCCTTAAAGCCAAAATTGCAAAATTGCCTTGACAACTTTTTCCAATTTTACAACATTTTGCAAAAATGACTCAACAACCCACCTAGAAACCTAACATTGACTCAAAACACCTTACATACATTAGAAATGGTCTTCAAGACCTTATTATCAACAAAATGACCTAACATCTAACACTTTGCATCATTTTCCCATTAAGAGCTATGGTGCCTTGCACCAGTTTGCTCATTGGGTCAACCGTCTCCCTCCTTGTTATCAATAGGTGCTTACTTTCGTAGGCCTTAGGATATTCATCAAGTCACTTTAATGCCTTAGTAGAATGGTTAGTATCAAGTATGTGGATGTTCCTAAGACTGCTGAATAAGTGGTTTTTGTCCCAAAATTTTGCACATCCTCACAAAATGTCTAGTCAAAGTGCTATAACGAAGTTGTGTATCGTGGATTGGTTACCAAACATGACTCCATTCAGGTTAAAATATCCATTCTCTATCTTGTTTTCCTTAGCAAGTAAAAGCATTAAAAGGTTTCCTTACTGAAAATGTGTGGAAATCCAATTTAGAATTGGCCATGTTACAGTAAAATATCCTTTCACCCTATCATTCTTCACAAAACAAGTTAAATGACATTTTATAAAAACTTAAGTGTTTGCAGGATGTAAACGGAAAAGGATTCAAGATGAAAACAATTCAAACAACCAAAACTCATATCCATGTCTTGTACTATTTTCCACAAGGGTTCTGGTACCTTGTTTCAAGTCAATTTTAAAGTTTCCTACATACCAATTCCTTAATTTTCCCCACAAATACATGTTAAAGAATCGTAAAGTGCTAGAATCTCCTGAAGGGCATTTACAGAAACTTGTTAGGCATTCAGATCTACATGTTTCTTTGCCTTCACTTTTCAACTAATGTGTGTTGGAATATCATAAAGTGTAAAAATTGTTAAGGATTGGTTTGCAGAAATTTGTTAGGATATTGGATCATCATGTGTCTTTTTACATCACGTCTAGGTGCCTCTACATTTTCCACAAATATACGTTAAAATGTCATGAAAGCGTGAAAAGTGTTAGGAATGGTTTTGCAAAAACTTGTTCAAATAGTAGATACACTTTTTTTTGTCCTATTTGGTTGGCCCTACTTTTCCCGAAAAGTCAATTGCCTTTTAATGTTGAAGTCTGCGTAAACTTATTAGGATACCAGATCTCCATGTTTTGTTTCATCATATCCAAATGCCTTCACTTTTTTCAACAAAAAATTAAAAAAATCTTAAACACCGATTTGCAAAAACACAAAAATGTATCAGATCTTCATACGTGTTCCACAAGCGACTTCAATCCCTACATTGGCATCTACTAGTCACTCTTTCTACATGGATGAACACAGATAGTGGAGCAGAGCTATATGGATCACATTAATCCATTGCAAACCACATTTCAACAAAAGCAATTTAATATATCGGTTGGGAGTGCATCTGGATGACCACAAGATGGAAGTATAATTCAGCTCCTCATAACTTAGCACGAATAACAAAGAGTGAGTAAAGAAGATCAAACTTCACTAATCAGCCATCGCCACTACAAAATTTGTGAAGCCTATGGTTGAAGACATTAAAAGTTGCAACTAATTTAACAAAGCTTTGTTAAGCACTAAACTTCCTAAAATTATACCCTTTTCAAAGACTTCAGCAAGCTATGAGCAAATCGCAGTTATTTGTCCAAAGTTTGCAGTGGATGGCATCGTTAGCATGATAGTCTCTTCATTTGCAGGCGTCTGAGCTGTGAGCATTTAAATTTTCCAAGATTCACAATGCCCTATTTTAAAAAGTGACTAAGTGTGGAAGTGTCATGATCTAGATCAGCTTTTGTTTAAAAAATGATAACTAAATATGAGTGATCCAAACCTTGAACAATCACCACCATGTGCCATTGATTAAGAAGTGCTTCACAATCTATGCCTTGGAACCTTAAAATGCACAACGTTCAAGTTGTCAGTTAGTTTAATAATCATTTTGTCTCCAAATCCTAGCTATTATTCACCCATTTGTAGGAGAAAAACTTGAAAGTGAACGATGATTTGACTCAATTCAAAGAATAAGTAATGGTGTAAAAGTTTCCCCAATCGAAGTAATCTTCTTTGTTGTCGTTCCAAAGTCATTAACTCCCCTTACCAATAGTTGTTCTCTTCTCTCTATAGGGAATCGAATTAAATCATTTGTGGCAACTTTGTATTAGGTTCCTTACGACTCCATGATGATTCTTGGCATACAATTCCTATTTGTTTAAACTCACAGCCGAAGTTGTCATACTAGTACTTAAATGGAGCTTCTTAACCTACATTATATGCCATGTTGCAAGACTATGGGATCTCCAATCCCATCCAACTTATGCAGGAAAAGAAAAGAATAACTTTTCAAACAAATGAAACCCTTGAAAGATTGATTTGGGGAATTTTAAAAGGAGGCAGTATATTAAAGCCTATGGGTAGATATCTAGTAGACTCAAGAATACTCAAGAATCCCCACATAAAAACAGTTGATGAAATTGTTTGATACCTGTTTAGTAGGTTTTTAGTGGAGGACGAAATGCTGCTAACATTTGGATGACCTTTTAGAGGATGGGATATTGTAGATTTCAATGCCTTTTGAATTGCGAATCCTTGGTAAGGGACAAGAGATTACATCCAGATACCTTAAAAACCTTTGTGAAATTGCTAACGTTGCCAAATGCTTCAAATATTAGACTTGAAGTTTGCAGATCTTTGGCAAATAAATGGATGTTAGTTTCTTTAGATTAGAGGATATTCTCAACAAGCATATCAATTATTCCTATCTGATTTTGCCCTCATTTTCCTGAAAAATATCCTATTCCACATGAATTTCCCATATATAGCAAACTATTTCAGAGAGTTAGAAATTTGATATTCGCATAATCTAATGACTTCTTTTTCTTTTGTTGGGTTAATGCCAAGGTGAAGAATTTGATTTAGAATCCTCTTGCACATCCTAATCTTGTTGGACATCTTGATCCCATTAGACATCCTAATCCCATTGGACATCCTGTTGCACATTCTAATCCTATCGCAGGTTCCCACAATGCTACAAAATCTAGATATCATGTGTGCTAGAAAGGAATATGTTGTGGATATTTAATCATGTGTGTGTGTGTGTGTGTGTGTGTAGGTTAGGCATCCAAGGGCTGCAAAAAATTGTGCGTTGAAGCCCAGATTGCTCATAACATTGTGCTCACCAGATCCATCTAAATAAAAATTATTTATCCAAATATGATAATCAAACTGGCTAAAGCAAGACCCTCAACCCTAAATCCACCACATCATACCATGCTTGAAAGAATATCAGCTGTAGCCAGAACATAGAGGACCCAAACATAGAAGTGGCATCTATGGATTAATGCCAAAAAACTAATGTACCATAATTAAGCCGCTACTTAAATTCATATCTGTCAGGTGAACCGTGGAACACAACCTTCATTGACCAAAAAACATGCTGCCTAAAATTCCAGACCACAGGAGAAGCAACAAAAAGGACAGATAGACCATTAACATTTTTAAACAAGACAAACCTAGGCGAGGGCAAATTACAGAGGCCCCCTCATAGATATTTAAACCGGTGTTACCACTGTAAAACCAAACCATAGCATGAAGAGAAATTGCACAGGCCTTGCTGAAGCCCCATAAACACCTCTAGATTTACCACATACTTCCTAATTCTCTGTTGAAGTGATTTCCACTAGGTCAACTAAATCCTCATCTTAACAACAACTAGAAACATCAATTTAGCTTCAGGAGAAAGATTAACCTTAAGTACCTTCATGACTTCTTCTAAAGCCCAATGCAGATGTTCCTGACGGTTTTTAGGGCATGCAAGTGGTCAAGGAGACAGTTGAAGTAAACTTCCACCTAGTGTAACACATCCTCTATGTCATTATGCAACAGGTATGTGCTGGCCACATTGGATAGCATTGTAGTGCAACTCAATGGTTGAGCTTCGTCAAACACATTCTGCCCCCGCAAGTGTCCAGGATCCAACAGGAGGTTGGTCATAGCACTTCTAATCCCAACACAAGGCACACCATCCATCTGGCATGATTAGTTTTTCCTAACAGCTTCTTTATCTTGATGGAAGTTCTCTTTGTGCCTTTATAACCTTCTCCCATGTGTTTTCATCCTTGCAAATTGCTTAGCTTGCTTGTGTGCTTTCTTCCCCTTCCAAAACTAGCATTCAGCACCTTCAGCTGCAGGGACGCACATTTTCTCATCCCTTTAAGTATCTGTAGTACTTGTTTGCATTCTTCACAACAGAAGGGTTGTATAAGAATACAAACAAATAGAACATAATCCTTGGCTGTCAAATTTTTGGTTAGATTGCCTCCTTTGCAAGAACCAAATCCATCCTTGAAAAGATGGAAATGATTGCCATCCCTCAAAGTAATTTCTCACAGATCTTGGAGATGTACTTCATAGCAGTATGTATGCACCCTCACGCATGGAATTTCTTAATGTCTTTGATAGGCATTCCAAGCAGAGTGCTAATTAAACCAAATGCAATTCCTAAATTTCAATGTAATGGCCGCAAGAGAAGTTTCCCTTTGCTCCTGCTCCATTAATGTAGAGCAAGGCTTTCTGTTTTGATTTGCTTCATCAGTCTCTCAAATGTTGCATATTCTTCCATTCATAAGTAAGATCTTCTATCCCCTTACAGTAAAACAATTAACAATATTGTTGACTTCAATCCAACTTAGTCCTGGCTCCTTTTTAAGTCCCCTATCTCTCATCATATTTCTTACTTTTCTTGCATCATCCAACCTGCCAACCGAGGCATACATATTTGAAAGCAAAACATACGTGCCAGAAGTGTGAGGTTCAAGTTCAATTATATGTTCTGCAGCACGCTTACCCAGTTCCAAATTCCCATGGATTCTGCTGGCTGCAAGCAATGTACGCCACACTACTGCATTAGATTCAACTCCCATTTCATTTATGAAGTGTTCTGCCTCATCCAGATGCCCAGCACGACCAAGAAGATCAACAATACAGGCACAATGCTCTGCTTTTGGTTCAATGCCGTGATCTCTAATCATAGAATTAAAGTATCGAAGACCTTCATCCACTAGACCAACATGGCTGCAAGCAGATAGAACACCAACAAAGGTGATGTGGTTAGGTTTCATTCCTTCTTCTTGCATTTGAGCAAAAAGTTGGAGAGCTCCTTTCCCATGTCCATGCTGAGCATATCCTGAAATCAGCACACTCCACGACACTACATCTCGCTTGAACATTGTACCAAAGAAAGTACCTGCATCATCTATGCTTCCACACTTGCTATACATGTCAATGAGGGCATTTCCTATAACAACATCTGAATCATATCCAGTTTTGATACTGTGGGCATGGATTTGCTTTCCTTGTTCCTGACCTGCTAAGATGGCAGATGCACTCAGAACAGTACATAGAATCAAATGATCTGGCTTCACGCCTTCCCTTAATATTTGGCAAAAGAGTTCCAGGGCTTCTTCACATTGTCCATTTTGCACATATCCTGAGATCATTGCCGTCCAAGAGACAATATCTAGCTTTGGCATTGTAATGAACCATTTCCACGCATCTTCTACTGCTCCACATTTGGCATACATGTCAACGAGAGCACTTCCCACAAATTCATTCGATTCAAGCTTACCCTTTATGACGTGGGTATGGACTTGTTTGCCATGTTCAAGAAATGCTAGGCGGCTGCAAGCTCCAAGGATACTGGTAAAGGTAAAATGGTTAGGCTTCATCCCTATCCGCTGCATTTGGATAAACATGTTAACTGCATCCTCCCCATATTTTGAACCTACCTCGCTATCTGCAATCTGGATAACACCTGCAAAAATTACATTATACGTAGCTACATTTCTCTCAGGCATTTTGTGGAACACTGCAAGCGCGTCATCTATACCCCCACATTTAGCATACATGTCAACTATAGCAGATCCAACAAAGACGTCTGTTTCAAATCCAGTTTTAATAATATGAGCATGGATTACTTTCCCACGTTCTTGAACTCTACCATCACCACATGCTTTGAGAATGCTACCAAATGTGAAAAATGTTGGTTTCAAACCCACTTGTTGCATTTGGCCAAAAAGATTCAGTGTCTCCTCATCATACCCATTCTGTGCATATCCTGTAATCAGTGCATTCCAAGAAATTCCGTCTCGTTCAGAAGCTTCATCAAACACAGAATGAGCCTCTTCTAACCTCCCACACTTAGCATACATATCAACCAGTGCATTTGATACAAAAAGCTGAGACCGGAAACCGGTTCTAATAATGTGGGTATGAATCCGCTTTCCCTGTCTCAGGTCACCAAGCTTTGCGCATGCACTCAACATGGAAGCAAATGTGAAGTGATCCACCTTGATTCCCAACTTACGCATTTGCCAAAATTGTCTCTGAACATCCTCATAATGTCCATATTGGGCATATCCTGAAATTAATGAATTCCATGAAACTATATCTGGTTTAGGTATTTTGTCAAGCACCCGCCGTGCATCCTCCAAACTACCACATTTGGCATACATATTAACAAGATTCGTCTGGAGAAAAACACAAGGCTTGAACCCTGTTTTGATCATGTGGGTATGAATCTTCTGACCTTCTTCTAGTGCTTTAGACTTGACACACCCTTGCAGGAGAGAAGTATATGTATTAGAATCCACTGGAAGTGGACCATTTCTGCACAAATTACTAACCTGTTCGTTAATGAATGCGTAGCGTTTTTTGGGCTGCTCATTCTCTTTTGAATTTTCTTCAAAATAATCTTCAATCCTTTCACAATTACTGTGATACCCAAAAGCCAATGATTGTATTTTAGTCCCAAAACTAGCAATCCAGACAACAAGAGCGTATTTTTGGCTTTTTACAACTGCTGTTACAGAGTTTACAAGAGAGGCAAGATTCATGCGATCCATAACCGAGTCCATTAGATGCCAATGCCATCAAGAGCAAGCTCCCCTTTCTCAGCTTTTCCTGTCACACCATAAGCGATTCGACAAAATTGCTGGGCATTGATGCCTCGTTGCTGCAAACTCATTACCGGTCGGTCAAAGCACACAACACAAGTTAAAACACTTTAGGAAGGAAAGCTTACCAAGCACTGTAAATGTTACTTTTCTAATCTTGCAGAAGGCTTATAAGAGGAGAGTTTCTATAGCAGTTTTACCGGTCAATATTGCAGCCAACTGATGGCCGCACAAGCTTTGCGTTATTGTGTTTTAGTTATTTGAGCATGTAACAGATTATGCTGTCCTTAGTCGATTCTCTGTTGGTTTCAGTTGGTTTTTGCTGGGTTCCATGGAGATGTTTTACCAGTATTTTAAAGCAGGTAGTTCCATGAATTCTATAGTGCAATTTAAGCTGTGAGTTTTCAATTTAAGTAAATAAATATAAATTGATAAAAAATAAATAAATAAATTGATAGAAAATTTGAAATATGATAGAAAATATTTAAGTTGGTGGAAGAAATTTTTAACCTTATTTCAAATACATCTAAGTAAAATTACAAATTAAAAAGTATGGGCTCCTATTTATTAAGAAAAGTTTCTAATTAATCTTGTAACATTTTTTTTCTCATAAATTATTTCTTCACAAAAATCGTTCTTGAAGCTCCTCCATAAATTGTAGTCTTAAAGGCTCTCTTGGAAGCGTAGATTTTGTAATTTAATATTTTCTTTAAATAAAGTCTTTTGAAAGAAAAAATAATGCCATCAAGAAATTAAAAACCATAGTTCAACAAGTGTAAGCTATGGTATAGTAAATAAAATGTTAATCTAAATTAATTCAATAAAATGCATTTAATAAGCATAATTACTTCAAATTAATAAAATGAGGAAAGAAGATGGAGTAGATCAAAAGGATTAATTTGATGTGTGTAAATAGCTACAATATTAGTAAATAAAGATGTATAAAAATGAATAGGTTTAATAATTGAATATTAAGGTATTTTGATGAAAATTTTAGAAATGTATGATTTACAAAAAGTTTTTTTTTTGCCTACCAAACAATTTCATACTTTATGTCTAGTTTTTGTTTTATTAGAAGTTAAAATAGTAGGTATGGATTAAAATTGCAATCACAAACATGACCTCTCATGATAAATTTAGACCTTCTATTATGCGGTTCACCTAATTTACACTTCTTTGCTCAAGCATAAAAATGGTTGGGTTTGCTATTTTAGTTGCATTAGACAAGGTTCCACTATTCCCTTGTGTCAAACCATGTAAAGATGTTGATTCAACAACATGATTAAAAGATTGAAGACAACATGGAAGACTTGGAATGCAAATTATTTACTTCTTTTAAGCACCAAATTCAAATATGTTGTTATTGATTGCTTCTTAAATGCTTTAGAATGAGAGAGAGAGAGGTTTGAATGTGTGAATGATGTCCTAAATGAATGCAAATGAGTGCCTTTAAATACTAGCACATGATAATAGATCATGCAAATGTGTACATATTTAGTGTTGGGTAAGAAAGGTGAAGGAGACCAATTGACCAAATTAAAAAAATTGAATTTGAATTAATGTAGATTGAGTTCAAACTTTTGGGGATGACCTCATAACTAGAAACCTAACTTGGAATCAAAACAAACAAGATCATGATACAAAACAAATATATTGATATCAATGCATTCAAAATCATGAAAAGCAAACAAATAAGCCAAATGTATGGTAAATGTGCACATGTGAGTAAGATATGGTAATAAGCATAGGATTATGTGTGGATGCTAGAGAAATGGGCTCCATTTTATGCAAGAGCATGCCAATGTACAAGTATTAAGACATTCCTTCAAAATAAACACAAAACTAAAAGGAAAATGACATCAAATGCAATTTTTGAAATAAAAAATTTACACAACTAGTACCAAAAACATAGAAATTTTTTGATACTAAATGGATACCAAATGTAAGGAAATATAAATAGTTTTCTACATTAACCATGGTATGAAATAATTTCACATTAACCCTAAGAGAAATAATGTCACAGTGGTATCATTGATCTATAGATTTTGGCAATAATCAAGTGTAAACTGCATATAACAAAAATGAATAAAAAATAACCAACACAAAAGAGAGACACTAATATGCCCTAGGAAAAACTTTACAAGAAAGATCTCACCCTCCAATGCACCAAAACCAATGTATTTCCTATAAGTGCCTAAAAGGTAAACATTCCAAATTTGATGATGACCTGATGGCCTAGCACACATTGCACATACCATGAATAAAACACCATCTCAACTAATCCTAACCTAATGAAAGCATTAAGTTAACCCATACGACATCCCTTGCCTTTTATTTTGTGTTTATTACTCATTTAATAAGTGTTCATACCTTCTTGTTAGTTAAAAACTTACATTTTGGTTGTTAATTAATAAATTTGTCAATTTTAATTCAAATCACCCCTTAATTGAGCCTAAATTTACCTCGGCTAACCCAATCCACCCCAATAATTTCATTATTGGAAAAACTAGAAAAACTATATACTATTTTTACTTGTGTAATTATGGGTGAATGTACCCAATATATATATTAAAAATACTCCAATTCCTCTCCTTGATTATGGATCTCTTGATAGGAATAGATGAAAAAATGTTTTGCAAGGGTGTTTTGGCCACGTATTCTTGAAAATTCTTGTCTTTTCTCGTCCATTGTTATGCACAATAGTATGTTTGAGTTTCATTAAAAATATTGCTATAACATCTAGTGGTTGACTTGGCAATCCTCATCAACCTAAATAATAATAGTGATCAATGAACAAATAAATAGTTTAAATTAGTCTTTAGAAATTATTTGGTTGAGCCATTATTCTAAGGGCCATTGATGTCATATTTGGCATCATGAGTCTCATTAACGCCATTGAACTATATTTTGGTAGGACATGGTACAAGATAGTTAATGTGAAGGAAAAGGAGATAAGGATATAGTGGGAGTAGTAGCAACAACTAAATAAATAAGGAGAAGAGAGGAACACAACCAAAAGTGGCATGTGAGACATTTAAAGGAATTTGATTTGTCCATATGTGTAGGCCTAGTGTGGTAGTGTAGTCTAAAATGCTTGGAAAAGAGAGAAAAAGGAAGACCTAGGTGGGTGCACAAAGATGGGGGACCAAAAAGTGGCCACCCAACTTTTTGGCCCAATAAAATCCATAACACGCTCGCATTATGGCTTAGAGTGACTGACCCTCAAGCTCAATCACTCCTAAGAAATAACGTGAGCACATTATAATGCACTCATGTTATTGCTAAGTTAAGCAATAAAAAGAAAAAAAGTCATTTATGCTAAAACCCACGTTTCTTGTCGCCTGCAAACCTTCCAAAGTGTGCTTGCATTCTAGGAGGCCTCATTTTATTGCCGAATATCTACCAAAATGCTGCTAAGATGTCGAGGAGGTCAAAGGAGTAATTTTTTTTAGTTTTTTAGTGTAAAATTTGTATTTAAAAGGTAGGTTGAATATGTTTTTTGATTAAAATTTATTTAATTTTCAGGAATTGACAATAAACACCTAAAACTTGAAAATCCTAATTCACCTCATGATGAAATCCCTCTTGAAGAAAAAACTTAACAAACACCTCCTAGAATTTCTCATCATGCTCTAGGAACACAAGAAAACATATTGGGGAAAAATGAAAATAACAAAAAATAAATTGAAGAGTTAATTGTAAGGTTGAGAGATCCAATATGAACAAACTCACATAGGACTACCCTTGCTTGATCATTACAATCCATAATATCTCATGTAGAATCAATTATCAAGCAAATAAATAGTTGGTCCTACAAGAGGCAAGAACTAAAAAAAAATTATGCAAACAAATTATGATATAAACAAGTTAAAGACAAAAAAATGAAATTTGACTTGTGTGCACTATTCATCAACCCAAGAACAAATCAACCCTTACATGGTGCATGCAATAGGTTTCCTATCTATTGGTGCCACCACCAAGGGATAAAGAACAATTTTTGGGATAGGTGGTGGATGGTTTTGACCATCCTCCATGCAACAACAATGAGGTATCACAATATTTTTTGAGGAAACTCTATTGTGAGTTTGTCCTCAATGAAATCTCAAACTATTTTGACATGTGAGAGTTCTAGGGTAGAGGTGGGGGCTCTGCACAGGACAGAGTGGGGACACATCTTGACCCACAGTGGCCAACAAGACCACTCAATAGACTGGACTATCAACACATGACAATCCCTTCTGTTGTGAAGGAGAGTGTTGAGGTGGATACCTTAATTACAATCAATTAGCTTGCTCACTCAGAGCCTTATACAACATACTAGACCTCTAGCATAGGGTGGGGTAGGTGAGTCTTCCATGCATCTAGTTCCACCTCATATATGTCGGTCTTGTGAGTCACTTTGTGATTATAATCTTGAGGATAGTCAAAATGCATGTGTGGGCAGGCTACATTTGCAGCAAATCAGATGGTGATGACAGATGCTCTCTTGAGTGACACATTCAACTTTGATAGTGACGTAAATGTCAACAAGTTCATTTAATTCAATTTATTAAATTTAATTTTGAAATGCAAGATTAACTAAATTAGTTGAATCATTATAATGAAATTTTAGGGTCATAGTGTTCACCCTACTTCCAACAATCCTCCACCCCCTATTATGCGACAATGTCTAGTGCAAAGGTATGTAACTAAGAAAGAATTACATATATTACATGTGAATAGTTGAACATTATGTGAATGGTATTCGTATATCTCGTTTTGGATGTTGATAGGTTAATGTTGGGACTTTGACATCAACACCTAACAATGGAGGTCATCATTGAACTTTCACTCAAGTAATACAAATAATTTTTAATTTTAAAATTAAAAAAAATGTATTTCATAATTGAATAATGTTTAATGACTTGAAGGTTCTACATATGTAACAAACACGATGTTTTACCTATTGATTTTACCTAAGTTTTAATCCACATGTGAAAGCTTTAGTTTACCAACACATAGCAATAAAATTTTCCATTTCAATTAACAATGGTGCATATTCAAAATAAACCCATTTCAACTTTCCTTTGCATTTCAATAAAGTAACATTACATAATACCAAGTAATGATTACATTTTCAAATACATTTTTCATAAAGATATAAGATCATGATGACACACATAGCTTTCAGTAGCTCGATGGAATAAAGTACAAATGGTTTAGATGTCCCTTCTTGGGCATACATCCTCAAATTTTGATTACCGACTGCATGAGGTAGAGTATCACCCCAATGCTTTTCCTCCAACCACGGACTAACTGTGGTCCCCCACACATCTACCTAACTAGTAATATGGCCCTCTCTTCAACGAAGAGATTGGTTTGGTAACCCTCATAATAATAACCTTCATGAGCATGGTGTTGTGTCCTATATAACTAGACCTACCATACAATGGATACCCCCTACATGCATGGCATTCCTAGCCTAGTTATACAAACCTGGCTCACAGTGAACCGACAAGTGTAAATAGTGGAAACTTACACTACTTTGCCAAAGATTTGATAGTTACATCAAACTCACTTTCTAAGAAGTGATGCCTCACTTCTATGAAGAGGATGGCGTATGTTCACCCACCCCCTTTGCTCAATTTGGTAAATTACATGATCGTACTAACTCTTGTCGAGTTTATTCCATAACATGATTCCAGCCAAAATTATTGTACATTCAAGTGATCTAATTGACCAACTAGGTTACTCCCAACTTTGGTTCATCCTACACCCAAGAACAAAACCCCTTTATCTATACAAGTTTACATTACTTCACAAATTGACATTCACAATCATTGTACTTCTAAATCAACATTTCAATTTATGCAACCATACATTTGGCCTTTGATATCTTAGATATAATAATAATGCATTATCTTTGTAAATACAATTTCATGCTTCTATATAATAGATATATATATATATATATATAATTAAACAAATAATATTTCACCTTCAACATGTAAGCAAGCTTTACATAAAACACAATCACCAATTTCTCAAGCATTTACAAACACATGACATTCAAAATAGAAGAAAATAACAAATTAGAAATACTAGCATGCCTGGATAAATCACTTCCAAATGAGAAGTTGCCCTCAAACTTAATCTCAAGATTCCGCTTGTTGCTCTTTCTACTTTCAATTTAACTCCACTTCTAGCCTCTTTCCCACACTCAAAACTCACAACAAATAACTCACAAATACTCAAGAACTCTCTTATTTATCACTACTTGCACTCAGCAATGCTTTGCATAGAAAAACTACAATAGAATGGAAAAAAATGAATTCCTAAAGAAAGAATAAATACCAAAGACTAAGATGTTGCCTCTATTTATACTAAACATTGAGAAGCTTAAGGCAATATTTTAGCTTCTACAATCACCACCTTTTCCATTCCTTTTCCCACCTCTAAACTGTAAATTCCAATTCTAAACCAACTCTTCTTAAAAATAGGTTGACTAAGCAAGATTGTGTGAAATATGGCTGATAAAATAATTAGAATACAAACACATATACAATCCCAGCAAAACTAGCTACTCAAACATAGTTGAGTCACCTCCAAGAACTATCAACAATGGTTATTTTACTAAGTCAAAACATGGCAATGGTTACCTACAAGTTAACTACTTCTCATTGTGGCTTTGTTGCTTGCCACACTCTCCTTATGGCACCTAAATTAATGGTTTCCAGTCATTTACACAATACAAACTCTTTTTACCTTCTACCTTAGTTTGGCTTTGACCAAGTCCAACACTTTTACCAACTTGTGCATGGCTTTCCAAACACTTAACAACTTTGATTTTTAAATGCATCTCTTTACTTTTACATGGGTAGCAAATAGGCACATCATATAACTTATTAAATGCCTTTCATAATGCATTCCATGTGCTATATACTATGTTCTTTACATTGTAGCAATAACCACTTTTCAACGCATATATGAATATATGTGTGGCATTTAGTATATTCTATGTTTAAAATATGTTTGTTTTATACAAGCATTACTCTATTCACTTACCTCATATTACATATGTGTCGGTATCTATTCATATCATTCAATTTACATAACCATATATATATATATATATAATGCTTAATCATTGTAATATATATATATGTATTAACATATATATTAAAAACCATTCAGTTGCCAATCATATACATATATATATCAAATGTATATACATATATTATAAATATATACATATGTATGTATGTATACATTATCAAATATGTACATATATACATATATATCATTATTTAATATCTAATAAAAATAACATGTATGTATTTATTGATAAGTATATATACCAAGTGTATACATATGTATCTAATTGATTTCTCATGTGTATGTCATATTCGTATATGTGTATACGTAAGTATTTCTACCTACGTGTGCGCATACACGTATATGACCATATGCATGAGTTCTCTCTCTCTCTCTCTCTCACACACACACACACACACACACATATATATATGCATTTAATGTATACTTATCGATTAACATATATATTAAATACACGAAGAACATATACCCAATACAAAAATTCAGTCACTTTAATTCAAACCAAAGAAACAACCAAAGTAAATTAAAGGTCGTTAAACAAACATTCAATTATCCCAAAAACTATGACCAAGGTTTTACTTACCAAACCCCAAACTGACTTGACTTAACTTGACTAACTAGGATGTGAGTGTGTGATAGCTAAAGAAGGTACATTAGGGGTTACCATACCAAAATCCTCTCCTAGGTGATACTCCCCCTCTCTTCTGGAGGGCTCGATTCTTTCTTGCATCCAGCTTAGTGCATCACAAAAGAAGTTAGCCAATAACATAACATTCATATACATCATAAATTACTTTCATCTTCAAAGCATTTAAAGCATTCACATTACATATTCATTCACCGTATTTTCCATCAAAATATACAAACATAATCGTGCATTTAAAACATTTTAACTCATCAAAGTAATAGTAAATGAGTAATCACACAATGGAGTGTAACATATTCCCCCCCTTGCAAGTCATCGTCCCCGATAATTTTAAGTATCAAACATAAAACATACAACATAAAGCATAATAAATATTGTTTTTGAGAACTTTCAAAATCTAGAAAAACATGAGAAAACTTTTGCTTCATTGTAGCATAGTCTTCCCAAGTGGTGGAATATTCTGCATAGTGATCCCACTAGACTTTGCATTGTAGAACCTATCATAGGTGAAGCCTATGTGTTTGTAGCACTCTAAGAGGCTTGATTGTTATCGCTCTTGGGTCCTATACCTGTAAAGCATTCCAATCAATAACATGATCATCTCCTGGCATGTACTTCTTAAGGTATGACACATGAAAGACACCGTGCATCCTGGAAAGAGTTGGTGGTAAAGCAATTCGATAAGCAACAAGGTTAACTTCTTCGAGAATCTCAAAAGGAGCTACATAGCGTGGAGATATTTTGGATGACTTCCCAAACTTTATAGAACTCTTGTGAGGCTTAACTCTAAGCAAAACCTTTTCTCCTACTGAGAAATGTCTAAGTACCCATTTAAAATCTACATATCTCTTTTGCCTATCATTAGCTTTCGCTAACCTTTGCTTAATTATCCTAACTTGCTCCTCCATTTTTGATAGAATTTCCACCCCAAAGCTTATCCTATCTTCTAGATTATCCCAACTTATGGGAGTTCAACACTTCCTGCCATACAATGCTTCAAATGGAGTCATCTTAATTGTGGAATGATAAGAATTATTATACACAAATTCCACCAAGGGTAAATAATCTTCCCACTTGTATTGTTGATCCATGCAATACATTCTTAGTAGATCTTCTAACGCTTGGTTCACCCTTTCAGTTTGACCATCATTTTCTGGATGTTATGCTAAAATTATGTTCAATTATGTCCCAAGTGAAGAAAATAGGGTTTTCCAAAACCTAGGGGTGATCCCACAATATTGGTTTACAAATTTTGGCCAAACTAGACATTGAACTGATTTTTTTAACTAAATCTTCACTTTCGGGCACCTATAGCAGCTAAACCATGAGGAATTTGAAGATGATGCAAACTAGTGATTTGTGAAATTTTGTCTGTAGATTCTAAATATATTTTTTTCAAAAATTTTGGAATCAAATTGCATTTCTTTTTCCATCTCCTTCAAAAACTAGTTTTTAATAGTAAACACCATTTTTAAAGAGTGACATTACTGCTAACACATAACTTTTTTTCTATGAAGGATAAAATTCTATTTTTTTTGAATTGAGATTTGTAACTATGATACGTAGTGCATGGAATTCGTTTCATAACATTCATTGAATATTTTTTCTTAATTAAGTTTCAAAGTCAAACCAATTATAATTTAGACAAATTTATTGGCTAAAACATAACTTTTGTATGTATTGAAATTCAATTTTATTTTTTTTGTTGGATCAGGGACATCAATATCTAGTGCACTAATATTTTTCAATTTTTTTTTGATAATATGCTATTTTTCCTCATGTGCAGAACAAAGAGCTTGATTTTCAGTCAAAAACCTACATTCACAAGAAATAAAAAAAAATATAATAATAAAATTAAGTTTATTTAAAATTATACTTTTTGGGAAGCTTATAATAAGGACTACATACAAAAAATAAAATTTAAATGAATTCATTTGATCCCCCAAAAGGTAAATGAAAAGTGGTTTTTTGGATAGGTGTATCAAAGACTCCATTATAGGTATGGTTTAAAACTAGTGGGGTTCTATCCAAGGGGTTTTATCTAAGGTGGTTTGATCAAATCCTCTTCAATTGGAATCCTTTAAATGGAACTTTTCAAGGCTTAAATAATTATATTTTCTAAAAATATGTGATTTCAACAAAAATCAGGTCTCCCAAAAATTGTAAACCAGTATTGTGGGATCACCCCCTAGAGATGTTACATGAGCATCCCTATCATAAAAAATATTTTCAAGAAATCCATGTAATCTAAACACCTCTTGCATAAAATTTTGAGCTATAACAAGAGCTCCATTAGTTAGATTCCCTCCAGAATAAAATGTGTTACATTTGTAAGCTTATCCACCACTACCAGAATGGCATTATGGTTATTCCTAGACATTGGAAGACCTTGCACAAAATCCATGCTTATGAATTGCCATTTCCTTTCTAGAACTTCATGAGGATACAAAAGTCCTGCAGGGTGATGATGCTCTGCCTTCACCCTTTGACATTCTAAGCAACTTACTACAAATCTTACAGCATCCCTTTTCATTCCTTTCCAGAAATACAATGGCTTTAGATCAGCCGACAACTTAGTTACTCCAAGATGTCCAGAATAAGGTGTGATATGAACCTCTTTCCATATTGTATCCCTTAATTCCTTAGAGTTAGGTACATAAATTATTCCCTTAAACCTTAATAAACTATTAGGTTCAAAGTGAAATCCTTCATACCTTGGATCTTGTGAATTATCCAAGAGTGCTTTCTGGACTTGCTCATAGTAATCACCACCCTTGGATTTCTGTAACACCTAACTCTTTAAATCAATTTGAATTGATATCATCGAGGAGATATGTCTCCTATGACTTAGGGAATCTACAACCAAGCTTTCTTTGCCTTTGATATATTTGATAGTAAAATCATAATCAAATATCAATTCAAGCCATTTCCTTTGTTGTGTATTCAAGTTCGGCCAAAAAAATACTTCAGACCATGGTGATTGATCTTCAATTCAAAAGGTTTCCCCAACAAATTGTGCCTCCACATCCATAATGCATGGATGACTATTGCCAATTCCAGATCATGTGAAGCATAATTTCACTCTTAAGGCTTCAACTTCCTAGCTTCATAGGCAATGACTTGCCCATATTGGATCAACACTTCACCCAAACCTTCTCTTGAAGCATCTTTGATGACAATAAAATCACCATCTGGATCTAGTACTTTTAGTATTGGAGTTGTAGTTAGATTTTCCTTAAGTTGGTCAAATGTCACTTGACATTTCTCTAACCATTCAAAATTCTTCCCTTTTCTCTATATTGAAGTGATGGGAAAAGCTATTCTAGAAAATTTTGCTACAAAATTTCGATAATATCTTGCCAAACCCATGAAGCTTCGAACTTTTGGCACATTCTTTGGTATTGTCCATTCAAGCACTGCCTTAATTTTTGTTGGATCAATGACAATCCCATCAGCTGAAATCATATTACCTAGGTAGTGCACTTCTTTTTGAAAGAAGGCACATTTCAAGAGTTTTCCATAAAGCTTATGCTCTCTTATACATTGGAGAACAATCCCTAGATTTTAGAGATGTTTTTCTTCATTCTTGGAGTAGATAAGAATGTCATCCAAGAATACCAACACACACTTGTCTAGGAAATCCCTGAATACATTAATCATAAGTTCATAAATGTTGCAGGTGCATTCGTTAGTCCAAAAGATAGGATTATGAACTCATAATGACCATACCTAGTCCTAAAGGTTGTTTTGAATATGTCTTCATCCTTGATCCTCAGTTGATGATATCCTAATCATAGATCAATTTTTGAAAATTCTATCGCTCCTCACATCTAATCAAATAGATCATCGATACATGGAAGTGGATACTTTTTCTTTATTGTTGCCTTATTTAGCCAATGATAATCTATGCATATGCACAGTGTACCATCCTTCTTCTTCATGAAATTAGGGTGAAACACTAGGTCTGATCCATGCTTTGGACAACAACTCATCCAATTGAGCTTTTAGCTCCATTAACTCCACCGTGGTCATCTAATATAGAACTTTTAATATAGGCTCTGACTCAAGAATAATATCGATGGAGAAATCAATTGCTCTTTTGGGAGGTAACCCAAGTAGTTCATCTATAAATACATCCGTAGAGTTTCTTAAGATAGGATATTTTCCATATCTAATTTTCCCGATTCCACCATCTTGCCTTCCTCAGCTTCTTGGAGATCCCGGGGTCCATAGTACACTACATCATCTTGAGAGATGAACTCATTGTACTCTTCCAATTTTTCCATTTTTATAGTAAAAATTTGACACTCCTTAGCTCTATGTATTTGTACAACATATATTTTCTGTAAATTATCTTCCCTAGGCATTCCTTGCAATAATACCTAGTTCCCAAGGTCATCTAAACATTCTATAGTCTTAGCATAACAATCAACCTTGGCTCTATGCTTCCATAGCCAATTCATTCCTAATATGACATTGTATGAACTTGGGGGGGCTACATACAAATTTACTTCTATAGAGAAACTCGAAAGTCCAACCCTTGCTTCAAATAAACATTGCTCTACCTTAGCTCTTGTATGGTTTGCATACTCAACAATCCAATAATTTTCCATATAGCTAGCTTTTCTGGAAATCTTACTAGCTACACTAAGAGAAACAATTTTTTTTGTAGCACTAGTATCAATTAGAATTGAAATAGGTGTACCAAACAAAGCACCTAGAATTTCCACGAGAGTAATCGAATACTTCACTGGTAGGTTGTCCAATGTCACATGAATTTTCTACTGGAATGTCGCTCATTAAGGAGGTAAAGGTTTTCCATGTGGCTATGTCCTTGGTGGCTTATTCAGACATTGAATTGCATAGTGATCTTCTCCACATAGGAAACATTCTCTTAACGGTCCTTTCCTTAGTGTTGACTTCTCATAACTTCCTTCATTCTTTCTAGGGTTGTTGTTGTTATTGTTTCCCATGTGGTCTCTTCTAGATTCATTCTGGTTATTATGGAATCCCTTATCTCCTTTCCTTTGATAGTCCTACCCATCACCTGACTTCTTAGAAGTTTGATTTTCTTGCGACCAATTAAACTTTTTATGTTTCCTTTCATAGAAGGAAAAGATAGACTTAAGCTTTTTTTTGTTTGATAACTTTCTCATACACTAAGTCCATACTAGCAGGATCGTGTGCATCTACTTCTCCTTCGATTTGGGTGTTAAGGCCCATTATGAACTTTCTAATTCAAAATTGTGCATCCTTTTGGTACATAGGCATGTACCTAAGAAGACAAGTGAATTTATCCTAATAATCATTTATTGAGGATTCTCCTTGCCTTAAATTGTGAAAGTTTGTTAGCTTTTGATCGAAGTATAAAGCTAAGGAATCCATCACTTTCAAAAAAATTCCATAAATTCATCCTAAGTGAGAGTTAAGGAACTTAATCCAAACTACATATTTTTGTACTTCATCCACCATGTGGATGCTTCCCCAGATAACTAAAAGGCTCACTAGATGACCTTGGTTATTTCAGAGTAATTCCTTAGCTTGAAATATTTCTCCATTTCCATGAGCCATGCTTTAGCTACATCCCCACTTTTGGTTCCCTCAAACTTAAGAGGGGTGACCTTCCTCATATCCCATGATAATTCATTTGCAAGTTGTTTCCTCTTGCTTCCCTCAAATTTAGATTGGGATTCTTCACTACCATGACCACTTAAAGTGGTATGATCATTGGATTTGTCCCCTTCCTCTTCATTAGGAACTTCCTATTCTCACCTACCTACTTCTCTCACTTCTTGCTCAAGGTGTCCAATTCTTTCCCTAGTTTCATTCATCGTGACTAATATTCGATCCAATTTGGCCTTAGATTTTTCTATGTTTTGGTCCACCTCATGGCTACCCTCGAGGTTGGTTCTGGTTCTAACCATTTCTACAAAATTAGTATTCACCTAAAGGTTCCAATTCAATTAGCTCATATGAAGGCTTACTTAACATTCTAAAACATTTCAATGAATAAATCATTCATACAAAATAGAGTAGAAAGAAGAATTCTTGCACAAGTTTTAGAAAATAATAACTTTTATTAAGACCAAAGGATTGCAATCATCCTTGAGTTACAGAGAGTGACTATTCAAATAGTCAAGGGGAGAATATCCCTCGGATTCACTTTTTGATACATAATTGAGTGGAACATATCCCTCGAATGGTTGTTCAAATACATAGTCAAAGGAAACATATCCTTTAGTCACATTTAGAGACATAATTTTAGGGAACATATCCCCCTGATTCACCACTAGATGCCACTACAATGATTTTAGATAGTGAGGGTACACAAGGATCCCTAAAGATCAAAGTAGGACTAACGCTCCACTCCGAGGGTATATCCCTAAAAATTGGTACAAAATCAGACCTTGCTGGAGAAACAGGAGGTACAAAATTAGTTGCCTCTCACATCTTCTTCTTTTCTTGTTTGACATGGGATAAGGCATGGCTAATGGATTTAGTATCACTAAGTCATATTACATTTTCATAATTGGTTCCCTCAATGGTTCTAACAATGGCTTCCCTTTCCTTCTTGGCCTTGAGGTAGCACTCATTTCTGATCACTAACTTCTTGTAGTTTTCTTGAGACACACCATCTTAGAACAAGACTTGTCCAAACATTAGATTCACCTAATGTTGGACGAAAGACTAGCATAGTGAGCTCATAGGTTCCAGAGTTGAATCTGGTAGCTCTGATACCACATGCAACAAACCTGATGTTTTACCTTCTAATTTTATTTAAGTTTTAACCCACATGTGAAAGTTTAAGTTTACCAACACATAGCAATAAAATTTCCCATTTCAATTAACAATGATGCATATTTAGAAAAAACCATTTTAAATTTACTTTGCATTTCAATAAAGTAACATTACATAATCCCAAGTAATCATTATATTTCCAAATGCATTTTGATAAAGATATAAGATGATGATTACATACATAGCTTTCAATAGCTCAATGGAATAAAGCATAAATGGTCTAGATGTCCCTTCATAGGTATACATCCTCAAATTTTGGTTACCGAATGCATGAGGAAGAGTATCACCCAAGTGTTTTTCCTCCAACCACGGACTAACTACGGTCCCCTGCACATCTACCTAACTACTAAGTGTTGATGAGTGTTTTAGCACTACACAACATAGATAAAACACAAGTGCTCTATCTCTCTTGAAAGGTAACTCTCTTCAAACAAACTTCAAAAAATAACCCCAAGGTTTATAAAGTTAGGTCTTGACAATGCAGAAAATAGCTCAATGATGATTTGATTTGTTGGTAATCATAAGGAGTCTTACGATTGAACAATGTTGGAAGCATTTAAACTTATCATCAAATGTGGCAATGTGGTGATGCTCTTTGATTCTAAAACTAATCTAAAGAAAGATCAAAAGATATAGGGTTTAAAGAGAGATCCTAATCTAACACCTAAGGAAAATCACATCATTGGTTAATGCTTTAGACAAACAGATTCCCCCATAAACCAATTCCTATTTAACCAAGATCAAATCTATAATATCATAGAAATAGTGCAATGTTTAGAGGAATGCTCAAGATTTTCATATTGTAAACATCCATACACATCCAATTACTGGCATAATATGCATAAACATTCACAATTGAACTAATACATAAAATATGGCTTAGACTAACTATGCACAACAACTTACAATCAACAAGCTACTAATAGTATGAATTGAATATCGATTAATATCTTCAACACTTCACCATTAATTTGAATGAACTGAAACTAAAATTTGAGAATTAGAAATAGGAAACCATAACACTTTCAATCTCAATACAAAAATTCACCAACTCAATGATTTATTTGTATTAATTTCTCCAACATCTGCTTAACAATTCCCAGTCCTTCCTCCCCTACTCCTATTCTGCTTCTACAACTCCTAAAATCTACTTTTGCACCATCTCCTTAAAATTGAGAAGGCATTGGCCTTTTATAGATGTTACATTACAAATCAGTGGTTAGGATTAAATCCATTTCAAGGGCCTAGATTACATTAGCATTTAATGTTTAAGGCATATTAGGTTTTGGAAAATCATGCCATATTTACATCTAATCAGGTGATTTGGTTACAAATTTGCATCAATGAGAAACAATAATATCCTCCTCAATTTCAGTGAATAGTTCCTTATTGCAGAAATAAAACATCTTTTGTCCCTTCAACATCATCCTTCTAGCTGGCCGACACAAATTCAACATCATGTTTTATTGCAGAAATAAAACATCTTTTGTCCCTTCAACATCATGCACGCTTGAACGGAAAGGGCATTGTTGCATTGGTGGATTCAGGGGCCACCCACAACTACATCTCGGCTAAGAAAGCCAAAGAACTGGGACTCAAGGTGCAAGCAGGCACGAGTACCTTTAAGGCCGTCTCCTCACCAGAACAGAAGATCAGTGGTATCATCAGGGATGTACCCACGTCAGTTGGGAGTTGGCACAACAAGATGGACATCATGGCCATAGAAATGGAAGACTTTGAGATGATCCTAGGCCAAGAGTTCTTAAGGCTCGGAAAAGTAGCAGTCATTCCTCACTTGGAGAGTCTCATGTTTATGGACCCAGCTCACACGAGTCTGGTAAAGACGACAGAAAGGAGACAGAGTGGGAAGAACCAGGTGGTTTCGGCTCTGAGCATGAAGAAGTCAGCAAAGAAGAACAACAAGGAACCAATGTTCTTAGCTTCCTTGCTTGGAGGGTGGGATGAATTGGGTGGTGTCACTGAGACACCCGTTCCACTAGATGTTGACGAAATCATACTAGAGTTCGAGGACAGAATGCCAGAAAAGCTACCGACAGAACTCCCACCGAGAAGAGCGGTGGACCATCGAATCGAACTGCAGCCAGGAGCTAGGCCTCCTGCCCAGGCACCATACCGGTTGTCTGGCCCTGAGATGGTTGAGCTTAAGAGGCAGCTAGAAGAGTTGCTAGAGGCGGGATACATTAAGCTGTCTCGTTCACCATATGGAGCGCCAGTTTTGTTCCAAAAGAAGAAAGACGGAACACTGAGGCTATGCGTAGACTTCAGGGCACTCGATAAGCTTACCATCAAAAACAAATATCCCCTACCTCTAATAGCAGACTGTTTTGATCGCCTAGCAGGGGCGAAGATCTTCACAAAGTTGGATTTGAAGCAGGGCTACTATCAGGTCAGGATTGCAGCAGGGGATGAAGAAAAGGTGAACTGCGTGACCAGATATGGGTCATACGAATTTATGGTCATGCCCTTCGGGCTGTGCAACGCTCCGGCGACTTTTTGCACACTTATGAATGACGTGTTCCGTCCACTTTTGGATAAGTCAGTGGTGGTGTATCTAGATGATATCCTGATATACAGTAAGACCATGGTGGAACATAAGGTTCACCTGGCGGAGGTGTTTGAGTTGCTCCAGGAGCACCAACTCTTCGTTAAAAAGGAAAAATGTGTTTTCGCCCAAGAGGAAGTTCACTTCCTTGGTCATATCGTGGGCAAGGGTTTGATCAGGCTGGATCCGAAAAAGCTCCAAGCAATCAGGGATTGGGAGCCGCTTCAGAATATTCACGAGGTGAGGCAGTTTTTGGGCTTGACAAACTACTATAGGAAGTTCGTGGCGGGTTATTCTAAGATAGCCGCCCCTTTGACGGACCTCTTGAAGAAAGACCGAAAATGGAACTGGTCAGATAAGTGCAGGACAGCGTTCGAGTTACTCAAGGAGAAGCTCACCACGGAACCAGTGCTTGCTCTACCTAACTTCAGTAAGCCTTTTGAGGTGCAGAGTGATGCTTCAGACTTTGCAGTTGGGGGCGTTCTTATGCAAGAAGGACATCCAGTGGCTTTCGAGTCGAGAAAGTTGAAGGATAGAGAAAGGATCTATCCCGCCCATGAAAAAGAGATGACAGGGATCATACATTGTCTTCGAACGTGGAGGCACTATTTATTGGGCGCGCCGATCATTGTTAAGACTGACAATATCAGCTCAACATATTTCAAGACACAAGCGAAACTCACACCAAAGCAGGCTAGATGGCAAGAGTTTCTAGCGGAGTTCGACTATGAAATCCAATACAACCCTGGGAAGCAGAACGTTGTGGCGGATGCACTGAGCAAGAAAGCACAGTTAATGGCAGTAGAGGGTGAGTCAGAAAGTGATGAGCGCAATGCAAGTCAGGTGACTCTCTCGTCAGAAATGGTTGAGAACATCAAGCAGGGCTTGGTGGAAGACTCTCAAGCTGCAGCTCTGTGGAAACAGTGTAAAGAAGGGAAGACTAGGAAGTTCAGTGAACAGAATGGGATTATGATGTTTACGCAGAACAGAGTCTATGTTCCCAGATTCAAGAGTTTAAGAAGAGACCTGATGTACGAGTGTCATGACACCTTGTGGGAAGGACACCCAGGACAAAAGAGGACTCTTGCGCTCTTGGAAAGAGGGTTCTTTTGGCCGATGATGCGGAAGGATGTAGATGACTATGTCCGAAGTTGCCTCATTTGTCAGCAGGACAAGGTTGTGACGCAGGCTCCCGCGGGCTTGCTCCAACCCCTACCAGTTCCGATTCGACCTTGGGCCAGTATTTCAATGGACTTCATAATAGGCCTACCCAACGTCGATGGTTATTCAAGTATAATGGTTGTAGTCGACAGATTCTCGAAGTATGGGATCTTTGTGCCGTGTCAGACACCGTGCACAGCGGAGGTTGCCGCCGACTATTTCTATCGGAACGTGGTCAAGTATTGGGGTGTCCCACTAAGTATCATCAGTGATAGGGATGCCCGTTTCACATCAAATTTCTGGACAGAATTGTTTAAGCTCATGGGAACGAAGCTCCTCATGTCCACAAGCCATCACCCGGAGACCGACGGCCAGACCGAGCGGATCAATGCAGTGTTGGAGGATTATTTGAGGCACTATGTGTGGTCGGATCAGTCAAACTGGCCGAAGCTTTTGGATTCCGCACAATTTTGTTACAACCTACAGAAATCGAGGTCAAGCCAGTATTCGCCGTTTCACTTGGCAACTAGACAACAACCCTTGACCCCGCATACCATATTAAGTGGATACAAAGGGCCATGCCCTACAGCAGTAGATCATTTAAAGGATTGGCAAGATAGAGTCGACTTGGCTCGCCATCATATGGTAAAGGCTGCAGAAAGAATGAAGGAGTACGCAGACGCCAACAGAAGGGCCGTGGACTTCAAGGTAGGAGACAAGGTGCTCCTGAAATTGGATTTGATTCAGTTCAAGCCACCCAAGGGCTTGAGCCATGCTCTCATAAGAAGGTTCGAAGGACCTTACGAGATTGTGGAGAAGGTAGGGAAAGTCGCCTACAAGCTGAAACTTCCAAGTCACATGCCATTTAAATTTACTAAAGTTGAACTTAATTCAACTTAAAATCTTCTTGGCAACAAAATCCTAGGCTCATATACAAAGGCAGGCACATTCTCCATTTTGGAAAACTTGAACCTCTGTGGCACGCTTCCATATGCAGGTCCCTCCTTTTGATTATTTTTAATATCAAACCTACAACATTCATAAAAAATAATTAAAATGAACCACCTTAATCATAGGGGTTTATTGTATTACTATGAATTTATTCAAGAATATTAAAATTTTGTTCGAATAACATAATAAAATAATCCCCTTTTTAAAATTAAGCTCCAAAATATCTATGATTTTGACCTTACGTTGCAAAAGGGGCCTACACATTAAAAGGATTCATTAATACCCATAAAAAATATCGATTAATATTAAAACCATAAAGATTTAAATATTAATTATCATGAAAACATCATTACCCATAATAATTAATAATAAAAACTTTAAACTTTTAATTAACCCTTAATCCTTTAATATGAATAAATAATTAAATGGGGGCTAGGGGAGAGGGCCCCAAATTAGGGCGGTTCAACTTTGCAGGTCCACGTGGCAGTCCACGTGGACCTAAAAAAATTAAAAATAAGCCTGCCACGTCACCTAGCCACTTGTGCATCGGCCCATATTATTTTTTTAAAAAAATTGATCACCCCGCCACTTGTCAAGCACATTTTACGCCGACATGTCCAAAACTGGCTGATTTTTCCCTCTGCTTGAAAGTGGAGCTCATTGGCCTCCTTAATCGACGAGCACATCTACGTACACTAGATCGGACAACCGCATGTAGACGACAGCCTCGCCACCCTCTACCAACAGTTCACTGCATTAAACGCTCACCGCCTCCTTTGTTTCCTTCACTGAAAAACTTGCCTTATGCGTTGCTTCACATTTACTTGGTTTGTCAAGCGCGTTAATTGGAGATCAAGGTTCATTCAATACTCCACATTGTCGCATATCTTGCTTAGTATCATTCCTTTTTTTCACAAACATTCTCAACTGTCTGTTTTGTTTGTCACTGAAACTGATTCGACTCTCCACGCTTCATTATTCTGCTCTACATGCTTCTTCATTTATCTTTACATTGTCGATAGCTCCCTACCTCCTTCAAGTGAGGTTTCTAACCTCACTCAGCCCGTATCACTGTCTTCGAATTAATCGGTATTTTGCCATGCACTTTTTTTTGCACAACTTTTCGTTGCAAACTTTTCTGCTTGAGAAAGATTGCCTAAGTATGCAATGTGGGGAGGGTTTAACTTGTTTTATTTTCCTCTACACTCGATCATGCACTCATAATCTTCTGATATTCATTGCACCTCTGCATTGTGCTTATTTACACGAAATATGAAATGGGTTTGACTAGTTTAAAATGGTTTTTCATTACTATTAGACATGTTCGATGAAATATGGAAAGGGATTGACTAGTTTGCAACCATGCACTTATTTTCTTATGTTCGTCATTGTACAAACTTGAAATCTACAATTTTCTTTTTACATTTTTTTGTTATTCTAAAATACGGAAATGGATACAATATATTTGCTTGTTACTAGGAAATATTCATACAGTTTTAATGTTTATCATTTCGAGGGTTTCTACCATGCACTTGCATTCGTGTCTTCATCACTGCACATACTTTAACTTTGCAATTTGCTTTTAATATTCTCATGTTGTTCTAAACCAATGAAAAATGGTCTGATTGGTTTTCATTTCCAAGATATTCTAGCATGTTTATGTATTGTTTTGTTCTTCCATGCACCATACTTATGTATGTGAAATGCTATTTTCATTTCATTGTTACTACCAAACATGGTAAGGGTTTCACTAGTTCAAAATTATAGGGTTTTCTCTTTGACAATGCACACACTTTAACTTTGCATTTTCCCTTTAATGTTTGTTTGTTATGGGTATGTGCAGGATCATGATGGGCCAAAAAGTGGTGATATGATGGGTATGTGTAGGGTATGTGGCTACCTATTTTTTTACCCAAAATTAATGAAACGAAAAGGGTTTTTAAAGGATATTTTCAACTTTCCACCAATATAAATTATGCTTTACTTTGAATTTAATAAATTATTATTATTCATTTTCTATTTGAATTACGACTAAAGTCTTGATTGATAGGCTGATTCAAAAAAATCTATAGCTTTCAAATAGTATCACATTTTTTGAATCTGAAACATGTGTCACATTCTATGCTTCACATACTATAGGATTAAAAAAAAAAATGAATTTCATGAAGTTTTGACCAAGTTAAGGTGGTCAGACATACAAGTTTTTATATTTTTTAAAAGTTGTAATAAAAATTCATAATTAATTATTTACTTGGAAAAAATTACAAAAAATATGCATCACATCTAGACATGAGTCCCTCTACTCTATATCTAAAAATATTATAAAAAATATTATCATTTTATTGTGGTTAGGGTGTAAGGTTAGATAGACCTACTTTATTATTTTTCCCCTGAAATTTAAGTACTCATCAAGATTGATTTCAAATTTTCACCAAATAGATTTCTTTTAAAATAAGCCTAGTAGTTTAGAAACTACATTCAATTTGCTACAAATTCTATTCTTGCATATTTTTGAAATAATATAGATAACTTATTCAATTTTTTACGTCAAGTTGCCTAACTTTGATTTTTTTGAATTTTTTGCCACTTAAGGGCCTATTTTTTCCATGATGATCTTGCACATACCCTTATTCCCAAATTTCTAAATGGATACAATATATTTGCTTGTTAGTAGGAAATACTCACGTACAGTTAGTAATATCGTTCACAGGAACAGTAATGGGGCGCTTCCGCGTTAGTGTATTCCTCACTGCACACACTTTAACTCTGCAATTTGCTTTTAATATTCTCATGTTATTCCAAAATATGAAAATGGTATGAGTGGTTTTCATTTCCAAGATATTCTGGCATGTTTATGTGTTATTTTGTTCTTCCATGCACAATAGTTATGTATATGGAAAGGGTTTGATTGGTTCAAAATTAAAGGGTTTTCACTTTGACAATGCACACACTTTAACTTTGCGATTTCCCTTTAATATTTGTTTGTTATTCTCAATTATCAAAATGGATACAATATATTTGCTTCTTACTAGGAAATATTCATATGGTTTGAATGTATATCATTTAAAGGGTTTCTGCCATGCACTTGCATTCCTCTCTTCCTCACTGCACATACTTTAACTCTACAATTTGCTTATAATATTCTCATGTTATTCCAAAATATGAAAATGTTATGACTGGTATTCCTTTCGAATATACTCTAGCATGTTTATGTATTATTCTGTTCTTTCATGTACAATAGTAATGTTTGCAAAATGTTTTTTTCATTTCATTGTTACTACCAAACATTGGAAAGACTTTCACTTGTTCAAAATTACAGGGTTATCTGCCATGCACGTGTATTCCTCTCTTTGACAATGCACAAACTTTAACTCTTCAATTTTCCTTTAATATTTGTTTGTTATTCCCAAACATGAAAATGGATTCACTTGTTTTTCATTCTGAAGTTAATTTGCCATGAAAATATATTATTATGCTCTTCCATGCACATTTATCTTTCCATACATTTGTCAATATTGTGCATGGAAGAACAGAATAATACATAGACAAATTTCCATACATATACTTTTTTTTATTTCGAAGCTTTTCTACCATGCAACTATATTATTTTGTTCTTACATATATTTATCTCTTTCTATCCCTCTATAATTACAAATTGTGCACGAAATAATAGAATAATACATAGACATATTTCCATACATATTCAAATATATAATTAAATATATATATATATATATAGTGCATGGAAGAACAGAATAATACATAGACATATTTCCATACATTTACAAATATATGTATAAATATATATTTGAATATATATATACAGTGCATAGAAGAACAAAATAATACATGGACATATTTCCATACATATACAAATATATGTATATATATATATAGAAGAATAGAATAATACATAGACGTATTTCCATACATATACAAATATATGTATAAATATATATTTAAATATGAAGAATAGAATAATACATAGACATACTTCCATACATATAATAAAATATATGCATAAATATATATTTAAATATAAATTAAGAAGGGCATATCCAATATATACAAATGCATGGAAGAATAGAATAATATATTGGGACATATCTACATATTAATATATGTGATATATATCTCAATATATATATATGTGATATATATTCTAATATATATATATATATATATATATATATATATATATATATATATATATATATATATATATATATATATATATATCAGGAATGGAAGATCAAGTACACATGTATGATATCGGCTACATATACCTTCATCCCATCCAATATTGATCCTCACACTAACTGTAATCCTCCACCTACCAGAGTCCCACACTCCCAACCAAATATAAGGAGCCGCTGCTATCACAAATAATGTAGTGAGAGGGGCCGCCATTTCATAAATGTACTTTTAAATCTGAAGAAATAAAACAAAAATATAAGCATATAAGGGAGAGGAGCCAGTGGGGTATAGGGCCAATCCCAGTATAGACTTTGGATATATGATATATGGGTGGAAGGTGTGAAAGCCTACTATAGGAAACATACTTTATAAAGTTCATGGCATTTGCCAAGAATTTATAAGTCATGGTATTTGCCATGGATTTTATACTAGTTCTAATTGCATGCATTGCAGAACAAGACTATTTTGATGCGATGTATACATTGACATGTGCATATACATATATGCATATGTACATTGAACCTAATTTGATGTATGCTTTGTTTGTTGTTTAATTAAAGTGACTGTAAATATCGACCCCTCTCCCTTACAACTAACTTTGATTATGGCTGACTCCTACTTAGGTTCAATGTTTACAGTCACTTTAATTGAACAACAAACAAAGCATACATCTAATTAGGTTCAATGTAATTGAAGAAGGATATGTACGTAATTGTTTATGTGATTGTTACTACGAAATTTGTTTATTATATTTATGTTTGGCTCTTCACGTTTCATTGTTTGGCTCTGCACTCAAGAAAGCTCCCTTTCTCTTTCAGTTGAGGTTTTCTACCTCACTACGCCTCTACCATTGTATTTCATGTTGACAATGTTTAACCAATGTTTGTTCATGTCTCACTAAAAAGATGTGTTCCATGCCATTTCAATTCAAATAATAAAATTGAATAAACTGGGATCATGCATATATTGAATAAAAACAAACTGTTCATGCACATTAAAGACAACTGCATTACAAAGTGTTCATAAAAACCAAGCATTGAATTGCAAACTTCGAAGTTGCATATTAAAGAAAAGCAAACTGTATATTTATATATATGTATACATGTATATATAGGTATATACATGTATACGTGTATATATATACACACAAGTGCATGGTTGAATACCCTCTAATTGTGAACTTGTGAATCCCATTCCATGTTTAACCATTGTATGGCAGAAAACCCTGTAATAAAACGATATAATAAGGTTGTTTTAGGGAAGTGTTGCTTGCAAGAATTGGAGACAAGTGTGGACAAAGAGGGGTCTAATGTAGCAAACCGCATAGAATGTTGTTGGATAAAACTAATGCCTGAATGAGGTGAACCTAACAAAGAACATGAATTTAGATTGGGTTTTACCTCCAGGGTAAAACATATGATTCTATTCATGTTTTTTGTTTGGGTTCGACTCAGAATCTAGTGTATTCTACAAGAGGGAATGTGTTTAGAGTAGTAATCGCTTGCCACCTCCTTTGTTTCCTCCACTGATCAACTTGCCTTACGCGTCGCTTCACATTTCCTTGATCTATCAGGCGTGTTAATCAGAGATCAAGGTTCATTCAATACTCCACATTCTCTCATATCCCGCTCACTCTCATTCCTTTTGTTTGCAAACATTCTCAACTATCTGTTTGGTTACTTAACCATACATGTTTGGCTCTCCACAACTCATTGTTCGGCTCTACACGCTTCATTGTTCGGCTTTGCACTCTCAAAAGCTCCCTTTCTCTTTGAGGTGAGCTTTTTTACCTCACTAGGCCTCTACCAGTGCCTATATATATTAAAATTAATATACATACATACATACATACATATATAATGTGTATGTATGTATGTATGTATGTATGTGTGTGTGTGTGTATGTATGTATGTATATGTATTTATGTGTGTGTGTGTATATAATGTGTGTATCTATGTTCACATTGGGTTTTTCATTTAACTCAATATTTGGGGTTTCAACTTACACTATTTATGAATGTGAAGACATTTCAGTTCAATTTCATGGTTTTTTTTAAGGCATATGGCAGGGAATATATATCAGTTCTATGCACTGTCAATTTTTGTCACCCACCACCCTGTAACTCGGTATTTGGGGTTTCAACTTGCACTGTTTATGGATGTCAATGCATTTCAGTTCCATACATTCTGATTGTTACACCATATCATGTTGGTATATATGTATAACTCATGTACACATGTTCAATTGGATTGCTCAATTGCTTTCTTCAATTCGATGGTTGCATTTGATTGTTCAATTGTTTTCTTCAATTTTATGGTTCCATTTGATTGTTCAATTGCATTGCTTAATTTGATTGTTCAATTGCATTGCTCAATTTGATTGACCAATTGGATTGTTCAATTTGATTGATC
>VDFB02000007.1:16151775-16162587 GCA_007258455.2 Sequoia sempervirens | reverse complement strand
GGTGTTATCAACTTCGCAAGAATGTTCGTAATATATATCCCTTGCCTTTATCAACACGAGGGAGGTGCATACATTGAGCTAGACGCAGTGTAGAAACAGTTCTAGGATGTCGTCCATGGCACTTTTTACGATGACCCTGTTGGTTGCAAGTTGAGTAAGGTTGCAGCCATGTCCACCAAAGTGGATGACACAACTACAAAGTATATAGAATATCAGCAGCAGCTTGTGAATGGTGAAGAGATGTTGAAACACCACGTCATCATCCTACAGAGCATTGATTGCCCAGAGGCAGAAGTCAATGCCTTGTTAGAGGAACTGTTGACTAGAGGTGGTGAAGTGTAAAAGCACCCACTTGGGATGTCCTACCCTTCAAAATAGCATAATGGCGACAGGAGTTAACTTGATGCCTCATCCCAAGTTAACTCCATGTCCCACTGATCATGCATGTCAGATCCCACCAATTATGGATGCCTATCTCAGATCTCCACTAATTGTGGATCTCTATTTTGGAGGCACATTTTGTAATTTAAGTTCACTTTTAGTTTAGTTTCAGTCAACTGAAGTAGACTTTTAGTTTAGTTTCAGTCAACTGAAGTAGACTTCCAATTGACTGTTTGTTTAGTTTTAGTTAACTAAAGTAGATTTCCAGTTAACTGCTTGCTCACCTACTTTTAGACATAGGAATAAATCTTGTTGATTGATTGGCAAGAACTTAATGTTAACTCAAGGAGACTTTAGGATTGCTTACTCCTTTGAATTCTATACATAAGAGCCTTTGCTCCTTATTTTGTAACCTTTATTTACTACACAAAATTATTGTGCCATTGTTGCCACAAGCTTGCAAGTGAATATTTGTTCACTCTTGGATGAGAGTTGTTTGGTTTTGATAAGCAATTGTGTATGATTTCGTACCTTTGTTGTCCCAAACCTTTGTAATTTGTTGAGAAATTTTGAAGAAAGAAATGAAAAGGCACATGCAATTTGATCTAAAGATTTGAGTTCTTTCAACGTCTTGTTCTTACAATCCATTGTTTCAATCTCCCCCTTGGATAGGTGTTGTCACCTCCTTGGGTATTTTATTGTTAATGATTGTCGTTTGATGTTGTTTAATGAGTTGTATTTCAGCCTACACTTTGGACAGGTGTCGTCACCTCCTCAGGAATCCTGTTAGCCAAATCATCGCCCTTTGTTGTTTCTAGTGAGTTGTATCCCAACCTATACCTCGGATAGGGGTTCCTCATTGGAAAGTCTGACATTCATCTTATCAAAAGAGTGATTACTTGCATAAAGCCTTATTCTAGCATAAATCTAGGAGTTCAGAGCCTCAGACACATTCTAAAAGATGGTCAGACCAACTAATCCAACCAATTCATTCTCGCTCCTATGCCCTCATGCTATGTTTACTTTGAGGAGATAAGATAGATTAAAAGCTAGTTTAGTTGTAGCTAAGATCTACAGAAACCAGAGAAAACCTTAGTTGCAGCGCATTGTGTTTATGCACCCTTGTGTCCTGCTCGCTGAGTAAAAAAGATAGGAACACTTAGTCTGTTTTACTTTTACACAAACATCAGCAAAAAAGAGGGAGCTTCCCCTCCATAATTTGAAGAGCAGTCATCATGCATTATGCATAGCTTTTTGTTTCCAATAAGCACTCTAGAGGTGCTAATTGAAACGCCAACAGGTTTTCTGGTGCCCACCATGGGGCAATGAGGCATAAAACTTCAAAGAAAAGCTAACACTTTTATGTCATGGGAATGACTATCTAGCATCCTTGGGCTCCAATTGAACAACTAGATCTTGCTCTGACAACTCTCCAACCAAATCTTACATTCATTGAAGGAGAGCAATCGGACATTATCAGTAGTCTGTGCATCTTTTTCTTCGAAAAAAACACATCACCTACTCAGTGGAGGGCCATAGCTATTACTCTAGCGAGGAAGAATGAAAGGTTGATCTTGCAGCCAAAAGGCCAGTATTACCACCACCTACGTGGCAGTAAGCATCCTCGCTCACCAAGTATACACAAGGAGGAGGACCAATCCTCTATTTCAAGAAGACGTTGGAGAAGCATCCGACGTAGAGAAAATTTTCCAAAAGGTACGAGAGCACTTTCAAGAAGAACCACAGCAAGAACCTCTAGCTCAAGCAATGGCTGACAACATTAACAACAATAACGGTTGTGTGTGTGTCGAAATGTGTAGAGTGAGTTAGTTATTCTAATGTCAACACAAACCTTAATGAAATGGTTTGCATTCAAAGTTTGAAGCAAGTAAAACTAATCTATTTCATAATACAATCAAACTTTTCAAATACGTATCATTGTTCTCTAATTCTAGGGATTTATTAAACCGTTTGGCCCTCAGATTTCTATGAGCACAAAGGTTATTAAAATGACTACCTAGAAAATGAGATTTTATGCTTAATATGCAAGCTAAGATGATTTCTATGTGCAAATGTGTGGTGGAAGGATTAATGGTATGCTCTTAAATGAAACAAGATGATGGAATTGATGATGAATGCAACGATAAACGAAGGATGATGTTGGTGATGGATGAATAAGTGGAGATGAGTGAGATGATATGCAACTATAATGAGCTATCTATGATTATGCATATGCTCAAATGCAAACATAAAACAAACTAACCTAAAATGTAACTATGATGCAATGGAGATGATAAAATGTAACTATGAAGCAACTAATTAATCTAAGATGAGAATGCAAAGTAACATATGATATGCAAGCTAAGTATAAGACTCCATGAAAGCTCCAAGCTCCTATGAAAAACTTGCATGGTAACAATGCTCAAAGTGTGGATGGAAAATGGCATTATAACACTATTCCAATTTGTATTTCAAAATAGCATTATAACATTACTCAAAAGGTGGATGATAATGCAAAGGATAAGGGGTGTATTTATAGAATTTCTCAAGCATTTTTTGAGGTGGCACCTATCAACGGTTCAAATTCAAAGGAGACAAGATAGGCGGTGGAGATGAAAGGAATCAGGATGTTGTCCCCTTATTCCAAAAGGACAACTATGCCGTAATGATGTGAAAGAGAATCCCCTTGACCAATTGGAAGCATACTGATGTAGGATTCAAAAGTGTGTGAAACAAAGACCCATGTGCTCCAAATTTTTTGGAAGTGTGGGGGAATAAAGCCATGTGCTTTTCTTATTGGTGGAAGTGTGTGAGGATAATTCTAATTAATAATTAGGCTTATTTATTTTCATGTGACCTTTATGAGGTGGCACATAAAAAAAGTTGTAGAAATGTGGTCTAATTCTTAATCAAGATTAGGGAAGATTAATTAAATAAACACGTTTAGGGTTTTTTGTTTATTTAATTTAGAAGAAATGTCCCCTTGACCAAGGACAACATGCTATGTGTGAAGAGAATCCCTTGATAATTTGGAAGCATGCCAAATGTGAGATTCAAGTGTGGAAACAAAGACCCATGTGCTCCAAATTTGTTGGAAGTGTGGGGAATAAAGCCATGTACTTTTTCTCATTGGAGGAAGTGTGTGAGGATAATTCTAATTAATAATTAGGCTTATTTATTTTCATGTGACCTTTATCAAGTGGCACATAAAAAAGTTGTAAGTGCCTCTAATTCTTAATCCGAGGGATTAGGAAGATAATTAAATAAGAAATACGTTTAGGGTTTTATTTTATTTAATTTAGAAGAATGTCACATGAGCCAAAGGACAACATAGCCTTGTATGGAAATCCCTTGACAATTAGGAAACCTTTTAAATGTAGAGATTCCAAGTGGCGAAACAAAGACCCATGCTCCAAATTTGTTGGAAGTGTGGGGAATAAATGTATTAGCACTTATTGGTGGAAGTGTGAGGGATAAATTCTAATAAATTAATAATTAGGCTTGTTTATTTTCATGTGACCTTTATGAGATGGCACACAAAAAGTTGTAGAAATATGCTCTAATTCTTAATTAGGAATAGGGAAGATTAATTAAATAAACATGTTTAGGGTTTTTTGTTTATTTAATTTAGAAGAATGTGAATTAGGAGAATTAAAAAGAAAGTGAACAATATAAATAAAGTAAGACCTTGTATATGGTGAAACGATGAAATCAAATAGGTTGTATTTAATTGAATTGAATGTTGGTGACCATTTTCAGAATTGTTTTGCCTCTTTAGCGAGAGTGATGTGTTTACACTTTACTTCAAAGAAGACCTGATGTTGATATTCAGTTGTTCACAAGATTTTGGAATTTTATATTTTGTTCAAGAGTATTAATGGATATTATGCCCCCTCGAGAGATAAATCAATGAATACAAGGATGAGAAAATGAAGTGTTGAGTGATGTGATAAGTGTTGTGATGATGCAATAATGATCCAATGTCGATTCGGTGAAGGTTTGATGTCAGAGACGATTTATCTCTCGAAAGTTCATTGCAAGCTCTTTCTTTGAATAGTGTTGATTAATTACCCCTCCTTTGTGGTAAAAATGGGAAATAAATCCCACCATAATTCCCTCCATTTTACCCCAAAAAGGTGAAAATGGGTAAAATGGGATTCATTTGCACATTTTGAGTTTAGAGAAGTTGAAGAGTGGAGAGCTTAGAGGAAGATGGTGATCCCATACTAGAAGAATTGTTTCAAGCGTCTTCGCCAACCTGATCAGCCTGCTGCCTCTAGACCTATAGTACGCTTTACGAGAAACCTCTTTGTTAGTCATTTTCTTACCTTTTAGAAGCATTTTGAATGTCATAGATAGATGTTGTAGCTTATGGGATGCTATTTATGCACTTTCGGGTGATGTTTTTATCATTTTTGAGTGTTTTTTAGCATGTTTAAGAGTTTTGGCGCCTTTGGGGTCCCAAATGGCGCCTCTTGTAGCTTGAAATTAGGAGGCTTTCATGTTTAGAGTTTTAGCACCTTTAAAGGTGCTGGTAGCTCTTTTGATTAAAGGTGATGTTTTGACCTTTTTACTATATTTTTAGCGCCCTTTAGAGGGTCCCCAAGTAAAACCTCTTGTAACAAAATGGAGTGTTTTTGAGCCTTGTGAGAGTTTTAAACGCCTTAGGGTCCCCAAGTGAAACCTCTTAATCATGAAAACCTTGTTTTTGGAGTTGCTCCCACTATGTTTTTAGCTGCTTTGGGGAGTCCCCAAGTAAACCTCTTATTTACTGCCTTGGAAAGTTGTCATTTTTGGTGATTTGAAGTGGTTTAGCTTGTCGTTTGACCCGTTTTGTGGGGTGTGATTGCGGAAAGCCTTCGAGGTGATGTTCGCAAGATGTTCTTGAAGCCTAGGAGTCGTCGGTTTGTCATGTTTTGGATTGATTTTAGTCAGATTGTGGTATGTGCAGTGTTTGATTGATGTTTTGCGTGATGATTTGATCTCATGATAAGCAAGAATCAAATGATAGAACCAGTGTTGTATCGTCCTCATGATAGGTGAGGAACGATAATAGGATTGATAGCGTATCGTCCTCATGATAGGCAAGCAATGATGGGTTGATTGATAGCAGATCGTCCTCATGATAGGCAAGGAACGATGATAGGATTGATAGCATATCGTCCTCATGATAGGCAAGGATAGATGGGTAGGATTGATAGCAGATTGTCCTCATGATAGGCGAGGAACGATGGGTAAGATTGATAGCATATCGTCCTCATGATAGGCGAGGAACGATGGGTAGGATTGATAGCAGATTGTCCTCATGATAGGCAAGGAACGATGGGTAAGATTGATAGCATATCATCCTCATGATAGGCGAGGAACGATGATAGGATTGATAGCAGATTGTCCTCATGATAGGTGAGGAACGATGGGTAGGATTGATAGCAGATCATCCTCATAATAGGCGAGGAACGATGGGTAGGATTGATCAAGATGTTGGTTGTTCTGATTGAGTGGATTTGAATGACTGCACATTAGTTTGATTGACTGATGATTTTGAGTGAACATGACATTAATTGACTGATTTGTATTCATGATTAGGGAGATGGAGATGTACTCCAGTCTCGAGAGCGATTCCCGAAGACCTGGAACATGGTCCGCCGATTGTCATCGGCCAACTTAGAGATTATCTAACGTTGTGGGTTGACTTCCTTGTTAGACATTCCACAATATAGAATCAGCAGAGGTTTATTGACAGCTTTGGTAGAGAGATGGCACAGTGATCATAACACATTTCATTTACCGACTAGAGAGATGACTGTGACTCCTGAGGATGTCTATCGTATTCTACGAATCTCAATAATGGGAGAGATAATAGTGTACGATAAGAGAGAGCAGGGTGGGATAGTTGCATTGTGGAGATTATGTTGAGATGAGTATGTTATGGGCCGATGGATCCCTTGGACAGAGATGATCAGCAGATATACTCCTTTGCCATGTGTTCTTTCCGGATTCATTGGTGGATTCCTTTGTCCTGATCATAGGTCAAAGGGATTTTCAGCAGGTTGGGGTCGTGTGCTATTGAGGATGACACTTGATGGTACAAGGTATGCTTGGGGTTCTTGTATGTTAGCCCACTTATATCAAGATTTGCACGAGGTTGTCTATTACGGGGCGACAAGTTTGTCATGTGGTGTCACATTACTGCAGACTTGGGGATGGGAGCATATAGCCATCACTCGGCCCATGGGAGAGAGACATCGACCTCCTGGGAGATCCTATGTTTTTAGTTATAGTGGTCCACATGTCCAGCATAAGCTAGGAAAGATTGCTTATTGGAGGCGTGTTTTGGATGATTTGGAGACTGTCACATGGCGGCTGTACTTAGATTGTGAGCAGTGGCCAAAGGATCAGTTGGAGATGCCATATATGTTATTATCCCGCTATCTGATTAGGCGGATAGCTGTTGTTCTTGAGCGCTACTTGTATTTGCGAGTATGTCGACAGTTTGGACGGGTTCAGGGGATGCCCCTGGGAGTTGCCCATTATGCATGTCGACGACAGGATGTTTTAGAGTGGGGCCCATGTGTATCATATGAGACAGCATGTATAGAGTATTATACCTTGACCCCTGGTTTATGGGATTATGTTCTGTATATTACAGATGTCGGGATGACCGAGGATTATTCAGAGTTCTTCCACACACATCCCTTTCCTAGGTTTACTCATCCAGAGGAGCCAGTACCGCTAGTTGATGGAGACGGAGGAGAGGACGAGGGTGGTGAGGATGGTGTTTGCAGAGGTGATGAGGGTCGTGTAGAGGGTGCTTGTAGAGGTGATGATGTTGGGGAGAGTGATGGTGGTGCAGTGGGTGATGATGTTGGGGCAGATGACAGTCATCTGTTGGATTTTGCAATTCTGAGGCACAAGAGGAGCGTCATCGTAGCTCAGGCGGTACTTCTGAGGATTCGGATTGGGATACCCTTACATCACAGTGAGATAGCGTAGGCTCGAGCACAAATTGTGTCCCTTCAGGATGAGTTAGGACAGTGTCGGGCACAGATTGATATTTTAAGGACTGATAGAGGGACAAATAGGCAGCAGATACAGCAGTTGCAGGCACAAATGATCATACTTACGTTAGAGAGGGATGCCTTCAGACACCAGACAAAGTAGGCTAAGGCCATTGCTGAGAGGATACAGCAGACGGCACCATCTGTAGGTACAGCGGATTTCTTCAGAGAGATCCGACACATTTCTCAGGAGTTGCAGTTTTACAGAGGTAAATATCATGAGTTGGTTCCTCCTGAGCGATGAGAGAGTTTTGTACAGTCTCATTCTCTCAGATCTCATTCTCAGACTGCTAGCATGGGTGTCACGTAGCCATTTCCTGGAGATAGGAGAGATCCAGGTGCAGGTTTGTCAGGTAGAGGGGGTACCAATTCCATGAGAGCAGGAGCATTTGGTGGAAGTTCGACATAGCACTTTGTGATGTTCCTTGGACATTGTGTATACACCTTTTTGTGATATTGAGGACGTGATTCCCATGATACAGTGCCTTTTTGGATTTTGATGTATCTCATCCTACTTTTTGGATATCCTTGTACACGTGGACATTTATGACATTTTTTATGATATATGATATGCAACGGTGATTATGATCTAAATGTTGACATGCACTTGATTTCCCTATTATGATATGCAATGTTGTGACTTTATTTAATTTCTAGATGATGATAATGATTATGCAATGTGATGAATGAATTATGATTATGCAATGTGATGTGATTTATTATGATGATGCAATGTGATGTAATGATTATGAGTGAAAATGTTCAATGCCTTAAGCTTGAATAACTGAGTTTGTCCAACTTCCAAAAGTTGTGGGAAGATTATAGTAGATTGATCTTTTAAGCTTCATAACTCTAACATATTTTCCAACTTTCTTGGAAATCTAAAGAGACTCACTTATTTAAGTGTAGTGGATGACATGATGTTGAAAATTATATGCAATGTATGTCCTTTTTTTTGTATTTTCTAATGCAAATATCATGATGGAATGTATGGATGTAGATGAAATGAGAATGTTTTCCAAGATATGCAAATGATGATGCAATTGATGTTTCACTAAATGAGAATGATGTGTTTTTGATTAATGTCCAATGTACTCAATCCATTAATAATAGAGATGACACCATTGTGGAATTGTTTCAACATTGAAAAACCCCATAAATACACATGCAATACTAACATGAATGCAGTCTAACTTAATAATGAAAATCTCATTTTCAAAAGTTGTCATTTATATTAACCAATTTGTCACCTTTTTATCATCATTGGGCCTTTAAAATGTTGAAAGTGAGTACAAGAATCAATGGCATATTTTAGACCAAGATGACCTGAGTATTGTACTTCCATGATGTTTTAAAATTGCAAGTTAACACAAGCATCTAAGTACAATTAAACTAAGATGACCTGAGCATTGCTTGTGTAAACAGTCAAGAGTTAATCTTTTTCCTATGTAAATTTAGAATGTCATCAGTGATACTTTGTAGCGCACGTCTCATGACAACTTGCATAGTAATAATGATAAACTCACAGACAACAGACAAAGAAAAATCATACTCCTTCCTTGCTCTTCTAGTTCGATACATCATCGAGGACTCGAGAGATATGATATCAAAAATCAAAGTAGAACAAATTGAACTTTCGTGTTTAAAGTGATAAACCCTTGATTCAGAAAGATCATCATCCATTTGAAGTTTGTGTTTGTAACTTTAGTCTGATGACTGTTTTCCTGTCGGTTCAATCTCAAATTTTATTTGCCCCTAGTGAGTGCAGGATTTTTCCCCCAGTGTAGGGTGTGACACGACCATGATGACCAAGACCTAACATAAATACCTATCCTAGGGGCCTCGGGGGCTGATCAACAGATTAGCCTTGCCTACGTTATACACGCAGAGACCACTTAGTTCGACTAACGACATGACCAAGATGAAAATATGAACATAGCAGACACCAAAAATATTGACTCAAATGTCTCAGGGGATAATCAAAGATCACCCTTTCCTACATTCAAAGCTCAAAGACGATGTAGTTTGAAGGATGACTATGTTTTTGACTTCTTGACTTTTTGACCTATTTTTGGATTTTGATCTGTTTTGAATTTTTTTGGGATTTTCAATTTTCTGACCTTGAGAATGTACAATAATCCAATCCAATGTAGGACATGCCCCCAGTGTGATATGATAAGACAAACTAATTTTTAGAATGGTCCGAGTAATGTTAGGGGAGTACCTTGATACAAACACTGGATCAAGCTATGACGCGAACATGGAAGCGTGATAGGTGCAGAGATGGAATCATGATGGATAAATGATGCAGAGCAAGTCACGTAGCCCAAGATAGATGAAGAGTGCTTATTTTATGCAAGGTGCCTGTTTTCCAGGTTTTCACCAAGGTACTTGCCCAAAGCGCCACCGAAATGGTTTTTGCTAGAGGATGATTCTTTCTTCTTCTTCTTCTTCTTCTTCTTTTTTTTTGGATTTTTGCATTTTTTTATTTTCTTCAGGACATTTTCTGATGTTTTTGGTATTATTTCAGGATCTTGACCAATGCATTGGATTAGCTAGGTGTAAAACCTTTTGAGATGCAAGCTGTTAAGGGGTTCGTCAAATAGATCCCCTTTTGGTGTGGACAACTGATATGCTCTTGATCCGAAGACTGATACTATAACAAAGGGACCCAGCCAGTTAGGTTCAAATTTCCCCTTCTTCTCTTGATCTTGTTGATTACAGGGATTTTCTTTTAAGACTAAGTCACCCACCTGAAATGCTCTAGGTATTACTCTATGATTGTAGCTCCTAGATATCCTTTGTTCATAAGCTTTTAAATGATCAACTGCATGTTGTCGGCATTCATCCAACAGTTCTAATTCGTGTAGCCTAGATACTCTGTAATCCTCATATGAAATCATACCTTTAAGTGACACACGCAGGGATGGTATCTCAGCCTCAATAGGTAGAATAGCTTCTGATCCATAGACAAGAGAATAGGGTGTTGCTCCTGTCAAGGTACGGATACTAGTTTTGTAATCCCACAATGCCAGGTTTAGTTGAACATGCCAATCACGTCCAACTTCATTAACGGTTTTCTTCAAAATATTTAGAATAGTCTTGTTTGAGGTCTCTGCTTGGCCATTCCCTTGGGGATAGTAAGGTTTAGAAAACCAATGTTGGATATGGAATCTTTCATAGAGCTCTTGAACATCTTGATTCTTAAAGGGCCGACCATTGTCTGTAATGATAGATTGAGGAACACCATACCGACATGTGAGATAATTCAGAATGAATGATGATATTTTTTTTCCGATGATGGTGATTAGAGGAACAACTTAAATCCACTTGGTGAAGTATTATGTGGCTATGATTATAAACTTATGTCCAT
>VDFB02000007.1:15951242-16151675 GCA_007258455.2 Sequoia sempervirens | reverse complement strand
TAACCAAACAAAGGCTTTTGTAGACTTAAATTGTCCTGTGAAGTTACAAATAATTAAACACTTGAAAACCAAATTATCTTCAAAAAACAATTTAAGTCTCAAAGTTTTAAAAGTAAATATAAATTAATTAAAAATAATTTAAAAACCAATGTACTTACCAGCACATCCATCAAACCATATCCAGTGTTGTTCTTGATTTATGCCACGTCGTCTTAGGTCTTCAAAAAACATTTTGAAACAATGAGCTACATAGCTTCTATCATGATTTGTATCATCACTGATATAAAAGTGAACCTCTTTGATGATAATTCTATCATCTTTCCTACTTTGTATTCCATCGACCGCTAACTCTACATGCCTATAGCAAACTTGCACGAAGATTGCAACTTGCTCTGAATGATAATATTGACTTTGAATCTCAGTTTGAGGACTAAATGTATAGTTCTCAGAGAAATCTACAATAGAGAGAATACAACCTGGTGGAAAACAATTCTTTGAATAACGAAATTGCTTAGATTTCCATCTTGCACCATGACAATGTTGGATATGTGGATATATGATATTGTGAAATTTACTCATGAATTCATTGTAAGGCAATCCACTCTCTTTGAGAACAATTTTTTTGGCCTCAACTCCTGACTTCGTTAAGTATGTCTCATATTCAAATCTCTTCCAAGTAACTTGCATTTCATTATTGTCAACATGTAAAAGATTCTTCAAATCTCCACAATCATTACATACATTTTTTATACGAACGTTGAATTCATCCGAATTTTCTGATTTTTCACATAGAAGAGACTTCACAAATTGTGTTGTGCTTCCAGGGATGGCTAAATTTGATCAATTGTTGCCATAACTTTTCTATATGATTGTAGGTGTAGATCAAATTCAACATGATTTCAACAACAACAAGTTTCACGTACTTTATTTATACGTACAAATGATGGTCGTAGTGTTTCAAACATCCTTTGACAAATCTTCACATTTAAAAATTCTTGTTTAAATGCTTCAAAAAGTTCACTTTGTGTTGTATCTATAAAATGTTTTGGATGAGAAATTTTTGTACCATCATCACCTATTATTTGTATAGTATCCCTTCTATTGGAAGAAACACGAGAGTGGGTGGTCCAATATTCAACAACTTGTTTCTTTACATCTTCTGAAATTCTATCTTTTCGAGGAACCCTACAAATATTTACCCAATTTTTCTCAAATTTTCCATCTATTTCATCTCTCTTTTCAATATATCTTTGAATAGTTCTCCTAGAAACATTTAGTAATTCAAAATTGCTTGAACTTGTCTTCTATATGATAATTTCTTACTAGAAATTACAGTCATCAACGCTCTACGTGCAACACTTAAATCACTAGACCGACTCTTCTTTTCAATACATTCTAATGCTTCTTGCAGGTTTTCAACAATTGTTTGTTTTAAATCTGATGACTTTTTCCTATTATCAACCCCTAACAACTCCAAAACAGGGGTCATTTCTTTTCATCTAAATAACTTTGCAATTAACTGTGCTCTTCCAATTAAAGATTTCTCTTCAAAAAATTCATCCCATATTTTTTTAGAGTGTAATTTTAATGTGCTTTCAGATAACATATCTTCAGATGAAATATTATTGAAAAGAGAATCTTCATCCATCTCCATCAAATTTTCCATACCATAGTCCAAAACATTTATATTAGTACTAGGTTCAGTTTGTTCTTGTACCTGTACGTCACCTTGATCATCAATATTTTCCATGGGTTGTTGTTCAGTAGATGTTCCTTCATCCGCTTTTCTCTTTCTTTGTCTTACTCGTGTTCGTTCATACTTCCTCGATCTAGCCCTTGGATTTGCCATCACAAATTACACTCAAATTTGAATGATTGCCTACATAGAAATTTGTACACACATAAGCTTTCCATGAAACATGTAGATGTAATATAGCATAAATATTTTAAAAAACTTGTAACTAGATGCAAAACATAAACATAAAATATTTAAACAAAAGTTTTTAATAAACATAAACATGCAAAACATAAAATATTTTTAATTGAATAATGAATATATTTCTACACATATTTCTTTGATGTTAATATTTTAATAAAAAAAAGTGAAAACAAACTTCAAATGCATTTTCAATAAAAAACATAATCAATTAAATAAATTAAAGATCAATACACCTTAAAAATATCTCTCCTCTTCTCCAAATGCCTTTTTTTTTGTCGAAATACGTCTTGTAAATTTCAGAAATGATAAACCTTCCAAAATATTGAAATAAATCTTCTTTAATCTAAAATAGTCGAGAAAAATTTGAAATATTTGTTATTTTTGAATTTTTTTAATTTGATAAATTTGGAAAAAAATAACTTTATTTTATTTCATTCATTTTCGGTCGAGTAGTTACCGGCCAATAACTTTCCGATCGATTAATTTTCTGCCGATTCATTATCGGCCGATAGGGTTTCGGCCGAAACTTGGTCGGCCGAAAACATGTCGGCCGAAAACATCTAGTTGGCATCCTACATGGCAGCTTACTCATCATTTTTCAGAATTTTTTGAAACATTCATTTTTGGCAGAGTATTTCTCTAGTCAGATTGATTTTTTTGCAAAAAATAAAAATACCCTTTTGTAGAGCTTGAAGTGTAGAATCCAAATATAGAATTTTTATAATATTTTGATTAGTTTTGATATCTTTTATTTTTAAAATAATGCAAGTAGGTTTTAAAAATTAAAAAAGAGGTTGATTTGATATTAAAAAAATGATAGTAAAATTTATTAAAATGTTTTAAATATTATATGAGGCATAAGAGGAGAGAGTCTACTTCAAAAGGGTATATTTTGTTTTTTGAAAATGATTGAAAAAATTGAAATTAGTTGACGGCCCGTGAAAACTGTCAAATTCTGACATGTTTGACTTTAAAATGTTATTACGAGAAAAATATACATCAAAATGTGATTTTTTTTTTCCATGCACAGGATATTGAAATTACCTATTTGGAAAAAAAAAAAGGGAGAAATGAAGTTTTTTTCATTTTATTTCTTGACGGCCCGTGAAGTCACTCTTTTATGAAATTTTCAGCATTCCAAAATTTGTCCTTAAATTGATAAAAACATAATAAATTTTTTTTTTTTTTATATTTTAAAAATTACAGGAATAAACTAACCAAAAGTTCTACATTTTATTAGTTTAGACCATTTTGAAATTCAAAACATAAAGACCACTTTTATGTGGTTGAAGTTCAGAATTTTTTTTGCTGTTGGCCGATTCCTTTATAAAGTGTGACACAAGTTTGTGCTTTTACCCGTCCACCAATGGAGGCCAGTTGTCCAAGAAGGAATTATATTGGAATCCTATTTACGTACTTGTATCATTGATGTAATTGATGTAATTGATGTATTGACTTTGAGGCGTTTGAAAGCCAAGTCAAGCTTTGTAAATTGAATATTGACATTTGGAAATAAATATATATTTAGATTTATTTTATTTTAATTTATGGACATGAAATTGCTAAATAGAAATAGCTATGGGATTTATGTCATAAATTTTATATTCATAATGTCAATTTTTAATTTATTGAGGAAAAATTTATTTGGGCATGTTACATTTGGTATCAGAGCCCAAGGTTCAGCTCTAGGCCTATAAGCCCATGATGGTTGAACTAGGGAATAGTAGACCCTTAACTAGATTTGAGTTACCTACATAATAACCAATTTGAAATTGGTTGTAGGAAATGGGAAGGTCTAAGTTAGGAAGAAAGAAGGGAAAAACCATTAGGCTTTAAAGAAGCTAGTCATTATCGAAGAAAATCCCAAACCCAAGAACCAACCTAAGATTCTTGACGATGAAACTCTAGCACATGCCCTCACATGTCTCAAGTTGGAGAGAGGCAAAAATATTGAGGAGTCCAAACGAACTTCTAAGGCTAAGAAACCCTTTCATTTAGATATTGGCCAATAGGATATGGACCTAACACACCTCTATTGACTAAAGAGGGGAAGGAGTGCCTACGCACACATCCTGCCTCACCCAAGAGGGATGATGTAAATTTGGATGAGGATCCAGAGGAATGTCCTCTTTAAAATAATGAGGGAACTTCTTAGAGTGATTTTTTTTTGTAAATAAGGATCGGTGTAAATCCAAATTTAATATAAATAAAGAAAGTCTTTTTGTTGTTCAAGAGCATGAAACTTGAAGGCTTGTCTTGATGCAAATGAACGTGTATGTCTCTTTTAGATTACATGTTGTGTGCATAGTATTGTATAGATGCAATAGTTTAAACATAAAAACTTGTGTTAAGATATGCTAAACGCAACTGTGGTGCAGGTCAAGTGTGATTCATTATAGTGACCACCAAATAAGAAGCGAACGGTAGCAGATAGGACAATGGGCCAAGCAAGAGGCTAGAACGAATCCTGGAACTCTTGAACTAACAAGAAACCCGAATGGAGCATTTGGAACAAGAGGTCTGAGGGGTGTGGGAAGATCAAAATCTCAGGAATGAGGTGCATGACCAAGGAGAAAGGGACCAAGGGGATCTTAATCGAGGATGAATTGAGGAAGAACTAGGAAAGGATCTTAAAAAGGTAGCACCACTAAATTTGATGGCAAGGTCATCGGAGATGGAGCTAAGGCCTAGATCATAGAGATGGAAAAATACTTTGGGCTCTGCAACCTGTCATTCCAAACCAAGGTTGCTTGGGCTACATATCAATTGTCTAGAGAGTCAACTACTTGGTGGGAGAACGAGAAGGAAAAATGGAGACTTCCATTAGAGGAAATCACTTGGAAGTTGTTCCTCCAATATTTCAAGAAGAGACGGGTACCACAAATTTTATTTGACAAGAAGATGATTGAATTTAAAAAGTTGACCCAAGGTGGCCTAACAGTAATTTAGTATTAGGAGAAGTTTACCAATTTTCTCAAGTATGTGCTACAGTATCAATCCAATGAGCATTTTTTGATTTGAAAGTTTATATTAGGATTGAGACCCCACATTGGAGTTGAGGTGGATCTTCACAATCCTCTTACGATGGTAGAATATTTTGAGAAGGCCATTAAGCAAGAAAAAAGTTGCAACAATTGTCCAATCTTCGCAAGGGTTCATACTCCAAGCCTTGATTCAGAAACAAAAAGTTTTGAAAGGGAAATGGATAGAAGGGAAATAAGTCCCATCAAATAAAAAATTTGAAAAGAGAAGGAAAACCTTTAGAAAAGGAAGAAGGCAACCAAGGAGAAAGGAATAAAAGGGCTAACAAGAGCAATGATAACTTTAATAGTAACCAAAGGTACTCAAAGAGGATAGATCTAGAGGTCGAAAAGGACCATCTGATGGATGTTACACTTGTGGGGGAGACCATTATACATCTAATTTACCTCAGAAGTTGAAGTCATAGAAGGAAGGAAACCAACATTAGACCCTACAACACAAGATCCATGTGGTAGTCAATAACATGCAAGTAGAGTATCAAGCTTCTCTGATACGATTGACAAGTAAGCTCTATGGCGGAACCATTTCTATTTTGATATATACTAGAGCTACTGAGTTTTTTATAGACCTTATAAAAAAATTTAAGTTGCCCATTCAACTTGGATATCTAGAAAACTCATGGTCTATTCATTATGGGAATCAAGCAGAGGGGGAAGTAGATTCATGTTTCTTTTGCAGCGAGTTAGAACTTCCCAACTTCCTAAACCAAGTTGACCTTTACATGGCACCACTAGGGTCCTATGATGTAATCTTGGGAATCAACTAGTTAACTGAGCACAAAGCTATTGCAAATTGTGAGGATACGATGGTGAGTTGTCTAGATGACTATGGGTATCCGATTGAGATACATGGGATACAAAGACCCTTGGAGCTTAGGCAAATTTCAGCTATGTAGCTTAAGATGGCTCACAGGAAGGGTTGTGTCATTTATGTTATGCATGTCAATGAACCTAACAATGAGAAACCATACCTAGATGATTATCCAATCCTTGGGGAATTCTGAGATGTGTTTCCCAAAGATCTCACCAAGATGCCTCCAAAGTGAGAATTTGATTTCTCCATTAATCTAGTGCTAGGAGTCGAGCCTCGGTCTAAGGCCCTGTACAAGATGACCACCATCGAGCTTTATGAATTGAAATCCCAGTTACAAGAGCTATTATGCAAGGGGCGTATTAGGCCCAGTGTGTCACCATGGAGAGCACTGGTTATCTTTGTGAAAAAGAAGGATGGAACCTTGCATCTATGTATTGATTATTGAATGTTGAATAAAGTGACCATCAAGAATCGATATCCCCTTTCGAGGATCAATGAATTATTTGATCAGATGAAGGGAGTGACAATATTCTCAAAAATATATCTCAGATCTAGTTATCATCAGTTTAGAATAAAGGAAGAAGATATTCCAAAGATGGCTTTCCAAACTCAGTATGGGCATTACGAGTTCACCGTTTTACCATTTGGATTGACTAATGTATTCGTAGCTTTCATGAATCTTATGAACAGTGTATTCTAAGACTGTTTGGATGATTAATATTTATTGATGACATTTTTGTTTATTCCAAGTCTATTGAGGAACATGATCAACACTTGAGGATAGTCTTACATCATTTGAGGGAAAGGAAGCTTTTTGGAAATCTATCCAAGTCATGCTTATTTTATCAGGACAAGGTGCACTACCTAGGCCACATTATCTCAGCTCAGGGAGTCTTTGTGGATTCTGAGAAGATAAAAGCAAATCTAGAGTGGTCGGCACCTCAAAGTGTGATGGAGGTGTGAAGCTTTATGGACCTTGCTAGATATTACAAAAAAAATGTGCAATGGTTTTCTAAAATCACAACCCCGATAACATCTCTCCAAAAGAAAGGAAAGAGGTTTGAGTAGACTGAGAAGTGTGAACAAGCTTTCCAACTCCTAAAGGACAATCTCACAACAACTCCAGTGCTAACTATTCCAGATCCCAACGGTCAATTTTCAATGATCATGAATGCTTCAAGAGATAGTGTAGGAGCAGTGTTAATGCAAGATGGACAAGCAGTGGCATATGAGTCAAGGAAGCTGAAACAACATGAAGTAAATTACGTACCACGTGATCTAGAATTAGTAGATATAGTACACACCTTACAGATGTGGAGACATTATCTTTTGGGAAATTTGTTTGAGCTCAAATTGTCCATCATTTGGGATTGAGATACATTTTCACTCAACCAAACCTCAATGCATGATAGAGGAGATGGATATAATTCCTTAGCAAGTATGACTTCAAAATTGAGTATATAAAAGGAAAGGAAAATAAAGTGGAAGATGCTCTTAGTAGAAGAAGACATATGTCAGCCATGACCTCTACGAGATCCAATTTGAGGTAGTAGGTGATGCAACACTTGCAAGGAGATGAGCATTATAAAAAGGTAAAAAAGGCTCTACAAGAAAATCCATCAGACCATCGATTTGATGGGTATGAATTAAATTGGATGATATCTTAAGATACCAAGGGTGGATGTATATTCTAGATTCTGGAGAGCTTGGGAAGTTGATCCTAGAAGAAGTACACAATGCACCATATTCAGGACACCTTGGAGTTACAAAGATGATCATAGAATTGAAAAAATTGTATTATTGGTCGAGACTTAGGAAGGACATAGTGGAATACGTAGCCAGATGCTTGGAGTGTCAATGAGTTAAGACTGAGCATGTGCATCAAGCAAGGATCCTTTACCCTCATGATATACTTGAGTACAAATGGCAAGTGATCAGCATGGACTTTGTACATGGATTACCTCTAAGTAAGAATAGACATGATGTCATTCTAGTAGTAGTTGATAAGTTAACTAAAGTGGCACATTTTATTCCAAGGAATCTTAAGGATGGATCATTGACCTTGGAAAAAAAATTTGTCCAAGATATTTTTTGCTTGCATGGAGTGCTAGAAACCATTATATCCAATAGAGATACATAGATGACATCAAGGTTCTGGACAACCTTGAACGCAACATTGGGGACTAAGATAAATTTCAGTTTAGCTTATCACCCTCAAACCGACGATCAAATCGAGAGAGTGAATCGAGTAGCAGAAGATCTCCTTCAAATGTACTATATGGATCATTAGTATAAATGGGAATCTAGTATCTACCACTAGTAGAATTTTCTTATAACAAATCCCATCATGCATCCTTAGGTATGACACCTTTCAAGGCTCTGTATGGGCAAAAGTTTCATACTCCCATTAGTTGGTATAGATTGGAAGATAGGATCATATTGGGTCTTGAATGCTAAAAGAGATGGAAAAGAAAATGAGACTTATCAAGAGCAGATTGAAGGAGGCGACAGATAGAAAAAAGAGTTATGTTGATAGAATTAGAACCTTTAGACAATTTGGAGTAGGGGATAAGGTCTTTTTAAGATTCAAGCCACATAAGAGCTCTATTACCTTTGGGAAATCATCCAAGTTGGCTCTGAGATATGTGGGCCTGTTTGATGTGTTGGAAGTAATCAACCTGATTGCATACAAACTTGCTCTACCGCCTTCTCTAGTTTGACTCCATAATGTGTTTCATGTTTCTTTGCTTAAACCGTACCACCCAAATGCATCTCATATACTTGATTGGCATTCTTTACAGGTGGAGGATCCATGAGTGGTGCTAGTGGAGCCCATTAGAACTTTGGATAGATGCAACGTCAAGTTACAAAATGAAGAAATTGTTCAATATAAGGTCCAATAAGATCAATATTTTGAGGAAAGTGCTACATGGGAGGATGCAAAGGAAATAGAATGCTCCTTTCCTTATTTTCTTTCTTAGAAAGACTATTAATGGTTTACTATATACTATTGCTTAAAATTTTTGGATTTGTATATTATGATGTTTTGGCTTGAAAATAGTATGATTTGATGAACATGTGTGAAATCAATTTTGTTTGATCAAAAATCGGGACAATGTCTCTTTCTAGTGGCGAAGAATGTCTTATCTCAATTTCATTGCTTTCATTTAATAATGTTGAGTTAATTAAAATATTTGGAAAATAGAATTTATCATTTAGTATTTATGGATTTGAGAAATGTAATAATAAATTTGAAAAAAAAATGATTTTCTTGCAATTTTATAATTTAAAAAGAGTTATTTTGAAAGGATTATCAGTTAAAGGTTATTGATAAAGTTGGCAAGTGCAAGAACATGTGTGTGCAAGAAACGGGTTGAAGAATGAGAGCTTAGTTGAGGCAGGAATGCTTAGCTAGAAGATAAACAATAAGCAAGGTTGGAATCTGAAATCTCACACACCACAATAGACCATGACATATGTATTTGTATGAAATTGATAAATATCATTTTTGTTTTTATGGATTCAAAATTTGGTTAAATAAGCGATCTTGTGAAAGAAATGAATCTAATGCATCCTTGTCTTACTCTGTCTATCTCAAAGTTTGACATAAAATGGTATTAGAAATGTGTTTGATCATATGTAATTATCATAAGGAGAATGATTATATTAATTTTTCTTTAGACAAATTTTAAAAATAGATTCTTAATAAAGAAATGGGAAGGATAATATAAAAATGTATGTTTGTGAAAGTTCTCTATATATATATATATGTATGTATATATGTATGTATATATGTATATATGTATGTATATATGTATGTATATATGTATATATGTATGTATATATATATATATGTATGTATGTATATATATGTATGTATATATATATATGTATGTATTTATGTATGTATATATATATGTATGTATGTATGTATGTATGTATGTATGTATGTATGTATGTATATACACATATATATGTGGATGAAACCACATATATATGGGTATATATATAATATAGATATACAATATATATATAATATTAGGTCATAAGTTTCAAAAAAAACAATGAGAATGTTGTTTCATGTGTAACTCCCATAATGAATGGGGAGGAGCCAACCCCTATAATGATTAGAAAATAAAGGAAGTGAGTGGCTAAGTGATAGTGATGAGGTGAAGAAATAATGACCACTATCTCCAAAGATAGTAAGAAGATATTATTGGTCAGAGGGGGCGATTTGATGGAGGAAAACTAGAAAAAAGAAAGATATTTTTAAAGGAAAATTTGACAACGAAAGGGGAACGACCGAACAAGGAGCTATTGCTAATTTACACTAAGATAAAGCACCAGGATTTTGCATCAAATAGAGGTAATATCGATGTTGCATTTGATGTTTCCTTCTTCTGTTAATTGGAATTTGTTTGCATGCTCTACCTTGAAGAAGTCTAGTATTTTATTTGTGTCGATTTGCTTAAAATAGTGCTCTTGATATGTAAAACTCGTGGCTTTGGATTAGTGTTTATGTCACTGTATAATTGACCCCCATTTTTATCTCTTCTAGCCCTATTTGGGGCCAAGCCACCATGTTAAGCTTGTTCTTTTTTGGATACCCAGCATGCATAGGTATCGGGTCAAATACGCACAAGGAGTTCTTGTCTGTATGTAGTATTTTCCTTCTAGCCATGGCCGTTCAACGAGGCTTATGTTGTTACTTCATTATCGGGGTAAACCTCACCTTATATATTCTACTTATTTGGAAGGGAATCATTTGGTGTTCGATGTAATGTTTGTACGTTATTAAATGGCCGAATGGATATTAACGTCCAATGTTTGTTGTTTCTTTAGCGCTCTATGAGCGCCTAGCTAATGCTATCTGAATGATTATATCGTTCATTATTATTCTATCCATCGATGAATGGAATGCATCGATTAATCCTGTATTATGATTATTACACCCACCATTTGATGTGGTATATGTGGTCATTCGATCCCTGCTTTAGGTATGGGCCAAATGATGGACTCATCATCCCCATTTTATGTTTATAACATGTTGAACAATTTCACTTTAATCTATTTAACATGACGAATATGAATGATGTTATCGTTCAAGGATAACCCACAATAGAACATTGTAAATGTTCCAAATATATGACAACAATGCATAATGGTATGTTGTTCCACCAGTGTTGGGCCATCTCAAGCCACGGTTTCATGAATCTTTGAATCATCTTTCTTTCAAAGTGTCTATACGTATATATATATATACACTTTCATTCTATTCCAAAGTTTGAAGGTTGATAATACTTTGTTTCTCATAGATAAAAGATTCCTTTACCATATGGTTGACCGAACCATAGCACATAAGATAATGGGTAGACGAAGGTACTTAATGATAATTGATATCATGTTATCAATTACATGATAACATGCTTATTGGTATCTTCATGTGAACACTATTACCGTTGGAACAAAGAAATCAATATTATAGTGATTTGATTCTTGAATGAATAATAATGTGGAGAATCAAAAAATGAATGTTATGTGAACATATTTTGGTTGGAAACAGAATGAATATAGAACCTTACATTGTCTCGGACTAAAGGATAATTTTATGTCAACTCTATTTTATTCACTGGAAATGGTTATTCTTGATCTTGTAAATCATCCATGCTCCATTTTGAATTGAATTATGATCCATATGAGATAAGTGACTATTGTTTAAATTACTCATTTGTATCTTATTTGAATTTACTTGTTATTAAAAGATCAAATGGATTACCAGAACGAAGTTTTTTTTTTTTTTTTTTTTCTAAATATGGAAAACTTGTAAGTAAGGAGGATTTTTCTTTTAATATTTAGAATGTATGCATATTCCAAACTATGTTTATTTCCAGGTATATATGTGTACATGCATAAATTCTTCATTTATGCATGTGCACATACATGTGGTATACCTTCTTATTCATCTTTAATTACTCATTGATTAAGATTGTTAAACTTCATTTGCAAAGGAAAGAACTATAGAAATGGAATAGTGTCAAATTGCAATATGAGTCTTAATAGAAAGATAGATGTATGATGAATAGATGAATGGTTATACCAAATTTAGATGAAATATTTATTGATGACATTGAAATGGAATGATACAAGAAGTACTTTGATCGACTATAGCACACTAGAATATGATGCTAATAGATGGTCTAAAAGGGAGAGATACCCCTTTGTTATGATGATATTTTCTTCCGAGAATGGGTGCCAGAGAGTGTCAATTTTCTTTTCCAAATCTATCATGAGTTGCATTTTATGCAACATGAGCTTGGCCAAGCTTTGCAATCATTTTATATACAAAACAAACTATTTAATATTTATCCTCTCTGTTGTATCTTTTATTACCTAACATAAAACTTGCATATTCTAATAATAGATAGAGATGCATGTAATTAGGCACACACAGATTCCACCTTGCAAACTATATCTCTTGCTAAGTGTTCCATGCAGGGTCGGGTATTCTTCGACAAACTGAAGAATTCTAGGGAAGCTTTGCTTTGTGGTTGTGTGGAAAAGCACCTCAACCAAGTTCTCGTCCACCAGTGGAGGTGAGTTGTCCAAGAAGGAATTATATTGGAATCTTATTTATGTACTTGTATCATTGATGTAATTGATGTAATTGATGTATTGAATTTGAGGCATTTGAAAGCCAAGTCAAGCTCTGTAAATTGACTATTGACATTTGGAAATGAATATATATTTAGATTTATTTTATTTTAATTTATGGACATGAAATTGCTAAATAGAAATAGCTATGGGATTTATGCCATTAATTTTATATTCATAGTGTCAATTTTTAATTTATTGAGGAAAAATTTAGTTGGGCATGTTACAATTGGTACAACATATCAAAGTGGTATTAATGATAATTATAGTATAGGCACCTACATTCAGTTGGATAGGTCATCCTTTGGTGACTACAATGATACAATATTTGATGAATCCTAGTTTAGGAATAAAATGAATGACCTTGCTCTTTGTAATAGCTAATTAGATAAAGACGAATATGTGTATGCAAAGGAACAATAAAATGTATTAACTCTTGAAGCCAATTTTATGGATTGTGCACATGTTAGTGATGCTAAGAATGAACAAGTGACTTTTTATTATTTAATTATCTACCTTTTTTCATCCCTATCATTGATAATGTTTGATTGCATAAAAATTATGTAGGTATGGCTACACTTAATGATGAGGTTAGTAATGTTGTGGTGGATTATGAGAAGGTTAAAGGATCTTTCACTTCAAGTCATGATTATATGGCATGTTCTTCTTTTGCTAGTGATTTATATTATTCAAATGTTTCAACATCATAATACATCAACAAGTATGATTGTTACAATAAAAACTTAGAGGCTCAATAGGTTTCAATCATTGATATTAAGGTCTATTGTGCTACAATAAGCTCTTTTATATATGCACAAGAAAATATTGATATGGAAACTTTTGCACATCATTATAGATATATATATAGTGTAGTAGGTTGATAAATAAGAACGAAATAGAGAGGTTGTGGGATGAAATAAATTTATCATTTGATATGCCTCAATATGATTCTTGTGCTAATGATGAGGATAAAGGTGTAGATCAAATATTTGATCTAGATAAGAAATGCATTATCATTTGTAGTGTATATGGGTTGACATCTTTGGATTATCTAGAGAATTTACATGATTTAGCCTAGCTTAAGGTTTCACTTACACATGGTACATTTTAGCTTGATGATCAAGAAAAAAAATATCACACTGATTATGTGCAATTCAAGGTGTGATCCATTCTCCCAAGGATCTATCATGCCTATTTTTTCATATAGCTAGGCATGAGGATGGCTCCTAATTGTGGTTTCCATGTTCTAATAACTATCATCTCTACCTAAAGCATGATGACCAAATCATTAATAGTTTTCATGTGCATGCATGTAAAAATAAATATTTATTGGAGCTAGGTGGTGAATGGAACAATAGATTTGGGGAAATCAAATCCTTAAATAAGCTTGTCTTTGAAAAAGAAAAGTAGATGCAATAGTTTATACATGACCATGTGTTATGGTTCTTCATGTAGGGTCAAACTTGTAGCTATATTTATGAGTTTTACTTGTAGTCATACCCTTAGTTTTTTATGAAATTCAATTCCATTGGTTGTAAGTTGTTATCCTTGTATATTATTTTGTCTTATCTATTTTAGTGTTGTCATGTTTATAGCTTGGCGTACTTATGCAATCATGATGCCTATTTTTCATGGTGAATTATAAGTTAATCCCAATAATTCATTTATGGTCCCCCATTTTTGGTCTACCCCTAAAAATAGCTAGATTCTCACTATGCCAATTAAAGACACACATCCTTAGATAGATCTTGTTGGGACTCAAAGCAACCATGAAATTTTTTGCTTAAGTACCTTCCCTTTTGTGTTTCTAACCCTATTTGACCCACTAATTATAACCAATCTAATAAATCTTTATGTGGGTATTCGTTTATGAGATTTTCCTTGGTGTGGTTCTCTATCATCCCCTCATGAGTTAGAAATTGTTAAAATCCATAAATTTCTAAAAATGAGGGCTCCATGCCTTAAATCCTAAGTAGTGCTTGTTTGAGTTATGGAATTTTAGAGTTTCCCTCAATGTCATGCATTTCCCCTCTACCCTGGGATCTTGACCCATCGCCTTTAAAATTTTCTAAGTCTTTTAGGTTAGATTGTTATATTTTATCTTCATAGAGTATCATTTGCTTGTCTATTTTTTAAAATTTTAAACTTCTCTATCCCTCATACCTCCTAAAAAAAGTATGACTTCTCTTTATAATTATCATCTTTTCAGACTTTATCCTCCCTAAGCAATCTTCCCCTCTCTCAGGTACCTATTATAAGGTCTCCCCAAACTCTAATCCTTGAAAATCTACCGTATATCTTCTCATTAGAGTTGTACCTCCATACTTCCTCCATTTCGCCTACCTTCATGTCATGAACTCCTTTCCACCTTTGAATCCTAACACCTTGACCAAAAACATAAGATATGTGTTTCCCCCAACCCTTAAAAATTCAAAACCCCCATGCTTTTCACCATTTTACTTAACATACCTCCCTAGATGCTAAGAAGACCATTTTTTACTAGGGTTGATGTCACGATCTTCCTTCTTAGGGTTCCTCCTACCCATAAAAATACTATTCATCGAATAGAATGTAGATTTTCTTTTTTTTTGTAGTGATAGATAAGAAATGACCTAGAAACCATAAAATAAATTCAACTAAGATCTAAAATCACTAGATCAAATCAAATGATTCCCAAAAAATATTCTTTAGTCATGCAGTTATAGGTTCAAATGTAAAAAATCATAAATCCAATCCATGTTGCATTTAATGTAGCTATTAGGTTTTCCTGTTCTATTTTATTCATGTTATCCCATGGAAACATCTATAATAGATTTCCCATGCTTCCTCATACCATTTTTTCTCTAGATTTATAGGCATTGTTAATGTACATACATTTACAATTCTAAGCAATTTTCCTCCATTATTCCCACACATATTTCAATACTTTTTGGATAATTTTCACATATTTTAAAACATGAATGTTAAAGGATCAATGACTACAACTAGGGAATGATGGGTTTTAATCACAAGTTTTTCATCCCGAGGCTTCCTTTAGCAAGAAAAACAAGAAATCTAAATAAAAAAATTGGTTGTTCATTCTCTAGGTTGGTTACCAAACCAATTTTGGGTCTAGTAAAGTCTAAAAAGTATTCTAGGGAATCAAACAATGCAAGTCTAAACTGTAAATGAATGAATTTATCTTGTAGAGTTTAAAAAGGGTCTACAAATGCACAACTCTTTAGTGGCATGTCTCCACAATAGTTTTCAATTATTCAGGGGATTATATAGTCATGGTTATATAGTTACTCTCATCACATTTGTTAGTGCAATTGAAACTAGGGCTTGGTGTGTTTGATAACACCTAATAAATTGTAAATAATTTGTAATAGTTTCATTTCTTTGTTCCTTGTGGGTCATTGTAGTTATGTATTGGATTATTAAGTATGACCATTAGATGAAATATAATCTCTTATTTACATATGAATACAAATTTAATTTTATTGATGCTCTACCTAATTGCACTTCTTCCCTCTTTGATATTCATGACTTTGTTGGCCAACGGAGTAGGCAATAGTTTGAATTCATAAGAGATCATCCATTCCACCATTTAAATAGCACCCATTTTGGTTAGATATAGGCTTAGATTAGGTTTTATGCATGATTTGAATTATTCACTATTACATACTAGGAACAAATTTTAGGCAATCCTTAAACAATGAAATCATTAGATAATTTGAAGGGTTCTACACCTTACCACTATATATAACATTAACAATAACCATCTTAAGGCATTGTGAGATTGTTTTTATTTACTAGGGCATGTGCAAGTTGTTTTATCAACTATATAGAGGTCACATTATATAGCTAGTCATTCTTGATCTAGTGATAGAAATTATGGTTAAGTGTATAGTTGGGTATAGTTGTTTATTTTAGTCATTTCATATGCTATTTGATTTACAAACCTATTAAGGAGACCTCTAAGACTACCCTCCTAGATTTAAGTTAGTCCCAAAGCATAAGAGAGATTTCCTAATTTCATTGTAGGCCTTTACCTATATTCAACCTATAATTGATGAACTCCCCTTTTACCTTGTTGAATACAACCCCCTAACCTTGAATGTGAGACAAAGTTATAGAATTATGGACCTATGGTTTTAGGACCTAATAAAGAGAGAGACATGTAGACATTTGGATTCTCTCAAAAGTGGCTACCTATGCACTAAAAGAGTGGTAAGGAATGAAACACTTTAAAAAATAAAGGATTGATGAAGTGACCTATGACTCTAGCATACTATACAAATGTTTGCGTGCGACACTAGTTTCTAGATAATTATAGCTATAAAAATGTCTAAAAACCAAAAAATAACACAAGAAAAACCCTTGTTACATCAAGTTAGGGAAAATGATAATGAGATACTAATCCTTTGGAACCATGGGGGGAGAAAGATAAGGTAATAGGATAAAGTGGTCTTAAAACACACTAGGGGGAATGAACACCAAAGCAATTAAAAAATATAGCATGAAATTACAAGAGTGTGTAAAATTTGACATTATAAATATAAAATTGAAATAAGAATTATAATAGGAACATTCCTCATTAAATTAAAAATCATCATAACTTGTGCAACTTAAGTATTGATGTTACTTCAATCAATATATAGTAACACTTAATTAACTCCTAATACATTGAAGATAGATAATTATTGGAAATATATTTTTAACATTTCAATACCTCTGAATATATAGAATAATTTTCATACAAAATTTAGGATTTTTTTTAATAATATCTACACATTTTCAACCATGTATGCACATGATTAATTAGTCTTTCTTTAATCTATATAACTTCATTAAGATGGCTTGATATATCAAGTCTTTTATGACTTTAATATTTATGTAGGAAGAGATAATATTTAGATATGAAAGTGTGTATCATTAGCCATTACCTTTATTGATTTCCTAGATATCTCCGCTACTAGTCAAGTGTTTATAGACCTAATAAAGATACCTTTGATCCCATTCTAGGCATGGCTCTACTAATATTCAGGTGTTTATTGCCAATAGAGTTACCTAAAGCACCCAAAATGAATGTGGTGCTTTATTTTTATTTTCTTTTTTCCCTCATCTTGTAGATAGTGAAGTACACCTCTAGGTATATATCCACTATGGTAGTCAATTTTTATTTATAACATTATAATATTAATTTCACTTGATACCTTAACCATGGTCACCTTGCCAAGTAGACTTCAAGAACATTTAAATGTCCATAAGGTGAGGGATGAAAGATATGTGATATATTTTCTATTTTTTCTATCTCCTTTAAGTATGAAATTACTCTATGCATCCATATGAAATATTTGCAAAATTTAACTTCTAGAAAATTATTCCATCATGAATGTATAATAAAACATTACTTATATAGCAATACCTAAAAAGTGCATCTCAATCCCTCTCATGTCATTATGACTAGTCAATTACTTTAGAATAAGCCTTTAAAACCAATTGACACAAACTCAAGTGAAAATAAGATACAAGATCACATGACACAAAACCAAAGTAAAAAATAGAATAAAAACTACACACCAAAAATAAAAGGAAAACAAGATTTCCTAGTCTACCTACCCCACTAAAAGTTTCTAAGGTTCAAGAAATTGAGTGGGATAGTTTTCATGTATCCCCTTTTTAACATTGTCACATAGTAATATTTCAATAGTTATAGTCCTTAAGATTGCAAGTTTATCTTTAATTTAGAAAAGGAAATATTAGATCTTCTAAGCTCATAATTTCTTATTATTTGAAGAGAGAAATAGGGGTTGAGGAAGTTCTTCTCTTTCATACTCTATCTAATGACAAGCTCTATAATTGAAATCTCCAATGTTAAAATCATAAGAAGGATTTGTTTCTTAATTTTTTTGCAATATTATTATACAAAATCTTTTGATTACTCACAATATCAATATGAAGCTTATTTCTCAAACTAATTTTCTTATATTTTGTTTTAATGGCATGAGATGTACCAAATTTTTTTATCATTAAAATATAAAAAATATGATACTTGTTTTATAGCATCATCCATCAATAATATTGGTCTATCATTGCATACACCACATTTCTTGATATATATTCCTTGTTCCACTTTGGAAAATTTATTGGATACATTTTCATCATGAAAAGGAAATTAGTTAGTACTATACTATCTAAATTTTTCTCCATAAAATATTCTTCAACCAAAACAAACTCTTCTCTAAAATAAATTGATAATATACATAAGACAACTATTTTTTTTTTATAAAAATGATCTTCTAGTTTAATTTCTTTAATTGAATCGTTTGAATATTTCGCCATTATGTTAACTTCAAAAGTGGTATCTAATTTCTTAGAATCATCACTATATTGAGACCAAAAATTATTGTAAGTCTTCTAGTTCTCCAAGGAAGGATCATTTAGAACACATTTGCTAGATAGTTGATTAATTTATTCATAAATAAGTCTCACATTTTCACAAATCTTAAAGCCTTATAATGATGGATTAATTGATTCTCTTTTCGAAAGCTTTTTATGGACATCTTAATCATGTTTATGATTAAGATAATACAAGTGGATATTGCAATGTTAGTCTTAAGACAAAGCATGCATTTAAAATTCTAATAGAATTCTTTCATTCAATTTTATCATCATTTTAATATAAATAAAATTATTTTCTATTGGTCCACCTGATTTTTAATAAGTTTGTTGTATAGCTGCCAAAAAAATCTTTGATGTCATCATTTCTTCTTTTATTCTCACTATGAGTTCATTTGACTATTCATTCAAATACTTACTTATCCTTAAATCTTAAATTAATACAATACCATACCTATTCCTTAGTTGGCAAGCAGTTATTTCATTTATCTCTCTAAAATTTCTACCATCATTATTATTAAACTTGTTATCATGAACCTCAAAATCATTGATCATGTATTCTTCATTATGTTCATTCTTGAATGTATCATCCTTGTTAGTTGTAATCTTCTTGAATTCAAATTCTATTGGATTTTCCACTAACTGCACAAAATTTTGACATTCATAATTATCTTCTATATTTTTGGCTAAGTTTTTTTTGTTAAATTATTTATTTGATAGAACACTATCATGTCCTTGTTCTCAACTCTCCAATTTTAATTTATTCACTTCTTGTTAAAATATAGTATCCATCATTTATTTAAGAGTCATGCCTAGTGTTGACGATGATGTTACTTGCAACAACAGGGCGAATAAATTCTTCACAGACAAACCACGAAGAGCCTATCCTTCTTGAAAGACTTAACCAAAGGCAACCTAGGGGATCTGTATGATAGGATAAAGGTTGGCTTAGTTCAATCCCAAGTCTCCAGTAGTCAGGGTATGATGTGATATTGTTGTTAATCTTGAAGGGAATATGTTTACTTGAAATCATGTGTATTAGAAACTAAACTTTCAGTTAGATCATAAAATAATATCATGAAATCTAAAGATTTGAAATAACATTTCATGAACATAAACAATTTTGCTATCACTTAAATAGATTTAGCTTTAAGCATTCAACAATTTCATAGGAAATGAAATATTTTCAATAAATTTTCATTCATTCATCTATTTTTTGAAACATTTTCTAGAATTTAAACATCTATTCTAAAATAAAGCATAAAAAATACTGAAAATTAAAATTTCTCACAGTTATTCTCCACACATGGCCCAAAGAATTAACCAAATCAAAGCAAACCGTTTTATACTTCACTAGATTACTCCACAACTACATATAAAACGGTGTGAGCTTTTAACAAGAGGGGTTTTAGTTTGGATGCCGAGTAGGTTTTGCATGCACCCTTAAATGGTGCAACACACAGTCTTGTTCGATTGAACTAACAAAACCAGCTACAAAGATTCATGAGATAGGTAGCTATCAAATTGGCTCTGATATTGATTAATATCTACATGCATACAATTTTTTTAGACTAGAATGATTCAGAAAATAGAAAAAATGAAAAAAACCTATAGAAGTTTTGGCTCTTCCGACATCCACAAATTCTAAACTTAACTTAAAAAAAAGGTATCCTCTGGCCTTTTATAGAAGTAAGACACATATAGGATAAGATAAATGCATGAGAGGAAATACAAGGGATGAATCACATCAAGGCACGTGGAATATAGTGACTGGTAAGAGAATTGCAACCAAAGTCAATGAAAGTCAACTCCAATCGCACGTTGAAGCACTTTGGGCTTTAATCCTTTTATTATCAGGGTTCCTTCTTGGAACCAAAAAAATTCGCTCAAACAAAATGTAGAAACTTCCTTTCCATTCGGAATGATCAAGTGGAATTTTCATTCCTACACTCAGGTTCATCCTCAATTTGAACATTCCAGGAATGAGCAACCCCCGGAATGGGTACACTTCTTTGTTGCATGCTTAAACTCCAGAGTCCCGGTATCCGGTGTATCTTTGCAATGAACTCTATTCCGGCATGAGCTTTTAAAGTGTATTGTTGAACTTGGCAACACCATCAAATTTGTCTGAAATTTTGATTTTCTTGACCATCCATACCCGAACTCTGCATCTCCTACAATCACAAATTCCACTCATTAAATCCCTTTAAAAAAACATTTATAAACATCTCATATAAATAAAACCATCATTCAATTGTTATCATATAAATTTCTCATAAATAATACGCTTTCTAGCATATTACAAATCCTTGCATGATTATCTTTTATATACTGGATTATCGGACTATGAAACTCATTGGATAACCTTAAGATTTTAAAACTTCACTTTACATCGCCACCCAGTACCTGGTACCCAATATTCATCTTTACCCATGAATTTTCCCCAGACTTCAGTTTTATCGCAACTTCCATCTTACCGGACCTCAACTATCAAACCAAAACATTTTTCTCACATTTGCATTACCTTTTGTCTTCTTCAAACATTCCCAGTTCCTAGTATTCGGTACCCGGAACACTACATTACAAAGTACTCTTTTATTAAAGATCTAGCACAGCCACAATAGGAGGGTCCTCAAAGAGAACAATCCAGACCATGCAGCAAGAGTAACACAACAGAAGCAACACAAAATATGGAGGCAAATGCAGATGCAAATATTCTAATTAACAGAAATATCAGTTCCAATCAGTCGACAACATCTGAGCTTACAAATTCGGCTCACAAGCCTGATACAACATGTTCAAAAATACAACATTCCAATATGCTCCTATATGCAAGCTAAAATCTTAAAATTCGGATCAAGAACTTATATACTTATTATTCACTCCTTCCTAATGATCTATTACAAGCTTTATTTCATAGTTGCAAGTCTAGAATCTTCCGCGTCGGCCAAAGTTTATTACAATCTCTAATGAAAGAAAATGTAATGTGTGCATGAATAGGTCAGCCTCAAATTTGAATTACTCCTCGGTGAATGCATAGGATGAAGTGTGGACCTATAAGCAAGGTCGGGGACACTCCAAGGAACAATTAAAACCACACTTTCAAGATCCACAAGATACAGGAATGATCCACAAACGATCAAACAAGTTGTTAGCCTAAAAATTATTTTGGTGTCGGTTCAAGAAACTGCCATCAAGTCTGAAAGCGATAACTTTCTAGAAAAAGATCCAATCGCGCTCAAATCTTGGAATAAGGAAGATGAACATGTCCATGATGAAAATGCAGATCCACAAGGTTTGGTGAGAAAATATGACAGATCCACCAACATGAACTAAGCAAGAACAGAATAAGAACAAAAAATGAAAGAAAATATTTTTGGTTGATGCAAGATTGCCAAGAACCAAGGATGCTCCTACATCAGACATCTGGGGTTATTTGAAAAGTGAGTACCTCACTTTTTTGGGGGTAAAGGAAAACCAAGATAGTCTACCTCAGCCTGAGGAATCCAAGAAGAATCCTCCACTGGTCTACCTTTCCATTTCACAAGATATTCTTTGTATTGTCTTCAATGAGTTTTCCTTCCATCTTTGACATCCAAAATCTCTTCTATCTCATTTGATTGCTGCTTAGGAAACTAATTCTCCAATTTTTCTTTACTATCTTCACTGAATTTTGCTTCATGGTATTGATGTAGATCTGCAATATTAAATATAGGTGATATACCCATGTCATTCGGTAACTCCACTTCATATGCATTTCCTGAATCAAACTTCTTCAAAATCCTACGGGGTCCAAACTTCCTCATCTTCAGCTTATTGTATGTGCCAACTAGAAATATTTCCTTCCTCAAATATACCATCACTTCATCTCCAACTTCAAACTCCTTATGTCTCCTCTTTTCATCTGCTCTCTCCTTGTACTTTTGGTTCATATCTTCCAATTGCTCCTTCACTTGAGTATTCACTTTCTTCATATGTTCTACAAATTCCTCTACTTCTGCACTCCTTTTATCTTCCATACTAATGTCTCTCAACTCTAATATACCTCTAGGATAAACTCCATTAATAATCTCAAAAGGTGTCTTTCTGGTATTCCTGTTCATCGAATTGTTGTAAGCAAACTCGACTTGTGCAAGGACTAAATCCAAACTTCCAATTTTCTCTCCAACCAAACATCTCAGCAAATTCCCCAAAATCCTATTTATGACCTCTATTTGTCCATCAGTCTATGGGTGAAAAGTAGAACTAAACTTTAGATCTATCTTCAACTTCTTCCAAAGTGTCCTCCAAAAGTAACCAACAAACTTTACATCTCTGTCTGAAACAATACTCTTAGGTAACCCATGCAATCTGACCACTTCCTTGAGAAACAAGTCTGCTACATGTACTACATTTGTTGTCTTCTTACAAGGTATGAAATGTGCCATCTTAGAAAATCTATCCACCACCACAACTATAGAATCATTACCTCTTTGTGTCTTTGGCAAACCAAGTATGAAATCCATGCTGATATCCTCCCAAGGTCTCTCTGGAACTATCAAAGGCTTATACAATCCAACATTCTGACTACTCCCTTTTGCAACTTGACAAACTCTTCAACTCTACACAAATTTCCTGACATCCTTATAAATTTGTGGCCAAAAGTAATTCTCACTTACCAATGCTACTGTCTTATCAACTCCAAAGTGTCTTGGCAATCCTCCACTATGCTTTTCTTTCATCAAGTTATCCCTTATTGAACTCCAGGGTATACACAACCGATTTCCTCTAAACAACATATCCTCCTAAATGAAATAATCCAACCATTGAATCCTATCCTCCAAAACTAGTTCTTTACAAGCTCTCTGAGGTTCTACAAAATCCGGGTCTTCCTCATACAAGTTCTTCCATTCATCAAATCTTAATGCCTCCATTCTCATCTCTGTCAATAAATTCCTTCTCCTACTCAAAGCATCAACAACTCTATTTGACTTTCCACTACTATGATTCAGAAAAAAAGTATAACCCTACAAGAATTCCACCCACTCATGTGTCTTTGTTTTAACTTGCCCTGACTGTTCAAATATTGTAATGCTTGATGATTCATATACAACACAAACTCCTTAGGTAACAAGTAATGTCTCCACTTCTTCAAGGCTTGAACTATGGCATAAAACTCTTGATCATACACTGAATATCTTCTCCTAGCATCATTCAATTTCTCACTTAAATAAGCTACATGTCTTCCCTCTTGACTTAAAATTGTTCCAATTACATTTCCACTTGCATCACAATCTACTTGAAATAACTTATTAAAATATGGTAAATCCAACATAGGTTGCTCAGTCACCTTCTATTTCAACAACTCAAAACTCCAGTCTACTCTAGACGTCCACCTAAAATCCTTCTTATCTCCTCTCGTTGTTTCTGTCATAGGACTACAAATAGAACTAAAATTCCTAATGAACTTTCGGTAGAACCTAGCCAATCCATGAAATGGTCTCACCTCTCCAATAATTTCTGGTGTAGGCCACTCAACAATTGATCTTACTTTCTCATGATCCATCTTCAATCCATCCACAGATATCACAAATCATAGATATACCAATTCTTCCCTCATGAAACTACACTTCTTAATGTTTACCAACAACTTCTCTTCTCTCAACCTCTACAAAACTTGTCTTATATGCAACAAATTTTCTTCTCTACTCTTACTAAAAATCAAGATTTCATCCAAGTAAACAATCACAAACTTACCCAAGAATTTCTTCAATACCTCATTCATCAACCTCATGAAAGTACTCAGTGCATTTGTTAGTCCAAAGGGCATCACCAACCATTCATACAATCCTTCATTTGTCTTGAATTTTGTCTTCCACTCATCCCCTTCTCTGATTCTGATCTGATGATATTCACTCTTTAAATATATCTTTGTAAAGTATCTAGCTCCACTCAAACAATCCATAATGTCATCCATCCAAGGAAAATGAAATCTATACTTCACCATGATCTTGTTTATGGCTCTAGAGTCTATACACATCCTCCATTCTCCATCCTTCTTAGGTGCTAACACAATAGGTACTGAACAAGGACTTAAGCTTTCTCTGATCAAACCCTTTCTCAAAAATTCTTGTACTTGTCTATTAAACTCCTCATTCTCTACAGGTGTCATCCAGTGTGTTGCTTTATTAGGGAAACTAGCTCCAGGAATTAGATCCATGCAATGACGAATACTCCTCACAGGTGGTAATCCATCAGGTACATTATCTGAAATGATCTCTTCATATTCTATCAACAACTCCTTTATCTCATCTAGTTGTTCTTCTACATGCTTCAAGGCTTCAACCTTCTTAGGAACCAAGGAATAACACACATTCTCATGTCTCAATCCATCAAGGAATCTCCTTCCATCAACTAGAAAAACCCTAGCATTCATACAAACCTCAACTTTAGGAACATCTTCCAATGGCAACAAAGTCTGCTTCGTCCGATTAGCAACAATGGTATATACACTCTTCTTTCCATCATGATTAGCCTATCTATCATACTGCCAAGGCCTTCCCAACAAAATATGGCATATATCCATAGACATGATATCACACAAAACTTCATCATGGTAATTTCCCATCTTCAATTTCACCAAACATTGCTCACTTACAAGAATCTTATGCTCATCTTGAATCCAAGCTACCTAATAGAGCTTCAGATGTTTCAACCTTTCTAGCTTCATTTTGGTCACCATCTCTTCAAAAACCAAGTTCTTTGAGCTTCCACTATCAACAATCACTTTGCAACATTTACCAGCTACCTTGCATTCGGTCTGAAATAAATTCTTTCTCTATAATGGCTCCTACTCCATTTCACTTTGGCATAATGCTCTCCTATTTACCAACACTTCTCCATCTTCTAGTTTATTAGATGATCCAACATGATCCTCCTCAACAAAGGTTGTTCTTCTATTGTTTTCTATCTTCCTACTTGTTTCTCCTTGATTACATTCAAATACTCTATGTTCTTCTCCACCACATTTATAACGAGCTCCCTTGAATGTTCTTTTCTCCTGTCCTCTATCATCTCTTCTATAACCTTCATTCCAGTAACCACCATATCCTCCTCTTTTGTAAGAGTTTCCATCACCTCTATGATATGAATTATCATTCTTACTAACCTCCTTATCCTTATTATGATCTGGAAAAGATCCTCTTCCTCCTCCATTAAAAGTCCTTCCTCTTTTAAATCTTCCACCTCTTCCTCTTTGTCTCTGCTCATCTTTTATTCAACTTCTCTTCTGCCTTTAGGGCACATTGGCATGCTTCCTCCACACTTTGCAACTTGATCAAACTAATCTCATCCTATATAGATGACCTCAAACCATTCATATATCTAGCTACTTGCTCAATCTCATCCTCTGAATGTCCAAATCTGATATTCAACTTATAGAACTCTTCAGTATACTCTGTCACACTTGATTCTTTCTACTTCAAATTTTGTAACTTTCAGAACAAACTGATCTAATAGTCTGTAGGCATAAACTTTGTCTTCAACTTATTCACCATCTGATCCCATGATTTTATCTTTTCTTTTCCTCTTCTTTGTCTATCTATCTGCAAATGTTCCCACCAAAGGGATGCATGTCCTCTCAACTTTGTGCAAGCAAATTTTACCTTCTTATCTTCAGTAGTACCTTCAAATTCAAAATACTTTTCCATCTCTATAATCCAATCAAGCAATTTTTTTGAATCCAACTTACCATTATAATTTGGTGGATTGAAATGGGGTTTTGTATTTTCTCTAGTTAGGGATCTTATGAACCTCTCTTCTCCCTAATCTAGGCCAGGTTGCTCTTCTCGTCCTCTTTCTTCCTATACTTATACCTCTTCATCACTCACATCATTAAATGGTCGACCTCTCCTTTAGGTCATTTCAACTGCATCTAATCTGGCAGCAATTGCTCTCAACATCTTCATTAAAGCAGGGTCTGCATTTCCACATGCTCCATTTCCTCTAACATTTCTTCTTCCTACCATCTTTACACAATTCCTTTGTAGCTATAGGTCAGATCCTCAATCCACCACCCCACAACAAATCTTCAACAAGACTCTGCGAATTTTGGCGACCTCACATGGATCGAACCTTGCTCTGATACCAATTTGGTGCAGCCACGGTAGGAGGGTCCTCAAAGAGAACAATCTGAACCATGTAGCAAGAGTAACACAATAGAAACAACACAAAATATGGAGGAAAATATAGATGCAAATATTCTCATTAACAAAAATCTCAGTTACAATCAGCCAACAACATCCGAGCTTATAGATTCGGCTCACAGGCTTCATACAACATGTTAAAAAATACAACATTCCAATATGCTCCTATATGCAAGCTGGAATCTTACAATTTGGATCAAGAACTTATCTACTTATTATTCACTCCTTCCTAATGATCTATTACAAGCTTTATTTCATATTTGCGGGTCTAGAATCTTCTGCATTTTCCAAAGTTTATTACAATCTCTAATGAAAGAAAATGTAATGTGCACATGAATAGGTTGGCCTCGAATTTGAATTATTCCTCAGTGAATGCATAGGATGAAGTGTAGACCTATAAGCAAGGTTAGGGACACTCCAAGGAAAAATTAAAATCACACCGTCAAGATCTGCAAGATACGGGAACGATCCACGAATGATCAAACTAGTCGTTAGCCTAAAAATTATTCCAGTGTCGGTTCAAGAAATGCCATCAAGTCCAAAAGTGATAACTTGCCAGAAAAAGATCCAATCACGCTCAAATCTTGGAATAAGGAAGATGAACATGTCCATGATGAAAATCTAGATCCACAAGGTTTGGTGAGCAAATATGGCGAATCCACCAACATGAACTAAGCAAGAATAGAATAAGAACAAAAACTGAAATAAAATATTTTTGGTTGATGCAAGATTGCCAAGAACCAAGGATGCTCCTGCATCAAGATCTCTCTTTGGTCTTCACTTTTGGTGATCTTTTCAACTTGCTAGCTCCTACCATAGGAGTTTTTTTTTTTTCTTTGGGTCCCCAAGTCTTACAATCTTGGGGTGTGTTGTGAGACCACACAACACCTAATGTAATAATTATCTACAAACATGCAATTTTACTGTGCTCTTTCATATATGCAGGTGGAATTCATCATATAAACTAATATGTTCATAAGTTCTTAGAAATACAAGAATTCTAATGTCATTATTTATCTTTTTGATTGCCTTAGGAATGTATAATTCAAAGTTAGGCATATCTAGTTGGCATGGTTCTAGTGTATCATAATCTCATTGTCGACTTGTTTCTTCATCTCTTTTTGTTGGGACTTCTTCATTCTTAATACTTGATGCCTCATTGATATTGTCATTCTATATCTATATTTTATATTCATGTTTAACTCTTGATACAAATGCATTTGGTACTTCTTATTGATTAATCACATTGACTTGAATTTCCACCTCTTGAGCTATTCTTTGCATAGTGTTGACTTTATTAAATTATTTATTATCATAAACATCAATGGAATTTAGCAGGTTTAATTTTTATTTTTCTTGTGGAATGACAGGAATGATATTCTAATCTTAAATTGTGTTCATATCAACATGTGGAGGAAAAGAAAACGAATTTTATTGACTTATTGCTAATGGTGGTAATAGTATCCATTGTTTTTATTTATGAAAAAGCATCAAGATACTTTAATTATTTTAATTCTTACAATCATTAAAAATGATAAAATCTAATGTTACTCGTGGCTTCACATATTGATTTAGACTCAAAATTATCATCCCTTGTTGATTTTCCATCTAGCTTCATTAAGTCATCAAATTTATGTGTAGAGAATTACCTATTTGATTAAATAAAATTTATATGTGTTGGGTTGATACACCACTTGATTTTGTTGAGGAATATTATGGCTTGATTTTGCATTCCTTGAATATGATTGTATCCTAATCGGGATAATGTTATAACACTTTGAAAAGTGCCTTCCATCGTGATCACTCTTATTGTATCTCTTATTAATGCAACATATATAGGATCAAGTCCCATAAATAATCCCTTAATAACTCAATTTAATTTGGCCTATATATGGCTTCAATTCTTCTTAAAGCTTGGTAAAATTGTTGAATATATTGATCAATTGGCTCTCCTATTTCTCTCCTCATTGTTGAAAATTTTAAGAAAGATCGTCTTAGATCTATATTTTGCTTAAATTGACTCAAAAGTGCATTTTTAAATTCTCCCCATGTATGTATAGAATTTTGTAATAAATAAATAATGTTGAAAAATGAGGTGTTTTCTTAGCTTAATACTCTGTAAAACTTTAATATTGTTGATCTAAGTAAGCTATTTCTTTGTTACATATATTCTTTGTGGGTGATTATCTTGATTAATTTATTTTACTGTTGTAGAATGAAGAGAGAAGTTGATAGAAGAACTAGACAAGATATTAGAAAGATTACACAAGATATAATGTGGAGAAACCCTTTCGGGAAAAAACTCCACCAAGAATTATTCTATTATTCAATCTCTGAATTAGAATAGCTCCAATTCTTGCTTGAGAATGCTTCTTCTGTCTTTACCAATCTTCTTCACACCTGCAAATAACAATTATGAAAACTCTCTTCAACTTGAATGAGATATAGAGACAATATGCAACCTTGTAATCTCCAAATGGTGATAATTACAATGCACAAGCTCAAGCCCTTGAAAAGGTACACCATATTGCTTCAAGTTGAGTTATTCTATGAAGACTAAAGCTTACAACATGTGCTTCATGCATTTGGGCATCCCAAACTGAAGCTACAACTTATCCTTCACTTTGGTGATAATTCCAAAGCTCTTCCTCAAAGTTGGCGCCCATAAGTAATCCTACTTAACTGAGCCTTCAAATATATTATCATGCAAGAGAGGTAAATCCAAGAAAGCATCTTGGGTGCCCAAGTTGGCTCCAAGTGATTTCTAGTTAACTGAAACATTTACTCAACACCATTCATGCAAGAATGGTCATCCCATTAATTGGAGGTAGCCCCTTATCTATCATACAACTAAATGTTGTTATGCATTCCAAGTTAACTAAAGTTAACTAACATACAACTGAAACTAACAAGGCAAAATGAACTAATTCTAAACTAAACAACTAAACTAAATCAAAACTTCAAGCATGCAAACATCAAATCCTCAGGATCTTTACATGCATTCAAAAGTGTTGTTACTCACTAGTTAACTGAAGACAAGGTGAGTGTCACCTTACCATGTGGGTGCCCCATGTGCCCCTATTATTTAGGAACTCACTATGGGCCCTCACATGCTCCTTATATTTAGAATTAATTACAAATGTCAATAATCATGATTATTTCATCAAATATTAATCTCATCCTAATCTTAGTGTTGTTGAACACATTCCAAGAATCTAGGAGATACATGAAATAATTAATGTTTAGGATTTGCAATTAAATGGCATCCTATTTCCAACAAATAAACCATTGATATTTTATTTCATGAAAAGAGTTAATAAATAATTGGTAATAAATCCCTTCATGATTTATTTGACATAGTTATCAAATCTTTATAGATTATGACATGCTCATAAGCATTTTGCTTGGAATTAGGGGAAAATTAGGGAGCACATTATATGTGCTTACAATCTATATTGGAGGAAACCTCAATATTGACACATAAGATTCATTATCACAATCTAAATTTACCTATACCTGTATGAAAGAAATCTTTTGAAACTCTTTACAAAAATAAACATTCATTAAATCTTAGAGTTTTTTTTTAAATGATAAATTTCAACAATAGAAAAGATAATTTAAACATCTCAAAACCACAAAATTAATTATTCTATCATTCAAAGATGGCCCTCCTTATATTACCATTTATGTTGATACATGTTTTGGCACACTGTCATACCTTTGTTATTCCACCCTATAAGTTTCACAACTTGCAGGTACATTGGTGTGCCAAAACACACATCAACATGTATCTATTTGATGCCTTTGAGAGTAGCGCTATTATAAATATGCACTCAAAATATAGGAACATAGAGAATACACATGTGAAATGTTTGATAAAATGCTACAACAATTACATTCACACCATTTTTTTTTGTAAGATATTAGTTTCTTATAAATTTAGTTTACTAATGTTTAAACTCATTTTATTTAATGAGTTAAGTGATGTATGCTTATAAAAGGGATTTATACACCTCTTTTATTTCAATATTGCATAAAGTTTACATAAAGACATATTAGATAGTTATAGGGAGGTAACTACTTTATTTTTCGTATATATTATAAAAGCAGTTAGATTGAAAAAGGGGGTTTTCTTTTCTAGAGGAAGTAAGAATTAATGATCTTTTTCAATTGAATAAAGAACTGTAGACACATAAAATTAGCCTAGGCCTGCAAATTCTATTTTCTCCATAGTCTTCTCAACATAATTGAAATATTTAATTATGTCCTATAGTCCGATTTCAACTATTAATTAAATAATTCTTAATTATTTAATTAATTCATGTCTTTTATTCCTCCTAACTATTTAAATAAATATTATTTATTTACGTCATTAATTTCCTATGTCCCTCTATAATTAAATAAATTCCTAAATTTATTTAAGGAATTTATTTAATTATTATCTTGTCCACTATGTCTTCTTAATTATCTAAATAAATAAATAATATTTATTTATTTAAATACGTCATTAATTTCTAAATGTCTTCTCATAATTTATTTAATTTATTAATTAGTGTCCACCTTGGCATTCTCCTAATTTTAAATAAGATTATTTAAAATTGTCCCACTTTATAATTTTCTCTCTCCAAGTAAATAATTTTAAAATAATTATTTATGTCACGTGACCCCACCTTTTTGAATTAAATTAATTTTTAATTCAAAATGACAACTTTCCTCCATAAATTAAATAATTTCCAATATTATTTGATTTTCCAGCTCTTTCTTTTTGTGTCATTCTTATCTCCCTGTCACATGCAATGTTGACCTTTGATTTGATTTTCTAAAATCAAATCTTGACCATTCATTTCAAATTTACCCTAATGTTGCCCTAACCCTAATTGTGGGTTGTCATATTCAATCTTAACCACTAATCTTAAGGCATTTGTCAATCTTCAATCTTAACCATTCATCCAAAATTGACTTTTCTATAAAATGACAATTTTGGCCTCATTTGACACACTTCAGACATTTTGATCTTGGCATCTCTTGACTTCAAGCTCTTGGCTTCTTGACTTCTTGACTTCATAGGCTATTTTATGCATATTTTAGGCTTGCTTCATAGTTGCTTAGTTGCATTGTGAGGTCTTTAGATCAAATCCTTCAACTTTTGCTTAGGACATTGACATAGTCATATGTTGCTCATTACAAATTTGAGGGAAAATATAATATTGCAACAAATAGAGAAGGTACAATGGAGGTTAATCATAGAGGTTAAAGACATTTGGTGAGATCTTTCCTTGTTTTCATGTTTTGTACTCCTTTATTCTTCATTGCTTTGCTTTGCTTTGGGTTATCTTGTTTAAGCTCTAATCTGCTAACCTAGGTTTTTCCCTAAGCTACAAGAACATTGTTGGTTATGACCTTGTGTGTTTATCTTTATGCTCTAGGTTTTTCTTATGTTAAATTTGTAGCTTTTAAAAGTACTTTCTATCATGTGATGAATGCAATTAATTTTATTTGATATGCATGTTTACCTTATACAATTTTGGATGATATAATAAGTTGTTTTCTTATCAATGAGTCTAAAAACCCTAAGTGAACTAATCTTTCTTATGTTAGATGGCATTCCTTCTTTCAAATTCCAATTGCATAGTTTTTTAAAAACATCTTTAAAGGGATAAATTTTCATGTTTATTCCTCACTTTTCTTTGTGAAAAATACTCATTTTCACTCCTACAAAGACTAGATTTACTGCCATCATCCTACCTAGGGTTTCCCTTCCCCCCAGCTATATAGAGTAGGCCTATAATTCAAGGGAGTGCCAACTAGATATGATATAGCTGCCCTAACTATAGTTATAGATAGTCCCCTCCCCCATCATATATGAGAGTCTAGTCTCCCTCGATCTCTCGAGTGATGCTCCACTCATCTCATCTCAGTTGAGCAAGTTATATATTAATATAGGGTTGTTCTGTTGGTAGGGTTTCCCTTCTTTTCTTCCACTTTTAGTTGTTTGTGTCTTTCTTACTTTTTGATGAAAAAAACGCCCCATAAAAATAAAACACCCATCATATGAGGGAGCTACCTCTCTCAAATACAAAGGAAAATCACTAATCTAATAGCGGTTTCTTCAACTATTATGAACTTTATTGTTGTCCATTAAATGGATCAAATTGTTTTGGATAAAATATTGTAGCAATAAATCTTTATTAACATTGACAAACTCTAATTTTCTAATACCACCACAAATTGATTTCTAACATATCTCACAACATTTTTCTCATCAAACCTAAATCTAACTATATTTATTTTTATTTATTCACTTAAAACATGATTTCAATTATAATATTATTTATCACTTTCAATTTTTATATCTAAATTAATTAAATATTTAATTACTTTAATTATCTAATTAACCTATAAAAGATGATCTATTCCTAATAGATATGTATCGAACATGAACAATCTAATAACAATAACATATACACATTTTTATTATGTGTTAACAAATTTATAATTATAGAGGAGAAAAGCACCAATATAAATGTATTAAAATGTCTTTTTTTTACATCTATAGAAATTAAAAGAGCAAGCAAACAAATAGATATTGGATTGTATTCCATTAAATCTTTAAAAAAAAAATTAGATCTCGTGATCTTTTGCCTCAGGTTGCTTTAGTCAATCAAACTAGACCCTCCACCTTGAAAAACTAGTAAATCTAATTACCAAGTAGATGTTCACCGATGTTTCCAATCACATTTTGCATCAACAAACATATATTCAAAAGTTTTACTCTGACCTAATGGTTCAATTTATCTTCTTATGTTCTCATCTAAGGAAGGGACGTAAAGGTGATGCAGATTACAATCAGCATCTGGACTTGATCATATATCAGTTTCTTCAACACCATGAAGGGTATTTCGTTTGTGCCAAACAACTATTTTTCAAATTTAATATGTAATTATGTCCTTCATACATTGTATTTTGGGTTATATGTATTGCTGGCTGCTCCAGCCTTTTCTGTTACTACTGATTGACATAGTTATAGTCTATCTTCAGAACTGCATTCTTTTACTTAGTGTATTTCTCCTACTTTGTTCAATACAAAAAAAATTACCACATTGACAATAAATTAATTACGCAGAAATGATCTTCACACAATTAGTGTGTAATTATTAAAGTTTGCTGACGCAGTAACGAAACCTCTAATTAAGGTCTAATCTAAGTTGAGGCCCAATGATAAGACGCCAAGATGCTTAGCGGAGATACAGGGGAGTGCGTGCCTCCACATAAAGTCACCTATACGACCTAGTTCATTACAAGGCAGAGTATACTTTATGATACTAATATATCAGGTCTACCTCTGCTTTCATTGATCCATCGATCTGTCCTCCGCCTATGCAATCACTGTACATCTATCCATAACATACCATGCCTTCTTCTTCCTCAGTAGCACTAAACCGTACAGAGGAGCTAGTGGAGCAACTGAGCTCTATTGATGGCAATGCCAAGCTGAGGGCTTTGAGGGATGTGAAGAATCAGATAATAGGAAACAAAACTAAAAAGATCAATTATATTAAACTGGGTGCAATCCCTAAGATAGTGGATATTTTGGCAAATGAAACAGATGCTGCATTGCTGGTGGAATCTGCTGTTTCTGTTGGGAGTTTCGCTAGATATGTTGATGCTGGTGTTAAGGCTCTCTTAGACAATGGGGTCCTGCCCCATCTGCTCAGAATCCTAAGAAATTCTGATAATAAGGTTATGTATCTGTTTTTTCAGTACCCACTTGGTTGTTTTTTGTATTTCAATGAGGATTTTATATCTGAGAGTTTGTCCTCTTTTGGGAAGATTTTAATTTTTTTTATTTTTATCGTTTGCTTCTGTTTCTTAAGAATCAAGTTTAGTTTGTTTCTGCACTGAACGTTGCTTGATGGATTTTAAATACGTAAATGTTGGGATATATTATGTTTGGTTGTAGTTGACAAAGCGGGTTCATGAATCATGGATGCTTTACATAAACTAGGGTTGTATGATTTTGTATAAAAGGGATTAAAAGAAGATGGATCAAGAGCCATGGGTTGCGTAAGATGCCCTTCTTTAGAGTTTTTTGAAAAAGTTGCCCTCTGACCTAGGAGCACAGTTCTGGTATTAGCCGTCTTGATACTCATGTTGCTTTTGCACTCTGGGTATTGAAGCTTGCGAATATAGTTTTTACCCCATTATTCGTCCTATAAGCTCATTCAAAGTAGCAAAATACCCCAAACTGAAACAATACCACTTTTTCATTTGAGCTGAATAAGGTAAATGCTCGGTGTTCTGTAGATATTGGATCAATTTTGATCCGTACCCTCTCTGCCTGTAATCGGCTTCATTTTTCAACTGTTATTGTCATAAATTGAAAAATCTAAATGAAGGAAGTTCTACATGGTCTGTTGCTCCAGGAAAATACCATGTTTTTCAAGTCTTTTGTTTTAAACATATTCGCCTGTTTTAAATCACAATCACACACATTTCAGTTTTTAATAAGATGGCTTCTATGGACTTGCCTGAGATATAAATAAAGTCGCTTTAGAAAATAATGAATCACAACTGCAATGATCAATTTCAAAAATAAAAACTAAAAGCCATGCTGATACAATATATGCTTTCTCTCACTACAATGAACTTTTGAAAAATATTATATAGCATCCAACGAATGACTGAACAAAACATCAAGAGGGACAGCTTGCCTGGTTATTTACCACAATATTTGTTTTCAGCATTGCAACTTCTGCTCACAACACAAGGAATTCTTTATTGCATGTTAACATGTTCAATTAATATTGCATCTAAACCTTGCAGTTAACATTCTGCCAGATATTTGGAATGGCCATTTACTCATCTGAATTTGCTGTGGCTAATCCTCCTTGACCTGCACATTACTTGCCGCACTGCAGTTTGCATTTTGCGGCATGGACTCAAATCTTCATGGTCACCACTATGCACAACAGATACTTTTGCTCCGAGTTCTGCTAAAAGGATAAACAAATAGTACCTCTTCCTTGACATTGCTAGATCCTTCCACTTTTCTTCCTTCACTAAGCCAACTTTTATTCACTTATATTACTTTCTTGATGAAGGAATCAATGGCTTCATCCTGCTGAATATTCTAGCTTTTGGCTCTTTACCCTTGTCTATATGCCTTTCATCAAGTAGTTCATTTGTAGTGTGTGGACCTCTCTTTTGTTTGTAGATAAATTTTAGATTTCAAATTTCTTTGTGCCATTGTTCAAATTTCACATAAAAGCCTGCCCTCTAATTAAAAATAGCTCCTATCTCATTGGGCCTGTAAACGCCAATCTCTTGTAACTATTTTGAAATTTTCTGTTATCATTTCCATACTTGTACAAATATCATATTTACCCAATAATTTTCAAATGCAATTACTTCACCATTTAACAAGACAACTTTTGACATTATGGTGTTTTGAATTATCAGTTGTTTGATTAGATTCCCCACTTCACAAACCTTTTTGGCCACAATTAAATTGAAATCTATTGACCTATTACCTCTCTAATTGGACAAACAATAATCCTATAATTACATTTGTTAATAATGTTCCTTAGCAGTCCATTTGGTTGTGATGTATTGGCAATAAGGGACACTTGTTGCAACTTAACTCTGTTTCATATTATCCTCACCAGAATAAGGCAGCACATAGCTTCGGTGGAGATATGGTGAGGCAGTGGTGTAATGCTTATGGGATACATTCAAGTCTGATCCATGTTTACAAGTATGAAGAATATGTAAAAGGCAGACCATTACCCCACCCAAGATTTACTGAACAAAACAAAATATTCCTTAGACCATTCCATGGGCATAGTTTTAAACTCCTATTGACCAGCTTGGTTTTAGTCTTTAGAATTCAGCATAGCTCAAAATTAAAGGGATTGATCATTTTTACAAAAAACTATTATCTCCTGCCTTTAATGGATTCCTGTTGGATCCTTTATTGAAGTTGAACTTTTGGAATGCAACTGGTGGAGGTAACTCAGACAAATTAAGACTATAATGATCCTTTAGATGCCATCAGTGGAAATAGTTACTTTTTTATCTAACCCATGAATTTGATCCTTTCTAATTTTTGGAGAGGACTCTGTATTTCATTTTTATTAAATGTGTCATCCTGTCATGCAACTGATGGTTCTCAATTGTGGCATTGTCAGGTAGTCGAGGCCAGTGCTCGGTCTTTGAGAATTATTTTTCAATCAAAACTAGCTCCAAAGTATGACATGCTTGAATATAACAGGATAGAGCTTCTTCGTTCTCTACTCAGTAGTGAAAATGAAAATGTCTTGGAGGTTGCTGCTTGCATTGTTGGAAGTTGTTGCGAGACAAATGAGGAACAACAGGCTGTGATTGACATTGGGGCGTTGGAGAGGCTCATAGGTCTACTAGGAAGTTCATTGAATACAAGAGAAGCTAGCTTAGATGCAATAGTAGCACTTGTCAAGAATAATACTCAAATTTCCTTAATGTTGATTGCTATGGATAATGGAGGTGCTTTGGCTTTAATTATTAAGCTATTAAAGGACAAATCTCCTCGAACAAGATTGCTTTCTTGCATGTGCCTTTCAAATATCAACCATGCTACTCCATCTAGCTATCCACAGGAAAGGGAGCTGAAGATAGAAATGCTATCCATCTTAGTCAAGCTGCTTGATGAACCTGGTCAAGTTGGAGAATTAGCTCCATATGCTTTAGTAGACCTTGTTGCTAACAGTGAAGAAATGCAAAAATTAGCCTTTGATGGAAAGGCTATTGAAAAGCTTTGTAGCTTTTTGCATAAAGGTTTCTTACAGGACAAGCATCTACAAGGCATTTTGGTGGCACTGGCTGAGCTATGCTCTCGTTTAGAAGAGAGTAGAAGACAGGTTTTAACCTTGCAGGTGTGTACATTAGATAGATATAGATCCAGATTGCATAGTGTCTTCATTGTATTGAAAATTTTATCATAAACTATGATTATCCTGTAGAATTTCTGGTAGTCATACAGGGATTTAAGTTTATTTTGTTTTTCGGCAATTTGTACCACTTCAACTCAAAAGTGTTCTCTATCTTTCTTTATTGATCCTTCATGCATTCCAAATGTTAAGGTAAAAAAGTAAATGCTTCTTTATCACAGGCACAAAGTGTAATAACCACGGCATTTGAACACAAATCTATTGAAGTGCGAACTGCTGCTTGTGGCTGTATAAAAAGTATTTCTCGCTCTGTAAAGGTGCATATAACAAACCACGGCTTTTAAATGAATTTCATGGTGTTATTGTATTAATATATACTAATTAAGGATAAATTTTTGTTGTTCAGAATCTCCGGACCAGTCTTACAAATGAAAATCTTGTTTGCCCACTGTTCAAGCTGTTAGATGATGAGACTCCAGCAGTTCAGGTTTGTCATTAAACCTTATTGGCAATTTGCATCCTTATTCTATTTTGAAAGTTTGGTTCTTGTTAATTATATTCAGAGCTATTAGGTAACAAGTACTTTGTCTGTGATCATTTGTAGGGGCCTAGTTTTCTTTTGAGCTTGAGAACTGTAGATTATTCTCAAATTCTTTTCTTTTTTCCATCTAGCAAAGTGCTGTACATGTTGGATATATGCATTGACTTTTGATTTGAAGTTTGTCTATCATTGACTCAGGTGGCAGCTTTGGGTGCTATTAGCAATATTGTGTTAGATTTTACTCCTCATAAAAAGCTTTTCTTTAAGTGTGGTCGTGTGAGCCAGCTTATTCAACTAGCTAAGTCAATGGACCCCATGCTAAGGTTGAATGCAATGGGGGCTTTGCGAAATTTGATGTACCTGGCTGATATATCTGTAAAGCAGAAGCTGATGATGGAGCTTACAACTTCTACCTTGACAAGCTTGATTCATGGTAATCTTGTTTGCTCATTGCTGAAGAAATTGAATTTATCATCTGTATGGCTGAATTGGTCAACTCTCTTGTCCAATTAATGTGACTTTACTTTCCTCTTCTTTTAGATTATGAAGAACTTGTTCAGGAACAGGCACTGGCATTTGTACGCAACCTGGTACATGGAAGTGTTGAATCTGTTCAACTAGTCTTTGCTGAAGATGGGCGGATCTTTAACTCAGTTTTGAGCTTACTTGAGAATGCAACAAGACCAGAAGTCTGTACGCAGGTCCAAGTTGATCTAACTTTTTTCCTTCCTTATTGAAGATGTTAGTGTTATTGCACATCCTTTATGTCCCTGCCTTGTCAATGTACATCACCCATTATATGCTCGCCCTTAAAGTGCAAATAGGCTGAGTTTGATAAGAACAAGTTTTGGTTGTCAGTCAAAACATGACTTGACATTCTCAAGTTATTTTAATCTAGATCAAAGGATGGTAACACCCCTTTACATGAAGTTACTCTTTCATAATGCTTTTCAATATTCATGGTCTCAAATGATTGGATTCTCTCTCCTTTCAGGGGATTTATGTGCTTAGCAATGTCGCAGCTGGTAATGAGTATCATAAAGAAGAGGTCATGCGCTCTGTTGCTCCAAATATACGTGGTGAACGCATACCATCTACATGGATAAGGTTTTTGCAAGACTTCAGTAATCCTCACGTACGGATTGCTGCAGTATGGTGTATAATGAACCTCAGTTATCCTGACAGTCCTGGTGTTGAAATGCGAATTGCAAGACTTAGAGATGCAGGTGTTCTCATGCAAATTCAGAAAATGGTTGAGGATCCATGCTTGGATGTTAAGGTATGGAAAATGATTCAAGGCTTAAAAGTTTCTGCTAATTGTATGCTGGGTCTGCAGATATGGTTGTTTAAGAACTATTTGTCAAGAGTTAAATAATGACTTGATTCTAATTGCAGGATCGTGTCAAAACAGTTCTGGAGCAGGTTATGTAGACATGGAAACTTTTATGATATCTACCAAAAGTCAACTTTCTTGATTATCCCCAATTTGGAAGTTATGCTGTATAGATAGCTGAAAACACTGAAACTAATTTTTGGGCAATCTCCCTCATCCTGATCCCTAATCACGTAGAAAGTAAGCTGTCTGCTCACATATGCTATACAAGCAAACCTGATAGAGCTTCATCGAGTCTCTGGATATTTATGGCAATGGTAAGCATTTTGCACTTGAGAATACCATGAACTTCTCGTGGAATGGTGACAAGGTTCATGTGGATAATTGATGAACTGCATCTGTGCAGATGTGGAGCTCCTACGTCATCTAACTTCTCTGACAACTATTTCAAGGCTATGCCTGTATGATAAGGAACCTCCTGTGATGCACATAAAAACACTGACGTCATTGTGTGCTTTTGACATAATTCTTATGCTCAAGTATATGCATCACTGCTAAATCAAGAAGACTGGAAATTAAATACAGGAAATAGATTGGAACATTGTTTCTTCTGTTTTACTTTTGCAGTATGTTATCAACGCAACTGTTTGTAAGGTTAATATAAAACAATGCCTCTGTGTTATGATTCAGTGACACAAAGGCTTTATGTTTTATCAAGTTGAAGTTTCATTTCTATAGCCTTGATTTTGTTGCTCTTTGGCACCAAGCATTTTTAATTGTTCTATAAATTCACTCTATTTTCCTTGAAAATCTTTGCCTTCAATTAACAATTGAAGGTTTTATCAAATGGTCAATAAATATAAATATTTATAGTTCTATCAATCAAAAACTACATAGTTATATATTTTAAATCATTATATGCAATGCTTGGCCAATTAAACTATGCATATATATATTTGAGCATTTGATAGTACCTTTAAGTGTTAGTAGTTTTCAAGAATTTCACGGTATAATTTAAGAGATTTTTGATGGTTTTATAAGAAAGAAACAACCTAACGAAGATATTTTAATTTCTCAATATTGATAATGATTTATAATATACTCAACAATGATACAATAGATATTAACCATAAAAGATTAGTTTTTAATTTTCTTCTATTTTTCCATAATGATATCATGATAAATACAAGGTGTGAAATGTCTACCCAACATGATGCGTGTCTGGATTCCCTACATCTATCATAGTAGATACTTCTTCCTTGTCCTCCACTAACTTTCTCCTCAAAATCCTCTTCCTCTTCTACATTTTTGACATAATGATGCATTTTGTTGAGATAACGGTTGATACTAGGTTTTAATACTTGATTAACTTTGGAGTAGCTTAAAGCCTATAGTAGCTTACAAGTGTTAGTGTCACGTGTGGCATTGTTAAATACCTCAAACCAATAGTTAGTAGAGATGCCTTCCAATTTTTGCAGTATTGGACAGGTTGATGTCTTGTTACTCACAGCATATGGCATTGTTGGGTATGCATGGCAGTAGGGAAATTTAGTTGGTCCTACAGCTTGAGCTCTCACCATGTCATTCCATGTTGAGATATAGTTACTCATATGAGTTTGACCCATTTGCATATCCATCTATCTTATCTTTTGTTCTAATCTGGCAATGCAACCATAAAATGCAATGCCTCTATTTTGAGTGCAAAATCCAAAACATCCTTCTGTATCATGAGTACACATTGTACTTATTGTGCTTTGCAGACACGCTCCATTTTTTAAGAATCCCCTTCTTTTGCTCTTTTAGTTTTCTCCCATCAGTCTTTTGGCTGTAGTAGTTTGGTTAATCTTTGCCAGATGAGAATGGTTATGGTGGTCTTGAGGAAGGTAATTCAAGGTTGAAACAATGAGCAAGCCTTTCAAAAAAAATCGAAGTATAAAGATAATAAAATTTCAAGTTTTTTAAAAGACTTTGTCGTATTGCGGAATTCCTAGGGACTGCTGGAACTTTGGCTTAGTCTCGTAGTCCCTCAAATTCTCGCATTCCCCTCCTGGCACAAAAGCAACCATTGGTCACCCCGTTTTTCAAAAGATTCCCCACCCCATGTTAAATAGAACCCCGCATTTTCGCTTAGGTGTAACAACTGGTGGGATTGCAGGAATCCGTAGGACATCTTCCAATTCCACTTAGCCCAAAGTTCAGATCTCCCATTGACATCACAAACACGCCAACCTCCACGTTCATGGGTTTGTAGGAATTCCAGGGACTTATTCCACTCGCTCTTTTCCAAGTAGTTGCATCCCGCCTTCCCATCTTCCACATTTCCACTTTACCTGCTAGGTCACAGTAATGGTTCACTTGTGTAAACAAGGTGAATTTTCTACCATTGTTTACCTTTTTCAAATCAATTTTCTTGACCTCTAGCAATTCTATATTCCAAACCTGTAAAATTGTGATAGACACCTGTCTCTTGATCGTTTGTTGATTGTTTGAGTGCGGGCATGGGTGTTGGTGTTGATTCTATTTTCAAGTTTCTAGGGCAACCGGTTAGATTTCAAGGTCACGATCAGGTTCGTTTTCCTCATACAATTGCAAAACCAGTAAGTTCCCATTCTGTTCTATTTGAATTTCTTGTGTGAATCAAATTTTACTTGATTTCAGGCTTCTGGATGGTTTAATGTCTAAGATTGTTCAAAATGCATGTTTCGATCTATTTCCTAGCCATCTAAGCTACGGTTTTGTGAAAACCAATCAACTAAAACGTTAACACTAGGGGAGAGGGGCCCAAAGTAGGGCGGGTCAACTTTGCAGGTCCACGTAGCAGTCCATGTGGACCTAAAAAATTTTTTAAAAGCCCTCCATGTCACCCTGCCACTTGTGCATGGGCCCATATTTTTTTTATGTAAAAAACGATCACCCCGCCACGTGTCAAGCACATTTTACACTGATGTGTCAAAAACTGGGCAATTTTGCCCTTCACTCGAAAGTAGAACCCACCGGCCTCCTTAATCGGTGAGCACATTTATGTACAGTAGATCGAACGGCCGCGTGTAGACGACAACCTCACTACGCTCTACCAATAGTTCACTGCATTAAACGCTCGTCGCCTCCTTCGTTTCCTTCATTGACCAATTTTCCTTAAGTGTCGCTTCACATTTACTTGATCTGTCAGGCGCGTTAATCGGAGATCAAGGTTCATTCAATACTCCACATTCTTGCATATCCCGCTCACTATCATTCTTTTTTTTCGCAAACATTCTCGACTGTTCGTTTTGTTTGTCATTGAAACTGGTTCGGCTCTCCACATTGAAACTAGTTCGGCTCTCCACACTTCATCATTATGTGCTACACGATTCTTCGTTCGGCTCTGTACTGTCGACAACTCCCTACCTCCTTCAAGTGAGGTTTCTAACCTCACTTGGCCCGTACCGCTGTCTTCGAATTAATCGGTATTCTGCCATGCACTTTTTTTTTGCAGAACTTTTTGTTGCAAACTTTTCTGTTTGAGAAAGATTCCCTGAGTATGAAATGTGGGGAGGGTTTAACTTGTTTTCTTTTCCTCTACACTCGACCATGCACTCATAATCTTCTAATATTCATCGCACCTCTGCATTCTGCTTACTTACACGAAATATAAAATGGGTTTGATTGGTTTAAAATGGTTTTTCATTACTATTAGACATGTTTGACGAAATATGGAAAGGGATTGACTGGTTTGCAGCCATGCACTTGTTTTCTTGTGTTCGTCATTGCACAAATTTTAAATTTTAAATTTGTTTTTTACATTTGTTTGTTATTCTAAAATGCGGAAATGGATACAATATATTTGCTTGTTACTAGGAAATATTCATATGGTTTTAATGCTTATCATTTCAAGGGTTTCTGCCATGCACTTGCATTTGTGTCTTCCTCACTGCACATACTTTAACTCTGCAATTTGTTTTTAATATTCTCATGTTGTTCCAAACCAGTGAAAATGGTATGATTTGGTTTTCATTTCCAAGATATTCTAGCATGTTTACGTATTGTTTTGTTCTTCCATGCACAATACTTATGTATGTGAAATGCTATTTTCATTTCATTGTTACTACCAAACATGGTAAGGGTTTCACTCGTTTAAAATTACAGGGTTTTCTCTTTGACAATACACACTTTAACTCTGCATTTTCCCTTTAATGTTTGTTTGTTATTCCCAAATTTCTAAATGGATACAATATATTTGTTTGTTAGTAGGAAATACTCATACGGTTTAATGTATATCATTTACAGGGTTTCTGCCAGGCACTTGCATTCGTGTCTTCCTCACTGCACACACTTTAACTCTGCAATTTGCTTTTAATATTCTCATGTTATTCCAAAATATGAAAATGGTATGAGTGGTTTTCATTTCCAAGATATTCTGGCATGTTTATGTGTTATTTTGTTCTTCCATGCACAATAGTTATGTATATGGAAAGGGTTTGATTGGTTCAAAATTAAAGGGTTTTCACTTTGACAATGCACACACTTTAACTTTGCGATTTCCCTTTAATATTTGTTTGTTATTCTCAATTATCAAAATGGATACAATATATTTGCTTCTTACTAGGAAATATTCATATGGTTTGAATGTATATCATTTAAAGGGTTTCTGCCATGCACTTGCATTCCTCTCTTCCTCACTGCACATACTTTAACTCTACAATTTGCTTATAATATTCTCATGTTATTCCAAAATATGAAAATGTTATGACTGGTATTCCTTTCGAATATACTCTAGCATGTTTATGTATTATTCTGTTCTTTCATGTACAATAGTAATGTTTGCAAAATGTTTTTTTCATTTCATTGTTACTACCAAACATTGGAAAGACTTTCACTTGTTCAAAATTACAGGGTTATCTGCCATGCACGTGTATTCCTCTCTTTGACAATGCACAAACTTTAACTCTTCAATTTTCCTTTAATATTTGTTTGTTATTCCCAAACATGAAAATGGATTCACTTGTTTTTCATTCTGAAGTTAATTTGCCATGAAAATATATTATTATGCTCTTCCATGCACATTTATCTTTCCATACATTTGTCAATATTGTGCATGGAAGAACAGAATAATACATAGACAAATTTCCATACATATACTTTTTTTTATTTCGAAGCTTTTCTACCATGCAACTATATTATTTTGTTCTTACATATATTTATCTCTTTCTATCCCTCTATAATTACAAATTGTGCACGAAATAATAGAATAATACATAGACATATTTCCATACATATTCAAATATATAATTAAATATATATATATATATATAGTGCATGGAAGAACAGAATAATACATAGACATATTTCCATACATTTACAAATATATGTATAAATATATATTTGAATATATATATACAGTGCATAGAAGAACAAAATAATACATGGACATATTTCCATACATATACAAATATATGTATATATATATATAGAAGAATAGAATAATACATAGACGTATTTCCATACATATACAAATATATGTATAAATATATATTTAAATATAATTAATATATATATATATATTCGAATATATATACAATGCATGGAAGAATAGAATAATACATGGACATATTTCCATACATATAATATATGTATATATATTCGAATATATATATATATATATATAATGAATGGAAGATCATAATAATACAAACATATTTCCATACATACCTTCATCCTCCATCTAATATTGATCCCCACACTAATCCTAATCCTCCACCTACTTGTAGTCCTCCATTAATTCCCAACCAAACATAAGGAGTCATATGCTATCACAGTTCGTTGTAAGGGAGAGGGGTCGTCATTTACAGTCAGTTAAATTGAAGAACAAACAAAACATACACATAAGGGAGAGGAGCTATGTGTGGGCATAGGGGCCGATCCAGGGTATAGATTTGGACATATGGCATATGGTGGGTATGGTATGTGAAAGCCTACTATAGGAAACATGTATGTGAAAGCCTACTATAGGAAACATACTTTATAAAGTTCATGGCATTTGCCAAGAATTTATAAGTCATGGTATTTGCCATGGATTTTATACCAGTTCTAATTGCATGCATTGCAGAGCAAGACTATTTTGATGCGACGTATACATTGACATGTGCATATACATATATGCATATCTACATTGAACCTAATTTGATGTATGCTTTGTTTGTTGTTTAATTAAAGTGACTGTAAATATCGGCCCCTCTCCCTTACAACTAACTTTGATTATGGCTGACTCCTACTTAGGTTCAATATTTACAGTCACTTTAATTGAACAGCAAACAAAGCATACATCTAATTAGGTTCAATGTAATTGAAGAAGGATATGTATGTAATTGTTTATGTGATTGTTACTACGAAATTTGTTTATTATATTTATGTTTGGCTCTTCACGTTTCGTTGTTCGGCTCTGCACTCAAGAAAGCTCCCTTTCTCTTTCAGTTGAGGTTTTCTACCTCACTACGCCTCTACCATTGTATTTCATGTTGACAATGTTTAACCAATGTTTGTTCATGTCTCACTAAAAAGATGTGGTCCATGCCATTTCAATTCAAATAATAAAATTGAATAAACTGAGATCATGCATATATTGAATAAAAACAAACTGTTCATGCACATTAAAGACAATTGCATTACAAAGTGTTCATAAAAACCAAGCATTGAATTGCAAACTTCGAAGTTGCATATTAAAGAAAAGCAAACTGTATATTTATATATATGTATACATGTATATATAGGTATATACATGTATACGTGTATATATATACACACAAGTGCATGGTTGAATACCCTCTAATTGTGAACTTGTGAATCCCATTCCATGTTTAACCATTGTATGGCAGAAAACCCTGTAATAAAACGATATAATAAGGTTGTTTTAGGGAAGTGTTGCTTGCAAGAATTGGAGACAAGTGTGGACAAAGAGGGGTCTAATGTAGCAAACCGCATAGAATGTTGTTGGATAAAACTAATGCCTGAATGAGGTGAACCTAACAAAGAACATGAATTCAGATTGGGTTTTACCTCCAGGGTAAAACATATGATTCTATTCATGTTTTTTGTTTGGGTTCGACTCATAATCTAGTGTATTCTACAAGAGGGAATGCGTTTAGAGTAGTAATCGCTTGCCACCTCCTTTGTTTCCTCCACTGATCAACTTGCCTTACGTGTCGCTTCACATTTCCTCGATCTGTCAGGCGTGTTAATCAGAGATCAAGGTTCATTCAATACTCCACATTCTCTCATATCCCGCTCACTCTCATTCCTTTTGTTTGCAAACATTCTCAACTATCTGTTTGGTTACTTAACCATACATGTTTGGCTCTCCACAACTCATTGTTCGGCTCTACACGCTTCATTGTTCGGCTTTGCACTCTCAAAAGCTCCCTTTCTCTTTGAGGTGAGCTTTTTTACCTCACTAGGCCTCTACCAGTGCCTATATATATTAAAATTAATATACATACATACATACATACATATATAATGTGTATGTATGTATGTATGTATGTATGTGTGTGTGTGTGTATGTATGTATGTATATGTATTTATGTGTGTGTGTGTATATAATGTGTGTATCTATGTTCACATTGGGTTTTTCATTTAACTCAATATTTGGGGTTTCAACTTACACTATTTATGAATGTGAAGACATTTCAGTTCAATTTCATGGTTTTTTTTAAGGCATATGGCAGGGAATATATATCAGTTCTATGCACTGTCAATTTTTGTCACCCACCACCCTGTAACTCGGTATTTGGGGTTTCAACTTGCACTGTTTATGGATGTCAATGCATTTCAGTTCCATACATTCTGATTGTTACACCATATCATGTTGGTATATATGTATAACTCATGTACACATGTTCAATTGGATTGCTCAATTGCTTTCTTCAATTCGATGGTTGCATTTGATTGTTCAATTGTTTTCTTCAATTTTATGGTTCCATTTGATTGTTCAATTGCATTGCTTAATTTGATTGTTCAATTGCATTGCTCAATTTGATTGACCAATTGGATTGTTCAATTTGATTGATCACTTGGATTGTACAATTTGATTGTTCAATTGCATTGTTAAGAGTTATTGTTCTATTGCATTGTTCTATTCGATTGATCAATTCGAATGTTCATTTTTATTGTTCAATTGCATTGTTCAATTGGAATGTTCAATTTTGAATTGTTCACTTGCAATGTTCAATATGAATATTGTTCAATTTGATTGATCAATTGGATTGTTCAATTGCATTGTTAAAAGTTATTGTTCTATTGGATTGTTCAAATATATAGTTCTATTCGATTGATCAATTGGAATGTTCAATTTTATTGTTCAATTTCATTGTTCGATTGGAATGTTCAATTTCATTGTTCACTTGCAATGCTCAATTCGATTGTTCAATTTGAATGTCATATATGTCATGTTCATTCCTTAGCAATTATTCATTTTATTGTTTTAGACATGTTGGTATATTTGGCTGACACTTGTAAATTTTTGTCTTGTTCAATCTTCTTCAATGGTGTGCTATTTCAATCCATTATTGGCTTTATGATGGTGAATTGCGTGACAAAGGTGTTAGAGTAAAGGTTTTAACTTAATTATGTTAATAAAGTTACCTTTATTCCTCTCTTAAGATTTCACTTTAGTTTGCATGATCTCCTTTCTTAAGGATTTATCCATTGTATATTTTTTATTCTATTGTTCTGATAATATATCTCTCATATTATAGAGTTTCAAAACCCTCTTGTTTTTTCTCCATTCTCTTCCCTGTGACAGATATCTCTTTGCATGCAGGTGTTCTTGGACTCTGAAGTTGGTTTTGACAACTTCTACATGGTATCAGAGCGGACTTGCTGCAACCTATTCTTGTTTTGAAGAATTTGGAGCTACGAGGGTTTGATCAGGCTTTCACAGGTTTTTAGGTTGTTTTTTTTGTTGATCCGGCTTACTTCGTTCTTTGGGTTCATTTTGGGCCCAAACAAACCTCGCCGTTGGATTTGCAGCGCCTAAAAACCCCTATTTTCATATAAAGCTTGTTTGATTTGGCCACAGTTGATCAGGGAGGCAAAAAAAATTTGGCCCCAAGGCCGTACAGCCTCAGGGCACAATCTTTGAAGTCAAAAATTTCATAAAAAAAAAAAAAAAAAATTTGAAATATTTTTGCGTTGCCAGTTGAAAAAGAGGGCACTGCCCGTGGCCACCCGTTCCTCACCGCCGCCGGTGGCTAAACAAAGCCCGCCGCTCATATCTCAGCCCCGTGGGCTCCCTAAGCTCTGCCGACAGTCCCTTTGGAGACCGGGAGCCAGTCCTTAGTTGCCCAGCCCCTAAGCCTCAGTCACATAAAAGACCATGGGCTCCGCCAAGGAGCCAGCGCCCAGCCCCCTAGTCGCCCAGCGGACCAGGGGCCAATATTTTTAGCCCCCAGGGCTTGCAAGTGGCCAAGTTGTGCTTTTTCAGCTACTTTCACTAAATCGGGCATATCTCGGGCATTTTAGCTCAAATTTTTGAATGAAAATAGGCATTAGAAAGATGACTCCGAGCCTGTCTTGATGATACAAAATTTTTTTCAAAATTTTCCAGTTTGGTTTCCTTTTTTCGCAGTCAAAGTCAGATTATTTTTTTGCACTCTGGGGGCCATAACTTGGTCATTTTTGCTTCGTTTTTCAAAAACGAATAGGCATCGGAAAGCTCCTCTCATGATTTATTCAGATATACTATTATTTTTTCTATAAAAATAATTAGGTACACAAGATTCAATCTAAATATTTTTTTTTTCCTACTTTTTCGCTGAAAAATCACTACTGGGGTTTGGTTTCTTGCATTGTGGGGGAGTTTTTTTCTTGATTTTTGTCATTTACTTCATAAAACCAAAAAATATTCACATTAAACATTCATTAAACCTCTCCAAACATGGCCGAAAACCCTTCTTCTGTTGAACTTCTCACACCTCATAACTATCATACTTGGAAGGCATTCATGACACGTCTTCTCAGATCAAAGGGGTTGTGGTCATGTTTAGATACAGTTCAACCAGTTTTGAAACGACCATTTGAGGTTATGCATCATAGAAATAAGATGGATGAGGCTATGGGTTTGATTTCCTTACATGTTTAAGACAACTTGTTGTTTCATCTTGATGGGTGTAATAGTCCTCTTGAAATGTGGATCAAGTTCAATGATTTATTTGGTACCATCAATTAGTTATGTGCAATACAGATTGAGGCAGAGTTGACTTCACTTGTACATAATTATTTTCCCTCTATTGAGGACTTTCTAATGAAATTCAAACAACAAAGATCTCTTCTACAGGGTTGTGGTAAGAACAAAACAAATGAGTGTATTTATCTGATTCTTTCTAAGCTTTGAGGTTCTTTTCAGATATTCTCTTCGACATTTTATTCCACCTTGGATGCATTGGGAAACCACTTTACCTGCCTAATTTTGAGGTGTTCTGTGATCGTTTGACACGAGAGCAGGCCAAGATATCACAGTTGGATGTTCTCACAGGATCACAACACCAAGCATTGGTAGCACAGTCATCTCAGGGGAAGCAGAAGCAAAAGCAGAAACAGAAACCAAAGACCACAGAGCATTGGAAGGATTCCAGTTCACAGAACACCTCTGATTCACCTTCTCCTAAGGGGGAATCATCGAAGAAAGAAATACCTAAGTGTGCTTATTGTACTAAGCCAGGACATGATGAGTCCAAGTGTTATGAGAAGAAGATAGATGGATATGCAAAACATGTTTCAGATTTGACAACTCTTCTTGAGAGGAACAATATTCATCACTCTTCTTCGTCTACACCAGGTGGGTCTTCTTCTTCACCATCATTCTAGACAAATGGGCAGGCCCCACATAAGGGTCATGCATTATGTGCAACCACCAGTTCACATTCATCTAGATGGCTACTGGATTTAGGTGCTTCACACCATATGGCATTTTCTCAGGACATGTTCTCATCTTTCGAGGTTGCGTCCCCAATCACACATATTGATGGGTAATAACACTTATATGAGTGTATGTGGGAAAGGTTCTATCAACATTGATGATGACACATTCAATGATGTACTGTGTACCATCTTTGTCCACTAACCTTATCTCCATCTATGAGATTGCTCACAGTGGGACAGGGAAGACAGTTGAGTTCACACCTGATTTAGTGCACATCAGAGACATTTAGAATGGAAACATTGTTGCAACAGGGATAGTTGATCATTCTTCCTGATTGTATCCATTCACACACTTTGGTCCACCATCTCCACTGTCTGAGTTTTCCTCTCTTTCTACAAGAGAGCATGCAACATCTGAGGTGAAGTTTGGTCACTTGAACTTATGTGTTCTTCCATCTGTTCATGAGACTAGTGTTGAGACTTCTACACCGGCCATATAAGAGGATATTCCTTTCCTCACAAATGACAGTTTCAACACACCTATTATCCCATCTTCAGTGGATATTCCATTTCAGGATCATCTTGAGTTGTTTGATTCACCATCATGTTATTCAAACACTCATACTGCAGTTCAATTCTTCAGTGAGCATCATCTAGGACTTCCATTTTCACCTCACATCTAGGGATTTCCTCTTCTTTGACCATTGCATATGTTTCTTCCTCCGAGGAGACACATTGGTTTGATCATTGGCACATGGGTTCTCTCATTCTGGGGGGGCTTTGGAGTCTCTTCTCTCTCCTATGAGGGGAACATATTTTGTACTTGTGTGATAGAAGCAGTTCTTGGGGGGTCATGTTGAGTCCTCCTTCCATCTCTCTTCTTCTTTCACTCTTGTTTTTCATCTCTTTTTGGAGTAGAGTTTTCCCCATGAGGTTTTCTCTATTTCTCCACTTTACAGAGATTTGGTTGTATTCGGGTACCTCATCAGGCCTAGTTGTCAGGACCCTTGTTTGCTTTCATGCATTGTAGTTACCTTTGCTTTCTTGCACATGTTTTTAGCTACACTCTTGCTCATCTTAAGGGGGGGTGTTAGAGTAAAGGTTTTAACTTAATTATGTTAATTAAGTTAACTTTATTCCTCTCTTAAGATTTCACTTTAGTTTGCATATTGTGACATTTAATAATTATATTAATTATTAAATGTCTACCTATTAGGGTTACTTTTAGGTTTGCATGATCTCCTTTCTTAAGGATTGATCCATTGCATATTTTTTATTCTATTGTTCTAATAATATCTCTCATATTATAGAGATTTAAAACCCTCTCTTGCTTTTTCTCCATTCTCTTCCCTGTGACAGGTATCTCTTTGCATGCAGGTGTTCTTGGACTCTGAAGTTGGTTTTAACAACTTCTACAAAAGGTTAACATAAAATGATACTATACATTCTTATTGTAAGTTAAACACTTTCCTTACTACACTTTTCTTCTTAATGTCTATTTTCATATATGTTTGCAGGATTCAGTTGGATAAATTCACCATACCATTGGCCATCTCCAATTCATACAGGTGAGGTTTTTAACCTCACTAAAGTTGCACCATTATCTCCTATCATTCCCTTTTCTTTCTTCTTTTTGGTTATTTGTTTTGTTATGGGTGTGTTGTGTTACTTAATGTGAATGTTATTATTTATTTTGTTGTTGATTCTGAACATAATATTTAAAGTGTTTATTTGATTATCCTTAGATTGAAGGTTCTCTTCCATTCTAAGTGCATCGATAATGTGCTCCATGATGTTTATGGCCTGTATGGTGTTTATGAACACTTCCAATACTTGTGTTCATAAACATACTCAATTTTTCAAGGAAATATATGGTTCTCTTCATGCATCACTGTGACTTTAATGGGTTTAATCTTTTCATTTAATTTTTATGTATACATACACTATAGCATTCAATCTATATATTAATGTATGTATGTATGTATCTCTCTCTCTCTCTCTCTCTCTCTCTCTCTCTCTATATATATATATATATATATATATATGTATGTATATACATTTATATATATATATACATACATATATGCATATATATATACAAACATATATGTATATGTAGATTCACATTCATATATATGTAGATACACATTGACATAGATATAGGTACACTTTGATATATATGTAGATACATATATAGATACGTGTAGATACACATTGATATATATGTACATACATATATAACATATATGTATATATATATATATGTACATACACATTTAAATATATGTACATACATGTGCATTCATATGCACATAGATATATATGTACATACGTATTCACATAGACATACATCTAAATACATATGCACATACATACATATGTGCATCCTTATGCACATAGATATATATGCTTATATGTGTGCACATATAAGCACTACATATATCCTCGAAATGAAAACCAGTCAAACCATTTTCATATTTGGGGATTACAAACAAATGTTATAAGCAAATTGCAGATTTAAATTTTGTGCAATGATGAACATAATAATAGGGGATAGATAGAATCATCTAGGTCAAATAGGTCACATCCATATCTACCATTCACAAATCAAGACTGAACTGTAATGTACCGAAACCAATATACTTGAGATAATACATGCATACATGTTATCTTTTGTAGAGGTATAGCCTAAAAGTAAATTTCAATTGAGCTACTGAGATACAAAAGGATATATAAGATTATCAACATTGAATATTTTTTATTTGTCATTACATAATATGAGATAGACATGAGGGGCTTGATATGTCAAAAAATCTAGAAAACAAATGTTTAGCTTTAAAATGATATATATTGAACATATAAAGTGTCATGTTACTTTCTTGAATGAAATTGCAAATTGTAGTAGGAAAAATCTTATGATAGATATACAATTATAGAGGCACTATTAGAGAAAAAATAGGTTGTAAAATTATGTATCTCTATGAGAATGACCTCCTAATTTAGATGCATCACTTTCAATTCATACCAATTGATGTAATTGGAAATCTGAACAATAAGAGTCTTATTGATATAATTGGAATTACTTTATCTATCACTAAAATCTCTACATTAAGATGACATGGAATGGAGTCCTAAGAAGAATCATGACATCACAAAAAATGTCAACCTTCATTAATCGTGTTACCTCATAGGTAGATATGTGCCAAAAGGAATTAATTCAACTTCAACACATGCAAGTGTTGTCACTTGTGTAACCTAATTTTCTATAAGAATTTGCCCCGCTCCCCTCCCTCCTTCCCCCCCCCCCCCTCTTTCAAACTTTATACAAAACACAAGTTTAAACTTGATATTTATCCCACAAGGTCTCATGTCTATATCTAAATCAAACCCCTCATGTCTATCCCATATTATCATATTTCATGATGTGGCATCATATATATGCTAATAAGATATATAAGGTCTCATGTCTATATCTAAATCAAGCCCCTCATATATATCCCATAGTATGTTCAATTATTAGCATAGACTGTAAAATATGAAATGTTGTATCAGATTATCAGCATTGAATATTTTTTTCACAAATGTAGAATAGATATTATAAACATAGCAATTGTGGTAAACAAAATTGAAACAAAATATCTACATACAATATATTTTATGAAATGTAGATTATAAGACAACCATAAAAAAGGTATTGACATAGTTGTCAATGGGCTCGACACTACACCGACTTAATATGCAAAGTCAACCAAGGTTTAGTTCAAAATAATAAACAGATATAGTTCACATTTATAAACAAATGCAACACAATGAAAATGGAATCCGCATCTACAACCCAAAAAAAACCAAGATATAAGGAACTGTTTCAATTGGTCCATCCCAAACTCAATTGAATGCTCCAAGGAAATAATCTAGAGATGTGTTCTTGTCTCCTGTTGCTGCATTTAGACTTGCCATAAATTGATTTGCATTTGCATTTTTCAGTTGCGTGAAACTTACATTTGAAGGCATTAGTGGTGAAGAAGTCTGGCCAATTGGAAATTGAGTGCAGCTAACTTAAGATGAGTTGGGACTGAAACACACATTGCCTATAGAAAATGGAGGGATGTTATTATTGGTTTATCTCGAAAGTAACTATGGTTATCAAATAAGGGAGTTGTAGGACTGCTTAAGTGTTTATCTCACATCAATGCTCTATGGGAAGCCTTGATCTCCCTTTCCTTCTTCTCTTGTTCCTTTTGTATCCTCTCTTGCTCCTTCTACTCTGTTTCCCTTTTTTGCAACTATTTCAGCTACTCTCTTTCCTTGCACTTGATTTCCTTTTCAATTTTATTTTTTTCCTTCTACTCCAAGGCCAAAATACATGCTGCCTTTTTGTCCTTAGTTTGTTGCCTCTTTCTGATTTTCAATTCTTCCAATTCATTTTTTCTTCGTTCTTGCTCCATTATGAGAGTCATGTAATTGTCAGCAGTCAACAACTAAGACTGTCGGCTCACCCGAAGAGCACCACCAACAGAATTTCTCATTCTTCCATTCACTCTGTGACTTGGCAGCTTAAGCAAGTTATTGATCTGAGAACCACTTTTTGTTTCAATTGTTTCATTGACTTGAGAGTCACTAAACTCCACCGGGTCCACTGTACCCTAACTTTCATTACTGCAATCTACATAATAGTGCACTATTTTTTCTGGAGGCATGGGTGTTGGAGATGGGAATGTGAAATCCCCCATGTCTTCTTGTGCAGGCTGGCTGTCCATGTCCTCAAGTTGGGGTGTTGCCACAATAATGTGTCTCACTTTTGGGATGTGTTGATTTTTGTCTGAAATCATTATTTTTAGAAAAACTAATGATTTAAGTCTTGAGAGGCTCCATCTAAAGGGTTTTAATTGAAGAGGGATAGATAAGACCCCCTTAGATCAAACCCCCTTGGATAGAACCCCTATATTATTAAATCATACCCACTATGGATTCTCCTTCACAACTATCAAAATGTTGGCAAAAAACCACTTTTTCTTTACTTTTTGAGGGGTTAAATAACATCATTTAAAAATTATATTTTTCAAGATTGTAGCCCTTGAAACTAGCTTTCCAAAAAGTATAGGTTTGATATATTTTCATTTTATCATTTATTTAATTTTCAATTTTTACTAAACATAGGTTTTTCTTTGAACATCAAGCTCTTTGTTGTGCAGAGGTGGAAAAATAGTAAACCATTGTAAAAAAAATTCAAAAATAGCCATTCCCTAGATATTTATTTCCTTGTTTCACCCAAAAAAGAAAAAAATGATTTTGATATATACACAAAAAGTTAGGTTGTACAACACACATATGTCCAAATTATAGTTATAGTGACATCAAAAATTAATTTAAAAAATATATATGCAACAAAAAATTATGAAAAGATATCCTTTCCCTAGATATTGATGTTGAGAATCTATATTCCAAAATTAGAATTTAATCCTTTATAGAAAAAAAATTATGTTGTATGACACAAATGTTACTTTTTGAAAATGTTGTTTTTTTGTCTAAAACCAGTTATTAAAGGAGATGTTGAAATATTCATGATTTATTTCAGAAAATTTGAAAAAAAAAAATTGGAATCTACACACAAATTGCCACAAATCACTAGTTCACATCATCTTCAAATTCTTTATGGTTTAGCTGCTATAGGTCTTAGAAGATGAAGATTCAGTTAAAAATATTAATGTAAATGTCCATCTTGAGCAAAAAGTGAGACACAGTATTGTGATTTCACCCATTGTTGGTCTGCACCTTCATGCACTTGACTATCTATTGGAGTTTGCAATGTTTGTGAAAGTGCATCTATTGAAACATCAAGTCCCGAAAGACTAAGGATGTTCTGCACCATAGAAGCATCGTCAGTGTCAGCAATGTCATATGTCTCGCTGGGACGCATGTCATTTATGAGAGCATCAGAATTGAGGGACCATATCCCCATCCTTTTAAAACCAACTTTTATGTTGGATAGAGTCAAAGCTCTTTTCAATGCCTTGTTGTCTAACTCCACCAATTCTACCCTTCTGATATCAATATTGGAGAATTTAGTGAGAAAATCTACTCATTCTGATTTGAAATATTGCTTGAATGGTGCAAACACGCTAACATCCAAAGGTTGTAGCGCATGAGAAGTATGAGCAGGCAGTGTAAGGAGGTCAATGCCTAACCCCCTTTCCCTTTGGATAGTTGACAATGCAACATGACTTCCATGGCCATCAAAAATCATCAGGTGCCTATTAGTAGGTGAGACACCCCCAAGAACCGACACACAGAAATGTTCCATCCACTCATAGAACCATAGTTGTGCACGGTTCATAGTTCACAATGTAATTCTCTATCTCTGTATTTCCCTTGAACAGATAGAAACCAGGTATGGTTTGGCCAGATGCATTAACACAACATAGAATTGTTATCCTTTCTCTACTTTTTGGAATGATGTAGGAGACATTCCTACTACCTTGACGTGCTAAGACCCTCATAGTTCCATTTTTTCCAACTTGAATGCTTCTTTCATCACAGTTCCAAATTCTGTCAGGACCATATGGGGTACTTTCATATGTCGCTATGAGTGTTTTATAAAATTCATCTACTATATCGGGTCTATGGTTTACCACCCTATCTTTGTCAAGACCTTCAGCTATGTGCAAGGTCAATTATGGATGGTGCCTCTTGAATCCAATCCACCATGATTTTCCAAGCAACCCCTCCATGAAAGGGTTGGGTCTAGTCTGGCATATCTGAGCAACCTCTTGCTTGAGATTAATAATCTCAAGCCCATGGCCAATATCTTCCATATCTGTGCACCACTTCACAATCAGACCCTCCTCTTCTGTCAGGACCTTTGGTGGACCCTTCTTTGAAGTAGAGCCTAGGCCGCCTAACCAATTGCTAAGTGTTGTAGCTGGGATTTTCCACTTCTTCGCAGCAGCTCTCGTCAACATCCCATTTGTTTCAACATCCTCTAGTGCCCTGTCCATGTCTTGTGATGACCATTCCCTTTCCTTTGATGCTCTTTCCCATCGGATCGGTGGTGTACCAACCTCCTGGACAACCTCAACAGGTTCTAGATTCATATTTACTTCTGCAACTGGTTGTTGCACATTGGGGACTATTCCAATGTCTTTCCTTGTACGAGACAACGTCTTTGTAGTCTTGGTTTTACTTTTCGACCTCACTTTACCTTTAAATTGCACTTGTAGATGTTAAAAAGGATGTTTGGAGCAACTAAATAAAACAAAAAAATTGAACACCATTGAAATCAACGATGCATGAATAGTTTGCATTTATTTAATATGCATCTTGACATTTTGAAATTCAATGATTTGGTTTTTATGAATAGTTTGTAATGAAATTGTCTCGCTTTTGTAATGAAATTGTCTATATTGTGCATGAACAATATGTTTTTATTGTCTTTATTTTGCTTGGTTTTTATGAACAGTTTGCAATGCAATTGATGACACTTTGTAATGCAATTGTCTTTAATGTGCATGAACAGTTTGTTTTTATTCAATATATGCATGATCTTAGTTTATTCAATTTTATTATTTGAATTGAACTGGCTTGGAGCACATCTTTTTAGTGAGACATGAACAAACATTGGTTAAACATTGTCAAAAGGAAATACAATGGTACAGGCGTAGTGAGGTAGAAAACCTCAACTGAAAGAGAAAGGGAGATTTCTTGAGTGTATATCCGAACAATGAAATGTGAAGAGATGAACATAAATACAATAAACAAATTTCGTAGTAACAATCACATAAACAATTACATACATATTTATATACGAATATATATATATATATGTGTGTGTTTGTATGTATATATATATATATATACATATTTTTGTATATGTATGGAAATATGTCTATGAATTATTTTGTTCTTCCATTCACAATATGTATACATATATATATAGAAAAATACATATATAGGAAGAGAATAATATAATTGCATGGCAAAATATCTTCGGAATGAAATCAAGTGAATCCATTTTCATATGTGGGAATAACAAACAAATATTAAAGGAAAATTGTAGAGTTAGTTTGTGCATTGTGAAAGAGAGGAATACAGGTGCATGGCAGAAAACCCTGTAATTGTGAACCAGTGAAACCATAAAAATGTTTGGTAGTAACAATGAAATAAAAATTGCATTTCGCAAACAGAAGTATTGTGAAAGGAAGAACAAAACAATATGTTTGCATGGCATAATATCTTCAAAATGAAAACCAGTCATACCATATATATGTATGGAAATATGTCTATGTATTATTTTGTTCTTGTTGGAAATATGTGTCTCAAACATTACAGGCTGAAACCTCCATGAGTGCCAAGTTGGTGTGATAGGTTCCATGTCTGGCCAACTAGTAGTTTGCTTTATTCATTTCTGAATAGGTCGCTGTGACCTTGTTACTGTCTTGCCGATTTGTACACTGAAAAGTCTATCGCTATTACATAGTGTGTTCGCTGTGACCTTATAGCGCTAGGGAGACCTCTGGCCGAAAGGCCATTCAATCATGCATCGGGGAGACTCTTGGCGACTATGGGCTTCGGGATAACTGAAGGTTCTCGCTAAGATGTCTCAGCGAAGTGTTAATCTCTTGCTGACAACGTATGTATTGATGTCTTCGGGGTAACTCTAATGGTTCGAGAAGATGTCTTAACGAACAGTGGAAGTCTTTCCGACGGGGACTCATCCAAGCATTATTCAGAGTAACTCATAGTGGTCAGAGAAACATCTCAGCGAACATTCAAGGTCTCACCGAAAGAATCACCTTTTGGAAGTCTTCGGGGTAGCTTTTGGCGATAGTTGATCATCGGTGAAACATGTGGATCTTGGTATGGTGTCTCGGCGAAAGCCGATTTTCTGGCCGACAGGTGTATGTCTTCAGTGTAACTCTTAGCGACAGACAAAAGGCTTTCGGGTTAAGTCATAAAGATCGATAAGAAGTCTTAATGAGGGCTACATGTCTTGCCGACACTGTTTTATGTTGAACACTTCGGTGAAACGTATGGAGATTGGTATGAACTCTTGGCGATAGATGTGAGTCTTGCCGACTGTCTCTTGAAGCTCAATATGACTTAAGTCTGCGGTATACCTTTGGTGACTCGCTATGATCTCTTGGCAAAAGCGATAAGTCTGGGTGACTGCTTGGTGGCTCGGTGTAACTTATGGAGCTCGATAGAACATCCTGGCGACTACGATGACTCTTGGCGACATTGGCATGAAGTATATGTGGCATCGGCGAGACACTGTTAGTGTCTCACCAAGATGCCAGTGCATTACGATTTATGTTGACCGTCTGACTGTCATACGTGGAATCTTGTGGACAAATAGAGGAAGTCGAAAGTGAACCATTAGCAATTGGTTCGGTGCGACAGTTCTGTGAGAAATCTCAATAGTCAGGGAACACCATGGATATAGTTGGAATTTGTAGACACTTGGGGGTTGGATAGTTTTTTGATCAACAGTGAAGTGTGAAAAGTTCAAACCATATCAGAAAAGGAATTAAAATCTATAAAGGCTGTAACTTGGAAGTTTTTGTTCGAAGAATGTACATGATGAATGCTGCTATATAATGACACCAGAAAGATAAGTCTGGAATTGTATGTAATCTTGATTACTGTAATACAAAGTCATTTCTCTTGGTATGGTGGGTTTTTCTCTCGTAAGGGTTTTCCCACGTATATCTGGTGTTCATGTGTGTTTGTCTAAATACTCTGTTTCTGTAATCTGTCTCATAGTGCATCTCAATTTTGACTGTAATTGAAATTTTAAAAGTACTTATGCATTCTTTCCTAAGGTATTGACCTTAGGAAAATTATTTTCCGCATCTAATTTTCCTTACAAGTGGTATCAGAGCCTGGCCAGTTGTGTTATCCTTGGGGGTACATTGGGTTTTTTGTGTCAATACTATTTAGTGGGAGTTTTGTAGAGATTGTTATTTCTATTTACAGATTAAGATGTCTAGTTCATCTGGGAAGATTGAAATAGAGAAATTCAATGCCAGTAACTTTGAATTGTGGAAACTCAAGATGGAGGATCTCTTAGTAGATCGAGACCTTTGGCTTGCTATGTCTGGAACTAAACCTACAAGCATGAAGCAAGAAGAATGGGACCTTGCAGATAGAAAAGCGAAGGGGCTGATAAGGCTCTGTTTGGCAGACTCAATTCTTCTCAATGTGCATGAAGAGAAGTTTGCCTCTCTCTTGTGGAAAAGAATGGTGTCCATTTATCAGGGGAAATCCTTGGTGAATAAGCTATTCCTAAGAAAGAAGCTTTACTCTTTGAGAATGCAGGAAGGAGGGTCTGTAGCTAATCATTTGAATGCATTTAACATGTTGCTCGCACAATTAACATATGTTGGTGTAAAAATTGAAGAAGAAGATCGCTGTATGCTTTTGTTATGTTCTTTTCCAGACTCATGGGATCATCTCGTGATGGTTATTGGGAGTACAACATCCAGTTTCAAAATGGAAGATATTGTTGGTTCTTTGCTTTCAGAAGAAATGAGAAGAAAATCTTCTGAGATGGCAAAGGAGGCTCTTGATGTTAGAGGAAGGTCAAAGGAGAAAGGCAAGAAGAAGGACAAGAAGTCCAAATCAAAATCAGAGGGGAGATCAAAGTCTCCTGGCAAGAAGTCCAAGGTGAAGTGCTGGAACTGTGGGCAACCTAGTCATGTCCGAAAGGATTGTAAAGAGGAGAAAAAGAAGAAGAAAGGATCTTCCGATAATGGTTCTTCTCATAGTGATGGTGATGCCTTCATTGCAGCCTTGGATACTCAGGCATCTGATGATGTATGGTTGATTGATTTTGGAGCATCGTTCCACATGACATCTCACAGAGAATGGTTTACAAAGTATGAAGAATACGATGGTGGAAAGGTGTACTTGGCGAGTGATTCAACCTTGGAAATTGTTGGCCGTGGAAGAGTCAGAATCCAATTCCCTGATGGCAGAATAAAGGGGATCAATAATGTTATGCACATACTAGGTCTGGCTCGAAATCTATTGTCTGTAAGTATGCTAAATGATATCGGAGTACAAGTCTTGTTCTCGGGAAGTGGCTGCAAGATGACTAGAGGTTCAATGGTGCTAGATAGAGGTGCTTGAATTGGTACCCTGTACAAGTTGGATGCACAAGCTGTTCATTGTAACAGTGTCTCTTCGAAGTCACTAAAAGCTGCTCTTGGAGGTAAAGAGGGAAATATCCCTAATTATGTAAACTCTACAGAAGTAAAACTTCCTACTAAGAAGACTATGCTTTAGCATCATAGGTTAGGCCACATAGGAGAAAAAGGTTTAAAAACCTTGAAGAATAAAAATCTTGTTGAGGAGCTTGAAGATTGTAATCTAGAATTTGAATTCTGTGAACACTGTATATATGGAAAGCAGCATCGCGTTTCATTTTATGACAGTCCTCATAAATCTTCTGGTTTGTTAGGCTATATTCATTCGAATGTGTTTGGTCCAGTAGGTGTTCCTTCTTTGTCTAAATCAAGATACTATGTGTCGTTCATTGATGATTATTCAAGAAGAGCATTTATATATTTTTTGAAAAGTAAATCAGAAGTGTTCAGTCGGTGTAAGGAGTTTAAAAATCTTGTTGAAAATCAAACTGGTAAAACAATAAAATGCTTAAGGACTGATAATGGCGGTGAATTTTGCTCTGATGAATTTGAAAGATACTGTAAAGACCATGGAATCAAAAGACACAAGACTACACCTTATACTCCACAGCAGAGTGGAGTTGTAGAAAGGTTCAATAGGACGGTGATGGAGAGAGCATGAAGTATGCTTAGTAGTGCTGGTTTGGAGGAGAAGTTCTGGGCTGAAGCTACTGCTACTGCATGTTACTTGGTTAATCGGTCTCCAAACTCTGCCCTTGTTGATAAGACACCTTTGGAAGCGTGGTCTGGTAAGAAGCCCTCTCTTAGACATATACGAGTCTTTGGCTATGAGGCATATGCACATGTGCCGGATGTAAAAAGATCTAAGTTGGAAAATAAGGCTATCAAGTGTATTTTTATTGGCTATAGTGCTAACATTAAAGGATACAAGCTTTGGAATCCTATTACAGAGAAGGTTGTATACAACAGAAGTGTAATCTTTCGTGAGCTGAAACCTTCCACCTTGGATCTGTAGTCAAAGACAAAGTCAGAAAACAATAAGGATGTAGCAGCAATTCCTCCTACACCAGAGAGAGAGGAATTAAAGATTCAAAACGTACCTGAAATTGAGGAGCTCAAGCAGTTCTAAAAGTTCTAAAGAAGATGAACCTCAGCCACAGCCAGTGAGGAGGTCAACCCGAGAAAGGAAACAACCAGATAGGTAGGGGTTCTCATTAATTGATTCTACTTGTGCTTATGCCTTGATTTTTAGCACTGATAAGCCTAGGACTGTAAAGGAGGCAATTAAAATGTCTGATTCAGATTCTTGGTTGGAAGCCATGGATGAGGAAATGGCGTCATTAGATAAAAATGAAACCTGGAGTCTGGTGCCCTTGCCTAGAGGCAGAAAACCTGTGGGCTGCAAATGGGTATTTAAGAAAAAGATTGGTCTAGATGGCAGTGTTGAAAAATACAAGGCAAGACTGGTTGCAAAGGGTTATTCCTAGGTAGAGGGAATTGACTATGGGGAAATTTTTTCTCCTGTAGCAAAGCTGATGTCCATTAGATTTCTATTGTCACTTGCAGCAGCTTATGACTTAGAGGTTGAACAGATGGATGTGAAGACAACATTTCTTCATGGTGATCTTGAAGAAGAAATCTATATGTCCCAGCCTGAGCACTTTGTTGAGAAAGGTAAAGAAAAACTGGTATGCAAATTAAAGAAGTCTTTGTATGGGTTAAAGCAGTCACCTAGAATGTGGTACCAGAAATTTGATACTATGTATTATCTTTAGGCTTTGTGAGATCAAAATCTGATCACTATGTATACTATAAAGCTAAAAGTGATCAAGTGCTTGTTATTGCTCTTTATGTTGATGATATGTTGTTCATTGGAAATAGCAAGCTAATGATTTCTGATCTTAAGTCTCATTTGTCTGCTAAGTTCGAAATGAAGGATTTTGGTGCAACAAGGTATATTCTGGGGATGGAGATAACCAGGGACAGGAAGAATAGAAAGCTTTGCCTCAGTCAGAGTAAGTATATAAAGACTGTTCTAGAGAGATTTTGTATGAATGATTGCAAGCAGTTAGTTGTTCCAGTCATGCAGGGAATGAAGCTATCTATTGAGGATTGTCCAAAATATTCTACTGAGATGGAGGACATGACCAGTGTACCCTATGCTAGTGCAATAGGCAGTCTTATGTATGCAATGGTCTGTACAAGGCCAAACATTGCCCAAGCAATGGGAGTACTTAGTTGATTTATGGCTAATCCAGGAAGAATACATTGGGATGCTGTGAAGAGGGTGTTTAGGTATTTGAAGGGAACTTCAAATTTTGCTTTGTGTTACCATGGGAATTCGGTTGAATCACAGAGGACTCTCAGCATTCGTGGTTATGTAGATTCTAATTGGGCAGGGGACATTGACAGCAGGAGATCCACCAGTGGATATGTTTTCATGTTGAATGGTGGTGCAGTGAGTTGGATGAGCAAGCGGCAGGCTGTAGTCGCTTTGTCCACTACAAAGGCTAAATACATGGCAGCTACCCATGCTTGTAAAGAAGTTGTATGGTTGAAACGTTTGTGTTCTAACATTGGTTTTGATGCAGGGGAAATAACAATCTTATGTGACAGTCAGAGTGCCATTTGTCTGGCAAAGAATCCAACTTTCCATGCCAGGACGAAACATATTGATGTATAGTACCACTTTGTACAAGATATGGTTTAGGATGGAAAGGTCAATTTGGAAAAGGTTGATACTCTGGAGAATGTTGCAGATGCATTGACGAATCCTGTGAGCACAAACAAGTTCAGGTGGTGTGCCAGTTCAATGGGCCTTAGTACCCATGTTTTTCAATAAGTATTATTTATGCTCTGGAGGTGCTTGAATGATCTTCATCAAGTGGGAGATTATTGGAAATATGTGTCTCAAACATTACAGGATGAAACCTCCATGAGTGCCAAGTCGGTGTGACAGGTTCCATGTCTGGCCAACTAGCAGTTTGCTTTATTCATTTCTAAACAAGTCGTTGTGACCTTGTTACTGTCTTGCCATTTGTACACTGAAAAGTCTATCGCTATTACATAGTGTGTTCGTTGTGACCTTATAGCACTAGGGAGACCTCTGGCCAAAAGGCCATTCAATCGTGCATCGGGGAGACTCTTGGCGACTATGGGCTTCGGGATAACTGAAGGTTCTCACTAAGATGTCTCAGCGAAGTGTTGATCTCTTGCCGACAGCGTATGTATTGATGTCTTCGGGGTAACTCTAATGGTTTGGGAAGATGTCTTAACGAACAGTGGAAGTCTTGCCGATGGGGACTCATCCAAGCATTATTTGGAGTAACTCATAGTGGTCGGAGAAACGTCTCAGCGAACATTCAAGGTCTCACCCAAAGAATCACCTTTTGGAAGTCTTAGGGGTAGCTCTTGGCGATAGTTGATCATCGGTGAAACATGTGGATCTCAGTATGGTGTCTCGGCGAAAGTCGATTGTCTAGCCGACAGGTGTATGTCTTCAGTGTAACTCTTAGCGACAGACAAAAGGCTTTCGGGTTAAGTCATAAAGATCGATAAGAAGTCTTAACAAGGGCTACATGTCTTGCCGACACTGTTTTATGTTGAACACTTCAGTGAAACGTATGGAGATCGATATGAACTCTTGGTGATAGATGTGAGTCTTGCCGACTGTCTCTTGAAGCTCAATATGACTTAAGTCTGCGGTATACCTTTGGTGACTCACTATGATCTCTTGGCGAAAGCGGTAAGTCTGGGTGACTGCTTGGTGGCTCAGTGTAACTTATGGAGCTCGATAGAACATCTTGGAGACTACGATGACTCTTGGCAACATTGGTACGAAGTATATGTGGCATCGGTGAGACACTGTTAGTGTCTCACCGAGATGCCAGTGCATTACGATTTCTGTTGACCATCTGACTGTCATACATGGAATATGGTGGACAAATAGAGGAAGCCGAAAGTGAACCGTTAGCAGTTGGTTCGGTGCGACAATTCTGTGAGAAATCTCAATAGTCAAGGAACACCATGGATATAGTTGGAAGTTGCAGACGCTTGGGGGTTGGATAGTTTTTTGATCAATAGTGAAGTGTGAAAAGTTCAAACCATATCAGAAAAGGAATTAAAATCTATAAAGGCTGTAACTTGGAAGTTTCTGTTCGAAGAATGTACATGATGAATGCTGTTGTATAATGACACCAGAAAGATAAGTCTGGAATTGTATGTAATCTTGATTACTGTAATACAAAGTGATTTCTCTTGGTGTGGTGGGTTTTTCTCCCGTAAGGGTTTTCCCACGTATATCTGGTGTTCATGTGTGTTTGTCTAAATACTCTGTTTCTGTAATTTATCTCATATTGCATCTCAATTTTGACTGTAATTGAAAATTTAAAAGTACTTCTGCATTCTTTCCTGAGGTATTGACATTAGGAAAATTGTTTTCCGCATCTAATTTTCCTTATAGTTCTTCCATGCACAATATGTATATGTATGTATGGAAAGACAAATACATATATAAGAACAAAATAATACAATTTCATGGAAGAACAACTTCAGAATGAAAACAAGTGAGTCCATTTTCATATTTGGGAATAACAAACAAATATTAAAGACAAATTACAGAGTTAAAGTTTGTGCATTGTTAAAGAGAAAACCCTGTAATTTTGAAGCAGTGAAACCCTTTCCATGTTTGGTAGTAACAATGAAATGAAAAAAGCATTTCGCAGACATAACTATTGTGTATGGAAGAACAAAATAATACATAAACATGCCAAAATATCTTGGAAATGAAAACCAGCCATACCATTTTCATATTTCAGAATAACATGAGAATATTATAAGCAAATTGCAGAGTTAAAGTGTGTGCAGTGAGGAAGACAGGAATGCAAGTGCATGGCAGAAACCCTTGAAATGATAAACATTAAAACCATATGAATATTTACTAGTAACGAGAAAATATATTGTATCCATTTCTATATTTTGAAAAAAAAAATGTAAAAAGCAAATTGCATATTTAAAGTTTGTGCAATGAGGAACACATGAAAACAAGTGCATGGTTGCAAACCAAGCTATCCCTTTCCAGATTTCATCAAACAAGTCTAATAGTAATGAAAATCCATTTTAAACCAGTTAAACCCATTTCATATTTCGTGTAAGTAAGCAAATATGAAAAGCGAAATAAACGTCGTGCAATTTTTATACACAAAATATTGACCTGCACAATGCAAGGTAAACGTCATGCATGGACGAGTGTAGAGGAAAGGAAAACCAGTGAAAGCATGAACTTGAATTGAAATGACTTGACATTCGTATAAAGTGTAAGTTGAAACCCCAGATATTGAGTTGCAGGTCATCTGAGTGTTGTGTTGGTGGCCAAGTGGGATGGGTGTTTGGCTGGATTGGATTTGGTGATGGGACATTCTTCGATATGTGTTCTACTTGTGGCATCCCAAGTGCCAGAAAGGTGGCTACAATGAAATGCAAGTGGTGACATTATACGAGAGCTTGGGTTATACTAATTATATATTTTGGGTGTTTCTTTTGAATCGAGTGCCCCGTAACAAGAAATATGGCTTGTATGTTTGTGGTGTCAGATGTGCTTTGAATATTCTATGACATGTAAGAGTTTGAATATCTATTTGTGTATGGGACAAATATTCTCCGATTATAATACAATTTTGACGGTATAGTGATACGTGTACCTTTGTTGAATTTGTGGGTGAAAACTATTTTACATTTACATTTTAAGGTGATCTACTGTGGGGCCCACGCGGGACTACTTTTGTCCCCAGTATAGGCTCCCACCCTACTTTGGGCCTCTCTTCCCTAATTCGTTTGATTTACCTCCTAAAATTTGAACCCTAAATCCTTTGGGCACAAAAATTAGTAAACACTTTTTATTTTTCATTATTTTAATAATTTATTTGCTATAGAGAGACTGAATTTGTTAGAAATCTAAAAATTCCTAACTCCTAGAGAAATTCCTTAAATATTGTTGAGCTTTGCAACTCTATTTTATTCGAGAAATGATCATTATTTCAAGTTTGTGAGATTGTGAGTGTCATCTAATTTGTGATTTTTCCAAGGACTTTTGATTTTACTTTGAAATCCTCAAGTTTAAATGAAACTTGTATTCTTAGGTTAATTCTACATTGTGTAAGCTTGTGGGTTTTGCAACAATATTGATTCTAGTTCAAAGTCTTTAAGTCTGGACGAAGCTGCATTCTTTGTGTAAGTTTGTGGGTTTTCCAACAACATTGATTCTACTTCAAAGTCCTTAAGTCTAGAAAAAGCCGCATTCTTAGTTAAGTTGGTCATTGTTTCAAGTTTACAGGATTATCATTGGCATTTGTCATTGGTCTAAAGTCTTGAAGTCCAATAAAATCCCATAAATTTGTACAAACATAGAAAACACTAAAACTTCAAATGTAAGGGTTTGTTCATTTAACTCTTTGTGATAATGCATTGTTTGATCATTGTAGGTTTTCTATATGACTTATTGAGCTTGAGCAATAAAGTAAAAATTCCATAGAGTTGCTCATCCCTTTAGTATCTTGTCAACAATAGATGTAGTATCAAATGTTGACTTGCATCGTATTGGCCTGGAGGACTTTAGGAATTGGATATAGGGAGATTCTCCCATCACCACAACCCTTTGAATGGTTAGAAATGGAATTATGTAGGTAATATGATTTCCCACAATAATTCAATCTCTTTAATAATGGCCTATGAGAAATACTATAAGCTTAGAGCGAGGAATATTAAAGAGGAAGGACCTTTTTTCTTGGACTTGAGCCTTAGAGCCATTGTAGAAACATTCCAAATCCCTCAATATAATGAGGTTGTACAACTACAACTTGATGATGGTATAAATTTTTTTAATGAGGAACTGAACACACACCTGAAAGGATTGAATAGAAAGATGATTGTTGAAGACCAGGTCTACTAGATCTCCAAGTTCCCTAAGTACATGGTCATGAGTGATTTCTAGATGGAGATTGGGTATATGATTACACTACTAAGTAGAATAATTGGATTGCCATCAACATCTATCTTCTCCACATGGATGTTTAGGTTCATAGCCATCGTCCTAAAGGATGAGGAACTCATTAATTGGGCAACTCTCATTAGTGGCAATATCCATGAATAATTGTCCCAGGTACAAGAGAGTGGGAGATCCTATATGACCTCTTATCTAGTATACTCAATGACCAAGAGTGTTGTTTCCCTTGGATTGAAAAAGATTGGCAGTGTTGGGACAAGTCTAGGAGAGGTCAATGTATATGAATATTATCCTCAACTAACCTTGAAGGAAATCCAAAAACACTTCAAGAGGGTGAATGATGCCTTCTTGTTCTACCTCATTATGACAATGAAAGGATATTTGAACATAATTTTTTTAGAAGAGGCCACCAAGGTGATTGCAAAATAGGGAGATTATTTTATCCAATTCCATAAGTTTACATATATTAGAAGTGAAGGTTTTACTAGGGTGCCTTTCAAGTTGACAAACTATGCAAGTGAAAAGGCGGTGTTACTAGAGCTAATTAGAGAATTATGTGAAACAAACTAGGACTTGGTAGAGTAGTGTAGAATTAGGGTTTAGTTTCCCATAATAACCAATACCTATGCTTATCCTCCCTGTCAATTGCCAAAGAGTCAGATGCAAAAATTCAAAGGCGAAATTTCTATTTTCATGACAAGAGGTCAAATTTTAATCTAAAAGGAAAGATGGAGAAACATGAAAAATCACACATGAAGCGTGTGCCACATCTTAAAAATCATTGGGTTGATTGTATGATGAGAAGAAGGTGAGATGAAATAAATTCTCCATATTAACAACCTATCATATGAGAGACTTTGACATTCTAGAAGTCCTAGACCAAGTTTTTGATGATGGGAAGGTATTGATGAAGGTCTATGAGGAAGGGTAATATTCCAACTTCCCATCCCTATTGTTGATTAGTTTGAAGAAGAGTAATCATCTCTAGAGGAGGTTTTCAAGCAATTCATTGACTTGAGAAAGATTTGGCTCCTTATGAAGGTTAAAGAGCTAGAAGGTTCAAGTCTAAAGATCACCAAATGGGAACCCTCCAAGAAATCCAAATTCAAGAAGGGTAAAGATGCCAAGACTCCACCACAAAATGAAATCCCAAAGGAGATCAAGAAAGAAAAGGATCTTGGTAATAAGGTGGCAAAAAAGAAGAATTCCAAAAATGAACCAAAAGAAGAGTTAGATGAGGAGCCTCCCCTCATGAGAAAACCTAAGTTAAGAATGACTTCTCAACAATTTCTTGCCCTTGTAGTTCCTGAAGCACCAATTGCTAAAGAACAACCATCACAATGAGTACTAGTATTTCATCTACAATTTTCTATTTCTACTATTGGTAATCCACCTATTTCTCAAAACCCTATATAAACTCCTATTCCATTTTCCCTTATAAAGGATTTTGTTCATTCTTTTGAAAGAAATCCCTAAATAAACCTACCTTTCCCTAAATAACGGAACCAATCCCATGCCCCACTATTGGGAATTAAGGTGTCTCAATCTTGACAATTCCTAAGTTATTTATTTAGTATTATTTTATATTTCCCATGATTATTTCACATTTATATTAGTAAATGTGTGCTCCATCTAAAAGGGCATCAGATTTTGAGTTGACACTTTTGCCACATGTCAGTGCTTTGAAAAATAAGTTATTATTTGTAAAAAGATGTCCATTTAGTGGTCTAACATGGAAAGCCCATTTTTAAGGGTGTTATGACATATTCTATGAAAATTGTAGGGCTAAAAGTAGGGGAGATCATTTTGGACGTGAGAATTAGTGATGACACGCGTAAGAGCATCTCTTATTTTATAAGGATTTCTTATGAAAACTTGTAAGAGGGTGTAAAGTCATGTAAGAGACCATGTTTAGCATGTAAAGGTCGTATGAATTTTTTCCATGGTATTTTGGAACCTTGTTTTGACCCATGGTAATGTTTTATGGTGGTATTTTGAGCCCCCATGAATCTATATATTGATGGGTTGAGATGGAGACACCATGAATTTTTTTACAAGTGCACAAATGATGCTAGATTGGATGCAAGATTGAGGAAGTTCTATGTATTGTAATCTCTTTGAAGAATAATATAGATTTTCCCTCTTTTCTTGGTGGAGTTTTTTTACTCAAAAGGATTTTCTCCACATAAATCCTTGTGTTATATGTATGGCTCTTGAGTTGTGTTAATTTCTTTATTGTTAAAATCATTTCTCCATTGATATTCTACATTTTAGTTTTTAAATTTCTATAGTGTAGTAGTTTCTTTCATTTCTAACATTTGGTATTGGAGCCAGGCCAACTTTGTCTATTGGGTGGAAGTGTGAAGGTTTTATGTGCTATAGTGGGAATTCAATTACAATATATGGAAGCTAAAAATTGAGGATCTCCTTGAAGAAAGACATTAATTGGTGGTTATAACAAAAGAAAAGAAACCTAATGCAATGAGTCAAGATTATTGGGAGAAGATGGACAAAAAGGTACAAGATACCATCTAGTTAGGTCTTGTGAATTCCATCCTCCTAAATGTGTTTGAAGAAAAGATTAAATTTGCTTTGTGGAAAGGATTGGGTGAGATTTATCAAGCCACGAGCCTTGTGAACAAACTATATTTGAAAACAAAATTATTTTCTCTTAAAATGAAGGTGAATCCATTATAGAGCATTTAAATTCATTTAATTTTATTTTGAGTCAATTAGCATCTGTAGATGTTAAACCTAAGCAAGATGATAAATGCATTATGCTTATTTATTCTTTGCTTGAATCATGAGAAAATTTTATTCTTGCTATCAATGCTTACCTCGAAGATCCCAAGATGGATGCACTTGTTGCAACATTGTTGTCATAGTAAATGAGGAAGAAGGTCATGGATAGCTTAGTGGATGCTCTCAATGTTAGGAGTAGGGCTACATAAAGAGGTCCAAAAGGAGACCAAAGGCCTAAGGACAAGTATAAAGGTCATTCTAAGACTCCTAGAAAGAAGAATAGAGAAGTGTTGGAACTATGGGAAAATAGGACATGTGAAGGAGTGCAAAAATAAAAATAAACAATGAGATTCTGCCATAGAAAAGTCCTCTGATCTGTAGGTGATGAAATTTTACTTTTTTCTTGTAATGTCATTTCTAATGAACATTGGTTGGTCGACTCAGGATGCTCGTATCACATGAATCCTTATAAGGAGTGTTTTTTCACATATGAAAAATATGATGGAGGTAATGTCTACCATGGGGACAACACTACATATCTAATTGTTGGATGGGGAAAGGTATTGTTGTGTTTCAGTGATGGGAGGATTAAAACCCTCCTTGGTGTTTTACATATTCCTGGATTAGCTAGAAATCTTATTTTAGTTTCAAAGTTGAATGAATTAGGAATGCAGGTAACATTTAATAAGCATGGTTGCAGATTGGGGAGAGGAAACTTGGTGGTAACAAGGGGAACTCAAATGGGAACTCTATTTAAGCTTGATACCACTATTTTTTGAAAGTCCAAATATGTGGCTAAAAATTCTAAAAAATACATGTATGTTGTGGTACTGTGGATTGGGCCACATAAGCAAAAATGTTTGAAAAACTATTATGAATAAAAAATTGTTGGATGGGTTATTTTATTCTGATGAGCACTTTGATTTATGTGAACATTGCATGTTTGGGAAACAAAATAGAGCATCTTTTCCTTTAGGAAGTAATAATGCAAAAGAGAAATTAGAAATTTTTCATATAGATGCGTTTGATCCTATGGATAATGATTCTATTGGTAAATCTCATTATTTTGTTACCTTAATTAATGGTGTATTCAAATTTACATGGATTTATTTTATGAAAAATAAATTTGAAGTTTTCACTAATTTTAAGGAATTTAAAGCCTTAGTAGAAGACCAATCAAGATTGAAAATAAAAGTATTAAGATTAGATAATGGGGGGGAATATTTCTCTAAGGAATTTGATGAGTTTTGTAAGCATGCATGTATGATAAGGAAAAATATAAATCCTTATAAACCACAACAAAATGGTGTTGTGGAAAGGATGAATTGAACTATTATGGAAAGAGCTAGAAGTATGTCGAGTGATGCACAATTGGATAAATGTTTTTGGGAAAAAGTTATGTGTACTGCTTGTTACTTGATTAAAGATCTCCTTGCAAGGCTCTTGATTTAACACCTTATGAAGTGTGGATAGGTAACAAACCTTTTGTTTCACATTTAAGGGTTTTTGGCTATGAGGCTTTTATTCATGTGCCTAAGGAAAAACATTCTAATTTGGATCCAAAAGCAGAGAAATGCATCTTCATTGGATATGGTGAGAATGTAAAAGGATATAAGCTATGGAATCATCTAACTTGAAAATTTGTCTATTCTAGAGATATTATTTTCAAGGAACTTAAAGCTTTTTCTAATCCTATATAGCTAAAAGAGAAGGAAAGAAAAAAGAGTGCATTTTGATTTGTAGCATGAAGATGCACATTGGAAAGAACATAATGTTGGATTTGAGGATGGAGAATAAGAAGAGAGTTCAAGTGAAATTTTTGAAAAGGAAGAATCTATTGTTACAAAAAACGTTGATCAAATTGAAGAACTTGAGGAGGAATCTCTTACATCACCATTGAGAAGATCCACAAGACAATGGAATCTAGTTGACAAGTATATCCCACCAGATTTTTGTTGTGTATTTTCTTTATTAATTATCGATGATGAACCTAGATCCTACAGGGAAGCTATTCTTGGAGATGATAGTGAGTCTTGACAACTAGCCACTCAAGAGGAGATGATGGATTTAAACTCTTTTAATACTTGGGATATTGTTTGTTTTCCCAAAGGAAGGAAATCCATTGGTTGTAAGTGGGTCTACAAAAAGAAATTTGAAGTATATGGTTCATTAGAGAATTACAAAGCTAGACTAGTAGCTAAGGGCTACTCCTAGAAAGAGGGAGTTGATTTTGGTGAAATTTTCTCTCATATTGCTAATTATCTTCTACTAGATTTATTTTATCCATATATGTTGCTTATGATTTTGAAATTGAGAAAATAGATGTCAAGAATATTTTTTGGCATGAAGATCTGGAAGAGGAAATTTATATGCAACAACCAAAAAGATTTGAGGTAAAAGGAAAAGAACATTTGGTTTGCAGGTTGAACAGTCTCTTTATGGTTTAAAATAATCACCCCAAATGTGGTATCAAAAATTTGACTATTTTGTGTTGAAATTGAGCTTTGATAGAAGCAAAGAGGATCATTGTGTTTACATTAGATGTATTGATGATCAATTACTAATTGTTGCCTTTTATGTAGATGACATGTTTTCAGTAACAAAAAAGGTATGAATAGTGAATTGAAAGCTCAACTTTCAAGTGCATTTGAGATGAAGGATTTGGGGGTAGAAAGATACATATTGGGAATGGAAATAATAAGATATCAAGGTAATAGAAAGCTTTGGTTGTCACAAAGTAAGTATAGGAGCACTATTTTGCACATATTTAGTATGTAAGATTACAAACCAGTTAGAATTCCTTTACCAGTTGGAACTAAGCTTACTTTAGATATGTGTCCTAAAAATGAAAATTATTTTGAGAATATGTTTAGTGTGTCATATGCTAGTGTTGTAGGAATTTTTATGCATGCAATGGTTTGCACTAGACCAAATATTTCCCAAGCAATGGGATTTTTAAGCAGATTTATGTCTAACCTTGGTAGAGAGGATTGAAATTATGCAAAGAGGATGTTAATATATTTTTGTGGTATTTCTAATTACTGATTGTTTTATTCTAGTACTAAAAATGTAGATGAGATATTGGACATACAAGGTTTTGTTGATACAAATTGGGTAGGTAGTCGAAGGTCTACTAGTGGGTATGTTTTTACTTTGTTTAGAGGAGCCATAAGTTAAATGAGTAAGATGCAAAATAAAATTTCTTTATCCATTATTGAAGCATAATATATGGATGCTACCCATGTTTCTAAGGAGGTAGTATGGTTACAAAGATTGTGTGCAGGTATTGGTTTCAATTGTAGGACAATTCATATTGGTTGTGATAGCTAGAGTGTAATTCATTTAGCCAAGAATCCTATGTGTCATGCTCAGACTAAGCATGTGGATGTTTAATACCATTTTTTTTGTAAAATGATTACTAATAGACAAATTGAGTTGAAGAAAATTGACACTCAAGTGAATGTTACAAATTATCTTACCAAACTTGTGAGCACTAAAAAGTTCATTTGGTATAGTGAGGCCACGGGCCTTGTTTCTTGTATCTAGTTTATTGCATGATGGTGTGATTCCCCTAGCTCTTGCAAGGTATTCATCAAGTGGGAGAATATTGGGAATCAAGGTATCTCAACCTTGGCAATTTGGGGCCCCATCAAAACCTATTTTACCCATAATCAAAAATCTTGACAATTCCTAAGTTATTTATTTAGTATTATTGTATATTTTTTCATGATTATCTCACATTTATGTTATTAAATATGTGTGCTCCATCTAAAGGGGCATGATATTTTGAGTTGTAACTTTTTCCACATGTTGGTGCTTTGAAAAATAAGTTATTATATGTTAGAAGATGCCCACTTAGTGGTCTAACTTGAAAAGCCTATTTTTAAGGATGTTATGACAAATTCTATGACAATTGTAAGGGCTAAAAGTAGGGGAGATCATTTGGATGTGAGAATCAATTATGGCATGTGAAAGAGAATCTTTGCATAATCTATTGATGGTATATGATATATGTTAGAGCATCCCCTATTTTATAGGATTTTTTTATGACAACTTGTAAGAGGGTGTAAAGTCATGTAGGAGACCATGTTTAGCATGTATGGGTCATGTGGACTTTTACCATGGTATTTTGGAACCTTTTTTTGGCCCATGGTAATGTTTTATGGTCGTATTTTGAGCCCTCATGAGTCTATATATTGAGGGTTGGAGATGGAGACATCATGAAATATTTTATAAGTACACAAATTTTGTTGGATTTGGTGCAAGATTGAACAAGTTCTATGTATTGTAATTTCTTTGAAGAACAATACAAATTTTTCCTCTTTTCTTGGTGGAGTTTTTTACCCAAAAGGGTTTTTATCCACATAAATCCTTGTGTTATGTGTATGGATCTTGAGTTGTGTTAATTTATTTGTTGTTAAAATCATCTCCATTGATATCCTACAATTTAGTTTCTCATATTTTCATACTATAGTAGTTGCCTTCATTTCTAACACCCACATGAAAATAACAAACCTAAAACATTGTCTACTATTATTCTAGGTTCCTTAAGGTCAAGGATTGCAGAAATTTCCTCCCCTCTTGTTGATAAGGATGACAAAAAATATAAGTGATTATTAGATAATGAAAATAAAATTAAGTAAGCAAGCTAGGGAAGAAAACATACAAAGCATGCAAACAATAGTTTCTACCATTATATCCTAGATGGACAATGATCAAAAGACCAAGAAGGAATTGAAGGGGCGAGTTACAAAATTGACTACCTATATCAAGTAGCTATTGAGCCCCTTGAAAACAATGGATGGATCTTTCATGACTATTGTGTCACATTCGAGTAGGAATCCTCCACTTTGGAGAAAATTAGATGCATATCAAACACCACTGAGAAATGGGTAGATGATCTATTTAATTATGGTTACAAAGTCATTTAAGACACTATGACTATAAATGGAAAGATCAAGACTATTGGAGATAAGGTAAATACTTTAGTGGAAGAATTCCAAGAAGAAATAGAAACACTTCACATAATATTCCACACTTGGATATGACTTCCAAACAAAAGTTTGAGGCTTTAGTAAAATAAAATATCCTAGATAAAGAGGGAAACCTTGATTTGGATGTCTATATAGAAATTATTAACTTGAGGTTAAATTTGAATTAAGAAGGAATGGGTAAAAGCAAGATTATGAGTCCACTTTTAGTGGAAGTTTTGGGCTTAAAAAAACTTACTGGGAATGGGTACCTATTCAGGAATGGGATCCTAAACCTAAAAGTACTTATTTGAAATGCATGCCCATTATGGTTTAGGATCATGTTCCTAAATGGGTACCCATTATAAATGTGTGCCCATTTTAGAATGGGTTTGTGTTTCATAAAGCTATTATTTTTTCTTGCAATTTTATTTTTACCTCTAGAGGCTTCCTTATCACTCAACATTCTTTCTTGAGTGAAATAATTCTATAAGATATTTATGGCATCAATTTGTCACCATTCTTTGCAATTTTCCTACTCAAGTATTTTATTACAAGAATGGATAGCCATGTGGACCTACATTAGTCACATTTATGACCTAGACCCATTGTAGTACATGGGTTATAATTGATAGTGATGAAAGTTTTCCTCATCATGTAGATCATTTTTCCCAAAGATAAATGAAGACCTTGAGGAAATGGCTATTGTGTAATATTTTGTGGAGACTCGTATTTAATTTTAATTAAGTAATTCATCTTAGAATTGATTCAAACAAGCTAGATGAATATAAGAATAATCAAATACTAGAACAAACTTCTTGAATAGTAACTCAAAATTTGTCTTTTTTGGACTTAGGTTTTGGGAACTATTTTGCTAGTGAATATGGATCTATTATGTCTCCTAGGATTTTAAAAGAGGAGGTTACTAATTTGGATGGTATTTTCCAATTTTAATTTGATGTGAAATGTAAAATTTAATTAGGTGTAGTTGCATAGTACTTGTCTCTCCTTTTGGAAGTAAGTCTTTTCCCTCCTTCAAGATTTAGTTTCATTGAACCAATAGCATAGCTAAATATGAGGCATGCACCATTAACTATAGTTAAAAAGGTTAATGGGGATCTCTACATTGTATTATACCATTCCTACCATCAGGTATTGGTTCTCAATTGATTTTTTGTTTGAACTTGGAATGGTATAAAAAAAATTACAAGAGAAACAATCCTTGAACCTCAATAAGAAATTTTGGAAGAATGTTATCACAGAGTCAAGAGACCCCCAAATATTCCTCTCATCTCAACACAAAAATTTCAAGAATAATCTTTCATAAGATCTTACTACCCTTGCCTAAATTTATGAGAAATACAGTGACATAGAGGTATGCAAACATCTATTGGTCCTATATGTGATAGAATGTGATCACTTTCTCCACTACTTCAATGTAGAACAAGAATTTATTTATGCAAAAATAGATAGTTGAATAATTTTGGAATGCTTAAAACCTTCATGTTTCCACTCTTGTTGGATCATCCCTTATTACACCAAAATGTCCCAATATTGAGTCATGTGGGTGTAACGTCTAGAAAAATGCAGAAGAAACAGATCAAAGCAAACATGCAATCTAAACTAAAACTCTAAGCAATCTAATGTTAAGCAACAAAGAACAAAGGAAAGTAAAAACGTAAGTAAACTGAACAATCTCACCCAATATGTACGTATTTCCATGTATCATCTCGATTTCCCTTCTCCATTTTGTCGTTGTAGTATAATTTCCCTCAAATTTTCAAAGTTCGTGCAAGTATAGCCTATGATAATGATTTAGCAAAACATCGAAGATTCAAGATAGTTGCTCTAAAAAGTCATAAGATTTCGAAAGAGATTGGAATGATGAAGAATAGATCAATTTATAGAAAAATTGATTATTCGAACAACAAGTTAGGATTGAAAGATCAACGAATGGTTGAGATCGACAAATTAGACATGCATTCTGATAATTGTTAGTAGCGACATGAGTGATACAAATTAGAAATAGAATTAAAGATTAAATAAATGATTTAATCTTCAAGTTTGGTATTCGAAAATAGAAGACTTATCGTTGCATGACAAAGATAAAGACTAATTAAAGCAACTCTATATTCGAATGCACGCACAAGGTTTAATTAATTAAATAATAATATTTAATTAATCCGCATGTACACGCAACTGAGTTAGCACTGGACGATTGAATGATTTGACAAAGAGATAACTCAATAACACCACTCAGACATTAAATCAAGAGTTAACTAAGTGATTAAAATAGATCTTTGAGTTGAGTCAAAGTGAATACTTAGATAATTTGCACAATTATCTAAATATAGAGGAATGCGTTAAAATAGAATTTATAAATTAAATAATTCATTTAATTCAATATTTGATATTTGAAGAGTAATTAAATAAATTAGATTTATTTAATTAAGTGATGAAGGGATTTAAATGAATAATTAAATAAATTAAGGATTTATTTAATTATAGTTGAAGTATGATATAGAGGGGAATTAAATAATAATTTATTTAATTTGACAAGAAGGATAAGGTTAATTAGTAATATAATAAAAAAAAGCATTTATTTAATTAATTAGATAGAATAAAGAAAATGTGAATCAATTAAATAATTAAGATTATTTAATTAATAGAAGAATTAAAGTTAAAGTTAATTAATTAAATAATTGGCATTATTTAATCATGACCTTGGAAGAAATACGGATTATTAAGAATATTGAAGTCGTAGGCTTAAACCATATTTCGGTGTCTACATTTGCCCCTCTTTGATACAATGTCATTTCGGCATTGTGTCAAAAAAAATTGATAAAAATATACCCCAGTCATGCCCCGGTGTTAAACAAGTGAAGGTATGCTCCCTTGGAAAAATTGACAATTTTTTGAAAAAATTTAGAAAAATTTGGAAATGATCCCAATTAGTCCATTGGATAGCCAAAAATGCAGTGGAGTTGACGGAATTGAAGTTGGAAGTGGTATAGATAGGTACAGGTCAATTGAAATTGGAAGCTGATGCAGCCAGTACACAAGAATGCCACCAAAACCCTAGGTATAAATAGAAATTGGGGTAAAAACCAATTAATTTTCACCCACCTAGCTTCGAGAATTGAGATTTTTCTATGCACCCACAGCAACGATGTCTCTTGTTCCGAACACCCACCATTGAGTATACAGGCTCCAGACTTTCAGGCGCCCAACCAACACGGACCCCCCGATATGTACCTTAAACTTGACTTTTGAATTTTTAATTTTGCTCCTTTTTATGCATTTATTTGAAATTTTCGTTATGCCTCACTTTGTTAAATAGCCACATGTGAATGCGCAATCGATGCATTTGCATGCGGATCAATGCATGTGTAAGATCACGTAGATAGTTTAGCATAGGTTTTATGCGGTTCAACGCATGTGTAGTTTATTTCAACACATTTGATAAAGAACAATGCATTTGCATTTAAATTAGCTGCATATGTTTATTGTTCAACACATTTGCATTTATTTCAACGCAATTGCATGTGATAGTATATTTACACAGACACTTTTTTTTATCATGCACGCATATGCATTTTAAAGCTACACATTTGAAAAAGAATGACGCATTTGTGTAATTGAATGACGCATTTGATTTTTCTGCAACGCATATGTAAAATAATGACGCATGTGCAAAAGAATGGCGCATTTGCAAAATAATGACGCATTTGAATAGTAATTAATTTAGTCATTTTGCATTAGGATAGATGTTTGATGCTGACATGAGGCATGTATAATGCCATTGAAGGTTGTGTTAGACATGGTATATACGCGAGATTCAAGACCTACGACTTTTCACTTCCGAGACAGCTTGCGGAGTGAGGAGCGACGATTTTTATGGCATCTAGGTCTTCTACATGTTACAGACATGCCCCAAATTCGGGCGAACCACGGTTTATTGACAGCTTTGTGCCAGCGGTGGCACTCAGAGACGTCTTCCTTTCACCTGCCTACTAGAGAGGCTACAGTTACTTTGGAGGATTTCTACATGATCCTGAGACTTCCCATCAGAGGCATGCGGGTGAAGTACGATACCCAGAGGGGTGTTGCTGAGATGTACAGATACTACCCACACGTCGATGTCAGACAGTTAGGGTTTTATCACTATGAGATTAGATGGCATGTACTAGCACAGAGGTATAGGCGGCTGGACTGTCTAGTGTGTACTTTGATAGGTGGTATAGTGCTTCTTGACCATCGAGGTCATGGTTTTCCTGTGGGTTGGGGGGAGATGCTAGTAGGTATGCTAGAGCGGCAGGAGGTATATGCATGGGGTCCCTGTCTCCTTAGCATGTTATATTTTCACTTGCATGACATAGCCTATCGAGAGGCCCAATCTATGAGTTGTGGTACCACGCTCCTGATGGTATGGGCGTGGGAACACATTGCTATTTTTCAGCCACTAGTGACGGTAGATGTACAGTACGAAGCTCCTTATTCCTTTTGCTATGCGAGGGAAAACACTCAGCACCACATGGGAGATATTGGGTATTTTAGGCATGCCATAGACACTATGGTGTGGTTTACATGGAGACCCTACCTGGGATGTGCAGAGTGGTCAGATGAGGATGAGCACTTGCCTTTTTTTCAATAGACATAGTATTTGATTGGGCGGACTGTCTCACATGTCCACATTATAGAGTGTCACTTGCTAGATCGTGTATTGTGGCAATTCAGAGAGGTACAGGATGTGCCGAGAGGATGGGCCGAGTTCGCAAGGTCTTCATGAGAGATACCTTTGTGGGGTCCAGAGATTCCAGTAGCCACTACAGAGGCAGATATTGATGGATTGCAGGCAATTCCATGGGGATGGAGAGATGGTCCAACAGACCTAGGTACCACAGAGGCTTATGATCAGTGGTGGGTCGTACATAGGCTGATTCCATTGATAGATCCAGATCAGCCGGCACCGATAGAGCAGTGAGGGATAGGACCGCGGAGCAGGCGTGGCAGAGGCAAAGGTCAGAGAGGTGGAGGGGGTCGTGGTGATGATGGAGATGATGGTAGAGGTGGTCGGCGAGGTGGTAGGAGAGGGAGACGTGGATGGAGGGGATGAGGGCCACCATTTTCACCCATCCATGAGGAGGGACGAGGAGAGGAGGATGTTCCCATGTCAGATATTGGCAGAGTTGGGGAGGAGGTGGACGTTGATATTGGCGGAGAGGAGGAGTAGCCCGGAGAGGAGGCTATTCTAGATGTTCCTGTAGAGGAGGAGGCAGACAGAGAGGAGGCAGATATTGATGCCTTGGGCTTGTTGGGTGCCTATTAGGATGATGATGAGGAGGACGATGATCATGAGCGAGAGATTCGGGATAGGATTTTGGAGGAGTTGGAGGATGAGGAGGATGGTGTGTCGAGGGTTAGACAGGTTGACACAGAGGCAGTTGATTCTGACACTGCTACACTTCGGGCCTAGATTGCATCCTTGGAGGAGAAGATGAGGGTTATGATGTCTGAGAGGGATTTGGTACAAATGGAGAGAGATAGGGCCATCATGGACAGAGATCAGGCCATAGCTCAGAGGTAGGAGACAAAGCAGAGATTCACAGAGATCAGAGCTCTATGTACTGGGCCAGTAGTTGCATTTTCCCGAGAGTTAGTCTGAGCTGGGGAGAGGGAGGTTTATTATCAAGATTTATATGAGATAGAGGTTCCTCCAGAGAGACGAGCTCCCATCTTCTCAGAGGCACATAGTAGTAGATCATAGACTAGGACCCACACCAGGACATTTAGCACAAAGGGTGTGGAGCAGCCACGCAGATCAGGTCCATATGACAGGCCCCACTCATCTCACAGGTCATCAGGTTCCCGGCATCAATCATCTGCACACTCTAGTCATGATAGAAGTGGCAGTTCAGGATAGGGACATCTATTGATATGTACCGAGACATTGTATTACGATCCTATAGCCTACAGGCTTCCATATTGATTGATACATTATGACATTGTGATGTGACACTATTGAGTGATATATATATATATGATTTTGGCGATGATTCTCATGATATGCATTTCTATTTATTGATTATATATTCGTTTATTTGTACATGTTATGTTTATATGATATGCCTTGTGATGGATGATTGTATGTACTTTATGATGTGTTTATGCAGCTTATGACGTGATCTTGATTCTATGTGATTATGTATGTATTAATATATATGATGTTAATGGATGTTATGTATGCAATTTATAATTATGAGATGCAATGTGATGTTATATGTACAATGCTTTCTATATGTGATGCTATACAAATGAAATGTGATGCATGTATTTATAATTTGTTATGTACATGGAATACTCGTGATATGTATTTTAGATGATGAATGTCTATGATGCCATGATATCCCAGATATGAGAAATGTCTATATGTTTGGATTCTTCTAACATGTATGTGTATGCAGGATGATTTATATTGTTGTGTGTCATAGGACTCCGTCATAATGCAAGAAGGAATAACTATTAGTGCGGAAAGAAAGATTGAGAAATAATGAAAGAAATGTGATGGATGTTAGTATTAGCAATCTTCGATGTTTCGCTATATCACAAAAGGTGTTGCACTTTATCATCATTGGGTGAGACTAATACAAATGCAGAAAAACACCATGATATGACATAGATCAGGGTGTACAAGGTCATCCACTTGCTAACAATAGACAGCCGCAGACAAGGATTGTCGTTAACTCATACTAAGGGCACAAGTTGCCCCAGTCTTTTTGTCAAGACAAACCACATACATCAAACAAAATAAGAGATGGGTGATCATGAGACGTCATCGCTCCTCTAAATCCTTCATGGGACATCCTTGAGGAAACTAGTAACATGACTCAAAATCCAAATTTAAAAGACAGTTGACAGACAGTAGTCAAAGAAAAGAGAATTGTGATACATCGTTGCTTCTCTAAATCCTTCATGGGACATCCTTGAGAAAGCTAGTAACATAATTCCCATCATAAAGTCAAGTAAAAATGATAAAATAAATAAGCCATAAAGTCAGAAAGCCAATAAAATATTTTCCAAAACTTGATATGTTTGTTTGATTCATTTTGATTGATAGAAGGATTGATTGATTGAGCCTGATTTCAAGAGATACACATACCGGATAATACTTTGAGTCTGGTTTCGATGTTATGACTATCTGTATAAGGCATGACAAAGCCTGGTTTCAGAAAGACATGTATCATATAAGACGTTGAGTCAGATGTCGTTGATGTGATAACCTGTGTAAGGCTATGTTTGATTGTTTGAAAATGTTGATTATGCAGGAAGGACTCATCCTATATAAGACATAGATTGTTTTGTTGATATCAATATTTAGGAAGGACACATCCTGAAGGAGACATTAGTTGATCGTTCTAATGATGTCTGTTTCCAGGAAGGACACATCCTGTAGCAAAAATTAGTTGATCTGTTTTGATTGTTTCATTTGGCAAGTAGTTTGATTTGACTTAGAGACATTGCTAACTTGTTCACCAGATTAATGCATGACTTGATATGATGTGCTGACAATTGACTGTGTGTGACGAAAAACCCTAAAGGACTGACCTAGTGCGGCCTCAGGGGCTCATCGATTGATGGCCTTGCCTACGTTATACATGCAGAGACCTCGTAGTTCGACTTGACCCTAACTGACAAGACTGACTACAAATAGAAGATGTGTGTGATAGTGAATGTGATGAACCCTAAAGGACTGACCTAGTGTAGCCATGGGGGCTCATCGATTGATGGCCTTTCCTACGTTATACAAGCAGAGATCTCGTAGTTTGACATGACCAATGAAATTTTATAGACATATGGATTGAATCATGATCTGATACAGACAAACCTAAACAGATGGACCTAATGCCTCGAGGGCACATCGACAAATGGTCTTGCCTACGTCCAGTCGCAGATGCAATGTAGTTCGACAAATGACACAGACTGACAAGTGCAACTGACTCTGACTCTGTTTTTGGATTTTCGACATGTTTTGATTTTTTTGTCATTTTGAAGTTTTTTGATGTTTTTGTGTTTTTCTCAAGTCATTTTGTGATGTTTTTGGATTTTTCAATGGTTTTACGTCTTCAACACAACCAATGTAAGAACTAATATGACACATGTCAAGTGTTTTCCCCAGTCGAGTATAAGACCAATTGATTATGAATAAGATAAAATGGGGGATACGAAATGCACTCGATGTCAGTCGTTCTAGGTTTTGGGAAAGATAACCACTTATTACGAATGGTATGTACAAGTGATAGATGGGAAAGATAAGGGATATGTACAGGGATAGGTAGTATGTATAGGGATAGGGGATATGTACAGGGTAGTGGACTATGTACAGGGAAGTGGACTATGTACAGGGATATGCTAGATTAGAATAATAGTAGACAAAGGAGCAGAGTCAACTACACATGGCACCTATTTGCCAAGTTTTCACCACGATACCTATCCAAAGCGCCACTGAAGTGGTTTTCAATATTGGACGAATTATTTGTCTTTACTATTTTCTTGATTATCTAATTTTTTTTGGTGTTACCAAGACGCCTGTTTTCCAGGTTTTCACCTTGGTAACGATTTTTTTTATTTTTTTATTTTTTTGTATTTTTGCTAATTAAGACAAGGCTCTCAGAAGCTACGCATAGAACTTCTTCAAATGAAGACTATTGATTGCCGATAACAATGGTTCCCCATCAGGAGTAGAGAGTTGGTATGCTCCTGATCCAAAGACTTCTATAACAATATAAGATCCTAACCAATTTGGTTCAAAATTTCTTGTTTTTCTCATTCTGCTTGATTCTTTGGGTTCTCCATTAAAACCAGGTCACCAATGTCAAATTTTATGTTCAAGACCTTCCTGTTATAGCTATGATGAAGGAGATTCTAATATGCTTGGAGATGGTCTAGTGCCTTCTATTTTCACTCATCTAGGAATTCTAGCTCATGGAGTCTCGATACTCGGTACTCTTCATTGTCAATGTCGCCTTTCAAGGATACCCTTAGGGAAGGAATCTCGACCTCAATAGGAAGAATGGCTTCAGAACCAAATACTAGTGAATAGGGAGTGGCACCAGTGGGAGTATAGATACTTGTGCAATAATCCCATAAGGCAGAATTAAGCTGTAAATGCCAATCACGACCAACATCATTGACAGTCTTTTTGAGGATTCTAATAATGGTTTTGTTAGACCCCTCTGCTTGGCCATTACCTTGTGGGTAGTATGGAGTGGAAAAGTGATGTTGAATATGAAATTCATCACATAGATGGTGGACTTCTTGATTCTTAAATGGGCGGCCATTATCGATAATTATGGAATGAGGGACACCATACCGACAGATGATATAGTTCAGGATAAACTTAGAGATCTGTGTGCCGGTAATGTATGTCATAGGAATAGCTTCAATGCACTTCGTAAAATACTTAGTGGTAGTGATAATGAATTTGTTGCCATTAGATGATGTGGGGTGGATCTTACCTATGAGGTCGAGTCCCCATTGGGCGAAGGGCCATGGTGACGTTATAGGATGGAGCTCCTGTGCTAGCGCATGTATCAAGTCTCCATGAACTTGGCATTGATGGCATTTCGTTACAAAGACATATGAGTCCTTTTCCATAGTAGGCCAGTAATAACCCAGTCTCATAATCTTTTTGGCTAAGGTAGGACCGCTAGAATGGGAACCACATATACCCACATGCACCCCACGCAAGGTTACTTGTGTTGCATTAGAATCAAGACATCTCAGTAGGGTATTATATAAGGTGCGTCTATATAGGGTGTCTCTGATGATGGTGTATTTGGCTGATTTGCGGAGGAATGTTCTACGTTGGTTGTTTGATAGACCAGTGGGTATGACTTCGGCATGAAGGTAGTCATAGATTTTTGTGTACCATGGGGAATCAGGACCAACAATGTCACACACCATTTCAGAATTTGGAATATCATAGGCTAGGACCAAAATCTGTTCTACCAAAAACTCAAACTTAGGCACATTGTTAGGAATGTCTATAAGTGATGCAATTATAGCCATAGCATATGTTGCCTTGTTTAAAACATGAGGTATCTGATGAAATTCGACTTTGTCAAAGTACTCTTTAAAGCTATCAACCATGTGTTTGTATGGAGCAAGCTTCTCAGCCTTAGTCTCATAATCATCATTTACCTATCTGATTACTAGTTGAGAGTCACCATATATTTGTAGGTTCTTAATTTTCCACTTGACTGCCATGCATAACCCTGTCACTAGAGCTTCATACTCTGTTATGTTGTTAGTACATGGGAATGCAATCCTGAATGACTTAGGGATGGAATCACCCTATGGTGTGATAAATAGTATACCAACCCCTGAGCCATGATTTGTATGTGAGCCATCAAAGTACAGTTTCCATGTTATGTTTCTATCAATTGTGAATATAAACTCATCAGGAAAGTCTGTAACTAATGGGTGATTTGCTTGTAGTGGTGCATCAGCTAACTGATCAGCAATGACTTGTCCTTAATAGCCTTTCTCTCCACATACTGGATATCATACTCACTAAGTATCATAACCCATTTGGCCAGTCGCCCTGTTAATGCTACCTTGCTAAGAAGATATTTCAGAGGATCTATTTTAGCAATCAACACCGTTTGATGGTTTAGCATATAGTTCCTTAGTTTTTGGGTAGCAAATACTACTACAAGACATGCATGTTCAATGGTACTATAGTTGAGCTCATAACCTACCAAAGTCTGACTGATATAATAGACTGCCCTTTCATGACCTTCATCGTCATTCTATGCAAGCAATGCTCCGAGTGATGAATGGTTTTTTGTAATATAAAGAATCAATGGTCGTCCTTCAACAGGTGGCATTAAGACTGGTGGTGTGAGTAAATATTCCTTAATCAGTTGAAAAGCCTCTCCGCACCTAGTTGTCCATGCAAAGGGTACCCCTTTCTTAAGTAGATGTTGAAAAGGATGTCTTATTTGCTAACTATACTATAAATCTTCGGATGGATTGCAGTCTTCCTTGTAATGTCCTTAGCTAACTGAGATTAGTTGGTGAAGGCATGTCTATGATTTCTTTTACCTTGGCCGGATCCACTTCAATGCCTCGTCTAGAAATGATATAGCCTAAAATTTTTCCTGACTTGACTCCAAACACACATTTCTTGGGATTGAGTCTCACTTTATACTTCTCTAGCCTTTGAAATATCTTGTCTAAAACCTGTAAATATTCTGCTCTTGTCTTGGATTTAACTATAAGGTCATCGACATAATCCTCCATAAGAGTGTGTACTAGATCATGAAAGATAGTGGTCATGGCACGTTGATAGGTTGCTCCAACATTTTTGAGTCCAAAGGGCATAACATTCCAGCAATACATTCCCCAAGGACAAGTGAAAGTTGTCTTAGGTTGGTCTTCAGTTGCAATTTTGGTTTGATTATATCCTAAAAATCCATCCATAAGGGACAACATCTCATATCCTGTTGTCATGTCAACTATCATGTCTATGTTAGGCAAATGGAAGTCATCCTTAGGACAAGACTTGTTGATATCTCTAAAATCAGTGCAGATGCGGATGCCCCCGATTGGTTTGGTGACTAGTACAAGATTGGAAATACAATCGGCATAGTCGATTGATCTAATGAAACCAACGTCTAACAGCTTCTTGAGTTCTGCCTTGACTAGTAAAGCAATCTGTGGATGCATTTTCCTCAATTTATGTTTCACTAGTTTGACACCTGGTTGTAAGAGTAAGTGATGTAGAACAAGTTCAAGATCCAACCTAGGCATGTCTGCATAGGACTAGGAAAAATTTATTTGTCTTTGTGCAAAGAAGTTGTGGAATTTTGGCTGCTCTTTTGTTGTCAATGACGCTACAAAATAAACCAGTCGAGGATTCTCTTTTGTACTTATGTTGACTTCTACTATTCTTCAACGAGCATGGGTGACTTTTCCTGTGCAATGGGGAGAATGTTCAAACCTCCATCCTTAGGTGCCTCCGAGAGGTTTTCAACTTCGGATGTGTCCTTTATTTTTACTTTTTCATTATCTAAAGGTGCCTTTCGGTTTTCACCTATAGACTCATCCTTTTTATCTTGTTTATTCTTTTTCTCGTTTTTGCGACTGGAGGGTTGAACCGATTCCCCAAAATATGCTTTGTTTTACAAGTCAATGGTAAAACCAGTCTTGTGATCACCGTTAGGTATGCCTTCTCGTAATCCCAGGAACTCAACAATTGCTTCGTCATTCTCAAAAATGTCTAAGACACATGTGTCTTGTTGGTCCCAATCAATGAGTTGGAGATAGACTAAAGGCATGTCATCGTCAGAGTTATCAAAGTTTAATGGGGTCAAGGTAAGGACTGAGTTATTCATATGGTCACAAAAGTCTTGTACTAAGTCATGTTTGCTCTTAGGTTTTGGTCTAGGCGGATTGAGAGGTGGGCCTAATGCCAAGGTTTGGTTATCTGAAACAGATGGATCAGGTTGCCAAGAGGTAGGATCAAGTGATTTCCAATAGTAGTGTTTAAACCATTCCTCTTTTTTCATATTCTTTGGTGGACATGAATTCAATGGATTTGGTGAGGATCTTAACATTAAGTCAAGTTCTCCAAATAGCTTGTCAAGGTCCATGGAAGAGGTAGAGGATAGGGAATCCCACTCATAGTCGTTAGAGTCAGGGGAGTCATAGTGATATTGGTTTGATGGTTCATGAGATATCTTAATATCTTCTGAAGCACTTACTTCCTCAAGTAAGGGTGATGTAGTATTAGGAACGCCAATCTAAATCGGTTAAAACCCTAGCCCTAATCCTTTTGGCCACTAAGAAACAAAGATTGGTTAAATCCTCCCATCTTGATTTAAGCCTAAACCACTCTGTCCATTATATCCCTTGCTCTGCATGATTGTGAAACCCTTTCCATATAGATCTATAGGAATGTGAGCAAGTGAGATAGGTTCTTCATTATCTTCCTTGTACAACTAGGAAGTGACATCTTCCATATCTACGGCTTCTTTGCCTAGTTCACCCCATTTAGTGAAATTTGTTGTGGGAGGAATGTGTATAGTGACCATAGATTGTCTCCTATCTGATGTAGGTAAACCGTATGACTTAGGGGGAATCAAATGGCTAACATAATAAGATGTCTTCATGTAATACTCTCCACAACCCTTGTCTTGGATCTCAACCCTAGGAGTGGAAGGAATTGAGGGCGAAATAGATGTTTGAGTGAGTGTGGATGGATCAACATATGGAGATGGATTGGACGATGAAGCCTCTTGGTTTAGTGGCACTTGGCGTTGGGGTATCTCTTTTAGATTGGTGCAATATTGGAATGGATCTGGGTCACCATCTATAGTTATTTCAATGCCATTATAAGGGAATTTGAGACACTGATGGTACGTGGAAGGGACCGCCTTCATGGCATGAATCCATGGTCTGCCTAGTAGAAGGTTATAAGGAAGGGTGAGATCCAAGATGTGGAACTTTGTCTCCATTACTGCAGGACCAATTCTGATAGGAAGTGTTACCACCCCCTTTTATTTCCGTTCCTCATCATCATAAGCCTTAATGACAATACTTTTAGTTGTGTCTATGCATGCTTCTGAGAAACCTAATGCCTTAATCAATTTTAACGTACATAGATTTAACCTTGCTCCTCCATCTACCAAAACTCATCTAAATTTGGTGTCATCAACAAGGACTTCCAGATGTAAAGGTTCATTATGGTTTGTCTTTTCAGTTGCGTAGTCTTGTTGAGAAAATGTGGCATGATGATTATTAGTCAAATAGCCCACCATTTCCTGGAAATGATTGACATCAAGATCATTGGGGACCGTGGTGTTTTGTAAAGCCTTATCTAGAATGGATCGATGCTCAAGTGAGATACACAACAGTTCCAAGATTGAGATTTGGGCTGGGGTCTTCCCCAACTAGTCAAGTAGGTTATATTGTGACTTGGAAGGCTATGGTGTTTGCTGTGATGGAGGACCTTGGATAGTGATCTTCATATGACGATTGTTGACTGAACACTCAGGATTTGTATTGATAGTAATGGTATTGATATTATCATCGATGGCACGAAGGTGATGAATGGTTTGTCCACTCTTATAATCATGCTTGATACTCACATAGTTGGTTGACATATTGGTCTTAGTACTCGAACTGGGAACAATTCCTTTCCCATGGTCATGTAGTGGATCAGAAAAGACTTGATGATTAGTGTTTGATGACTTTTTTTTCTTTCCATTAACTTCAATTATTCTCCTTTCAACAATATCATGTATTATATTTTTCAGTTGGCGACAATTTTGTAGGTTATGTCCCTTAGTTCTATGATAATGAAAAAAGGAATTGTCATCCCACCAAACTGGTTTAAATTTTCCTAGATCGTATTGTCTTGGCTCTTGCAGATGTATAAGATTATGTTGTAATAGTTGTTTGAATACGGACTCAATGGGTTCCCCTAAGGGAGTGAACTCACGTTTTTGAAACCTCATTTGTTGTTGCGGACGTTGAGTATTTTGGACCATGTTGGGAGGTTGATTGACAACATTAAGCATGTTGACAAAAGTGTGAGGTCCTTGTAATGTGATGATTGGTCCTTCTTGTACAGTTTTAGCATCAACTACCCCATCATTGGTGACGTTTTTGTTGCGATACCAAAATCTGTTTCTATCATTGGGGGTATTTTGCATGATCAGATTTCTATTGGATGTTGATGTCTTAAGTTTTCCTTTTTCAATGAGATCCTTTTCTATTATGACCCCTTTTTCCACTAGTTCCAAAAAAGATGTACAACAATGTACCCTTAAGTTACTCCGTAGTTTTGCATGAAGGTTTTCCTGGAACATAGTACTTTTTGTTTTTTAGGTATCTCGACAAGACACCGGCTAGCTATAGTCCTCCATCTCTGGAAGAAAGCGATGAATTTTTCACCTTCATCTTGTGTTGTGTGACACAAGGTTGCAATATTTATCTCGCAGTCTATGTTGAAGGAGAATTGCTCAACAAATTTCTCAGCCAATTCACCCCAAGATCTGATGCCATAGTCTAGACCTAAAAACCACTCTAGTGCAATTCCTACAAGACTTCTTGGAAATAGTCTCATAAGATACGTGGGGTCATAAGCGACATCTATGCATATGGTAGAAAATTCCCTTATATGTTCTATCGGATTTCATTTTCCATTATACTTAGGGAGATTTGATATGACATACCCGTGAGGGAAAGGGGTCATGTACAATGATCTATCAAAGGGAAATGGGCATATGTCATTTGTTGAAAAGGATTTCTTAGTTGACACTACCATGTTGTCCATTTGTGTTTGTAGTGCATGCATTTGTGTTTGCAAGATTTCAACCTGGGTCAATGATGTGTTAGGTGGATTATGCGGATTTGTATATGTATTCTAAAATTCAAGGTCTCGTGATGGGTTTCGATTGAACGTTGGTATTTGAGGTAGGTTTGGATTTGGAATGTTAGTAAACGTGTTCTGGTCCAGAATCTGCATAAATTGGTTTTGACTTGGGATATGTGTGAATGGATTCTGGGTACCATGATGGGAGAAGGGATTCTGATTCAGAATATGTGTAAATTGTTGTTGACTTGGAATCTGGGAGAATGGGTTCTGATTACCCATCTAGGAGAATGGATTCTGATTTGGAATTTGTGTGAATATATTCTAACTGTCGATCTAGGAAGGTGGATTATGATTGCCATATTGGAATGAGGGAATGCCTCCTGTTTGTGTAATCCATGGTATAGTACTAGTGACCTGAGCACTAGGTATGGCCATCGATTGTGGTATGGTGCTCATGACACTAGCATTAGGTATGGTTGTTGACTGGGATATTGTACTTGTGACACCGACATATGGTGTAGAAGCTGATGTTTTAGGTATTTTACTCCCAACAAGAGGATCAGAGGGAGTGGATGATGATGCTCCTACAGTGAAATTAAATCCTGATGTCATGCCAAATGTACCAAATGGAGACGTATGGACTATCATACTCTATGTAGGTATGCTAGATGGTATAGTTGTATTTACTTGAGGTATAGTAGTACTGGAAGTCGTTGTATTTGTCCCTTGTGTAGGTTGAGTTTGTAAGGTGCTAATATCGAATCTTGTGGGTAAGCTAGTTCCTTCAGCTAGCAACTTGGCTAAGTATCATTGACGATCATTTGCTAGGTACTCATCTACTAAAGAGGCAAACTCAATGTCCTATGTGGCAACCTCTATGTCTTCTGTTGTAATGTGCCCCTAAGTGTTTCTAGTGGCGAACTTGTCTAATAGATTCTTGTGAGGTCTTGAGGAAAATGGATTGATGAATTCATTTCGGTTCGGCATCTTTTCTCTTTCTCTTCTCTTAGACCTAGTTTCAACCATGTAAGATAAGCTCAATATGCAAGGAATGCAAAACTACGTCTATGGACAGTATGACTCTAGTTTATATTTTTGGGATTTTTTGAATGCAAAATAAGGAATGTTCTAGGATGACGCTAATCTAATATGACAATATCTAAAGATGCAAAGTCTAAAAAAACTTCTAAGGTAATCAATTCTGTAAACCCAAGATGGAGGGACCAACTACCTAAAGTCTAACCAAGGCGTCAATTTAGTTAAGTCAAGGAACCAATGTAAGACGAGGATCAAAGACAAGTTGAGTTTCTGAACTAGACTGATGAGCCAGGAGGACTCTCTATAGGAAAAAGGATAAGATGATAGGACTAGGTTCAATGAAAAATTTTGTTGACGCTATGATTTTTCTAGAGTGTAGATGGTGGACCTATCCTAAAGTTTGTAAAAATGATCTTCCTAGAAGTTTAAATCTAAAGGCAATATGTACTTAAAGATGAAAGTAAGACTCAGAATTGGAATGACAATAGTAATGACCAAATGATACCTAAAGGATGCAAGATTGAGAAAATCATTTTAGGTTTATGTCCAAGGACAAGTTTAAGACAGATCAAAGATTGGTATGACAGTGTTGACTGGACAGTGACCGTGAATTCTAGTTTTCTAATAATTTGGAAAATGCGTCACGAAATTTATCAAATGCGGTTATCTTTCATAGTTGTGGCTTTCTTTCAATCAGTTGTGTGTTTCTGGTAAATGTTCAGTATCCGGTGTCAAACATATGCGGTTAAGTTTCTAACAGATGCGACTCGTAATAGCAATTGCGACTCAGAATATAACATATGCGGTTTTTTATAAAACAAATGTGAGCTAAGCTGGAAGATGTGACTGATAATGATAGATGCGACTCAAAGTTAAATAGATGTGACTCAAAAAATCAATTGCAAACTTCTGGTGAACAGTTGCGAGTCTGTTGTATTTTTAGTGAATTGAGATATAAAACTGACACTATTTTCTATGATCAAGTTCTGGTAAACAAAGACAATCATAAGACAGTGTTTTTAGTTTGATTTTGGACTCAAAGAATGTGTAATTTGACAACAAACAAGTAAAATCCTATTAGGAAAATAGGCCAAGGGTTTGTATACTTGGTATAGCCCACCGATATACCCCGGATTGGTGCGAAACACCTTTCCTTCTCGAGAGCGGATAGCTTAGAAGTTTGGTGGCATTGGCTCCCCTCCACGGCTCATTAACGTCATTCGAGCACACCAACTTCAGATTCTTGGGTAGTGACTTCCAAAGAACTGCTATCTCTACTCAAGGGGATTAGTAGTGAGTGTCTTCGGGCATGATACTGTACCCTGCACTATACCAAGCAACAGACAAAAAATGGTTGGTCTCTAAAAAAAAAGGTGTTTAGTACGAGAATTTCGTTCGTAGGGAATGATCCATGCGGTGAGAGTCCCCTTTTCGATCCATCTCATCGGAACCATACGTGTGATTCTTGGGCTTTCCCCAAGAATCCACTTTTATATACCAGCTGGAAGTCCCTTTGGTTCAGGGTGCTACCAGTTTGAGTCGTCCTGGGGTGAGTACTTTTTCCCACTAGAACAGACCCAAGTTCTAGAGTTGGTAACCATTTCTCTTACACCCAAGATCGCACGGATGTGCAAGGGGAGAGGATACTTCAATGTACCAAATCGTGAGGGTAATTACACAGTTGTGCTTTCGCACCAAACATAATAAACACTTGTTAATTTTAAACCAAACGAAAGATTTTCTACACTACCAAACAATTTGTTTCAAAGAATTAACTAGGGTCTTCGACATGTGTTCTGCAAAAAGATTCATTAGTAATTTGATATTGGTCTTTGACTATCGATCTGCAAAAATTTCGTTAACTCCCCAAGACACACGCTAAAAATAAAAGATTAGCGAAAACAAAACCATGAAAAGGAAAGTGTAAATTGAAAATATAATCCTAAAATATACCAGTCGGATGCGTCGTTTTCTCTATCAAATGTGTCAGTATTTTACCAATCAATTGCGGCTTAGAAAATGACAGATGCGTCAAAAAATTTTAGATGCGTCGTTTCTGATGTCAGATGCGGTTCAGAAAGTCAATTGCGGTGTTTTTCCAAGCAGATGCATCGTTCCGTACAAAAACCTACAAAATGAAATAAAAGTCCAACGGATACACGAAGATGGTGTCTTCACGTCGGGTTCACCAAATGTAATGTCTAGAAAAATGCAGAAGAAACAGATCAGAGCAAACATGCAATCTAAACTAAAACTCTAAGCAATCTAATGTTAAGAAACAAAGAACAAAGGAAAGTAAAAACATAAGGAAACTGAACAATCTCACCCAATATGTACATGTATCATCTCGATTTCCCTTCTCCATTTTTTCATTGTAGTATAATTGCCCTCATATTTTCAAAGTTTGTGCAAGTATAGCCTATGATAATGATTTAGCAAAACATTGAAGAATCAAGATAGTTGCTCTAAAAATTCATAACATTTCGAGAGAGATTGGAATGATGAAGAATAGATCAATTTATAGAAAAATTGATTATTCGAACGACAGGTCAAGATTGAAAGATCAACAGACAGTTGAGATCGACAGATTAGACATGCATTCTGATAACTATTAGTAGCGACATGAGTGATACAAATTAGAAATAGAATTAAAGATTAAATAAATGATTTAATCTTCAAGTTTGGTATCGAAAACATAAGACTTATCTTTGCATGACAAAGATAAAGATTGATTAAAGCAACTCTCTATTCGAATGCACGCACAAGGTTTAATTAATTAAATAAGAATATTTAATTAATCTGCATGTACATGCAATTGAGTTAGCATCGGATGATTGAATGATTTGAAAAAGAGATAACTCGAGAACACCACTCAAACATTAAATCAAGAGTTAACTAAGTGATTAAAATAGATCTTTGAGTCGAGTCAAAGTGAATACTTAGATAATTTGCACAATTATCTAAATATAGAGGAAAACGTTAAAATAGAATTTATGAATTAAATAATTCATTTAATTCAATATTTGATATTTGAAGAGTAATTAAATAAATTAAATTTATTTAATTAAGTGACGAAGGGATTTAAATGAATAATTAAATAAATTAAGGATTTATTTAATTATAGTTGAAGTATGATAAAGAGGGGAATTAAATAAGAATTTATTTAATTTGACAAGAAGGATAAGGTTAATTAGTAACATAATTAAATAAAAAGCATTTATTTAATTAATCAGATAGAATAAAGAAAATGTGAATCAATTAAATAATTAAGATTATTTAATTAATAGAAGAATTAAAGTTAAAGTTAATTAATTAAATAATTGACATTATTTAATCATGACCTTGGAAGAAATACAGATTATTAAGAATATTGAAGTCGCGGGCTTAAACCAGATTTCGGCGTCTACAGTGGGTATCCAAGTAACCACTTGTAATGCTAATGGTATTTTTCCTCTCACAAAATGGACCTCAAGAATAAACACCAAGAGCGCCATGATTTCTAACTTCACTACAAATTTTGTAGTGTTTATACTATGAAAATCTTATGTATGGATTTCATCCCATAAATTACCCTTGAGATGAATTTCTACTTATATCCCATGGAACTAAGATCTTGTCTTGTTATCATGGAAGATAGGTTTTAATTTAGCACATGCATAAAGCTACATGTCCATGGGTTATCAAGACCCATCACTTGCTTACTAATTTGGTGCACTCTACACATAGTTTCAATGGAACTAGTGTGGGAAAATGATATCATAACCCATGAACTTGACATAGGCACAAATAAATCCAAGCCCTATGGATTTTTTCTACTCATACATCCTTCCAAGTGAATAAAATTTTACCATTTTTTTCACGATTGTAAGATAGAACATGTGGTACAATAGAATTGTCCCAAGGTGACTCTAATCTAATAGGTGTTAATATTACAACACTTTAGGAATGTATGTCTAGAGATTCATATCCAAGAACCTTAATCAAATTTATCCCATATAATTTGGTTATACTCATGTATAATAGAGTTCATATAGTAGTGTTGAGGGAATGACTAGAGCTATTGTCAACCTTATTGATACCTTTTTTAAGGAGTTTCAACTTCCTAGCCTTATCATCACTAATTTGATCTACATGTGCAAGTTGTGATAAATTATGAAAGCCTTTTCCTTATTAATAAATTTCAAAGTGATCCATAGAAATAAAAGGTTTGATCCTATAAATGCTATAAGAAGTTTTTGTCAAAAGGTGGTTCAAAAAAAAAAGATTTCTTTAATTTCTTAGGAAAAGGTTTGTAAAGTTGGATCTAGTAATCACAATTTAGAATCTCAAAACTTGTCATTGGGAGATAAACTAGATTGGAATATGTATGTAAAATCAAACCCAAAATAGTGTAGAATCATGAAGAAAAAATATCTAGATAAAAACAAGGAAATAATTTTTATAATTGCAAATCCTCCACTTGGTTTTAAGACATGCAACTTTATCAATAACTACACAAAATTTATTCATCCTCGTCTATCTTGGATTGTTCATAATGGGAGAAAGCCCTTTTTTGGGAGAACTCTTGGAATGGTCATTAGCCCTTAGTCCAAAGACATGATTTATTAGATGATAATTTTATCTTGAAATATGAATGGGGTGTGAAAGTAAAATATATTTTGGAGATTTGAGAGGGTGGATTAGTGCCAAATAGAAAATCTTGGATAATTGCTCTATTCCTTCAAATTAAAAGGACTTGTTTTATAAGATCCTTGGTTAAATAACCATTTTATTCTCTTATAAGGAGGATGAATTATCTTGGATGGATTCAAAGGCTGAAAATTGTATTATAAAATAAGGGTACTTGGCTATATCCCACTCTCCTTCATCAAATAATTGACTTTATAATATATGTTGGAATAATGCATGTCTCCCAAAATATGGTGCTTTTATATGAATCTCCCTTCATAATAATATCTTTAAATATAAAAATATAGGAAAAATTAGGTCTCTCCTCTTTTAAATGTGTGCTTTGTCGAAAAGAGGAGGAAGATTCAAACCACTTATTTTTGAACTGCAATTTTAGTAATAGGTGTTGAAAATGGCTTTGTGGTAAACATGGTTGGAAGGGAACTTCTCCAAATTATCTTTTTTATCATTTCATGAGCTATCCATCTCTATATAATTATTCCACCTATGCTTGAATATGGAAAAACAAGCACTTCTCTCCTTATTTGGCATATTTAGTTAGAGAACAATTTTATAATCTTTAGAAACTTGCCCTCCATATATAAAGTGGTAATGTTTAGGATTGATAAAGAAATATTAGCAGTATTCATGTCTAATATTTTAAATAATTTTGTCTCAAGAAATAAATTTTCTAGTAGAGATAACAAGATTTTAAAATAATGACCTCTTCTAAAACCTCCTTCTATTGAGGGTTCTATTAGTTTTGGAAATCCTAAAATAGATAAAAATATTGTAATATGGATTCCTCATTCTCATTCAATGGTAAAGTTAAACTTTGATGGAGCCTCCAAGGGAAATACAAGTCTGTTAGGTGTAAGTTGTTTGTTGAGGAATAGCGCAAGATGACTCTTATTGGCAAAAGCAAAAAAAATACCTTTAGGTATCAATAATGAAGCTAAAGCTTATGCTTTGATAATAGTTCTAGTAATGGAAAGAGAATGAAAATTGAATAGAATTCAAGTCAAAAGAGATTACATGTCTATTATTAATGCAATCAAGACCAAAAAATTAAATAATTGGAAACTCCATTAAATATTTTCCAAACCATTTGGCATGTTTTGGACATTTTTCTCTACTTTGAATGTGTTCACTATTTTAGAGAATTGAACAAAACTACAATCTTCTTAGAAAAATTGACAATAAATTGGAAGAGTTGATGGATTTTAATTCTATTTTAGCAAAAGAGAATCAATCTTTAAGCAAATTCCTACAAGATGAAATAAATCATGAAAATATTAATTCTAACCCAAATTGATGTGATGTTTTACCTAATCACTTAATCAAATTATTTTAGCTTCCCATTTTGGTATTTATTTATCTGTGCGTGTGTTGAAATGTGTAGAGTTAGTTATTTTAATGTCAACAAAAACCTTAATGAAACAGTTTACATTCAAAGTTTGAAGCAAGTAAAACTAATCTATTTCGTAATACAATCAAACTTTTCAAATACGTGTCATTGTTCTCTAATTTTAGGGATTTATTAAACCATTTGGCCCTCAGATTTCTATGAGCACAAAGGTTGTTAAAATGACTACCTAGAAAATGATATTTTATGCTTAATATGCAAGCTAAGATGATTTATATGTGCAAATGTGTGGTGGAAGGATTAATGGTATGCTCTTAAATGAAACAAGATGATGGAATTGATGATGAATGCAATGATAAATGAAGGATGATGTTGGTGATGGATGAACAAGTGGAGATGAGTGAGATGATATGCAACTATAATGAGCTATCTATGATTATGCATATGCTCAAATACGAACATAAAAAAAACCAATCTAAAATGTAACTATGAAGCAACTAATTAATCTAAGATGAGAATGCAAAGTAACATATGATATCCAAGCTAAGTATAAGACTCCATGAAAGCTCCAAGCTCCTACAAAAAACCTGCATGGTAACAATACTCAAAGTGTGGATGGAAAATGGAATTATAACACTATTCCAATTTGTATTTCAAAATAGCATTATAACATTTCTCAAAAGGTGGATGATAATGCAAAGGATGAGGGGTGTATTTATAGAGTTTTGCGAGCATTTTGTGAGGTGGCACCTATCAACGGTTCAGATTCAAAGGAGACAAGATAGACGGTGGAGATGAAAGGAATCAGGATGTTGTCCCCTTGACCAAGGACAACATGCCATCTGTGTGAAGAGAATCCCCTTGACCAATTGGAAGCATGCCAAATGTATGAGATTCCAAGTGTGTGAAACAAAGACCCATGTGCTCCAAATTTGTTAGAAGTGTGGGGGAATAAAGCCATGTGCTTTTTCTTATTGGTGGAAGTGTGTGAGGATAATTCTAATTAATAATTAGGCTTATTTATTTTCATGTGACCTTTATGAGGTGGCACATAAAAAAGTTGTAGAAATGTGCTCTAATTCTTAATCAGGATTAGGGAAGATTAATTAAATAAACACGTTTAGGGTTTTTTGTTTATTTAATTTAGAAGAATGTGAATTAGGAGAATTAAAAGGAAAGTGAACAATATAAATAAAGTAAGACCTTATTTATATGTAGTCGACCCATGTGCTCCAATTTGTTGGAAGTGTGGGGGAATAAAGCCATGTGCTTTTTCTTATTGGTGGAAGTGTGTGAGGGAATAAAGCCATGTGTTGTTTCTTATTGGTGGAAGTGTGAGGATAATTCTAATTAATAATTAGGCTTATTTATTTTCATGTGACCTTTATGAGGTGGCACATAAAAAAGTTGTAGAAATGTGCTCTAATTCTTAATCAGGATTAGGGAAGATTAATTAAATAAACACATTTAGGGTTTTTTGTTTATTTAATTTAGAAGAATGTGAATTAGGAGAATTAAAAGGAAAGTGAACAATATAAATAAAGTAAGACCTTATTTATATGTAGTCAAAGCATTAATCAAATAGGTTGTATTTAATTAATGGAATGTGATGACCATTTTCAGGTGTATACATTTTTCCCCTCTTTGAAGTGATGTGTTTACACGTTACTTCAAAGAAGATTTTGATGTTGATGTTCAGATGATGCCAGATTTTGATGCCAGATTTTGAATTTCAGGTATTGATGGATATTATGCCCCCTCGAGAGATAAATCGATGAATACAAGGATGAGAAAATGAAGTGTTGAATGATGTGATAAGTGTTGTGATGATGCAATAATGATCTAATGTTGATTCGGTGAAGGTTTGATGTCAGAGATGATTTATCTCTCAAAATTTCATTGCAAGCTCTTTCTTTGAATAGTGTTGATTAATTACCCCTCCTTTGTGGTAAAAATGGGAAATAAATCCCACCATAATTCCCTCCATTTTACCCCAAAAAGGTGAAAATGGGTAAAATGGGATTCATTTGCACATTTTGAGTTTGGAGAAGTTGAAGATTGGAGAGCTTAGAGGAAGATGGTGATCCCATACCAGAAGCATCATTTCAAGCGTCTTTGCCAACCTGATCAGCCTGCTGCCTCTGGACCTACGGTACGCTTTATGAGAAACCTCTTTGTTAGTCATTTTCTTTCCTTTTAGAAGCATTTTGAATGTCATAGATAGATGTTGTAGCTTATGGGATGCTATTGATGCACTTTCAAGGGATGTTTTTGTCATTTTTGAGTGTTTTGGCACCTTTGGGGTCCCAAGTGGTGCCTCTTGTAATCCTTGAAAACCTTGTTTTGAGTTGCATACTCTATTTTGGCGCCTTTGGGGTTCCAAATGGTGCCTCTTGTTGCCTTGGAAAGTTGTCATTTTTGGTGATTTGAAGTGGTTTAGCTTGTCGTTTGACCTGTTTTGCGGGGTGTGATTGCAAAAAGCCTTCGAGGTGATGTTCGCAAGATGTTCTTGAAGCCTAGGATTCATTGGTTTATCTTTTTTTGGATTGATTTTAGTCAGATTGTGGTATGTGCAGTGTTTGATTAATGTTTTGTGTGATGATTTGATCTCATGATAGGCGAGAATCAAATGATAGAACCAGTGTTGTATCATCCTCATGATAGGTGAGGAACAATAATAAGATTGATAGCATATCGTCCTCATGATAGGCGAGGAACGATGGGTTGATTAATAGCAGATTGTCCTCATGATAGGTGAGGAACGATGGGTAAGATTGATAGCATATCGTCCTCATGATAGGTGAGGAACGATGATAGGATTGATAGCAGATCATCCTCATGATAGGTGAGGAACAATGGGTAAGATTGATAGCATATCATCCTCATGATAGGCGAGGAACGATGGGTAAGATTGATAGCATATTGTCCTCATGATAGGCGAGGAACGATGATAGGATTGATAGCAGATCGTCCTCATGATAGGCAAGGAACGATGGGTAGGATTGATAGTATATCGTCCTCATGATAGGCAAGGAATGATGGGTAGGATTGATCAAGATGTTGGTTGTTCTGATTGAGTGGATTTGAATGACTGCACATTAGTTTGATTGACTGATGATTTTGAGTGAACATGACATTAATTGACTGATTTGTATTCATGATTAGGGAGATGGAGATGTACTCCAATCTCGAGAGTGATTCCCAAAGACCTGGAACATGGTCAGTCGATTGCCATCAACTGACTTAGAGATTATCTCTCGTTGTGGGTTGACTTCCTTGTTAGACATTCCACAATATAGAATCAACAGAGGTTTATTGATAGCTTTGGCAAAGAGATGGAATAGTGATCATAACACATTTCGTTTACCGACTGGAGAGATGACTGTGACTCCTGAGGATGTCTATCGTATTCTACGGATCCCAGTGATGGGAGAGATAGTAGTGTACGATAAGAGAGAGCAGGGTGGGATTGCTGCCTTGCGGAGATTATGTCGAGATGAGTATGTTATGGGCTGATGGATCCCTTGGACAGAGATGATCAACAGATATGCTCATTTGTCATGTGTGCTTTCTAGATTCATTGGTGGATTCCTTTGTCCTGATCTTAGGTCAAAGAGATTTTCAGCAAGTTGGGGTCATGTGTTATTGAGGATGACACTTGATGGTACAAGGTATGCTTGGGGTTCCTGTATGTTAGCCCACTTATATCGAGATTTGCACGAGGTTGTCTATTACGAGGTGACGAGTTTGTCATGTGGTGTCACATTATTGTAAACTTGGGCATGGGAGCATATAGCCATCACTCGACCCATGGGAGAGAGACATCGACCTCCCGGGAGATCCTATGTTTTTAGTTATAATGGTCCACATGTCCAGCATAAGTTGGGCAATATTTCTTATTGGAGGCGTGTTTTGGATTATTTGGAGACTATCACATGGTGGCCATACTTAGATTGTGAGCAGTGGCCAGAGGATCAGCTGGAGATGCCATATATGTTATTATCCCGCTATCTGATTAGGCGGACACCTGTTGTTCTTGAGCACTACTTGTATTTGCGAGTATGTCAACAGTTTGGATGGGTTCAGGGGATGCCCCTGGGAGTTCCCATTATGCACGTCGACGACAAGATGTTTTAGAATGGGGCCCATGTGTATCATATGAGACAGTTTGTATAGAGTATTATACCTTGACCCCTGGTTTATGGGATTATGTTTTGTTTATTACAAACACCAGAATGATCGAGGATTATTCAGAGTTCATCCACATGCATCCATTTCCTAGGTTTACTCATCCAAAGGAGCCAGTACCACCAGTTGATGGAGACGGAGGAGAGGATGAGGGTGGTGAGGATGGTGTTTGCAGAGGTGATGAGGGTGGTGCAGAGGGTGCTTGTAGAGGTGATGATGCTGGGGAGAGTGATGGTGGTGTAGTGGGTGATGATGTTGGAGCAGATGACAATCATCTATTGGATTTTGCAGTTCTAAGGCATAGGAGGAGTGTCATCGTAGCTCAAGCAATGCTTCTAAGGATTCAAATTGGGATACTCTCACATCACAGCAAGATAGCACAGGCTCGAGTACAGATTGTGTCCCTTCAGGATGAATTAGGACAGTGTCGGGCACAGATTGATATTTTGAGGAATGATAGAGGGACAAATAGGCAGTAGATACAGCAGTTGTAGGCACAAATGATCATACTTACATCAAAGAGGGATGCCTTCAGACACCGGATAGAGCAAGCTGAGGCCATTGCTGAGAGGATACATCAGACGACACCATCTATAGGTACATCGGATTTCTTCAGAGAGATCCGACACATTTCTCATGAGTTGCAATTTTATAGAGGTAAATATCATGAGTTGGTTCCTCCTAAGCAACGAGAGAGTTTTGTACAGTCTCGTTCTCTTAGATCTCATTCTCGGACTGCTAGCATGGGTGTCACGTAGCCATTTCCTAGAGATAGGAGAGATCCAGGTGTAGGTCTGTCGAGTAGATGGGGTACTAGTTCCATGAGAGCAACAACATCTGGTGGGAGTTCGCCATAGCATTTTGTGATGTTCCTTGGACATTGTATATACACCTTTTTGTGATATTGAGGACGTGATTCCCATGATACAAGTGCCTTTTTGTATTTTGATGTATCTCATCCTACTTTTTGGATATCCTTGTACACGTGGAAATTTATGACATTTTTGATGATATACGATATGCAGTGCTTATTATGGTCTAAATGTTGACATGCACTTGATTTCCCTATTATGATATGCAATGTTGTGACTTTATTTAATTTCTAGATGATGATAATGATTATGCAATGTGATGAATGAATTATGATTATGCAATGTGATGTGATTTATTATGATGATGCAATGTGATGTAATGATTATGAGTGCAAATGTTCAATGCCTTAAGCTTGAATAAGTGAGTCTGTCCAACTTCCAAAAGTTGTGGGAAGATTATAGTAGATTGATCTTTTAAGCTTCATAACTCTAACATATTTCCCAACTTTCTTGGAAATCTGAAGAGACTCACTTATTTAAGCGTAGTGGATGACATGATGTTGAAAATGATATGCAATGTATGTCCTTTCTTTTGTATTTTCTGATGCAAATATCATGATGGAATGTATGGATGTAGATGAAATGAGAATGTTTTCCAAGATATGCAAATGATGATGCAACTGATGTTTCACTAAATGAGAATGATGTGTTTTTGATTAATGTCCAATGTACTCAATCCATTAATAATAGAGATGGCACCATTGTGGAATTGTTTCAGCATTGAAAAACCCCATAAATACACATGCAATACTAACATGAATGCAGTCTAACTTAACAATGCAAATCTCGTTTTCAAAATTTGTCATTTATATTAACCAATTTGTCGCACTTTTAATCATCATTGGGCCTTTAAAATGTTGAAAGTAAGTACAAGCATCGATGGCATATTTTACACCAAGATGACCTGAGTACTACTTCCATGATGTTTTAAAATTGCAAGTTAACACAAGCATCTAAGTATAATTAAACTGAGATGACTTGAGTGTCGCTTGCGTAAACAGTCAAGAGTTAATATTTTTCCTATGCAAATTTGGAATGTCATCAATGATACTTTGTAGCGCACATCTCACGACAACTTGCATAGTAATAATGATAAATTCACAGACAACAGACAAAGAAAAATCATACTCCTTCCTTGCTCCTCTAGTTCGATACATCATCGAGGACTCGAGAGATATGATATCAAAAATCAAAGTAGAACAAATTGAACTTTCGTGTTTAAAGTGATAAACCCTTGATTCAGAAAGATCATCATCCATTTGAAGTTTTTGTTTGTAACTTTAGTCTGACAACTGTTTTCCTGTTGGTTCAATCTCAAAGTTTATTTGCCCCTAGTGAGTGCAGGATTTTTCCCCCAGTGCAGGGTGTGACACGACCATGATGACCAAGACCTAACATAAATACCTATCCTAGGGGCCTCGAGGGCTGATCAACAGATTAGCCTTGCCTACGTTATACACGCAGAGACCACTTAGTTCGACTAACGACATGACCAAGATGAAAATATGAACATAGCAGACACCAAAAATATTGACTCAAATGTCTCAGGGGATAATCAAAGATCACCCTTTCCTACATTCAAAGCTCAAAGACGACGTAGTTTGAAGGATGACTATGTTTTTGACTTCTTGACTTTTTGACCTATTTTTGGATTTTGATCTGTTTTGAATTTTTTTGGGATTTTCAATTTTCTGACCTTGAGAATGTACAATAATCCAATCCAATGTAGGACATGCCCCCAGTGTGATATGATAAGACAAACTAATTTTTAGAATGGTCCGAGTAATGTTAGGGGAGTACCTTGATACAAACACTGGATCAAGCTATGACGCGAACATGGAAGCGTGATAGGTGCAGAGATGGAATCATGATGGATAAATGATGCAGAGCAAGTCACGTAGCCCAAGATAGATGAAGAGTGCTTATTTTATGCAAGGTGCCTGTTTTCCAGGTTTTCACCAAGGTACTTGCCCAAAGCGCCACCGAAATGGTTTTTGCTAGAGGATGATTCTTTCTTCTTCTTCTTCTTCTTCTTCTTTTTTTTGGATTTTTGCATTTTTTTATTTTCTTCAGGACATTTTCTGATGTTTTTGGTATTATTTCAGGATCTTGACCAATGCATTGGATTAGCTAGGTGTAAAACCTTTTGAGATGCAAGCTGTTAAGGGGTTCGTCAAATAGATCCCCTTTTGGTGTGGACAACTGATATGCTCTTGATCCGAAGACTGATACTATAACAAAGGGACCCAGCCAGTTAGGTTCAAATTTCCCCTTCTTCTCTTGATCTTGTTGATTACAGGGATTTTCTTTTAAGACTAAGTCACCCACCTGAAATGCTCTAGGTATTACTCTATGATTGTAGCTCCTAGATATCCTTTGTTCATAAGCTTTTAAATGATCAACTGCATGTTGTCGGCATTCATCCAACAGTTCTAATTCGTGTAGCCTAGATACTCTGTAATCCTCATATGAAATCATACCTTTAAGTGACACACGCAGGGATGGTATCTCAGCCTCAATAGGTAGAATAGCTTCTGATCCATAGACAAGAGAATAGGGTGTTGCTCCTGTCAAGGTACGGATACTAGTTTTGTAATCCCACAATGCCAGGTTTAGTTGAACATGCCAATCACGTCCAACTTCATTAACGGTTTTCTTCAAAATATTTAGAATAGTCTTGTTTGAGGTCTCTGCTTGGCCATTCCCTTGGGGATAGTAAGGTTTAGAAAACCAATGTTGGATATGGAATCTTTCACAGAGCTCTTGAACATCTTGATTCTTAAAGGGCCGACCATTGTCTGTAATGATAGATTGAGGAACACCATACCGACATGTGAGATAATTCAGAATGAATGATGATATTTTTTTTCCGGTGATGGTGATTAGAGGAACAACTTAAATCCACTTGGTGAAGTATTATGTGGCTATGATTATAAACTTATGTCCATTGGAGGAAGAGGGGTGAATCTTACCTACAAGGTCCAATCCCCACTGACAAAATGGTCATGTAGCTGTGAAAGGATGCAACTCTTGTGCAGGTGCATGTATCAAGTTTCCATGAATCTGACATTTGGAACACCTTTTGACATATTGAAATGACTTTTTCTCCATATTCGGCCAGTAATACCCCAATCGTAACAATTTCTTAGCTAAGGTTAAGCCCCTTGAATGTGTGCCACAAATACCTTCGTGAACCTCTTGTAAAGCGGTTTCAACTTCGTTACATTCTAGACACCGAAGAAGAGTACCATCCAAACCTCATCTATAAAGTACATCAACTATTAGGGTGTGGCGAGCCGCTTGTGGAATGAAGTTTCGTTTTTGGTTTCGGGATAAGTTAATTGGAAGGATATTGTCTTGCAAGTAGGTATGGATCTCTACATAGAGGGAATTTTGAGGGTCAACAATATGACATATCACTTGGGATTCTAGATCTTCATAAGCTGGGTTGGACACTTGTTCTACCATGAATTCATAATGTCTTCTTTGTTCAGGTATCTGCAAGAGAGAAGCAATGGTGGCCATTGCTTCTGCAACTTTGTTTTCTATTATGGAAACTTGTGCAAACTTGATCTCAACAAATTACTTTTTGAAATCATCCACCATCCTTTTGTAGGGTAGCTACTTGTCATCCTTTGTTTGATAATCATCGTTGACTTGGTTGATGACCAGTTGTGAGTCACCATAGATTAGCAATTCTATGATTTTCCATTCAATAGTTATCTTGATTCCAATGATCAATGCTTCATATTCAGCTTTTTTGTTGGTGCAAGGGAACATTAATCTATAGGATTTAGGAATTGTGTATCCTTGCGGCAAGACAAACAAGATTCCTACACCTGATCCATGTTGTGTATAAGATCCATCTAAGTATAGCAGCCACTGTTGTGTAGATATGGTTAGGCTATCATTATCAGGGAATTCAATGTTCATTGGATTGTTATCTAGCAATGGTGCTTTAGCTAGTTGATCTGCTATGACTTGACCTTTGATTTCTTTCCTGTCCACATACTGGATATCGAACTCACTCAATATCATGACTCATTTGGCTAACCTCCCTATCAAAGTAGCTTTGTTGAGTAAGTACTTTAATGGGTCAATTTTGGCAATGAGTTTAATGGTGTGAGTCAGCATGTAATGCCTCAATTGTTGTATAGCAAATACAACCACTAAGCAAGATTTCTCAATAAAGGAGTAATTGATCTCATAACCATTTAGGGTCCTGCTGATATAATAGATGGATCTTTCCTTTCCTATAGAATCTTCATGTGCTAATAAGGCTCCCAAAGATATCTCAGTTGTTGCAATGTATAATAATAGTGGTTTTCCCTTGACTGGTGGTATCAACATAGGTGGTGTCATTAGGTACTGCTTTATTTGACTGAAGGCAGCTTCACATTTGTCATCCCACTTGAAAGAGACATTCTTGTGTAATAAGTGGTTGAAAGGATGAGTTTTATCAGCTAGTTGTGCAATGAATCTTTTGATAGACTGAAACCTTCCTTGTAATGATCTGAGTTGACTGATGTTTTTAGGAGGAGGCATTTCCATAATGGATTTGACCTTTGCGGGATCTACCTCGATGCCTTTAGCTAAGACAATGTATCCTAAAAGTTTAGCTGATGTTACACCAAACACACATTTCTTTGGATTTAACCTTACCTTGAATTTCTCCAATCTTGTGAAGATTTTGTCTAGAATCTCTAAGTGTCCTTCTCTAGTGTAGTATTTTTCCAACATATCATCCACATATTCTTCCATAAAAGTATGCATCATGTCATGGAAGATGGTAGTCATAGCCCTCTAATATGTAGCTCTAGCATTTTTCAACCCAAAAGGCATCACATTCCAACAAAAAGTGCCCCAAGGACATGTGAAGGCCATTTTATCTTGATCTTCAGGTGTTATCTTTATTTGGTTGTATCTTGAGAAGCCATCCATAAGTGATAACATTTCATGCCTAGTAGTCAAGTCTATAATCAGATCAATGTTTGGTAGAGGAAAATCATCTTTCGGACAGGCTTTGTTAAGATATCTGAAGTCTGTGCATATCGTGATGCTCTTATCTAGTTTGGATACCGGAACAATGTTTGATATCCACTTGGCATAGTCAATAGATCTTATGAATCCTGCATCTAATAGCTTTTTCAACTCAGCTTTCACCAGAAGGGTGATATGGGGATGCATTTTTCATAGTCATGAGATCTTATGAATTCTACGGATTTATGAGGTGGCACATAAAAAAGTTGTAGAAATGTGCTCTAATTCTTAATCAGGATTAGGGAAGATTAATTAAATAAACACATTTAGGGTTTTTTGTTTATTTAATTTAGAAGAATGTGAATTAGGAGAATTAAAAGGAAAGTGAACAATATAAATAAAGTAAGACCTTATTTATATGTAGTCGAAGCATTAATCAAATAGGTTGTATTTAATTAATTGAATGCGATGACCATTTTCAGGTGTATACATTATCAATAACCTTATAAACAAGAATAATTCATGTAAGAGTTTCATCATCTCATTCCCACATTGAATCTTCCCATGTTCTTTAAAAAGCACATGCAAATTTATTACCAAAATGATGAAGATAATTTATGGTTTATTGCAATATTTATCCTCTTTATATATCAATACCTCAAATTTGTTTTCATAGCACTTTAGGGTTGGCCTTTATAGTTGGGAAACTACATGGGTGTATATTTTCTAATGGTTTTAGCATATGTAGAGGCACAAATATAATCCCTTTGTTGCTTATCTTCATCTCATTCTTCCTTCAAAGACTTGAAAATAGTGTGAAGATGAAGGAAATATATAAGAATAAAAGGAAATATTTACAAATCCAAAAGTGGTAGCTAAGAGAAATTGTAGCCTATGATTTAGTCATTCTTTCTCTTGTGTTCACATTCAAATTATTGAGGGTAGTGTAGACACCTAAATTTGACCATTCACATTTGGTCAAATTTAGCTTTGTTTTGTCTATTATCCCTTCCCATCTACATTAATTAAATAATATTATCATTATTTAACTAATACAAATCATTTTCCTAAGGTCTTCTAAGGAATTTAATTATTTGATTAAATAGTCTATCCCCTTTACCTTTCCTCTCTAAATTAAATAAATAGACTAATTTATTTAATTTAGTCACATACCTTATAAGAATTAAATTTAATATTTAATTCCCCTCACTTTCTCTCACCTAGTCACATCCTCCATAATCCAGCCCTAATCCCAATTTACTTGTCTAATCCCACCATTAGGATGTGCACATTCCTAATCCTTGATTAGGAGGTGTCACATCCTCCAACATTTGCAAGTGGGCTAATAATCCCCTTCATTAACCTAATCACCCACCTAATCCTCTACTTGCACAATTAAAGCCTAGGATTAATCAAACCTATTCCTCATGATATTTATGGCATATCCCCTAGTCAACCCATTATTAATTACTTTCTCCTTTTGGAGAAGCTAACCCCATACCCCCTATGGAATTTTTAATTCCATTTTATTCTTCCTAGGTACTTTAAGGAATTTTTAATTCCTTCTCCCTGTCCCATGTGGATTATAAGGGAATTTTTAATTCCCTTTGTCCCATCTTCCCAAGATTTGGGAAGATTGGACAAGAAACTCCTTTATTAGGAGATCTTGCCCATTCCCTATGGTACCCATCAAGTACCTTCCACATCCTCTCATGCCCCCACATGATGATAAGTGTCTCAACCCTTGATCTCATCCTCCCCTCAATCTCATTCATCCATTCCTCTCTCCCCTTGCTAAATGACTACACTTAGTCATTTTTGTATCTAACAACACATGCAATCAAGCTTTCAAAAACCTCCATGCAACCCTAGAAAATATTGCCACATTGTGGCCAAATTTGAGAAAAAATCCAAGTGTTATGCTACCAAAATCGATCATGAGCATGCATATCATTGAATCAACGGGGCAATCACAACATCGGGCTCTTCCTTGATTCCAATTTTGTGTTATTTGGTGTAGGTTTGAGTTCATTTAGCCCTTATCTTGAGTGTTTGCTTGAAATTTGCAATTTGCTTGGTTTCTTGATTTCCTTACATTTTTAAGTTGTAATTTTTATTGCACACATTTTTGGCACGCCTGGTGGGACCCACGTCGTAGGTTCTTTAATCTATTTTTTGTAGTTTTTTATTTTGAGCACTTGTAGGTTTTAGCTTCAGAGGTGGATCTGTTGCAAGGGTGAATACACCTGCTTTAGAGGTGACTAAACCTTCCTCAGGGGAAAATGTGCTTCGGCTCTGACCCCCTCTAGAACTAAGTTGCTTCAAAGATGGATCTACATTTTCAAAGGAAAATACACTCCTTCATGAGAGAACACAACTTCTACACAGGCGGACCTACAGGTAGACACCTTTGGATCCTTCACAGATGGATCTGAGTTCTTTACAAGCGGACCTGACTCCTTGATAGGTGGACCTAACTTCTTTAAAGACTACCTTGCTTGATGGGTAGTTACGCTTCTTTAGAGGCGACTATGATTTCTACAAGGGTGGCTCTGCTTTGTTCATAGGGGGCCCTGTTGGTAACAATTTGTTTGCATTTTCTTTTCAAATTTTTTATTTGTTACCTATTTATCACTAATCCACTCACTTGTGTTGTCGATGTTTGTGAGTGTTCCCAATCCAATTATAGCCTCATTTGGTGAAGATTGGTGAACTAAACTACTTGTGTGTATGTAAAATGTATCATGAATAAGAAAATAAAAGCTATACAACACACCAATGAAACATTATATCAAGGAATTCAAATGATAATCAAATTGAAACAAACAATTCCTCAATGGCATCTCATTGTCCTCTATCTCCAAGGATTCTTTAAGTCATTTTTCTCTCAGATTGCTTGTGCTCATGACTTTCCAAATGGCAACCTGAAGAATGAGAGATGTTGGAAATGCAAGAGATGTTTCCTACATTGCATGATTGTTAAACAAGTTGTAGATGATTATACAAAGATAATGATGTTGCTAATGAAAATGATATTATTAAACTAATGTAATTAAGATGTTGCTAATGAAAATCCCATCATTAAACTACTTAATGCTAAAATGCTAATACTAGAATGACAATGCTAAGATGACAATGCTAATGAAAATTCTGCATAGTGTAATTATGCTCAGCTCTCTATATATGCTTTTGCTGTAAATGAAGGTCTATTTATAGATTTTCCAAGGCATGAGCCTAGGTGGTAGGAATCAACGGTCTAGATTGGATCTGGAGAATGGATAGTTGAAGATGAAGAGGTTAGAGAGAAATGGGGAGTGTGCCCTTCAAAAGAACAAACTGCCAAGTGTGAAGAGGAATAAAATGGAGACGAAGGCCAAGTGTCCCAAATTGGTTAGAATTTGTTGAGGATAAATGCCAAATTAAATATTAGAAATATTTAATTTCTTGAGACGCATGATGAGGTGGAAGGTGAGAAGAAGTTAGTAGAAATGTGCCTAAATTCGAATTTAAAATTTAAATTTAAAGAAAGGACGTTAATTAAATAAAACAAACTAATTAAATTTGTTCATTTAATTAAGACATGAAGAAAATGATTTAGGATAGGAAGAATTATAGAAAATGAACTATATAAATAATTTTTTTAATTTTTTTATAAGTAGAAGAATTAAAATTATTAATTAAATAACTAGTATTTAATTAATTCCTCCAAACCAAATTTGAGTGTATACATTTTGCCCCTCTTTGAAGTGATGTGTTTGCGACACATTGCTTCAAAGAAAAAATTTCTGATAGTGCTAATAAAAATGTTTGATATTCCCTAGACGCTAATTTTCAAGTGATGATGCGAGTATGCCCCCTCAGGAGATAAATCGAGAAGTTTTTGAATTTTTAGGATTTTTTTTAATTTTTGAAATTTTTATGATTTTATGATTTTCAATTTGTATGATGTTGAGACGATTTATCTCCCGATAAAAGAATATTGATCTTTCCAATTGATTAATTGATGCCCTGTTTAAAAATAAAAATAATCCCACTTAAATACCCTCCATTTACCCCTTTAAATGGTAAAAAGGTGAAAAAGGATCTCATTTGAATTCATTTGCAATTGGACATTGAGCTAATTGAGTGATTTGAGCAAGATGGTGATCCCATACCACAAACATCAATTCAAGTGAGTTCAAAAACACAAATGCCCCACCGCATATGGACCTCCAGTACATACCTCAAGAAACCATCTTGTGAAATTTGAATTTGTTTTGGCACATTTTTCATGTTTTTCAAATCTAAATAGTACGTTCTAGCGCATTTGAGACCCGATTTAGTGCATAGGTTAAATTTTCTAGAGCATAGACTGATTTAGCGCATTTGTGTCCTAATTTAGTGCTTAGATAGAATGTTGTAGCGCATATGGGTTTTAATGCATTTAGGTCATGAAATGGTGCATATGATGTCTATTTTGGTGCATTTAGTGTTCTAGCACTTTTTTGTTGCAAAGTGGCGCATTAATGGAGATTTTCAGTGCATCCATTGTTTCAACACATAGATGCACTGTTTTTGTGCATTGACACCAGGATTGAATTTTGCCGATTGTTCTCCTTACTTTTGATGTTTGATGATTGTGTCAGCCGTTGTTTTGATGATGTTTGATAGGATAAATGATGATTGATCTCATGATAGGTGAGATTCAATGATAGGATAGATGATGATTGACCTCGTGATGAACGAGAGTCGATGATAGATGCTCCATGAGATTTGATCGAAATCTCATTAGTGCATGATTAGATTGATTAATGGGTTGATTGATAAAATTTTGATTTGTGATACATCATGATGATAGGACTTACGAGTTCTTCAGTCTCAGGAGCGCTACCTGAAGACTTGGGATATTGTTCCACATCTAGTGCAGGAAGATTTAGATGTTATTGGGCGATGTGATTTATCTTCCTTGCTTGATATGCCCCAGTATAGGATAAACAAGGGATGATTGATTGCATTAGCTGAGAGGTGGCATAGCGACCACAACATGTTCCATCTGGACACCGATGAGATGACAGTTACTCTGGAGGATGTGTACCAGATATTGGGGATTCCCATGGTAGGAGAGTTAGCCATGTATGATCATACAGAGAAGGGAGGTACTGAGGCACTGAGGAGGATCTTTGCAAATGATGGGATTAGTGGTTACGAGATCTCATGGTAGGATATGGTGGATTCATATTAGCCATTACCATTTGTTCTAGCTTGATTTGTTGGAGGTTTCCTATGTCTCGACCATAGGTTGAAGGGATTATCCGTTGGATGGGGATGGATATTGGAGAGTATGATTACACAAGGGATTAGATACGCATGGGGTTCCTATATGTTAGCTCATTTATATCACGATCTGCATCAGGTGGTATATCTTGGAGCTGTAAGTTTATCAGTTGGAGTGACATTGCTTCAGATTTGGGCATGGGAGCATATAGTTGTTACTCATCCTATAATAGACCATATGTTTTTGAGTACGCATGTGGTATTGCCCAGCACAAGCTGGGAAAATTGGAGTATTGGTGATGAGTTCTCAATGATATGGAGACAATCACATTGCGACCCTACTTGGATTGTGAGAAATGGCCTGAGGATGATCTTGAGATGCCATATGTTTGCATGTCGAGGTATTTGATTGGACAGACCCGATTTGTTATTGAGAGATTTATTCTTATGAGGGTGCTTCATCAGTATGGTCGAGTTTAGGGGATGCCCCAGGGAGTTGCATTATATGCTTGGAGACAGTAGGATATTCCAAAGTGGGGGCCCACCCTATCCTATGATTCAACCTGCAAGAAGTATTTTGGATTACAAGCACAGGTATGGGATTATTTTCCAGAGATCTCAGCTGGTGTGATGACAGATGAGTATGCTCAGTATTTCTTTACACATGTCATACCAGGGATATTGAATCCTGAAGAACCAGTACGAGCCTTTGATGATGATGAGAGAGTACCACCGCATGTACTGAGACAGAGGAGGGATGGGGCTGATGGTGATGAGGAGGGAGATGGCGGGGATGGAGGGGATGATGGAGAGGATGATGGTGGGGATGGAGGAGATGGTGGAGATGCAAGTGGTAGAGAGATACTAGATTTCAGAGTACCTCGAAGGAGGAGATCTATGGTTCCTTCGGGATAGCAGCAGATAGGACCATCTCAAGTTCTGATTCGTGTGCCTTCCCATCAGTAGCAAGCACAAATTGATGCTCTATAATTACATGTGGGTAGCTTATAGGGACAGTTGGCATAGGCACAAGCATAGATTTCCACTCTAATATCAGAGAGAGATGTCGTGAGGTAGATATGTGAGCATGCAAAGGCCTTAGTCAAGAGATTATAGAGAGTATCTAAGGGGGACACTATAGGGGATATGCTTAGAGAGGTTCATCATTTAGCTCGAGAGGCAAAGTACTACAAATTATAGTATTATCAGGCGGTTCCTACAGAGTGGTGTGCCCCTAGTTATGCACAGTCTATCAGTGCTAGGTTAGGTCAGAGTCAGTCATGGACTACGAGCAGGGGTGTGACTGGACCACCTCCCATAGGTCCATCAGGCAGAGATCTAGGTGTAGGTCCATCTGGTGGTGCAGCAACAGGAACAGCAAGGCCTACATTGTCTACGGGGAGCAGCATATAGCTCTTGTGTTCACATTTGATATACTAAGACTTGATGTATTTATTGATTCAGTCGAGGACTTTATGATTTTCTACCATTTTGTTGATGTATCTCTCTACATTTTGTGATATCAATGTACACTTGACATTGATTATTTTGAGATTATATGAGATGCAGCGGCAACCATTGATCTATATGTTGTCTATATGCTTTTTATGATGAATGCATTTGATTTCTACTCCATATGTTATGTGATGTTTATATGATTATGCAATGGTTGTGTATGAATACAATAATGAAATCATGATGCATGAATTATGATTCTATATGGATTTATGGATGATGCTTTATGATATGCAGATAAGATGTGATGCACTTTTTTTTTGTATTTTTCTAATGCAAATATATGATCTAATGCATGGATGGATGACCGATGATAATACTTTTTAATGTATGTATGATATGGTAATGATTGTGCAACTATATGTGAATGATCTTTTTTCGTTGATGTCAAATGTACTCAATCCTTTAATGAGAGAGATAAAATCATTTTGAAATTTTCTAGCCTTGGAAAACCTAAAATGCACATGCAAAACTAATATGGTTGCAATCTATATTAACCATGCAAATCTAAATATGCACTATTGTCATTATGTCGGCCAATTTTGTTGTGCTTGTTATCACCATTGAGCTTTTGATATGTTGAAAGTTAGTACAAACATTGATGGTATAATTAAACCATGATGACCTAAGTACAACTTCCATTGATTTTTGATATTGCAAGGTAATACAAGCATCTAGGCATAATTGAACCGAGATGACCTAAGCATTGCTTGCGTAAAACAAATCAGAGTTAATCCTTTGCTTATGCAAATATGGAATGTCATAAATGATACTTTGTAGAGAATTCCCTACGACAAATTTACATAGTAGTAATGATCAACTCACAAACAACAGACAAAGAAAAATATCATACTCCATTGTAGCTTCTCTAGTCCATGACATCCTTGAGTTGCTCCAGAGAAATGATAACAAAAATCAGGATAGAATAGTTGAACATTCATGCTAAAGTGATTAAACCATGATTTAGAAGAAAATCATCCAGTTAGATTCATTTTGACAGATCTTGATGTTGATTTGGATGGTTGATTTTCTGAAAATTGTGATTGATGTTCAATGTTGAGTTTCACTGTGATTGTTATGTTTGTTGTGTTGTCCTACTGTTGTTTGTCTATTGTTTTAAGCTCAAAGTAGATTTCCCCCAGTGAATTCAGGATTTTTCCCCCAGTGAGAACCAACCATTTATTATGAATATGCACAATGATTGCCAAGCCAAGATGAAACACGGCCGCGACACCCGAATATGTACATGAGGTTGTTTTTATGATAATCAGGCATAATGATGGTGAAAAGAGGACGACCGATGCATGTTCCAATAGATGGAAAAGCTAATCTATCACAAATAGCACCTGTTGCTAGGTTTTCATTGCTTTTTTTTATTGCACTTTTTCTGATTTTATGATTTTTTAATTTTTTTTTCACTTTTTTTGTATTTTTTCAGATTTTTTACTTTTTTTGGATTTTTCTGCTTTTTTGTTTTTTTTGGATTTTTTTGCTTTTTGAACTGTGCACTGGATGAGTCATGTATAAAAATTCTTGAGATGAAGGTTGTTGATAGGTTATTCAAATAGGTCCCCTTCAGGTGTAGATAATTGATATGCTCTAGATCCATATACTAATACAATAACAAAAGGACCTAGCCAATTAGATTCAATTTTTCCCTTCTTTTCTTGATCCTGTTGATTGCGAGGATTCTCTTTTAGTACCAAGTCACCAACCTGAAATGTTCTTATTCTTACCTTGTGGTTATAGCTTCTGGACATTCTTTGTTGATAAGCTTTCATATGATCAACAACATGTTGACAACATTCATCTAACAATTCCAACTCCTGTAGTCTAGATACTTGATAGTCTTCCTCTGAAATGATTCCTTTCAATGACACCCGGAGTGAAGGTAACTCAACTTCAATAGGTAAGATGACTTTTGATCCATACACAAGGGCATATGGTGTGGCTCATGTAGGGGTGCGGATGCTAGTATGGTATGTCCATAAGGCAAGGTTTAGTTGAGCATGCCAATCACATCCAACCTCGTTGACAGTTTTCTTCACGATTTTCAAAATAGTCTTATTTGAGGCTTTTGCTTTGCCATTCCCTTAAGGGTAATAGGGTGTGGAAAAGCAGTGCTAGATATGAAATTTTTCACAAAGCTCTTGTACATCTTGGTTTTTGAAGGGTCTACCATTATTAGTGACAATGGAACTAGGGATGCCATACCGACAGACAATGTAGTTCAAGATGAAGGAGGTAATTTGTTTACCAGTGATCGTGGTTAATGGGAAAACTTCAATCCACTTTATGAAATACTCCATGGATTTGATTATGAATTTATGTCCATTAGAGGAAGATGGATGAATCTTACCCACAAGATCAAGTTCCCATTGACAGAAAGGCCAGGTTGATGTAAATGGTTGCAGCTCTTGTGCTAGTGCATGTATGCGATTTCCATGGACTTAACACTTCTTGCACTTCTTGACAAATTGAAAATATTTTTTCTCCATGTTCAGCCAATAATATCCCAAGTGTAGGATTTTATTAGCTAGAGTAAGACCACTTGAATGAGTACCACAAATACCTTCATGAACTTCTCATAAGGCCATTTCAAATTCATCACGTTCAAGACATCAGAGGAGAGTACCAACGAGACCTTGTCGATAAAGTGTATCAGCTATTAGGGTGTGTCAGGCTGCTTGATGAATAAAGTTGTGTTTTTGGTTCTGGGATAGATTAGGTGGAAGGGTATTGTCTTTCAGATAGGTATAAATCTTCCCATATATTGAAGAATCAGCATCAATGAGATGGCACACGAATTGGGATTCAATATTGTCATAGGTGGGATTAAACAATTGTTCCACCATGAATTTATAACTTCAATTTTTTGGTATTTGTAAAAGAGAAGCAATGGTTTCCATGGAATCTGCAGCTTTGTTGTCTATTCTTGGAATTTTTTCAAACTTGATCTCAACAAAGTATTTCTTGAAGTCATCTACCATTCTCTTGTATGGCATCAAATTTTCATCTTTTGTTTGATAATCATCATCAACCTGATTGATGACTAATTGAGAATCTCCATAAACCTGTAATTTTGTGATTTTCCATTCCACTGCTACCTTGATACCAATGATTAGTGCTTCATACTCAGCCATGTTGTTTGTGCAAGGAAACATCAACCTGTAATATTTTGGGATAGTGTGTACTTGAGGAGTAACAAATAGGATTCCAACACCTAATCCATGTTGAGTGTAAGACCCATCAAAGTATAATATCCAATGTTGTGTTGTCATTGTGAGGACATTTGCATCTGGGAATTCAACATGCATATGATGATTATCTTGCAACGGTGCTTCAACTAACTGATCTGCTATTACTTGGCCCTTGATTGCTCTTCTATCCACATATTGAATGTCAAATTCACTCAATATCATCACCCACTTTGCTAATCTTCCTCTTAGAGTGGATTTGTTGAGTAGATATTTTAATGGATCTATCTTGGCTATTAGATTGATGGTATGTGTTAACATAGTGTCACAATTGTTGAGTAGCAAACACCACTGCCAAACAAGATTTTTCAATGAATGTATAGTTAATTTCATAGCCACTTAGTGTTATGCTAATGTAGTAGATGGCCCTTTCTTTTCTTGTAGAGTCTTCTTGTGCTAGCAAAGCTCCCAAAGATACCTCAGTAGTTGCTATGTAGAGTAGAAGTGGTTTTCCCTCTATTGTTGGTACCAATATAGGTGGGTTCATCAGATATTGTTTCAATTGATTAAAGGTGGCTTCACATCTTTCATCCCATCTAAAAGAAAAATTCTTGTGTAACAAATGAGTAAAAGGATGACTTTTGTCTGCTAGTTGCACAATGAATCTTTTGATGGATTGGAATCTTCCTTGTAGAGATCTTAGTTGGCTAATGTTCTTAGGAGGTGGCATTTCCATGATTTCTTTAAATTTTGTTGGATCTACTTGAATTCCCTTAGCTAAGACTATGTATCCTAAGATTTTTGTTGATGTTACTCTGAATACACATTTCTTTGGATTTAAACGCACACTGAACTTTTCCAATCGAGTAAAGATTTTATCTAAGATTTCTAGATGTCCTTCCCTGGTGAATGATTTTGCTAGCAGGTCATACACATAGTCCTCCATGAATGTGTGCATCATGTCATGAAATATTGTTGTCATTGCTCCCTAATAGGTGGATCCGACATTATTTAATCCAAAAGGCATGACATTCCAACAAAATGTACCCCATGGGCATGTGAAAGTTTTTTTGTCTTTATCTTTTGGTGCAATTTCGATCTGATTATAACCTAAAAAACCATCCATGAGTGATAGCATAGCATGTCCTATTGTTAAATCCACACTGATGTCTATATTGGGAAAATTAAAGTCATCCTTTGGACAAGCCTTGTTAAGATCCCTAAAATATGTGCATATTCTAATGTTGTTGTCGGGTTTGGAGACTGGTACAATGTTTGAAATCCATTCTGCATATTCGATTGGTCGGATGAATCCTGCATCTAATAATTTTTTTAATTTTGTTTTCACTAGTAGGGAGATGTGTGGATGCATTTTTCTCAATTTCTATTTTATAGGCTTCACTCCATGTGCTATGGATGAATGATGCATTATTAGATCCGGATCTATTCCTGGCATGTCAGCATAGGACCAAGCAAAATTGATTTGTCTTTCTTCAAAGAACTTGGTGAAATTTGGCTTTTCTTGTTTTCATTGATGTCGCTAGGTATATCGTCTTTGTTGTTTTTGTAGTACCAATGTTTATGGATTGTGTAGGCTCAACCAATATTGAAGATCTTTCTTGATAATGCTCAAGAAGGGTGTCAAATTTCTCATCCTTTAGTGCCTCGAAGAGGTTTTCACCATTGGATACGCTCTTTATTTTTACTTTTTCATGATCTAATACTGCCATTGCATGGTTTTCACCATTAGATCGATATTTTGTATTCTTTATTTTGCATCTAAGAGATTTGGCACTCCCATGGTTTGAAGCTTCGTTATGAAATTCATTGGTGGAAATTGTTTCTAGATTTTCAGAACAGAGGAAATTGACAATGGCATCATCATCTAGAAAGATAGGGATATCAAGAGGCTCGGTTTGTTCCCAGTCGATGAGTTTGGGATGTACTAAAGGCAAAGAATAATCAGATTGGTCAAGGTCAAATGCGGTAAGTGTGATGATGGAAATGTTTTCAAGGTGTTCAATAGCAATTTCAAGGTCTATAATGTTACTCTCCTCTGAATGATCTATCTCAGTCAATGTTTGATCGTCCTCACTAGAGTCACAGATATGCAGTGATCCAAATTCAAGAGGTCTAGACCCTAAAATTTTTCCCTCCATATGTATGGGTGCATACCTCTTTATCACATCGATTTCTTTGTCTTCACAAGATTCTTCAAATAGTGAATCCCATCCATATTCATTTGACTCTGTTTCAGAACTAGCTTACAATTGGAGGATTTGCTCACAAATCTGTTGAATGGTTTCTTCTTTTGTCTCTTCTTTGTATCCTAATCTTGTCTTGTCTTTCGCATTGATTGTGATAAGCTGAATTGGTTCCACAATACCTTATTTTTTGTTTTCCAATAGGACCTTTTCCCTCATATCCCATCTTTTCTAAGATTGTGAACCCTTTACCATATTGCTTTGTTGGTATGCTAGAAGTTGCTGCTTGGGATGCTTCTTCATCTTTGTAAAGCGAATTTAGAATGTCTTTGTCCTTAGATTCATCAACTAGAGTACTTGCTTTTACAAATTTTCCATCAAAGATCATGATGGGTTGTGAAGATTGTTGTCTAGATGTTGATGGTTGTCCATATGTTTTTGGAGAAGGTAGTAGTTGTGAGAGACATAAGGAATGCTCAAAAGAATACTCACCCATGCCTTTATCTTTCAACTGAATCTTTTTCTCAAACTGTTTTGATAAAGAATTGAGTTGGCTTTCATTACTTAAGGAAATGGAATCACTAATGCCTTTATCTTTCAACTGAACCTTTTTCTCAAGTCATTTTGACAAAGAATTGAGTTGGCCTTCATTGCTTGAGCAAATAGAAATGAGATCTTCTCTGTTGTGTGGTACAAAAACATCTTGGACTATCTTGAGAGTGTTGCAGTATTGGGGATTATTAGAATCTGTTGAAATTGTGATTTCTTGTCCATTGTAAGGGAATTTCAAGCATTTATGGTATGTTGATGGAACTACTTGCATTTCATGGATCCAAGGTCGACCCAAGAGTATGTTGTAGGTTGGATCTTTGTCTAAAACTTGACAGATTATATCTTTTTGAACTATTCCCACTTGAATTGGCAATACTATCAGTCCTTGAGAGGATCTTTCTTCATCATCATAAGCTTTTATGGTGATCTTTCTTTTCGAATCTATTGCATTTTTTAAAAATCCCAATGCACGGACAAGCTTTAAGCTGTAGATATTTAGACCAGCTCCTCCATATATTAAAACATGTTTGACCCAATGTTTATGGATTAAAACCTCAATATGGAGTGGAGCATTGTGTGGATGAGTGAGGGATGCATCATCATTTTCTGAGAATGATAAACAATGGGGTGCAGTCAAATGTCCCACCATGGCTTGGAATTGAAAAACTTCCAAATTAGTTGGTACTATGGTGTCCACCAAAGCCTTTTCCAAAATATCCTTATGGGCTAGTGAAATTTTAAGAAGTTTTAGTATGGATATCTGTGTTGGGATATTTTGCAATTGGTCTACTATATTATATTGATTTGAGGAGGCAGCAGGTGTTTTAGATGTATTTCCTTTCAATACAAATTTGGACTACGCTCATGTGGTCGCATTTACTAGAAGGTTATCTTGTTTATCATTTATTTTAATGACATTGATTTGATTATAGCTGCAACAATGTCTTGTTTATGCTCAATTTTGATGTCATTAACTTGATTATCAGCTGTAGCAATGTCTTGTTTATCCTTGATTTTAATGTCATTAACTTGATTATCAACTGCAAAAATGTGAAGGATGGTAGAATCATAGACATAGTTCACATTTTTCCCTTTGTTTGTCGAAGAGGATTCTCCTTTTTCATAGTTGGGTAGAGGGTTTTTAAATGCTTCATGATCAGCATTTGTTTGAGGTCCTTCTATTGATATTTCGCATCTATCTATCAAGTCTTGCACCAAATGTTTAGTTGCATACAGTCATTCATTTTATGACCTTTATTTCTATGAAAATCATAGTAATATGCATCATTCCACCATGAGGGTTTGACTCTTGGTTCAAAATCCCGTGCCTCTGGTAATGTTATGAGTTTGTGTGCAAGAAGTTATTTTAATGTTGATTCAAGTGATTGTCCCAAAGGTGTAAATTTTTTGCATTGTGGTGGTGGATCTGGTTTAGATTCACTATTGTTTTGATTTTTTTTGGGTGCAACACCTGATAAATTAAAGATTGGTTTGACATTTTGTGTGTCAGCTGCACCATCATTACCAACATTTTTATTTCTTGTCCAAAATCTGGATTTTTCATTGTTGTTATGATGATTAGAAGAGTGTGTTGAGTTTGGCCCTTCATTATAGATTTTCAATACTCCTCTTTTAACCAAGGCTTCCTCAATCTTAAGTCTGTTTTTAATCATCTTTTCAAAGCTGGGTGGACATTGCAATTGGAGTCTATATCTCATTTCACTGTTGAGATTATCAATAAATATCTCCATCTTTTCTTTCTCAGGTATAGGACGTGCATATCTAGCAAATAATCATCTCCATCTTTGTAAGAATGTAAGAAATGACTCACCATTTTGTTGTTTTGTGTTACAAAGATCTTTCATGGTTATTTCATGTTAAATGTTGTATGAATATTGGGTGATAAATTTGTTTACCAACTCTTCAAATGATCTAATACCTGGTGGAAGTTTTGAAAACCATTCCATGCATTGACCACCCAAACTTCATGGAAATAATCTCATTAGATAGTTTTCTTCATGTGCAAATTCTAGACTCATGGTGCAAAATTCTTTTACATGATCTTGAGGATCTAATTTTCCATTGTATTTTTCATATTTTGGAAGATCACAATTTGGTGGAAAAGGTATCATGTTCATATTTTTGTCAAATGGATAAGGACAGATGTCTTGCAGCACATATCTCTTTGTTGTTCCTCTTTGCATGTCTTGGATTTGTTGTTGAAGATTTTGTATTTGTTGAGTTAAAGCATTTAATGGATCTGTAATTCGTGAATCAACTTCTATTTTCTTGGGAGCTCTCTTCAATTGATTGACATCAAAATCATTGGGTAGTCTTACACCTTGATTTTCTAACATTATAAAGTATTTCTCTCCATCATTTTCTAGAATTTTCTCCATGAATTTGTGAAATTTAGAGTCATGTTGAGCTTGTTGAATTTCCTCATCAGTTATCTCATCTGTTTCAGGTTGGTGAAATTTGTGGAAAGGATTTTCTTCTCCTTATGCCATGAGGGTTCGGGTTTCTACTTCCTTTTCTCTAAGTTTTTGTTTTTGAGCTCTTGTTAAAATGAGCATGCAAGTGATAGTGTTTTTCTATACTTTGATCTTTGTTTTGGAGTGCCAATGAAATACCTAAGTCAAATAGGATGATAGATCCTATTGATGAGACTAGGCTAAATCTGATGTACAATGTTTTGTTTCGTGATAAAGGATGATAGATCATGATAGTGAAACTCAGCTAACAATCAAAGATAAGATTGATGATTGGAACTTTAAGTTGTTTGATCCAAGTTTAGTTAAAGGAATTTTACTTGCAAAAACTAGTTTCTTCAAGTTTAAACCAATGTTGTAATGAGGAATGATCTATGCTATGGAAAGAGTCCCTAAATGTGATTCAAGTTGTCTAACAGATGTTCAATTTAGCTCTCTATTTGAGTATTAGGTGAATGCGCTAAAACAAGTGGCAGATGCATTGAAAGATGGGGTAAATACACCAAAACAGAGCTTGGATGTGTAAGACTGTCAATTAAATGTGCTAGAATAGGAATTCGATGCACTGAAAGATGGGGTAAATGTGCCAGAACTAAAAGATGGGCTAACTGCGCCAGAACTGAAATCTTATGTGTTGAAAGATAGGGTAAATGTGTTGGAACAGAAAGCTTATGCATTGAAAGATGTGGTGAATGCACCAGAACAGAAAGCTTATGAGCTAAACTGGAAATGTCACTGTTTTTGAAAGTTTGTCTGGTTTTCTTGTTTTTGAATCAATGAATTGAGTTTTTTTGGTGGATGATCTTCTGAACAAGTAATTTCAACTATAGAAGCAAGTGGTAAAATAGTTGTTTCGTCCTATGATCTAAACATCAAGTGTATCTTCTAGGATCTAGTTTGATCCCTTTGATTTCCACTAGCATTGAAAAATAGCAAATAGATCAGTTAGACTCTTCTAATGTCAAGGGTCATTAATAACATCACAACCCACATCTTAGAACTACGTCAGCTCACACAGCCCTGTCACCCCCTAGAGGGCACCCGTGTTTTTCCTTTTTCGAGTCTTAACCAAAAGTCAATTCCTTCACTTTTGGCCAGAAATCCCTAGTAGTTATATGGTAAGTATCTTGGGGGAAGATTCTTCCCTCCCCTTGCACTGTGAATGTTATAATATTCAGGAACTAATTCAGCTGGCTACTACACTTAAAGTTCTTAGTAAGGGTTTCCGTTCAGTGCGGTAAAATGATAAACTCCCTCAGGAGACCTCCCAACCTTTAGAACAAAGGCTTTGGGGATGGTTATCAATGCACATTACTGTTGAATGTGACTTTCATCATGATTCACATTTGATTATAGTGGGTTGGAATACTTGGCTTTAACTATTCCCACTTCAGTTGTTCCCGTAGGGTGAGTACTTTTTCCCACTATGGCAGGCCTTCTAAAGGTGCTATTGCAATAAAAAGAAAGAGTGAGTCTGGCATTTTGGTCACCCAGTAAAGGGGAGAGCATAGGCCTATCACTTTTCAAACACAACATACATGGTGTTCATTAACCTTGTAATTAAACTAGATGCCTAATTTAATCAAAGGAAAATAACTCCAGCCCCTGCAAACATCATTAGTATTCTCAGATATGTCTTTGATAGTGTATAAATCACCTGCAAAATAGAAAGATACAGATCAGTCACCAAAATTTTAAATTTCTGCAAATAAAGGTGTATGTGCTAAAATAGAGAGCATATGCGCTAAAATTCTCAGTCTATGCGCTATTAAACACAGTCAATGCTCTATTCTAGAAAGTAGAAAATGAAACCAAAATCCTATATATGCGCCAGCAGAACATGTAGATGCGTTGAAAGAGTAGGCATATGCATTATAAAAGAGCTTGGATGAGTCAAAAGTCACCACCTATGTGCTGAAACAAGTTGTGGATGCGCTACATCGAAATTCATGAATGAACCTGTTCACAAAAACTTGCTAGAAAATGTTAAAACGGGGCTAGGCCCCACGGTGGGCACCAATTTAATGTGTGTATGTAAAATTTATCATGAATAATCAAATAAAATCTATACAACACACCAATGAAACATTATATCAAGTAATTCAAATGAAATTCAAATTGAAACAAACAATTCCTCAATGGCGTCTCATTGTCCTCTATCTCCAAGGATTCTTTAATTCATTTTTCTCTCATATTGTTTGTGCACATGACTTTCCAAATGGAAACCTGAAGAATGAGAGATGCTAGAAATGCAAGAGATGTTTCCTACATTACATGATTGCTAAACTAGATGTAGATGATTATACAAAGATAATGATGTTGCTTATAATGTTGCTAATGAAAACGATATTATTAAACTACTGTAATTAAGATGTTGCTAATGAAAATTCCATGATTAAACTACTTAATGCTAAATTGCTAATACTAGAATGACAATGCTAAGATGATAATGCTAATGAAAATTTTGTAGAGTGTAATTATGCTCAGCTCTATATATATGCTTTTGTTGTAAATGAAGGTCTGTTTATAGATTTTCCAAGGCATGAGCCTAGGTGGTAGGAATCAACAGTCTAGATTGGATCTGGAGAATGGATGGTTGAAGATGAAGAGGTTAGAGAGAAAAGGGGAGTTTGTTCCCTTCAAAAGAACAAACTGCTAAGTGTGAAGAGGAATAAAATGGAGATGAAGGCCAAGTGTCCCAAATTGGTTATAATTTGTTGAGGATAAATGCCAAATTAAATATTAGAAATATTTAATTTCTTGAGACACATGATGAGGTGGAAGGTGAGAAGAAGTTAGTAGAAATGTGCCTAAATTCAAATTTAAAGAAAGGATGTTAATTAAATAAAACAAACTAATTAAATTTGTTCATTTAATTAAGACATGAAGAAAATGATTTAGGATAGGAAGAATTATAAAAAATGAACTATATAAATAATTTTTTCAATTTATTTATAAGTAGAAGAATTAAAGATTATTATTTTTGTTTACCATGTTTGGGATTATTCACTGACATATGCTCTCCCCTTGTGCTATGTGCGAGCCTAGGGATCAAAAAATGTGAATTAATCCAAGTTAATTTGTGAGTCATCCTAGGAGTGCTAGCTTGCATGTATACTCTCCCCTTGTGCTACATGTGAGCCTAGGGATCAAAAATTCCTAGCATGTCCTTCCCTTTAGGAGGCCTTCTTGGGGATTTCATCACCCCACTGGATGACCTCAACCACGTGAACTGGTGGGGTATATAAAGGGGGGAGAATGAAAGTTTTACTCCAATCTAGTCACATTATGTCTGGCAAAGCTCGTATACTCGAGTGATTCTGAGTTAGGAGTGTAGGGTTGGTCTGAGCAGCTTAACTGACATTCCTGACCCATGCTTGTGATAGGCTAGTGTTCACGAATGTTCCTCATGCACCCTCCTAATGTTTAGAGGATGCACTAGATCACTTTTATTTAGCCTAGCTTAGGACCTTTTTAGTTTTTGCCTATTGTAGTGTGGGGTATAGTATCATGTTCGAAGCTACTCACTATGTATCCCCTTGATTAGAGGTAGGAACTCTTCAGGGAAGGTCTCAATACCTCTGAAGAAAGGGAGAAGGTGAGCCTGTTGCCGCTTTAGGCCTATGCCACTAGATCCCTATCTATCAACTCTCATTGAGCAGTGCTCCTCTCCAATATTGAGATATTAGTTGCAAGGCTGGTGGGCCTATGGTAGGTTAACACACCCACCTAACTAATCTAGGTTTGTGCTATCTAGTGTGTCTTCTTGTGCATACCAGTGATTGTATTTTGTCCATCCCAATTTGTGTCTATCTAATTTTTGTGTCATCCTTTATCAGAGGGTAATTTTCCTATCCTTAAGAGGATACACCTTGATTAGAGGCGAATTAACTATCTTCATAGGCAACTGTGCATCCTTTGTCTCGTCCATCTATTCAATCAGCCTTCTTGGATGGATCCACTCTATCCATAGGCGACTTTGCTATATTCATAAGTAGATATGATGTCTATTCTTGGTAATCCTTCTTGAGTAGATACACTTTCTTGATATGCATCGCCACTTGACTGAGAGGTGGATTCGTTTGTTACCCATCCTTCTTAGGCGGATACATTGTCTTGATAGGAAATTGCGCTTTACTCAGAGGTAAATCTATATAGACATTTTCACCCTATGGATGGGTGGATTTTCTCTATTAATAAGTGGGTCCATTTCCCATACAAAAAATAGAGAGTTAATCCATTTGACTAAAGGTATCCCTTCATGTTCTAAGTCTAATTCTACAATTGAATAATTTTTATCACCTCCCAATCTTCTATATCATCTATTTTCATCTAGTTTCATTTTCTAAAAGTCATCAAATAATCCTTCTAATCATATAAGGATATCCCTAGAAGAATCTAATCATCATCCCCATCATCGAACACCACAATCTAGCCTCCTAAATGTTTGTCTGAGAACTTTTGAACCATAATCGATCGATTGATCGATCATAACCATCATATTTATGCTTACTTAGGAATCTCATCTGTCTTGAGTTAGTAATCATTCTCAGCCAAATAAACTTGCCTCGAGCGAGAGGTTAGTTTGTGTCATAATCATTCCTCATGGTTGAGAATGTTTCCTATCACAAGTACCATCCCATCATCTCCATCATCTAGTCTGCTTGAGAATGTAAGGATATCTCAAGTAGCAATTGATCCCATCTTCATCAAATTAGGTTCTCAAACTTAATTGGATTCCTATATCAATGAATCATCTAATTGATCATCCCATCATCAATTTAATAATTCATTTCATCGATCAATCAATCAAATATCCAACCAATCATTTCATTGATAATCCAACCATCATCATTTAATCTTGTCCTTGGGCTTCACATCATCTTCATCTTCCAATCACACCTTTCATGCTCGTTGTCACTAGATCGCAAGCCAAGAAACTCATGGAACAATAGCAGCAACAATCTCATCAATAGAAACAATAATTTTACTTAGAGAGATTAAATGGATGCCAAAATAACATTTTGCATGTTGATATAAAAGAAGATATTTATGTCTCAATCTAAAAAAATTATTGCAAAGGCAAGGAAAATCTAATTTATAAGTTAAAAGAGTCCTTATATTATCTAAAATAGTTTCCTAGAATGTGGTGCCAAAAATTTAACCCTAAAACATAAAAATGCAGTTACCCTAAGTTTAATTCCCAAAACTAGGGTAAATGGACCATCATTCCTAGGATTTAATTAAGATGAAAATCAACAAGGTACATAGATTGAATTACAACCTCTTAGGTGAGTCAATCAGACCTAGATCTGCATCTATTTGAGTCTTAGGAATGAATTGAAAATGATTTGGAGTGATTTCTCTAATTAAACTATATGACCTAATATGATAAATGTAATTTTTTGAAAGTTAATAGATGGAAACAATGATTTGCAAGTGGATCTAGAAAGTGCAGACTGATATGTACCTGCCACCAAAAGTTGAGTCTAAGTGTTGTAGTAGGACTAGGTAGCTATTGGGTGAATGGGTCCTTGATGAGGGGTTATAAAACTATTTTTGTATCCCTCTAGTGTTGGATCTGAGTTCCTAATTCCCAGTTGTAAACTTGTCAGAATGTCATCAATAAATTTTGTAATTGAGTTTTCGTGGTTGGACAACTTTGATGACAACAAATGCAACAATACAAAATGGATCCTCAAACTCTCTTCAATCCTCTTCAAACCCACAACCTACACATTCACAAAGAGGGAAGATGTTGTGCCATATAAGGGCTTGCCTCAATCAAACCCCGTGTAAGTGTTTCCACTTCCACAATGGAAATGTGAATGATAGGAATGATAATTGAAAGGAAGGAATGATGAATGAACAAAATACTGCAACTCACCGCCCTTCAATGCTTGTATTGAAGGACTAAATTCATACACATCTCTTCAAGTATTTGGATCTTGCTTTGCTTGGATGCTTGAATGCATAAATGCTTGAATGTTTGGAGACCTACAACAAGGGTTAGCCTTCACAAAACATGAACATGAACACACATAAACTCATGTAGATTTTGACATGATGTTGAATCTTGAATTACTATAATAATGCTCTAAAATGTTGCTCTTGACTTGCTCAATAGTGCTCTTTGACAGACTGTCGTTAGGTCATATCGCTTTAGTTGAAAATGCATCAATAATATCGATCGGGTAGTGTTCAAAGGCTATATGCAATAGGGGACATCTTGGCTAACTCTCTTAGATTTTTCGAATTCTCAAAATAGTTGTAAACAAAAGCAATTGAACTAGAAAGCATAAAGTTTTTAAGCTAGAAAGCATGAAATTGTTGAGCTAGAAAGCATAAGTTGATTAAACTAGAAAGCATGTAAACTTTAAACTAGAAAGCATATGAACTACCTAAAAGGAATACTTGCAGTAAAACTGATAAGTTTAAATGAAAACAACTAATTGTTAATAGAAAGTAAACTTAACAACCTATAACTGACAACTAGAGTGGATGCTCCAAAATTTTAGATAAACAGAACTAAAAGATGGTAAACTTAAACTACAATCTGTAGGAATAATTGGTAGAGCTCAACACATACAAATAACATTCATCCACATTTATCATGTATAGAATAAAAGTAACATAATTGAAAATAAAAATACTTATCTATCCTACTAGATTCCCTCGAGTGGTCAGCTCTAGGGTATGCTTACGATTAATTCAAATCACATGAACTTTTGTATCTTCAAAATGAATCCATCCATGATAATTCCATTGCACAAAACTAGTAACTCGGAATAAGACTGGAAAAGCTTATTTTATTCATATCAGAAAAAGTGTAATACAGCGACATAGTTCAGAGCATATTATAACAACATAACACTATCATTGTTTCATTGTTTCTGGTGGTTACATATATATACTAAACTGCTAACAAAATCCTACATTTCAGATGGTGAAAGATCACCATTGAAAAAAGTATTCTAATAAAAAATTTAACTAACTAATGGACTGAGGTCCATAACATGAAACATATTAAAGGCTCGAAGAGGAGCCATAAATTTTTTAAACAAAAAGTAAACAGAAAGCATTAAAAGACTTGTTCCACTATGCACTCCAGAATTTCCAGCGCCTATACTTCTAGTGCTCCATCTTCAACTGTTTGAAGTCTACTTTAAAGTCCACTTGGCTATGCATAATGACTTGTACAATGACTGAAAGCTAAACCATTATATCAGCATTAGTCAGCTAATTTCAATTGATTTAGGAAATCTTTTTACAAAAGGTAAGCAATTATTAATCCTAAAAATAAATAATTGGTAGGGTAAAAGTGATTGGGAGAAATAAGGATGGGTATTCAGCTTATTATATTCATGAGGTTATTTATACCTCATCACTCTCCCCCTCTTAGGCTTGAGCAGGTCCTCCTACTCTTTGTTGTGCCCTATGCCTTTCCATTCCCTATTCCTATTTAACTCATTGTATTTGGCACCGAGGTCATATGGATCTTCTGCTTCTATATCCCAATCATCAGGATATCTAAGGAAACCCTCGTTGAATTTAACCGTCACTTTCCATGAATGTAAATTCTCATGGTTTTGTTATGTAGTGACATGTATTGGAGGAGGTGGTTGAAGAAGTAGTGGAGATCTATACATCATTCCTATCGATTTAGTTTTAAGCTACTGCAAGATATCTGCCAATGCCTCAACCCTTTTGGAGGACCACTTAATATTGGTAGGTGAAATCACCTTCCTCTTTTTAAGGTACATAGGAAGAGGAGTATACCTCTCCTAACAAGCACTCCATGTTTTTTACATCAATTATGGCCCCTAGACTTTGAAATGCTCAAAACAGATCCAAATATTATCATTATACGTACTTCTCATAGCTTCATGGATTCTGTGCTTTGGAATTGAGCTTTAAAAGCAGAGGGTTTTCTATTAGGATACCTCATCTATAGTCCCACAGTATTTTCCACCTGTAAATACTCTTTAGTCCTTTCCTACCATTGAATCTGATTTTGCATGGTGGATATGAATGCTCTAAGTTGAACTTCACCGATAAAGAGGTTAACAAAGAAATCAGTATGTCTTTCCAAAAACAAATTGTGTACAAATAATTCACACAATAAATTTTGTTGAGTAGGTGTTGATTCTTTAAATGCTTTTAAAAATTCCACATCATCCAGATCATGTGGCAAATTGCAAGAAATTCTCAATAATTTCCACCTTAATAATTGCTCATTCAAAAACATAGAATACAATCTGGATGGTTTCCTGTAGGCTAATAATAATTCCCCAATTGGGCATGCATCTGTCTTAGCCTAATAAATCTTGTCATATGATTCTTTTAATAAAACTATTTCCTTTTTCAATTTGGCATTCTTTATCCCTGCCTATCTCAAAAAATAACACCTTTCCATCCATGTAACCAACAATGGAGGTATATGAACCTGAAACCACTCTGTTTCAATTGGTTCAGATTGTATTTCTTTTGACTCCATTGTTGGTTTAACATTAATTTCCTACAAATCTTGCTCCAACTCAACAATTTTGCTCAGGGATGAATTGAGCTCAAATTTCTATTTTTCCTGCTCCTTCACAAAAACTATGAGTGATTGCATCAAATTATCAGTTAAAATTTTAATTTGTTTGTCTTTTTCATAAAAATTTATCAAATACCGTTTACCTTCCTCATTCCATTGTTGCACCTAAAATTGCAATTCTTTAATAATTTTATGTTTTTGTTCTATTTTAATCTTAAAGTTTGCAATTTCCTAATCTCTTTTCTTCAAAATGGTAGTGTGTACATCTATTTCCTCCTATTGTTGATTGATTTGTTCTTCATTTTTCTACAACTTACATTTTAACTGAAGAATTTATGCTTTCAACTCTTCTAACTTTGTTTCCCTATGATCAAATTTCTCAACCTCTATATTGCTAGAAAAAGGAAAATTAAGAATTTCTACATCATTATTAGTCATATTCTCTTCACTTGCACCTCAAATGGACCTTGCTCAGTAACATTAGTAACCAAGGGAGACAGGTGTGCTACAGATTCATTCTCAACACCCAAATGGTGTGGCGATTGTTCTAAGACTAGATAGACGAGACATGATCTTAGTACTTACCTTGAATCGCTTGCCATGTACTAAATATTTCCCATCTGAGAAATTCTCTACAAACTCTTTCACCAACTACTAATTGTGTCCTTCAAATTTCTTCATGAACTCCAGATATCCAACCCTCTGAAATAATTCTGAAATATTACTTAGTGCCAATAACTTGCCTACGGAAGTTGGCTCAAATTTATGCTTAGCTCCTCCCATACTATAGCTTTCTTTTGGCTCTACTCAGTTTCTGCTGAAATGCTGGAGCATTCAAAAACTGTGAAATGACGTGGCACTCAAAAATTGCTTTAAACAAAACCGAGATGCAAGGTAAAGAAAATGTAACTTTTCAAGCACTCATACCTTGATACAACTGATAGTACATGAGTTAATTGTTGCATTTGGGATTCATTGTACTTTCATCATTACTTTGCATGGGAAAAAGCACAAAACTTTCCGCACCTCAAGCAATCATACAATTCACAAAATTTACTAAGTTTGGAAGGCGTGGTGGTATGTGCCAATTTATTTATTTTTATTCACAATAATTATCTACTTAAAGTAAAAGTTGTATGTACCTTACATCTCATCATCAATTTGAAAATTGCTTACCTCTACTGACGTAATAGTATAATTGGATGGGATGGCAAGGGTGGTAATGAATTTATTATGAATGAGGATGGGACAGCTAATTAATGTTGGAATTATTATGACAAAAAAGTAGCCATAATAATTTTGATTTATTATGATAGGAGATGGTAATGTAGGGTGTGGATGACAAAATTTCATAATGGGCATGTATATGACATTGGAAAGGAAGAGAATTTACAAAAGTCTGAAGCATCACTAGAAGATGCAACCAAGATGAAAATCAAAAATTCCAGACCATGCTAAGGGATGCACCTCAGGATGAAAAAGTGAAGTGGAAAAATTTTGGAGCATCATTAGGAGATACAGTTGAAGTGAAGAAGAAAATTTTGGAGCATCGCTGAAAGATGCCACTAGAATGCAGCAATGAAATTTTTGGAGCATCGACAAAAGATGCAGCTGGAAGCAGCAACAAAATTTCCAAAGCATCGTCGAAAGATGCAGCCAGAAGTAACAACAAAATTTCTAGAGCATCACCAAAAGATGCAACCTGAAGCAACAGCAAAATTTTTAGAGCATCACCGAAAGATGTCAGAAGGAAGGAAGACAGCGGAAATTTTTGAAGCATCACCGAAAGGATGCAACCAAAAAAAATTTGGAGCATCGTCGAAATATGCCACTGGAAGAAGAAAATAGAATGAAGGACTTTGGACTTAGACTTTCTAGAGCACCGTTGAAAGATGCACCAGATTGTAGGAACAAAATAGGGAATGACACCAGTCGGGCATGCAAGTTCCGGAGCATCAAAGCAAGATACGCCAAAATTTGTATTTGATTAATCATGATGTCCTACAAAGCATAAATGAATTTAGCCAAGTCCAAAGGATGAAAAATTCAAAGAAATTACCTAAAGTAATTACAAACTCATACACAGGCAATTTATTATTATTATTATTTAATACTAGGTGACTATTAATCTGAACATTCCATTGGCTCTGTCGTAGCAAAGTCAATGTATTGTACTTCTTGCATTTTTACCATCCTTGTAAATTCCTCCATGTTAACTCGTTTATGGTAGATGCGTAATAGATGTCCATTGACTAGCATATTTTGAGTGTCACCATTAATGGTCTTGAGCTACACTACTCCGTTTGAAAATACCTCAGAAATTTCATATGGACCCAACCAATGAGTCCTCAGTTTCCCTTGGTGATCTTTATATCAAGAATCGAATAATAGTGCCCAATCCCCATTATGGAACTCTCTTTCCTTTATGTGTTTATCATGTTAGGCCTTGCATTGGTGTTGAACCAGTTTAGTTTGTTGGATAGCATCTAAACGGAGTTCATCTAACTCACTAAGCTATAGGTCTCTTTCAACCTGGGCTCATTTGAGATCTAAGCCTAACCCCATTGTTGTTCATGGGGTTTGAAGTTCAAATTCAATGGGTAGAAGTGGTTTCTTCCCAAAAACTAACTCATATGGACTAAAACCGATGGTTGATTTCCAAGTTGTGTTATAAGCCCAAATGGCTTCAGGTAGTTTTCTAGCCCAGTCTTTCCTTCCTGATGAAACTGTTTTTGTTAGAATATTCTCAAGCTCCCTGTTAGTGACTTCTAGACCATTTGCTTGAGGGTGATAGGGTGATGACTTCTTATGGCTTACCTGGAAATGATCAGTGAAGACTAACATAACTTTGGACATAAATTGGGGTCCTTGATTTATGACAATTTTTCTAGGGGCTCCAAATCTAAGAAAAATCTTGTTATACAGGAAGTCAACTACTTGTTCTTCCCTAGTGACTCTTAGAGCTTGAACTTCTTCCCACTTGATCAGATAGTCAGTACAAACCAAAATGTACACTTTTCCTTGTGAAGGGGGGTCTATAGGACCGATAAAATCCAATCCCCATTTTTCAAATGGTCCAAGGACTACTTGGGGTTGCAGAGACATTTCATTAGATGCAATGGGTCTCCCTACTCTTTGGCATTCATCACAATGATGAACATATTTTTTTTACATCTTTATGCATAAAGGGCCAGTAATATCCTGCACCCAAAATCTTATGAGACGTCCTCTTGGTAGAGTAAGGGCCTCCAAAGGAGTCATCATGGAAAGCTCTAAGGATGCTATATGTTTCATCTACCCTAACACAACATTGTAAAACCATATCAGGACCCCATCGAAATACTATTTCATTAATCCATTTGAATGGAGTGCTTTCTCGAACGAAGCGTTTCTTCTGTTTTGATGTAAAATTTGGTGGAAACTCTGAAGTGGCCAAGTATTTGGCAATGTCAGCAAACCAAGGGGTTTTAATGGAGATGGAAAACAAATTTTCATCTGGTAATTCATCCTACGCAGGAGCACTATCTACATTATCTTGTTTGATCCAGGATAAGAAATCTGCAACTATGTTGAATTTTCTAGGTTTGTCAATAATGGTCACGTTGAATTCTTGTAGAAGCAATAACCATCTGATTATCCTTCCATTTACTACGAGTTTGTTCATTAGGTACTTGATGGTTGGATGGTCTGTGAACACAATCACTTTGTACCCTGTAATATAATGTCAAAATTTCTTGATTGCATGTACTACAACTAAAAATTATTTCTCCATGGTGGTTTAATTTCGTTCAATGGGAGTCAAATTCTTACTAATGAAATAAATAACATACTTTCCCCCATTCTCATCTTCTTGACCTAAAAATGCTCCAATAGCACCATCAGAAGCATCTGCATAAATATGGAACGGAAGATTACAATTAGGTCCACATAGGACATGAGTAGATATGAGTTCCCCTTTAATAATCTCAAATGATGATTGACACTCTGATGTCCAGACAAACTCTACATTCTTTTGAAGGAGGGAAAACATAGGGGCTGCAATCTTGCTAAAATTTTCTATGAATTTCTTGTAGTATCCAACATGTCCTGAGAAACTTCTAACGTCAATTTGGTTTTTTGGAGTCTCAAGTTGTTGTATTACCTCAATTTTCTTAGGATCCACTTTTATCCCTTCAATTGAAATGTGGTGTCCCAACATTATCCCTTGTTCTATCATTATTAGGCATTTTTCATGACTCAGGGATAGCCAATGGTCCTCACATTGCTTCAATACTTTTTCCAAATTTTGAAGGCCTTCATCAAAAGTTGAACCATAGACAGTGAATTCGTCCATATAGACTTCCACACAGTCATCTACTAGCTCAATGAATATTGCTAAGATAGCTCTTTGAAATGTTGCAGGAGCATTACATAGTCTGAAGGGAAGGACTCGATACGCGAATGTTCCCCAAAGTTAGGTAAAATTTGTCTTTTCCTGGTCTTTTGGTGCTACTTGTATCTAGTTATATCCACTGAGTCCGTCCAGGAATGAGAAATACTTCTTTCCAACCAAATTATCCAAGACTTGGTCTACAAACGATAGAGGGAAGTAATCTCTATGGGTAGCTTTGTTAAGTTCCCTATAGACAATGTACACTCTCCACTTCCCATTTTTCTTTGGAACCACAACCAAAGGAGAAACCCATTTGTTGTCAGAAATGGGATAGATGAATCCTACTTGAAAAAAATTCTCAATTTTTGTTTTGACAATGTCTTTCAAGGCAGGATTGAGTCTTCTTGTGGTTGGTGAGCAGGTCTAACATCCCCAATATAGATGTGATGGGTACAAACACTTGGGTGTATTCCTCTCATGTCTATATAATCCCAAGTAAAAGCTTTAGATCTATTCACCAAAACATCAAACAGTTTTTGCTCTTCTAGCTTTGTCAACCAGCTGTTGATATTCAAAGTTTTTCCTAGTAATAACATGATGGTTTTGACCCTTGGATGGTTGGAGGTGATAGTATAAACTTCTCTAGTCAAATTCTTGAGAGGACAACTATGTGGTATGTTTCTATGAAGTCTAGCAATATCTTCAAAGAAGTGATTTGTTTTGGAATGATATTAGCTAGGGACAAGGTAATCCCATGAAACTAGTATGATCAAATTCAGTGTGATCAATGTTGATTGGATGCCCTAGAATCTCTTCTACATCTACCATTTCCTCATCACTTGAGTCTATGGTAATATTTTCCATTTTTTTTTTCATTTCTTCTTCCATCTCTTCACCATTTTGTTTGATGACTACCATAGCAAGTGAGGCTAGATTCTCTTGTTCATTGGGACCATCTGGTTCATCAACCCAAACTTGATTATGTTCAGTAGGTTTAGCAAGGGGATATAGGAATAAATGATTACTATTGGGACCATGTGAAATGGTCATTCCTTCCTCTCTACAATCAATCTTGGATGCAACTGTAGCCACTACGGTCTTCCTAGGATTATCGGATAACTATCCTTTGGTGTGAGGGACTGGATTATTTGAAAGTCTACTAGATATTCCCAACCGTCAACCTTAACAAGAACATTTTCTATAACACCTTTGGGAATAGCTATGGATTGATTTTCCATCTCTAATACTGTAGTTGTGGGTCATAAATTAGTGAGTCCCAACTTCTCCATAACATCGACCATCATTACATTAATGGTTGTGCCTAGATCCACAAGCTCATTAGGTATTGCTACCTCGTTGATTGTCACTATTATGAGTGGGCTGCCTGGGTCATCATATTTGGAGCTACAGTTTTTCCAGCCAAAAAGTCAGCTAGATACTCGTTTATGTGAATATTATTATTTCGTTTTGGTTCCCTTCTTGGTGTTTTGATGCACAATTGTTTAATCGGTTGGTTTAGTTCATGAATCTCTTTAATTGCTTGTAACAAAGGAACCTCGATTTGAAGCTGTTTAATCTCTTGTATCAGCGCAGTTTCAGTGGATAATGACATTTCTGAAGGGTTTTTCAAGGTGGTTAGTTTGAGATGCTCTGAAAAAGGCGCTTGAGTTTTCTCTTTCAAAGTGAAGTCCTTCTTTAAAGGATCAATTGGATGTTGACCACCCTCCTCTTGAGGTAACTCAGAAGTTCCAAATGAGGATTGTGGAAGGGTCTTGTCTTGATCACTCACTAGGTTTTGCTCTAAGGGTGCAAAAGATGTTTTAGTTGTTTCAGCAGATTCTTTAGTCGGCTCATCCAGGATCTCAACTATAGTACGTTGTTGGAGTGTTTTTCTTGACCTTAAATGTAGGTTTCCATAATGGATAGCATTAAGTCCAGACACATTTTTTTGTTCCGTAGAATACACTGTGGTATTTTGATGATTATTATTTGGATTAGGGACAAGTTGTGCTAGAAGTTGTGATTGGTTGACCTACTCATTTTGTTGAGGGTTCTAGGGAGCTAATAAAAGGTTTTGTTGCAGATTTTCCATCCTCCTTGGTCCAATGTAAAACTAATTTTGAGGTTGATTCCATTGAGAAGTAGGATTTTGAGGATACCATTGTTGTTGAGTCTGGTTTGGCCATTGGGTGTTTCCCCAGGACTGATTTTCCCATTCAAGCGGTCCCCAAGGGTAAGCTCCCCAATTAGGCGGTGCTTGAGGCCAACTTATTGGCCATAAGAGAAATTCCCCCCAAGTCTTTCATTCACAATATTGATCTCCTCTTTAACCTAAGTTGACCTCTTCTTGGAATTTTTTATTGCATTTAGGATCTCACATTAATCAGTAGCATGACTCTTCTCACAAATTTGACAAACGTCAACTTTATCCAAGGGACATTCTCTTAATAAATGTTTTTTTCGAAACCTAGGGAAATAGATGGACAAGGTCTCAGGGTTACATGTTTTGGCCTGTATTCCATCCAAGATGGTGTTTAGTTGAACAAGAATGTCAGTGTTGAAATTTTATATCTCTTCATGCAGTTTTCTTATTTTGTTGGAACCTATGAAAAGAGTAGATTTACAAATACCTCCTCGAGTACGGGAGAAATTATGGCATAACTCAGTGATATCATCGAGTCCAAGTTGGGGCACATCTCCTTTTCCCATTAAATCTAGGATTCTTCTAGCATCTTCATCAAGTCCCTTGAGAAATATGGTTTTCAAAATTTCCAAACTTATGGCTTCTCCACAACAACATTTAGATAAGAAGATGAACCTATCTAGGTAATCTTCCAGGCTTTCATCTTTGTTTTTCCTTAGTTTGAACAACTCCTCCTTCCTATCGTTGACTCTACAGTAACTCTGGTATTTATCCAAAAAGGCAGACTCCATATCATCCAAGAGGTTATTGACCCTAAAGCTAATCCCATGAACCAACGCATTGCAGCGTCCTTTAGGGTGGAGGGAAAAAAATTTAGTTTTTGGTTATCATTCTTGTAATCATATGTCTGACACAAAACTTTAAACTCGAAAAGGAACTAGTCAAGATCTTCAAAGGATAAACCTATGAAAGTTGGTAAGAAGGCCGGTGAAATGTTTTTCATAGGTGTACCATCATCTTGATCAAGAGCAATTTGATAAGTAAATGTATGCACTCCCCCTGCTGGGTTAGCGACATTTCTATGGTTTCCCATAATGTTGAAAAGAATGTATTCCTCTTCAAAATTTTGCGCTAATAGCTAAGGTTCGAGGGTATGCAAAGGAATGCTTTCCTCTACAACGGTTTGCTTAAATGGTTGAAGTTCTAGGGTATACTGGGAGGTCTCAGGTTGATCCTACTCGATCAATTCTTTGATAATTTCTTTAGTTGTGACTTCTTCCACCCTACTTGTGGTTGGAACATCTTTTTGGGGGGGGGTTTGGTATGAATCTTCCGTGTGCGCCTTTTTTCCTGACCATGCAAAAAAAGAAGCCTGGAAACCATTTTTTTTCTAAAAGAGGTATTCAAGCAATCTCCTATTAACACTAGAAAAGGAAGTGTCCCTGGAAAAGATGCCAAAAAATGACAGATTGTTGTTAGGTCCTATCGCTTTAGTTGAAAATGAATCAATAATATCGACCGGGTAGTGTTCAAAGGTTGCATATAATAGGGGACATCTTGGCTAACTCTCTTAGATTTTTTGAATTCTCGAAACAGTTGTAAACAAAAGCAATTAAACTAGAAAGCATAAAGTTGTTTAAGCTAGAAAGCATGAAATTGTTAAGCTAGAAAGCATAATTTGATTAAACTAGAAAGCATATAAACTTTAAACTAGAAAGCATATGAACTACCTAAAAGGAATACGTGCAGTAAAATTGTAAAGTTTAAATGAAAACAACTAATTGACTAACAACTAACTGTTAACAGAAAGTAAACTTAACAACCTATAACTGACAACCAGAGTGGATGCTCTGAAATTTCAAATAAACAAAACTAAAAGATGGTAAACTTAAACTACAACCTGCAGGAATAATTGGCAGAGTTCGACACATACAAATAACATTCATCCACATTTATCATGTATAGAATAAAAGTAATAGAATTAAAAATAAAAATACTTATCTATCCTACTAGATTCCCTCGAGTGGCCAGCTCTCGGGTATGCCTACGATTAATTCATATCATATGAACTTTTGTATCTTCAAAATGAATCCATCCATGATAATTCCATTGCACAAAACTAGTAACTCAGAATAAGACTGGAAAAGCTTATTTTATTCATATCAGAAAAAGTGTAACCCAGTGACATAGTTCAGAGCATATTATAACAACATAACGGTATTAATATTTCATTATTTCTGGCAGTTACATATATATACTAAACTACTAACAAAATCCTAGATTTCAAATGGTGAAAGATCACCATTGAAAAAATTATTCTAACAAAAAATTTAACTAACCAACTGACTGAGGTCCATAACATGAAACATATTAAAGGCTCAAAGAGGAGACATAAATTTTTTAAACAAAAAGCATTAAAAGACTCGTTCCACTGTGCACTCCAGAATTTTTGGTGCCTATACTTCTGGCGCTCTATCTTCAACTGTTTGAAGTCTACTTTAAATTCCACTTGGCTATGCATAATGACCTGGACAATGACTGAAAGCTACACCATTATATTAGTGTTAGTCAGCTAATTTCAATTGATTTAGGAAATAAATATTATACATATTTTTATAAAAAGTAAGCAATTATTAATCCTAAAAATAAACAATTGGCAGGGTAAAAGTGATTGGGAGAAATAAGGAAGGGTATTTGGCTTATTATATTCATGAGGTTATTTATACCTCATCACTCTTGATCATAATTTTTCCAATAGATTTCATGTTATATTTCAAATGATAAAAGAACTAGGTATTTATAGGTGTTTATCCAATTTCCTGAAAATTAGATTTCAAAAGCTAGCACTTCATATTTGAATTTTGAATGTTAAAATGATGCCAACAACATATTTAAATTTGGGTCCTGGAAAAGTACGAGGACCCATTTTCCCATGGGCGAATAGGTCATGGCCCAAATTTCCAAGACACTCAAAGTCAAGGATAATTTAATGATTGGATGTGTTTGTTCAATGCCTATCCTCCTTTGAAAAACGATAAAAATTAGGCTTTGGAATGTCTAATTTGGAAAATTAGAAGCTTAATTAAGTATAATAAATTAGGGAGACAAAACATAATGTGAAATTGTTAAGGTATACAATTCTCTACACTATATTTATCCCCCACTTTAGTGAGAGTATGAACTTATGCTTAGACTCACACTCAAGTAGAGAAATATATGTCAAGAGGGGTTCAAATGTACAAATATTGAAGAGATAGGATGACTAAGGATCAAGGAGGTGGTCAAGCCCCCAGGATCTAAGATCCCATGGAAAACCAACATAAGCACAAAGGAACACTCATGTATGATATGCAGCAATACAAAATACACAAACATACATGTTGAAAAACATGGAGCATACATAATGACAATAAGCATAACACGAGGTTAGTACTTAAAAGGATTCGAGTTAGTAAGGAAAATAGACCTTAGTCTTTAATTGTCTCAAATACCAAATGACATCCATTGAATAATAAAAATGCTCCATGAGGACTGAAGTCATACACATCACTCATGGGTCGCATGGCTCCACTAGCAAGAAAGTTGTATTATGCTAGATGGCCATGTTAAAAAAAAAGGATGCTAAATTTCCTGACCCAACAAACTCCATTATGTTGAATCCATGAAATAATTCACCTTAGGGGGTGCAAAAATAAACCCTCCTCAAGGGGTGCAACAAAAATCACCTCAAGGGGTGCAATAAAACTCACCTCAGGGGGTGCAACAAAACTCACCTCAAGGGGTGCAACAAAATCCACCTTAGGGGGTGCAACAAAACTCACTCCATGAGGTGCAACAAAAATCACCTCAGGGGGTGCAATAAAACTCACCTCAGGGGGTGCAACAAAACTCGCCTTAAGGGGTGCAAGAAAACTCACCTCAGGGGGTGCAACAAATGATGATAAAACAAGGCCAAAACCTCAAGGGGTGTCATGGTAACAACACCTCAAAAGGTAACTTTAACAACATCAAAGGGGCATCTCTTGATACATGAAAGGTCACTCCTTATGGAACTGTTACCCATTTCTTGTTACTTGCTCAAATTGGTTGAGCTTAATTGTTTACAAACTAAAAGAAAAGTACATTTCTTAATCTTTCCTACATTACATTCAAGTGCATAAGTAGAAATCAAAAGATTACAGTAACAGATCATTGCATTTATACGATTGCATATAACATAGGAAGGATTTACACAAATCTTTCTGAAAAGTAATCTCTATTGATACAAAAGTGCATATTTGTCTCACACAAGCCATGAGACTAACTTATTCAATGTAATGAAGAAAAGTATATGCATTGATAAGTAAGAAAATAAAATCCACATGTAAGGAAAGAGGCCAGTCATTGCCTGATGACTGGTTTGGTCTGAGTCGCCTCGCTTTTGTTTTTGTCTCGGGCTGCCTTGTGTCTCTCCTCAAATCCTTGCTCCTAGTTCCTGCATCTGACAATAACAATGATGTTAGAGCAGTGCTCTAAGCAATGAATGTTTCTCACATTACATCTACATGCACCCATGAACATATAAATTGAACCTCAAGTGCATTAAATAAGCATGTAAACTGTAAATGTCCAAGAAAGCATCAAGACCATCAAGCACATCAGTCATGTGCACACTTTTTTCTAACTTGTTTGCTTCATGTGCAAGTATAGGAAAAGTATGATGCTAATTTAGAAAATTTCAGCATGTGGTTTAAAATGTGGCTCCCACAAGGGTTGAGCCCAGTGTGCTTTGTTGTGCTTTAAAGAGGCATAGGAAGGTAATTCATCTCCTTATGGTTCACTCAAGTAAGAACAAATCATTTATGATGGTGAGTTTTCAATCACTGTCATAGGTGACATGTACTTACTCAAAGAAATCATAAAGGTTGTTTTCAATATCTTGCATAAAACATATTTAAGAAATGTAGTGATGTATTTTTTCATGAAAGCACAATTACATGATAATCATAGTTACATGATGATCAATGTTACAGTATGCACTTGATCAAGGCTATCTTATTAACATGTTGCTCTATCATTTCATTTGAAAGGGGAAAACCACAAGTAAATCATCCATGAAAGTGTTAAAGATCAATCTTGCAGGGATCAGTGGTTCTATTGTCAAAACAAGAGGAGAATCGAAAGCATTCATGACAAGTGAGCAGTGATTAAAGGAAAAATGAAGATATAGAAATGAATCAAGCATACCTTACTCATTAGTGCTCAGAGAAACTGATAGTTGCATAAGATAATAGCAGCATTGGATGAGGGAAGACAATGGTGGTACCATGTTGTGTCTACCCCCTAATAACCATGTTTTAGATAAGGGTGTATATCTTATTTTCCAACCAGAGAGTGATTGTTAGCAGGATCGGGTTGTAGTAAGGTGGTCACTTGCAACCTAGGCTGAAATTTTTTCCCCCTTAATGGCTCTGCCTTGTATGAACAACATGATTTCAAAAAAAAAATTATACATAGTGTGCAAGAGTGGTGGCTTGTGTCATTCATATCTTTTGTTGTTTCAATATGATTGATTTTATCCTCTACACTTACAGTTTCTCAACAAGCGATGGTCATGGGAATATTCACATATAGAATTTTCAAATGCCCTAGATCTATGAACATGAACACAATCTATGTGAAAGGAGTGCAGGATTAGAAGCCAAGTTGTACACTTCATAAGCAGGTCTTAATGTTTAAGAGTTTCACATTGCTCCTATAAAATAGATTCACTAGCAGGTTTAGCAAGGCAGTAAAGATCTCAATGAGGGTTGCATTTCTCAACATGGATTTCCTATCTGAAGTTCAAATAAGCACAAGGGAAGATCTGAGTATGAAGGCATATTCATTTTGAATAAATGAATAAAACAATGAAGGAGGCAGTGGTCAGGGTTCAAACAACATACATCAAGACAATGAATTGAAGGATAATCACCTTTGTTTTCAAGATCAAGAGCAACACTACATATGATCTTTGTATGGGAAAAGGGTGATGACAGTGACATAGCCAGCACAAGGATATTGATAGGGTATGGCAGTAAAGGAAACCCTTGAGAAAGTTTTAAAGTGTTGAAGAAAAAAAAAATCAAACCCTTGAGTACCTGCCAGGGAGCATAATTGAATGAGAAATGGACACATGAGTTGTTTGACAGAATGCCTAAAAGAGATGTAATCTCATGGAATGCCATGATTGCAGGATATGCAAAAAATGGATTTTCTAAGGATGCTCTCAAAATCTTTGAATTAATGAAGCACTTTGGAACATATCCTGAAATTTTAAGCTTTGCTTGTGTTCAATTTGCACGCAGCCATGGAGGTTCATTGAATGAGGGCTGCACATACTTCAATTACATGAGTAACCCTTATTGCATCACACGTATAGTTAATCATTATGTGTGCATGGTTGACCTTCTTTCCCGTGCTAGCTATCTTGAGGACACCCTCAATTTTATCATTAAGATGCCAATTAAAACTGTGTTGATTGTGTGGATATCTTTTATTGGCGCCTATAGATCACAAATAAATAAGAACTTGCACGAGTCAAACAATGAAGGGCTCAATTTTTGGAACTTGTAAAATATCATTATTTGCTGCCATAAAATCAACTAACATGATGTATATACAAACTGGAGAATACATACAGAGAAAATTCTTTTCCTTTTATGAAAATGCATGATATATACAGAAAATCAAAGTTGCTTCATCTTTTTTGATCATTCGGGCAGAAAATACAAAGGGTGAGCTCAAATTCATATTTTGTTCTATAGAAAGGAAAAGAAATGAAGTAATTTTATGCAGATAAAACAACTTACCTAGTTCGGCCTCAAAATTTCTTAATTAAGTAATTTTGTGTAGATAAAACAACTTACCCAGTTTAGCCTCAAAATTTCTTCAGGATCTTCAGCAAAACTCTCCAATTCAAAACCCTGGTAGCACAATAAGAGGAGAAGAGTGAAATAAAGTAAAATGAGATGCATTATTTGCCCCGAGTTTTGGTGTTAGGGTTTCTTACCCTAGTTTTGGCTGATAGATGAAAGGTTTTTACCTTTTGATTTAAATTACATCATGTGACTAATGAAACCCATGGCTAAGACTTTAAGTCTTATGCTTTAGAAAAAATTTATAGCTTAGAAAGTCCTTTGGGCTTATTTCCTTTTGCATTTAATCATACAAGGTCGAGCCTTGTATTTATTTTTGCATATAGAACAGATGTAAAGCCTTTGATTTTAGTGATATTGCTATAAATCACTTTAATCAAGGTGCTATTTTTAATGCAAAATAATATGCTACGATGACAAACAAGGATATGGTCAAAAGGGGGTTGGTTATTTATGGAAGTTATGTTTTGCAAGCATATTGGAGGAATGTTGGAGAAGTTGGAAAACATTTGGCTTGAATGTAGGAGGTTGTTTTTTCCAGTTTGCAAACATGAGGAGAGCATATAGGGGAGCTTCTTTTTTGTTTTTTTGGAGAATTTGAAGCAAATTTAGGCACTTTTTTTTTTTTATGGAGGACACAGTCATGCTTTGACTTTTTATGCATGTTGGAGCTCATTTGGAGAAGTTGCAGTTGCTATATTTTAGGCTTTTTTAGGGCATCTGACCCCAATCAATTTCCAGTTCCTCTTTTGGTGGATGATGGAGAGTTCATGTATTTTAGTCTCTTTTGACTCATTTTACACTCAGTTCTTGATATGCATTTTTGACTTAGTGATGTTTAGAGTCCTCTGTCAAATTTTTGCAAACCTTTGTAACTCATTTGGACATGAAATATAGTGCAAACCTTGGGTATCATTGAATGGTGTACTTTTTCCTTCTTTTTACTATATTATTTTGTATTTCCACATGATTGATTGAGTTATTGTGAGATTGTATTCATTTCCTTTAACTCTGTCTCATGGAAAGTTAGTACCTTTTTGTAGAGAAGTGTGATGTTACAGGTTATAATCTATGTCAAGAATGCAGATTTCTCTTAGCTATGAAGTCTTTTTCCTCCTAAGAGCTTAAGCAGTAAGGCCTCTTTATAAAATACTTATGCAAAACACACATAAATAAGTTGTGCAAGTTTTTTTTCTAGTCATTGTATGCAAGTGTATGAAATTTGAGTTTCAGGTCTAAGTAATATGTTGGTGTATCACCTTAGGAGGTAGTTTTCATTTTATCTTATCTCTTTTCCCTTTTCCTCAACCAAAAAAATAGTAGGATTTAGGTGAGAACCAAGAGGAATTCAGCCTTCTCCAGAGGCTGACCTCTATTTATCAAAGACCACACTTTGAGAGGTCTTCCCATGTTACACTGAGTTGTTGAACTTCATATTCAATAGGGTGCAAAATCTTAGTGATAACAGGAACATTACACATGATATCACCATCAAGAGAGGACTAGTCAAGGAATAGAAAATCTCAAACTAGGGGACACCAACCATAGTATTACCACTAAGGAGAAAGTCACATGCCAAGAAAGATCACAATCTTGCAAGACATCAAGTCCAATATTACCACAAAGGTGACACATCACATGGATTAAGTAAGTTCCACTTTGGTTGACAAGGTCACACTTCCTAGGAGATGTATGCTATTGTCACTAAGAAGGGACCATTTCTTATGCAAAGAACAAACGAGGGATCATATACCCCCCCCCTAAAATATTAGTGTACTTGCTACGCTAACATTTTAAGGAGACACAAAAGGGATCCCTTGCTAGAAGGAATACACATAAGACAAGGCTCCCTAACCCCTTTCCTCCCAAGTGTAAGGACAAAGGTGAGCCCAAATGGATTATGATATGCCACTCCTTACAATATGAGAGATAATTTTGTATAAGGTTTAATTCATGTGGTAGTGAGTATGCTAAGATTCTACAACTATCACATGACAATGAGAACAATGTGTGCATGCTAATCTATCATATGTTCAATTTGACCCCATAGGGTTCAAATTGTCTCAACATTTCTTTGAAAGAACAACATTCATCGATAAGATGCCCAAGTGTTCTATGGTATGCACAGTAAGACATGTTTGTACTCTTTCCTTTTTTATCTTCTCATTCACGAATAGGTGGTAATGTAATGAGCCCTGAGTTGAGAAGTGTTTGTAAGGTCCATTCAATTTTGGTTATAGTATGTAGAAATGGTAACTTCTTAAGTTTACAAGGCTAGTGTTTCTTACTTGATTGACCAACTATTTTATTTGAATTTGGAGGATCTTGATAACCTAATATATTAGTATCTTCTTATGGTGTTTGCTCAAAAAGGGAGTGGACTTCATTCTCATTCTTAATGTCACATCCTTGTTTACTCAAGATCCTAAAGCCATGTCCATAAGTTTGTTCCAATTCAATGGGTGTATTTGTAACCTTATGCTCATATGATGGAGGGTTGATTGATGTAATTTCCTCGTGATTTTTTTGAATAGGTTTGTCCATGCATGTTGTTTGAGGTATATTTTGCAGTTCAGTTTTAGGATGTAACAAAGTGAATGCTTCAAGTGGTGGCATGGTAGGATGTTGTTGGTATGGGGTAATAAGTTGTTACATTGAGGGATAAAAGTTTGCATTGTTTTCAAGGTTATGCAAGGATCGTTGTATGAACTCATGCATGCTCTCTTCGTCTTGACCTATGACATCAATAAGGCTTGTAATAGGAGAAGGTATATCATGAATTCCATTATCAATAGTATTAGCCTCACCAAACACAACATCAAACATCAACCAAAGATTTAAAGGACATCCAAATTTTACCAAAACACTTATCCATGATGAAATTTTCTAATAAAATTCAGATCGTTGAACAACAGATAAAGGGAACTTAGATAGCAACCCCAGACAGAGTTTCTTGAGAATATTCTATCATAGAAAGTTTGTTGGTACCCAAATAACAGGATAGAGTCACCCAAGGGCATCCAAGTCCTAGTCAGGAGTTTTGAAAGTTTAAAGTTTGACTGAAGACTGTACACTTTTTAGGATTCCAATTCTACTTGCAAACAACTATAATAGTAAATAAATTTCTAGAATTTGCTTAATGTATTCCAATTTGATGCAAAATTCAAGTATGCAATGATGTTGAAGATTTCTAAACAAATTTGAATGCAATTTTCAGATCTAAAATGTAATAATTAACTGGTTATAAGATGCAAAGACCTAAAAATGTTGATTTTTTATTACCAATTTTTAACCCTAAACAATGCACTTTCTTTCACCAAATGAAGTAGATGAAAAATACCTAAGAACATATAGTTACTAATTCCAAAATAGGGATATGCCAGTACAGTGAAACTAAGCAGACAAAGATAGACTACTATGAAAAAATTTGTTGATGTATCTATACAAGGACAAGGTCACCCAGGGGCATTTGGGTCCTTGTTCAAGGTTTTGAAATTTGAAAATCTGAATGTTTAGTTTGAGGTTTAAGGTTGTTCCTATCTATAAACAAGTTTGACAATGGCTTTTTTTCCCAAAAAAAATAATGTAATGCAAGTGCAAATGTATGAAAAATTTGAAACAAAATGACACTTTTTTAAATACAATTTTGAAATAAAAATATGATATAAATGACTGAAACACACCCTAATGCAAGCTATGATGCAATATGAATGCAATATTTTTTAATTTTTATGACTTTTTGTGATGCAAATATGAAACCCTAAATGAAATATGCAAAATAAAGTGATGCAAAACCTAGATCTAGGGTTTGAAAGACTACCGAATCAAAAAGCTATTATGTCAAATGTCAGGTTCACCAAAATGAAACATAAAAATGTGGTTACCCTCAGTTTAATTCCCAAAACCTAGGGTAAATGGACCATCATTTCTAGGATTTCATTAAGATGCAAATCAAATAGGTGCATAGATTGACTTACAACCTCTTAGGTGAGTTAATTAGACCTATACCTACATCTATTTGAGTCTTAGGAATGAATTGAAAATGACTTGGAATGATTGCTCTAATTAAACTATATGACCTAAAATGATAAATCTAATTTCTCAAAAGGAAATAGACTAAAACAATGATTTGCAAGTGGATCTAGAAATTGCAAATTGACGTGCACCTGTCACCAAAGCTAAGTTTGAGTGTTGTAGGGGGATTGGGTTGCCCCTGGGAGAATGGGTCCTTGATGAGGGGTCCTAAAACTGGTTTTTTAGTCCTCTGGTGCTAGATTTGAGTTCTTGATTCCCGGTGGTAAACTTGTGAAAAAAATTGTTAATAAATTTTGTAATTGAGCTTTTGTGGCTAGACCTCTTTTGATGACAAAAAACACAACAATGCAAAATGGATCCTCAAAATCTCTTCAATCATCTTTAAACCTACAACATACACATTCACAAAGAGGGAAGATGTTATGCCATATAGGGGCTTGCCTCAGTCAAACCCTGTGTAAGTGTTTTGACTTCCACAATGGCAATGTCAATGATAGGAATGATAATTGAAAGGAAGGAATGATGAATGAATAAAATGTTGCAACTCACCAACCTTCAATGGTTTTCTTGAAGGACTGAAGTCATACACATATCTTCAAGGATTTGGATCTTTCTTTGCTTGGATGCTTGAATGATTGAATGTTTTGGAGACCTACAACAAGGGTTAGCCTTCACAAAACATGAACATGAACACACATAAACTCACATAGATTTTGACATGATGTTGGATCTTGAATTGTTGTAATAATGCTTTGAAATTCTACTCTTGGCTTTCTCAATAGTTCTTTTGATCATAAGTTTGCAAATAGATTTCATCTTAGATTTTAAATGATAAAATAACTAGGTATTTATAGGTGTTTATCCAAATTCCCAAAAATTAGATTCCAAAAGCCGACACTTCATATTTGAAGTTTGGATGTTAAAATACCATCAACAACATATTTAAATTTGGGTCCTAGCAAAGGAGGGGGATCCATTCGTCCATGGGTGAATGGGTCGTGAACCAAATTTCCAAGACACTCAAAGTTGAGGATAATTTAATGATTGGATGCATTTGTTCAATGCTTTTCCTCCTTCAAAAAACCATAAAAAATAGGCTTTGGAATACATAATTTGGAAAATTAGAAGCTTAATTAGGTCCAATAAATTAGGGGGACAAAACACAATGTGAAATTGTTAAGGTATACAATTTTCTACACTATAAACCATATATTCTTGAACTAGGATTTATTCATAATAAATTTTATAATTGTGTTTACTATAATTAGGTTGATGAAATTAGTTTTTTATCATTTTTTTATATGTTGATGATATGCTACTCATTGGAAACATCAAGAATAGGATAAGATAACTAGAATTGACTTTTTATGTAATTTTATATGAAGAACATAGTGGCTAAAAAAATATTTTATGTAGGGAGATAAGAAGAGGCTATGCTAACAGGAAAATTTGGTCGAGCCAAATAAAAATATGTTAAAACTATTTTACAAAGTTTTAGATTCATGATAATAAGCTAGTAAATGTTCATTTTCCAACTGATACAAAATTATCTATAGAATGATGTCTTAAGTCAAATAATGATAATGAAGACATGTAATGTCCATATTATAATGTAATGGGGGGCTTAATGTGTGTACTAGTATGCACAATACCAATTATTACATCCCAAGTAATGGGAATATCAAGTAGGTTCATGTCATACTTAGGAAAGGAACATTAGACTTGGGTTAAAAAGGTATTTAGGTATCTAGGTTGAACTAGAAATTACTTTATTTTTAATGGAACATGTAATATGGGAAACACATTAAACATATAGAAATTCATGTATGCATATTGGATTTTGGACTTAGACAAAAATTCTATAGTGGATATACATGTTTTCTATTTGAAAGAGTCATTAGTTGAATGATCAAGAGATAACTAGTTATTACACTTTTAACAAATGAAATAGAATATATGGTTGCTACACATGCTTGGAAAGATGTAGTTGGCTACAAATTTTGTGCTTGGATAATACTTTGTAAATATGATAATGAAAAATGATTGTGATAGTTAGGGTGCCATTAGTTTGGCCAAGAATCCTACATTTCATGCTAAAAAAACAGATTGATTCTTAGGCTCATTTTGTTTGGGATATTATGAAGAATGGTAAGGTATTGATATGAAGGGTTGACACTGTAAAAAAAAATAGATTCTCTCACTAAGACAACAAGTACTAACAATTTTACTTGGTGTATGAGAGCTATGGACTTTCTAGCTTCCAATCTCATGTATATTATAGATTTGACCCCTTATCCAATGCATACAAAAAATGGAATATTGTTAAGAAGAACAATGAATATTGGTTGTATATAGATTGTGGAGAATGTATACTTATTATTTATAGACTTCATTACCTCCACTATTATAGTCTCATACTATTTAGTAGATAGAGAAAACATGCATTTGAAATCAAGTGGCTTGTACCCATCAAGTTGCATTCTCCACTAAGTGGATCTCCTCAAGAGTAGGGTTTGAGGTTCTTCTTCCTCTTCCTCTAAACTATTTAAACTTTCCTCTTCATCAAATCAATTATGAACCTTTAGTTTAGTATAAGGTATATAATTCCTACTCTTTGTGTTTATTTGCATCTTTATTTTATCCTCATTATTTTATTATAAAGTAATGTGAGAGGATTTTGTCTCCCTATAGATCATATTTTGACTATACATTACTTTCTAGCCTTAAGATTCTAAAGCTTGTACCCTTTCATAGTATCACTGTATTGATTGATATACACTTTGATTCTTTTAAATCCAATTTGGATCTCTTCTCCTTAGGCACATGCACATTTACCTCGCAACTAAAAAATTTGATATGATACAATGAAGGCTTCTTTCCTAACCAAGTCTCCTTAGGGGTTTTCATTACAAGTAAAATAAGACAACTATTAATTAGTTAAAAAGTCACACTCATATTTTTTTCACATAATTGTTGCTCCAAAATGGCCTCACTAAGCATCTTCTTATTTTTCTCCATTAGTCTCATGTTCAACCTCTTTGTGACTCCATTCTATTACTCGAGGTGTATGGAGTTGTCTTTTTCTTCAAAATATCATGTTTCCTACAAAAGTTATCACTTTATTAAATATAATTCTCCTCTATATCTATCCTCAACACCTTGATATTTTTCTCTATCTATTTATAAACAAGAGATTTAATCCATTTGAACTTTGATAAGACCTTAGATTAGTGCTTAAGAAAAAATACCCATGCTTTCCTTTAGAAGTCATTAATAAAAGATGCATAAAACAAGGGATTTACTTGGAGATGGTACATCCATGGGATCAAATACATCACTTTAAATTAAATTAAAATCACTATATATCTAAAATTTCAAATAAAACTTAACTCGATTATAGTTTCCACACACATAATGCTCACAAAATTAAAATCTAGGGGACGAATAGCTTTAACATTTCAAGACCATCAGGCCTTTCTCATCAATACAACCCATACACTCACGTAAAAACATGATCTTTATTGGAAGTATATTTTTGGTGTTTTCTACTGCACCTAAGACATCTCTAAGGAATATCCAGTTCCTATACTCAAGACTCTTGAAATGAATGGCCAACTAACAAGATCTAGTCAAAGACTGAGATCTTCTACACTTTAGGCTTTGTGGGACCAAGGAGGGTATTCCTAGTGTGTTCATTTAAGATTTAGTTGTGTTGAACACATCATTACACAGATCACACTCGAATGAAGGATAATTATCCAAAAATTACTATGAAATTGGCTTGTTTCTAAGTAATTTGCTACCCATTCATCAAAGTGAAAACACCCTTAATGAGAATTGATAGACATGAACCTTTGCATCAATGAATTTTAAATGAAATTAAACCCTTGCTGCAGGTTGGTCATTGAATGATTAATTGATTAACCCCTTAGGTAAATCATTAAGGAACATACTAGTGTCTATTTATTGGGAAAAATGGAGTCACATATGCAAGAATCAGTAAAACATAAATGACCCAATAATAAAATAGACTATTCTCACAATACTTTGCATCATGGAGCTCAAATTTTCTGATATATCACTACTTATCAAATCCTTTGCAAATGACCGTAAATTCATGGCCCCATATAAGTATTTAATTGATTACTTGAATCAAAACAAAGAGCAAAGACATGCATTTGAACAAATATTCAAAGTAGAATTGAAACACCATTAATATTTCAATTCAAAATTCACCCAAACTTGCAGAAGAAGAGAAATATATCAAAATTTATATATATACTTGTACTTGAATCATGTCCGAGAAACAATTTAAGGCAATTGCATAGGTTCATTCATAAAACCCAAAGTTGACAAACTATTATATTCCCATCTACTAGTATATGTTCGACCAAAAACCTTAGCCAGAGTCTATTATCTTTTGTCTCCTTCTATATCCCTCCAAAATGAGCCATGGTTTCCCTTTTATATCACAAGGGAAGCAACCAACTTCTGGCTCAAATGCAATTTCGATATAGAATTTTCATTTCATCAAAATTTCAACTGCATTTTCTTTTCATTTCAAAACCCCTTGTGTTAAATCTTCAAAAAAAGTGCAACTGGGAAAACCAAAATGTAGCCTCCAACAGAGATGAGAAATGCAAATTGCTGCCAAAACTCTCCTTGTCGCCATCTGCACCATCACGAACTAGGAACCCAAAATGCCATGTATGCAAGATGACTGGACCACCATTGTAGCCTATATCAACACAAAAACTTAAGACCACATTCACAGCCAATTCAATTTCCTGTCACCCCACAAGCACCAGTAGCATGCCCACGATACACACGACCGCTTCTTGTCATTGCTAGAGGAAGGGAGGACACCTCAGCTTCCTTCATTTTCCTTTCTTTTTTCAACATGGTTCCAGTTTTCCCACTAGGGGTCTTAACTGCCAGTGGTAAAACAGAGATCACCTCCTCATCAGAGAGCAAACCATCATTCAAGAGGGCCAAATACCGACCGTAAGCAAAATCGGTCTCGGAGCCACTGTCAAAGGAGTCGCTCATAAGGTTGATGGGAGAATGTTGGCGTCCATAGGAGCCACATCCACACCTTACTTTTCATTTTGATCCAGCAAGGGACTTCACTGGACCTTTTCCTCTATCAGTTATTCCTTCTGCAGCATCACTCTGAAATTGCAATCTTTGAATGCATCTACTAAGCACTAGTCCAATATTTTCAGAAGAAGTACATGCTTTAATGGTGGGAGCAGCTTCCTATGCGTCTAACCCAAACTTTAGTGAAAACAAGTGAATAGATCTTCTCACTGGTTTGCTCATCCTCTCTTCTAATAACTACTCACACTAGAAAACGCTTAACTGCCAAATGATACTGATGCAAATAGAAACTACCTCTGCTGTATTTATCGAGTGAAGCAATGACATCCACACTGAATGTTTATCACACATGCATAACCTTGGTAGCTCGTTGGCAGATGTACTGGCACCGTTCAATTCCCAATTGCATAGAATCCATAGAATATCCTTCATGATTACCAACATTTGTGTTGCCACATGAATTGAGATCAACTCAATCACTCTACAGGTTACTAGCCATTAATGCAGGTTGGTTGCACAAAGTAAAACTGGTTGTCACATGCTATTTTTCCAACTTTGAATGCTATCTGTCGATCCTCTGCTTTGATGGATGATCGGGTAGCCATCTTTTGTTTGACCACCTTTGATCTCCAGCGGTGCTTCGTTGAAGTGTTCACAACCAATCATTATCATCCATGTCGGATGACACCGTTGCTATGTGTGGGCTCCATGGTCTGAGAAAGTGGGGACAAGTGTCGAGATCTCGCTGATCTCACTAGTTTTAATTGTCGTTCACCTTCATTTAGTGAGCCAGCAGGGAACGATGAAAATCATTCTGCCAGATTGATCTTAGACACTCATTGAACATGTCGGGCCATGGGAGCAATAATGGGGAATGGGTCCTGCACTTTGCACTGAACACGTGTCAGCTTCTCACTAACCTCACTGCATTTAATTTTTTGTCACTTAACTCTCGCGGGTTGGTAGGGTACGATTGAGATCTTTTCCCTGATCTTTGAATCTTGAAATCTGCACATTTCGTAATGTTAGCATTAAATGGATAGACTGACGGTGATGTGACCACCAGGGTTAATGGCTTAATGCTTGAGTCTCTGGGTTAAATTTAAAGCTTGACCCTAGGAAAATACTTGACATGCGATGGGAAAATGATAACCGGTTTTCAGACCAATGGGGTCGGTAGACTGACATGCCAAACAGATTGACGGACAACTTAAGGGGTCGATGACCGACCAAGCAGGTCAACCAAGAATTAAAACATTTTCAGGGTTTTATGAATAAAACCCTATCTATCAATAAGGACAAGGGTTTATCAAAGAGGCTAACCAGACTCATGGAGAGACAAAATCCACCAGGATTTTAGAAGCTCTAACATATATGATTCCTTGATTTAAAATCTCAAGACTCCTATTGTTTCAAGAGTAACCTTGCACATCAAAACATTAACAACATTACCTATTATACATCCCTTGCACATAGTTTCCTTTTGCATAGTTGTATATCTAGCAATATTGATTTTTACCTAGCCACACAAGCATTAGAATTGTTATTCATATACTATACACAAGATTTATTTGTCTACTATCCTTCAGAACCTCCTTAAATCATCTTCAAGCATTATACTTCACATATGATCATCTATATTATGTGCTACAATTCATGCACCTTCACATTGTGCACTTCAATACATGCTCTACCTTTGCAACTTTGTATTGGACCATATGCATGTAAGACATGCAATGCAAAAATTTGTGTTATAATCTATGTGTGCATATGATACTTGGTGGGTCTTGCACAATAGGAACTAGATCCATACAATTTGACACTTCACACCATACGCATTAAGCACATAGTGGCATCCCATGCCACATGTATTTTACTATTTAGAAAACACATGTTAACATAAATGTGGCTATCAATTATCAACCTGACTTATAAATATTTGCATTGTACACCATGTATAAGGGAACCATTAGAGGGAAGCCACTTGCACATTTTACTTGGAAATTCAACACTATAGTACTATGAGCCCAACACTTTATCCCAATCTCAATATATCAACATGATTTGTGTATGTAGTACATTCCTTCATATATTCTAAGAAAACCAAGAAGGATGTCTCATCTTTTTTTGAGCATAGGAAGTCTCTATCAACCTTTTCTAGAAAGAATGCTCTTATGTATTTATCCCTATTCTCGTATTGAATAGAAATAACATTTATGCCAATCTTGTATTGTTTGAATATGTTATGGTTTTTTACATATTGTTTAACATATTTCATCACACATTCTATAATTCATAATCTTACTTAATTTATTCTCATAGCTTAGTTAAGTTATGGATTATCCTTTCATTTTCTTCTTTGGGTCCAATTAGATTAGTTGCATTCCACGATGCTATCATCCAAATATAATAAGGTTATAGAGTGAACTATGTTGGCCAAGATCATGGCCCCACATAATATCTTACATCTATATCAATTTTAAAATCACTTTCACATCAAAATCATTTAATTTACTTATAAAATATACTTTTTTCACCAAATTTGAAATGTGTAGAACATTGGAGAGGATTTTAGTCCTTCCATCTCCAAGTGTGGCTATGACTCTACCTCATCCAATGATTTTATGGGAATAGTTATATCTCAAGTACATCCATCAAGCATCAATGTTTTCATAATTTTATAACTATTCTATATTAGAAGTCGTGTGAAAGGAGGCTCTCTAATCAATCAACCATGCATAATTTTATGTACATGCGTAGAAAAGGTTGCAATGAAAGCATCATCACCATCATCATTAGAATCTCTTGAGTTTGAATCATCAATATACTCTTTCTTTACCTTCTTTTCCTTGTATCCCTTTGTAATGTGTCTATTTTTCCCATAGTTTTAATATTTAACATTAGATCTACTAAGAGGGTAGACCCACATAGTGTGTCTAACTTTTGATGCATTAAAAATTTCATGGTTTAGGAGAAAATATTCAAAAACCACATATTTAAAAAAAATTAAACATGGAAAGGACCTTCATTTGAAGGTACCTTCAAACAAAGGCCCTTGGATGAGCTTTTATTCCTTGATGCTCAAATTTTCCTCAAAATTTGTTGTTTCAAACCTTGAATTGGACCAACAAATGAAATCAACGTGATAAGAGGTTTTTACAAGATCCTAGCCTCATAGTAAGCTTTCAAAAAATAATTATTTTTAATATATTTAATTTGATTATTATTATTATTATTATTAGTATTATAATGAACATAGTTTTTTCACTAAACGTCAAGGTTTTTGTTCCAAAAATGTGAAAAAAAATAGAAAAATAGAGCTTTTTTAAAAATTTTTGCATACTAGGTATTGGTATTCTTGATTAAAAAAAAAAGGTTACTTTGGGTATATACAAAGGAAAATTATGTGATATGGAATAAACTTATGTTTACATTACAATTAATCTCACTTCAAAAATTAATAAAAAAATAACATATGTAATTAAAAATTATGAAAAAAACCTACACACTAGATAATAATGTTACCAATCTATGTTTAAGAATTCATAATTTACTCTTTTTTTGTAAAAATGTTGTGCTCTATGAAATAAATGCCACTTTTTAAAATTATTGTTAACTATAAAAAACAAGTTATTAAAACTTACATAAAAAAATTCATAAATCATTTTTAAATCTGAAATATATATTTAGAATCTATACACAAAATCTCAAAATTCACTAGTTCACATCATCTTCAAATTGTTAATAGTTTAGTTGCTATGATTGATCGAAGTTAAAATTTTAGTTAAAAGAGTTGGTTTCAGTCTCACTTTGGCTAAAAAGTGGAACACAATATTATGGGATCAACAAAGAGAACTAGATATCCTCTTAAGACTCAGCGTTCACTTTGTAAGAGTCACTAATCGACTCAAGCTCCTAGGACCACCTACAAAACCAAGGATTACCTTCCACAATAGAGCAACAAGAGAAATAATTGTTTGATTATGGTGCAAATTGAGTTATGATCAAATAGATCAATTTTTTTTCAAAAATTATATATGGACCCTTCCTTATAAAGGCAAGGTTGAGGGATAGGCCAAGACAAGATTGTGGCAAGTGTCTTAATCTTATGTCATGAGACAACTAAAGAATAAGATTACATGTGCATTAAATACTTATAGAAATATTCCTAAGACCCTATTAACATGTGAACATGTGTGAATAGGACCTATATGGTGAACCAATTAGGTAATATACATTGTTCACACAAATACCCCCTCTTAAGTGCAACTTAGTCTTAGGAATAAGTAAACAAATGCAAGAATACAAAGATACATAGATGATACAAGGATGATAGGTCATGTTATGCCTTGCATAACCACCCCATTTTGTTTTGGAACAAAATGGGTCCCCCTCTTTCTTTTTGCTTTTATTTTCTTTGCCTTAGGTTGTCTTGTTTTGGTCTTAGGATTTCTTTTGTTTTCCTCCTAAGTTTGTCTTTTGCTCTGTCTAATTTCGGTTCTGCCTCAACCGAAGTGGGGTTTATTTTTGTTAAAATTAAGTGGAATGGTGAAAAATAATGTATTTCATATGCTTCTGAGGACTAATGGAGACCTTATTTTGCAAGATTGAATTGCTCATCTGAAGATATCTCTCAGGGAAGTCAACTGGAAAACATGCCTCAATCCCATTCAGCATAAATCTCCTCAAGAAGAAAGTCATTGAGACCTTTCAAGTGTCTTGCTGACTGGCGGGGTGTATTATTCATTTGGGATCCACCAGTCGCCATGACATCTCAGTCGTCGTAAGGTTTTATATGTCTCTCTTCTTGGGAAGAAGTCTCGGCGAAAGGGATGTCATCGGGGGATCTCGCTGAGAAAGGTTTATGTTCAGCATGAGGTCTGGCCGAAGAGGAAATGTCTCAGCGAAAGGGATTCTCCCTTCGGTGTAATGTTTGGAGCTCATCCAAGGGTCTCGCCGACACAGCGGGGTCTCGCCGAAATAGCTTCGAGTTCGGGGAGAAGTCTCGCCGACAGAAGGAGGTCTCGGTGAAGGATGGTAGCAACGGCAAGAGGTCTCACCAGCAGGGTGGACTCTTTCCGAAATGGAACAGCGTCGGGGAGAGTGGTTTACTTTCACCATGGTGTCCTGCTGACACGAGAAGGTTTCCCCGGGAGAGATTGCCTCCGGCATAAGGTCCTACCGATCGATGAAGGGTCTCGGCGATAGGTTTTGAGTTCGACAAAAGGTCTCGCCGACCTAGTGGGAGTCTCACCGAAGGAAAGGAGTTGGCTCGAGGGGAATGCAAAATTTTGGCATGATATCTTTCCGACTGGCGGTAGTCTTGCTGACATACTTTCTCCCTTCGATGTAATGTTTGAAGCTCGCCATAGTGTCCTGCTGATAGATAAAAGTCTCCCTGACAGTTGTTCAAAAGGCCACATCGAGGAGAAAGATTTATATTCTCCATGAGGTCTGGCCGAAGGGTGGAGGTCTCACCGAAGGGTTCTCCCTTTGGTGTGATGTCTAGCCGACCATGAAATGTCTCGCGAAAGGGGCGTGACTTTAGTGTAATGTCTCGGTGAAGGAAGCTAGTCTCACCGACATGAAATGATATCGGCATAATGTCTGGCCGACCGAAGGATCTCTTGCCGACTGGTGAAACCTTCGATATAATGTTTTGAGCTCGAAGAGATGTCTCACCGACAGATAGAAGTCTCGCCGAAAGGTGGGAGGCTTCGATATAACATCTCGCCGATTGAGGGAAGTCTTGTCGATAGCGATAGATTTTCTAGTGGAAAAAGGGATAACGGTATGACCGATGAGAACTCGCCATGACCCCTGGCCGATAACGATTGTCTTTCTGATGGTTTCTGTGGATATCAATATGACTTGTGCTGCTCGCTATGAGGTCTTGCTGACCATCGTATGCTATGTCGATGGCCGCTATGAGGTATAATCGCATCGGGGAGACACAGCCAGTGTCTCACCGACATGCGATTCCATTCGAATGACCTTTGACCGCTCGGTAATATTGTGTGGCCTATGTTCACCCAATCAGAAGAAGCTAAAGGGGTGAACCATTGGCCATTTGATTGGTTGACTTCCCCTATAAAGGAGATCAACAGAACATACACGACATGGGCTAACTTTGGGATCAGAAGCGATGGAGCAGCTCGGTGACCACTGGTGTGGAGATCTAACGAGATATCTAATGCTGCTTCCAAAGGACAGTCAACTTACAGGAGGGTCTAGAGCAGGAAGAAGGCCGAAGGAAGAAAGAACCACGAGTCTCAGGGATGGTTGTGGTGTCTACTGGTAAAGGTAGATCGGCATTAATGATAATGCTTTAGAGCATTCAAGGCAGCTCTACAAGGGAGTTCGAGGATGGACACGGAGGCATAAAGTTAATGTTGTGACTGTAAAGGATCTGAAGGATTCTCCTAAGGGTGATCCTTCATCGACATGGATAGCAGGGATTCACATTGAATTCAGCATTAACTCTATTCAAAAAGATCTGAGTGCCGACCCTTCTGAAGGGAGATATTTTGTGAACCCTAAAACAAGGGCTGACTTTCTTTTTGGCACGTTTTGTATATATGGCATTTTTCCTCTTTGTAAAGGGGTTCTAGGACATAGAGAGAGAGATTTTTTTTTTGGAATAGTAGTAATATTCTAAGAAGTAAGGAAAATTTAAGAGTAGCAATAGAATAGGAGTTAGATTCGACAAAAGGCAGTGATGTATCCTTCTGGTTCTCTTAGAATAGATGGAAACAATCTGAAGACAGGTTTTTTGTACACTGGTGATTGTGCCAAAGTTGAAAATGTTGTTTATCTGTTTCACTAATAGTAGAAGCAACCAGATTCAAATCTACTTCATGTTGTGTTCCTAAATGGTATTCATCTTCAGTTAATCATTTGATTTGAGAAGCTTTCAAGGAATAAAATCTTATTTTATGTTTTGTTTAAATGGTAAGTTACAATCTGTTGTTGAAGTTAGCACTGTGAATGGATGAAGTTGTGTGTTAATCACAAGTTGATTTTGTTCTCCAGTTTTAGTTAATGATTCCTTGAAAGGTAGCAAGTCTAGTTAAGTTGGATGTATTATCATTCTCTTCGGTTCCAAAGCTTTGATCTATCTTTTTCTGTTTCTTTAAAAACCCCAGTTAAAGTAGGTTTGAATTTATGCTTGATCTTAGAACAATCCACAAGCTCAACACCAACAAGCCCCTTGAACATTATAGTTCACATCAACCATTGAGTGAAATTAGCACAGTCGAGAACCAATTACAAAGACCTTGGGAGTTAAGATATCCATGTGTTATTCTTTCTCTTTCAGGAGAGAAGAATAGTGATATTCTGTTTAACTGTTGTTGTGCTCATCAAAACCATCAACAGAGAACTGGCGCTAGAAGGGGGGCCTAGAAGAGAAAACTGGATAATACTGGGTTTTTCTCACCAGAAAGGTCCCGTAGAGTTCTTCGATCAGCTAAAAATCCACCACCTTTGATAGAACTCAAGACCCCAACAAGACACAAGATTCACAAGACTGGGGCAACCATCATACCACCCTTGTCAGCTCCACTCACTCCACCAGGCTTCTCACCAGTGCCTCAATGGATTCCTATCAATCCACCACCGAATTCATCTCAATTGCCATTACAACTGGTTCAACCCATCCAACAACTAGCTCAACCACCACCAATGGAATTTTTTCATAATAATCCCTCTCCATTGGGGACTATTCCTGGAGGTTTTCATGATATTCCTAAGAATCTTGAGAAATTTTGTCCCAAGTAAATTCATGTCGAATCAAGGAGTGCTGAAGAGCACATACAAGCTTTTAAGGACGCTTGTACCAGAGCTCAGATAGCTCACCATGATGTAGTTTGTAGGTTGTTCCCTTATTCCTTAGGGGATATAGCATACAACTGGTACCTAAATCTTCCTCAGTGCTCTATTATGAGCTGGACAGACCTGGAGAATGCTTTTATCAATCAGTTTAGGATTTACGTGGATCCAGCCATTTTGTTCCACCAATTTGCTACCATTAGGAAGGAGCCAGGTGAACCTTTTCCCTTGTTTAATACCAGGTTTCAATGAATGTATAGGAGATTGCAGGACCCCTATCTAGTTGCTGAGAATAGTGCCATTCAAGCATACTTTAGAGTTATAGACCCTCTGATTGGCTTATTCCTTCAAAGGACATATCGACCAGCAGATATTGATTCCCTGACTAAAGTCTATCATCTAGCCATTAAGCTGCAACAACAAATTAGTTCTCAACAAGGAAGTTTGGGAGGAGGTTTTCCTTCGATGGGGTATCAGATCCATAGCCCAAACCCTTTATTCAATACTGTCCCAGGAATGTCTCCTTCCCATTATGGACCTATGTCTGAGTTGCAGACTCAATATCCTATTCCATTTTTTGCCAATGGATCTCCTGAATTCTTTCAACAATCACAGGCTCATCATAGTCTGCATAGTCATCATAATCAAACTGGAACACCAAATCATGGCGATCAACCACCTGTTGCTAAGAGTGTTGAAATTGAAAAGACAGTTCAACTCAAAAACGATGTAGAGACCTTCAAGAAAACATTTTCTCAAGTCACAAATGACATGGCTCAACTTAGATTGAACCCCTCTCAAAACCAAGGTAATTATCCTAATCAGAACAGTAATAACCAAGGTAATTATCAGAACAGCTACAATCACAACCAAAGGGGTTATCAAGGCCAAAATTCCCCTAACCAAGGTTATCAAAATCAAAATAGAGGATATAACCAAAGGCCAAACAACAACCGACAATGGAATATAGGGCCAAATAATGGTGGAGTTTCTCACAATTAGCAAGCTAATGAGGAAAGGTCACATACTGCAAATGTGGTTGACCTTAATTTTATGACTAACTGGTGCAGGTTGCATGATACTACAACCCATTCTGAGGTAAATTGGCCTGACATATAGAAAGTTGTCAAGATGGCACAGGAAGATGCCCAAACCTTCCAAGGGAATTCAAACAAAGGAGGTGGCTCAGTAGATACAGCAATGACTTATGACCTCTTTGAGGAGGAACCTTCATTCCCAAGGCAAGATGAGAATGAACCAGAGGAAGATTCATATGATGCCCAAGATTTTCAAACAAAGGGAGGACACCTCCTAAGAGATCAGAATAAGGGTTTGTTCACTACATCAGCACCGCCTAATCACATGGTGCCTCTGAATCAAAGTGTTGATAACAACCCTCCTCCACCAAAAGGGCCACCTGACTCCCATAATAAAGGTAATTCACTTGGGGTTGTCAAAAGTAATGCAAGTTATAACACATAGTTTGATATTTTTTTTGAGTTGCAGAGACAGAAAACCTCTTTATCATACTTTGACATCCTAAAGTGGTGCCCTGCTCAACGAGAGATAGTGTTCAAAGCTTTGGAACAGGCTGATAAATCAAAAGGGAAAAATAAGGTGGCACCTGCTCCAGACATGAATGCAGCTTTGTACAGAAGCAAGGTAGGTACCCCACCATTTCTTTTGAGTTTAAGAATTTGTGGGAAGAATCTACATAATTTTATGCTAGATTCAGGGGCTTATGGCAATGTTATGCCATTTTCTGTATGCAAGAAATTGGGATTGAACCATGTCCAGACAAACAAGAAGGTCATCCAACTTGATAAAACAGAGGTTAATCTAGTTGGAGAACTGAGAAATATACATGTGTAAGTAGGATCTGACCCTAGGATCCTAACCAATATAGATATTCAAGTAACAGACATTCTCGAGACTTATGGTATGCTGTTGAGCAAAAATTTGATGAAAAGTATAGGGGGATATCTCTCCCTTGACTTTTCACACATGTGGCTACAATCCTATGTAGATTAGGATTGAAAGTGAGCCTCGCCTCAAGCACGTCATCACTGAATATGATTGTCCCAACGAGGTGGCTTACTTTGAAACAGAGATAGGGGTTTATAAAAGAGAAGAAATTTTAACCTTTTTGGTTCTTGATACCAAAGATTTGTCAACAAAAAAGTCCCCTGATCCCACGATTAATGAAAATCAACAGGCATTGATCAGGAAGCTAAAACAAGATCAGCTTGTCTTTGGGGAAGATATCGATCTGCAAAGTCTCCTACTCCCTAATTGGTGCAAGGTGCATTACCAAAATCATTCTGAATTGACCTGCCAACCCTGCATCGGTATTTTAAATCATGTCTCTCAATTTCAAGAAACTAGCCTAAGTCACATCGAGACCGTTGCAGATCATTTCTCATTTGAAGCCAAAGATGCATTAATGTTAACTAGGGATAAGATACTTTCAAAGGAAGTTCCTTCTCAAATTGAACTTGCCTCAGTCACATTTCCAAACTAGCATATTTATGAGGAACAACCCCAAGGTTTGTTTGACGCCCCTGCACTCACAAGTATGCCAAAACCTGAGGGATTAATTAAAGATGCAAGCGATTGTCAGAAGGATAGCCATGGATTATATGATATATCTGTGCACGAATTGGAAATTACACATGAGCAACCTGTTGAACACCCCTTCCTAATATTTGATGCAAAGGATCAAGTGCCCCCACCTATCGCTCATCTTATACAAATGCCCATAATGACCTCAAAGGGACCAACCCCAGCTTATGATCAGCTATGGACCCTCATGTTTGATGGATCTAAGTCCAAAACAGGCTGTGGTGTTGGAATTGAATTAACAAACCCAAAAGGGAAAACTTTCCTTGCTTCTTACAGGTTGCAATTTGGATGCACTAACAACATAGCAGAATATGAAGCTCTGGCTCGAGGGCTAATGTTTGCACATAAGAAGAAAGTCACTTCCTTGATGGTTAAAGGAGATTTAGAAATAGTTGTCAAGCAAGTGCGCAGCCAATACACATGTCATAATAGAAGGCTAGCAGCTTATAGAAATTAGGTTTGGAACCTGATTGAAGACTTCAATGCTTTTGGGATATCCCTAGAGAGGAGAATCAGATAGTTGATTCATTAGTTGTTGCTGCAAGTACCCTAGAACCCATGCAAGGACCCAAACTTAAAATATTCTCAGTAGAATTGATATCCACCCCAACTATTCCTGATAATGTCAGGAACTTTCAAGTCTTTGATGATGATCAACATATCCTTGCTTTTCTAGCAAGTTTAGATGTTTTTGAAGGGCGGATCATTGATGAGTCCAACAGGGATCAAGGAGATTAGAACCCTGAAGATTGTGATACAGAGGGGGTCCTCAATTTAAAAAGTAATAGCATTCCCAAGGGAATGGTGACTTTAGAAAGAATTTTTGATTCAGACCCAAGGGCTTGGGAAAATATATCAGCTGAAGATAAAGGAGGTGAATATCAAACTGTTAACCTAGCTGATTCTGGCCCGGAAAGGAATGTTTACATAGGGAAAGCTTGCCCAGAAGCAATCAGAAAAGATATACTGAGGGCATTGAAGAAGGAAATTGTTGCAATAGCCTAGGGGTATGAGGATTTAAAAACATTTGATGCTTCTGTAATGACTCATACCATTCCTCTGAAGCCCGAAGCTAAGCCATTTCGGTAGAAACAGCGTCCTGTCAATGCCCTGATTGAACTACTGATCTTCAAAGAAGTTTAGAAATTGCTTTCTGCAAGAATAATCTTCCTTGTACAGCATTCAACATGGGTGTCTAACTTAGTCCCAGTCCGTAAGAAAAATGGAGAGATCAGGCTATGTGTGGATTTCAAGAATCTGAACAGAGCTTCAGAAAAGGATAACTACCCACTCCCTTCACTGGATGAAGTCTTGCAGACTGTCAATGGGTCTCAGATGATATCACTCCTGGATGGTTATTCTAGATACAATCAGGTAATAATAGTTAACTATCAAGACAGAATGAAGACAGCCTTCACTACAAAGTGGGGAACATTTGCTTACAGAAGGATTTCGTTCGGTTTGATAAACACTGGAGCAACCTTTCAGTGTGCCATGGACATAGAATTTAAAGATTTGATTGGAAAATGCATCATCGTTTACATGGATGACCTGACAATATTCTCTAAAGATAGACTAAACCACACTGCGGACTTGGCTAAGGTTCTCGAGAGATGTATCCAGTATGGCGTCTCCCTGAATCCTAAAAAGTGTGTGTTCGGGGTTTTTGAGGGGAAACTTTTGGGACACATAATCTTAGAAAGGGGAATATCGATCGATCCAGACCAAGTTGAGTCCATTATGAAGATAACCAGGCTAGGAAGTAAGAAGGAGATGAGATCTTTCTTTGGAAAGATCAATTTCGTGAGAAATATTATCACAGGCTTTGCAGAAATTGTTAAACCACTCTATGAAATGATGAAGAAAGACGCTAAAATAGAGTGGAGTGATGAGGCAAAGACTGCATTTTAACAGGTCAAGTGATCCATTTCAGAAGTGCCAGTCCTCACCAACCCTGACTACTTGAAGTCATTCTATATTTATTCCTTTGCCTCTGAACATTCTTGTGTAGCTGTCCTAACTCAATGAAGAGAAGAGGGAGAGGAGAGGCCAATCGCCTTCATGAGCTCTCTGTTCAACAATGCTGAAATCAAATACCCACCTCTTGAAAAACAAGCTTTTGCATTGGTCAGAGCTGTCAAGAAGTTTAGGCACTACATTCTCTGAAGTCAAATCATTGTTGTAGTTCCTGATGTTGTTGTGAAGTCTCTACTTATGCAAAGTGAACTAGGAGAACGAAGAGGGAAATGGATGGGCATTTTGCAAGAGTTCGACATGGAGATTTTCCCTATGAAACTTGTCAGAGGTACAAGCCTATCTAAGTCCATGGTGAGTGTTGGTGACAACATCATTTTCCAGCAATACACAACTCAGTCCTTCTCTAATGACCCTTGGTATGTTGATATTGTCTATTTCATGCTCAACAATTGGTGCCCAGAGGGAATGAATACAACTCAGAGGAGAACATTGAGAATTAAAAGATCTTATTATATGCTCGAAGGAGAATTGCTATACGAATTTTGAGGGAATTTACCTACGATGCCTTGATCAGCAAGAGGCCAAACATGTGATTGCTGAGTTTCATGGGAAACATGGCACAGGTCATGGGTTTGCAGATTCATTAGCACATTAGATCCTCATATCTGGTTATTACTGGTCATGTGTGTTCAAAGACGCCCATCAACATGTAAGAACATGTCACATATGTCAGATTTCTGCATCAAAAGAATGCCATCTAGCCATTCCATTGCAGCATGTTTATGAGGTAAGGCCATTTGCCTAGTGGGCACTGAATTTTATAGGGGTAATTAACCCAAATTCTTCTGTAGGACACAAATTTATTTTGACTACCACTGATTATTGCACAAGATGGACCAAAGCTATACCTTGCAAGAATAGCACAATGGAGGTAGTGATCAAGTTCCTCACCGAATGCATCACCACTAGGTTTGGAGTACCCTTCGCATTGGTATGTGACAATGGCTCTTCATTTTCTTCTGTTGAGTTTATTTCATGGGCATATGATCACAAAAAAAATTTAAAGTATTCTTCAAACTATTACCCACAACGAAATGGAGTTGCAGATTCAACCAATAAGAATCTCTTAGGGTTGATTAAAAAATCATTAGAAAACAATCCTAGGGATTGGCACACCCAGCTAAGGTTTGTGTTATGGGTAGATAGGACTAGGATCAAGGCTACTTTAAAGACTTCACCATTCAAACTAGTGTATGGACAAGAGCCTGTGTTCCCTATTCACTTGCAAATACCTATCCTTGAGTTCATGCAGAAATTCTACTCTAGTGACGATAGGATAGAAGCAATATTAGTCGCCTTGTTGAAGTTAGAAGAGCAAAGAGATGCCACCTTGCTACAATTCTTTAGACACCAGGCTGTTTTCAAACATTGGTTTGACAAAAGAGCCAAAATCAAGGCTTTCAGAATATCTGACCTTGTGCTGCTATGGGATAAAGCTAGTGAAAAGAAGGGCAGTCACCAGAAATTTGATAAGCTCTGGTTAGGTCCCTATCAAATCATTGAGATCTTAGGAGAAAATGCTTTCTGGTTGAGTAGTCTAATGGGAGAACCTATTCCAATGCCTGTCAATGGACAATTTCTTAAACACTATTTTGGGTCATGAAGTTCGGTATTTTGTTGGGGAGTGCATTTATGTAAATAGTTCATGTGTTTTTGCTTGTAAATAATCTCTATAAATAATTTTTTGTTCTGTCTGTGAATAGTCTGTTTGTTTTTCTATTTGTAAATAGTTTTGTTGTTGTTTGTTGGTTCTTTCTTTCTGTCCTTTCATTTCCTTTGTTGTTTGGTGTCTATCTTGTTTTGTTCTTTGGGGTTTCTCTATCCTTTCCATCTTGAAATGGTGGGTTGTTATCTAAAGTATACTTTGGTTATGAGGAGAGAAGTGGTTTAGATATTTTTAGGTTTTCTGATTGGGTGATTTTTTCTTAAATTCGTTGTTTTATTCCCATTGTCAATAAGAGTTGTGGAAAGTCTTGAAAACAAGGTGCAAAGTAAACAATCTTCATTAGTTACCTCTGAATCTTTCACAAATCATCAAGATCATCTGCCTTTGTAATGGTATATTTGTCTGAGGATGATAGTGTTGTAAGATGTGAATGAAAAATATGATCTCCCAAGTGTTGTTATGAGGTCCATGGTAGTTTTCAACCCAGAATAGATGTCTGACATCTGACATATTGAAAAAAAAATGAATGAAATATCTAAAACTCCAAGAGAAAAGAAAAAAAAGAAGAGAAAAATAATTATCTACAAGAAAGGAGGACTCAATATGAATGGGTGATTCCAGTATCTCTACCGGGGCTATGGACGTTTGGCTGGTAGTAGAGCAATGTTGTGAGAAAACTAGAGGTATCTCCACCGGGGCTATGGACACCTGACTTGCAGCAGAGCAATGCCCAAGATATCATTGCACAACAGCTAAAGGGAATCAACCCATGTAGTTCAAATCTTGCACATTGTTGTTCAGAAGATGAGGAAAACATTATAAAAGAGTGATGCACCATCAAGCACACACTTAGATTCAGGGGTAGCCAGTGTTGACTTACGTTTGAGATTCTAGCTCAGCCTTGGTTGTTAAAACTGACCCAACTCGAGTTGTGATGTTCATAAACCAGGAGTTCTGGGTAGTTGAATCCTTCAATTTCTTGAAAATGGTTAAACCATTTTCCCAGCTGAGTCGCCATTTGTTATGCCTTGCATAACCACCCCATTTTGTTCTGGAACAAAATGGGTCCCCCTCTTTCTTTTTACTTTTGTTTTCTTTGCCTTTGGTTGTCTTGTTTTGGTCTTAGGAGTTATTTTGTTTTCCTCCTAAGTCTATCTTTTGCTCTGTCTAATTTTGGTTCTGCCTCAATCAGAGTGGCATTTCTTTTTGTTAAAATTAAGTGGAATGGTGAAAAATAATATATTTCATATGCTTTTAAAGACTAATGGAGACTGTTATCAATAGTTTTGCACCCTGCCGAATACAATATTCAGCAAACTACTGAAACATGGAAACCTCTTTCAGATGTGGGTGATCTTACGCGAAAGAGGAATCTCCAAAGTGAGCTAGTTCTCTGAATGATGAATTCTATTCTAAAACAACTTCTGAGGAAAGGGATGAAGAATAACTAAACATAAAACCTATTTCTAAAAAGATGATTCACTAAACTTATAAGAATTCAGACCTAACCACACATAACCACTTCTTTATTGCAGTAATCCTCACAATCTCATTGGCACATATCCCATCAGTGATTTGCATGAAGATCTAGAAGTCAAATACAACATGCAACCTGAAACATATAATTTTGAAACACAACCTATAATAGCAAGACATAAAAGGATTCCAATTTGAAAACACAAGTATATCAGATTGCTATTACAAAATTCGAAAATAGAAAATGGGAAGGAGAAATCTACTGCTCTATTAAAACTGGAAGAGTGTCAATCTAACCAAAACTGAGTATCAAAAGTTTACAAGCTTCCCAAAATGAGTAAGGGCAAGAAACTGATCTCCACTGCTGAGAATGAGAGTTGAGAGACTAAATCAATCAAAACAACTCTCAAGGAAAACCCTAATCCGAGCTCAGAAAAAGCTCTAGGAAAAAAGGTCTCAAACAAACTCAAAAACTGCTTTAAAGCAAAAAAAAAGCACCAAGCTTTTATGATTACATTGTCAAGCCTCTAAAAATAGGCAAAGTCTGCTTTAAAAGTTCAAAAAACACCTTATCTCTCCAAGATAAGTCTGGAATTCGACCAAGAGGAAAAATCAGTCAAAGATCTGCTAAAAATAGCAAGAAAACATAAAGCAGTTAATAAAACATCGCTTTAATGCTTCTGCTTTACAAGATGCAGATTTTTTCAATTTTGTAGATTTTTGCAACTCCAAGATTAGAAATCTTTTGCAAAAATAAAACTGCTTATTTCTCCATTACAATAATTGATTTTTTCCCAAAAAATCATAAAAATATATCAATTTCATCATTATCTCCTCATCACAACTCCAATTGATTTCTTTAAAATCAATTAAAAGATAAAACCCTAAAAGTTAAATTGACCCTTCACATAAAATATTCACCATTCACCCTAATTGATCAACTGCCGTAAAGATTATCATTTTACTGCATTTTCGAAAGCAAACACTCATGTGGGTATTTGAGATTCAAAACTGTAAATCCATCTATGAATATGAACTCAACCCAGAACAGGAACCTTAACATGAACTTCTGGAACAAAATAACATCACGGTTTTTGCAGACCTTGAAAATGTTTCTGTATAAGTTCACTGCGAAGAGAGGAAATTTCATGCTTGCATTCTCTGCTCCCTAATTCATATGCACAACTGATAACTTCAAAACTTTCCGGAAAGAAACTGCTTGCTCCTTCTTGAAACCTTGCACTGTCTATGTTTGTATCCTTGGGTAACATGGTACTCTTCATGCATTTTTATATTTCAATGACAAACTGCTCTCAGAAACTGTTCTCTTTGATGATGAAAATTAGAACAAAACATTAAGGCATATGTATGCCTATTCACTATCCAAAAGAGAAATACTGAACTGAAACTCACATGATATATGATTATAATCAGCACAGAAAATGAAGTAATTTTAGCAATTCCCAATGCAAATTTACTTAGTTAAATTTCTTAAGTGAACAAAACTCACTGTTCACCTGTAGCCTTCAGAAAGAAATGTTGATCATTATGAATGCACAGTTGGTTTTGTTACTTGATGGATAACTTTGTTTTACTCTTCCAGTTGTATTTCACTTTGTTTGATGTATATGATGAAATATCTTTCAAAACAACCCATTTAATGCATCAGGCAGCATGTCGGGCTCTACCCTCGTGGGAGCCCGTTTTACTCCACATGCTTGGTCTTCGAATAATGTTCAACTTTGTGACTTAACCTATACCTTCACAAGGAAACAAACAGTGTTAGCATAAAAATAGAACATGTTGATTATGATGTTGATACTTCTCTTTCAGTTCACTTCTTTATACTGCATTTGATTCTCTTTGATTGTTTCAATGCATTGCTCATAGCATACTGTATTATTGTAGGTGCATCATATGAGTTATGTCATAGTCGGAGCCACTGACACCCTCCTTTCCTCTTACAGGTCGACGAAGCTCAAGACGGAAAGGTGCGCCATCCAACATCAAGCATCGATAACAAGCAATGATGACTATGTTATTGCTTATATGTTCTCCTTTCGCATCTTCAGTAGTACATTGTGCTATTAGAAATGTATTGGAACAGTTATAGTTATATCCACGGCTTGTGTGGATCTTTGATTTCAATTTTGTTTTTCTGTTGAAAAGAAAATGCATCTCATGCAATGTTGTAACACTCATTCTAATTGTGAAATCAAATGAAGCCTTGTAAAAATATGAGTTCTTTTTGAAATGAATGAAAGCATCTGAAATGTTATTTTGCTTATGTATTTAATTCTATCTTTCATTTAAATCTGCAACATCTGAATGGCACTTTGCAAACTCATAACTTCAAAAATGCATAACTGTTACTCAAATGCACAAAGTAATGTGAAACAGCATTTAAAAACAACCTACAATTCCACTTTATGTTGAAAATAATCAGCCAGCTCCTCCATTTGAGCTGAGGAAAAAAATATGTAACAGAGACCTTGTTTTGCAAGATTGAATCACTCATCTGAAGATATCTCTCAGGGAAGTCAACTGGAAAGCATGCCTCAATCCCATTCAGCATAAAACTCCTCAAGAATAAAGTCGCTGAGACCTTTCAGGTGTCTTGCCGACTGGCGAGGTGTATTATTCATTTGGGATCCATCGGTCACCATGACATCTCAGTCGCCGTAAGGTTTTATATGTCTCTCCGCTTGGGAAGAAGTCTCGGCGAAAGGGATGTCATCGGGGGATCTCGCCGAGAAAGGTTTATGTTCGGCATGAGGTCTGGCCAAAGAGGAAATGTCTCGGCAAAAGGGATTCTCCCTTCGGTGTAATTTTTGGAGCTCGGCGAAGGGTCTCACCGACATAGCGGGGTCTCACCGAAACAACTTTGAGTTCGAGGAGAAGTCCCGCCGACAGATTGAGGTCTCGGCGAAGGATGGTAGTGTCGGCAAGAGGTCTCACCGACAGGGTGGACTCTTTCTGAAATGGAATGGCATCAAGGAGAGTGGTTTACTTTCACCATGGTGTCCTGCCGACACGGGAAGGTTTCGCAGGAGAGATTGCCTCCGGCATAAGGTCTTGCCAATCGATGAAGGGTCTCGGCGATAGGTTTTGAGTTCAAAAAAAGGTCTCGCCGACCTAGCGGGAGTCTCACCAAAGGAAAGGAGTTGGCTCAAGGGGAATGGAAAAGTTCAGCATGATATCTTGTAGACTGGTATTAGTCTCGCCAACATACTTTCTCCCTTCGGTGTAATGTTTGAAGCTCGTCGTAGTGTCCTGCTGACAGATAAAAGTCTCCCTGATAGTTGTTCAAAAGGCCACATTGAGGAGAAATATTTATATTCACCATGAGGTTTCGCCGAAGGGTTCTCCCTTCGGTGTGGATTCTGGCCGACCACGAAATGTCTCGGCGAAAGGGGCGTGACTTTGGTGTAATGTCTCGGCGAAGGAAGCTAGACTCGCCGACATGAAATGATATCGACGTAACGTCTGGCCGACCTAAGGATCTCTTTCCGACTAGTGAAACCTTTGGTATAATGTTTTGAGCTCGAAGAGATTTCTCACCGACAGATAGAAGTCTCACCAAAAGGTGGGAGACTTTGATATAACGTCTTGCCGACTGAGGGAAGTCTTGCCGATAGCGATAGATTTTCTAGTGGAAAAAGGGATACCGGTATGACTGATGAGAACTCACCATGACCCCTGGCCGATAACGATTGTCTTGCCGATGGTTTCTATGGATATCAATATGACTTGTGCCGCTCGCTATGAGGTCTTGCTAACCATCGTATGCTATGCCGATCACTGCTATGAGGTATAATCGCATCAGGGAGACACGGCCAGTGTCTCACCGACATGTGATTCCATTCGAATGACCTTTGACCGCCTGGAAATCTTGTGTGGCCTATGTTCACCCAATCAGAAGAAGCTAAAGGGGCGGACCATTGGCCATTTGACTGGTTGACTTCCCCTATAAAGGAGATCAACAGAACATACATGGCATGGGCTTACTTTGGGATCAGAAGCAATGGAGTAGCTCGGTGAACACTGGTGTGGAGATCTAACAGCATATCTGATGCTACTTCCAAAGGATGGTCAACTTGTAGGAGGGTCTAGAGCAAGAAGAAGGCCAAAGGAAGAAAGAACCACGAGTCTCAGGGATGGCTGTGGTGTCTACTGGTAAAGGTAGATCGGCATTAATGATAATGCTTTAGAGCATTCAAGACAGTTCTGCAAGGGAGTTCGAGGATGGACACGGAGGCATAAAGTTAATGTTGTGACTATAAAGGATCTGAAGGCTTCTCCTAAGGGTGATCCTTCATCAACATGGACAGCAAGGATTCACATTGAATGCAGCATTAACTCTATTCAAAAATATCTGAGTGCCAACCCTTCTGAAGGGAGATATTTTGTGAACCCTAAAACAGGGGCCGACTTTCTTTTTGGCACGCTCTGTATATATGGCATTTTGCTTCTTTGTAAAGGGGTTCTAGGACATAGAGAGAGATTTTTTTTTTGGAATAGTAGTAATATTCTAAGAAGTAAGGAAAATTTAAGAGTAGCAATAGAATAGGAGTTAGATTTGACATAAGGCAGTAATGTATCCTTCTAGTTCTCTTAGAATAGATGGAAACAATCTGAAGTCATAGGTTTTATGTACACTGGTGATTGTGCCAAAGTTGTAAATGTTGCTTATCTATTTCACTAATAGTAGAAGCAACCAGATTCAAATCTACTTCATGTTGTGTTCCTGAATGGTATTCATCTTCAGTTAATCATTCGATTTGAGAAGCTTTCAAGGAATAAAATCTTATTTTATGTTTTGTTTAAATGGTAAGTTACAATATGTTGTTGAAGTTAGCACTATGAATGGATGAAGCTGTGTGTTAATCACAAGTTGATTTTGTTCTCCAGTTTTAGTTAATGATTCCTTGAAAGGTAGCAAGTCTGGTTAAGTTGGATGTATTATCATTCTCTTCGGTTTCAAAGCTTTGATCTATCTTTTTTTGTTTCTTTAAAAACCCCAGTTAAAGTAGGTTTGAATTTATGCTTGATCTTAGAACAATCCACAAGCTCAACACCAACAGGCCCCTTGAACATTATAGTTCACATCAACCATTGAGTGAAATCAGCACAGTCGAGAACCGATTACAAAGACCTTGGGAGTTAAGATATCCATGTGTTATTCTTTCTCTTTCAGGAGAGCAGAATAGTGATATTCTGTTTAACTGTTGTTGTGCTCATCAGAACCATCAACAGGTCCCAACTACTAGGCCATGTTAGGTACTGTTGTCACTTGGAATTTCACTTTGCTGAACCTTTTATTTAGTATTCTAGTGAAACACGAGCTTGAACTCAAGCTATGAGACCTTGCAAATGAGATCAAACCTCCATAGAAGGATGAATTCCTTTATAACCTAGATGTAGTAGTGTTAGTCCAACCCAACACCGAGTAACTCTAAAACTAACCCTATTTTATTAGATTGCAAAGGAAAAAAGGGAGAGAGATGTAGAAAATAAAGGGTGGTGATGCACCTATATTAAAATTATTTCTTCCTACTCACTACAACACATGGAAATAATAAAAATTCCAAAAGAACTTACACAATCCTTTGCATAACAACTCCTACAAGTTTGCATGAAGGTTAGGATTTGACAGACGTTAAGAGGGAGAAAACTGATCCACAACTAATCTTGCAAATGGATTTAACACATCATATAAACATGCAAAAAAAGTAAATATTCATTTAGATATGAAGGTAAAAAGGTCTTATTCAACACATCATAAGTGAGGAGAGGTAATAATGACAATTTTCATTAATCAAAGGCTTCAAGGAAATTTACAATTGTAGAGGTGCATAAATACATGTATCTTCTAGAGAAATGAAGGAAGAACCCTTTACAATGAGCATAAAAATGTCTTCTAAATGTCAAAGGGGCATAAGAGAAAGGAACATGTGGCAAGGAAAGAAACCCTAGCCATGACCCTGCCAATGATATCTGACATATTTGCACAAGAATCCCTCTCTAGAAGGTGCGGAAATCATCCCAAATACTATGACCATACTTTTTCATTGATTACTTTGATAAGGAAGTGCAAAAACCCTTGTGAAATCCATTGTAAATTATGCCCCACGAATGGATGCCTAATAGAAAGGGGTCTGTGACTCAATAAATACATTATGAGCACCATTTCCCCTCTTGGGAATTTATAAAAATATATTTAAAAACCCTTATGCAGCCTCCACAGATCAATATTTGGTAGTTGGAGGAGTTTTCACAACATTGATGGCATTTTCAAGGAGTTATCCCTCCATTTTGGCCTTTTGCAAAAATTTGACCCCCATCCAAATATGTGGTTTTTCCATCATTTTAGTTGAAAGGTGGAAATATGGTCAAGATATGGGTATATCCCATCATCCCTAAAACCTTTGAAACATATAATAGATCCTTAGAACTCCACAAAACCTCTTTCCATGATTTTGTCTTTATTGAGTTCCCATTCTTTGATTTTGCAAGCATTCAACCTTCATGCAAACATTGGCTAAACTCTACCTAAGATGTGGATCTATCTGAGCATCCTTAAAAAAAATTCACGGTTCATGTCCTTTTTTTCTCTATGAAACTTCTTCTTGCGGGGGAATTCAACCTACGTCGAGCCTTTTGTGGGAAATTTATTTCCTTCTAGATATGGTAGAAAAACACCATGCATCAAGGTAAGTTTAGATGTTTCTAAAACCCCTGCTAGGTCCTATAGAGCCCAAAAAGTCTCGTTATTTCATTTTATGCTTCCCTAGGTACCTTAATTCTCTTCTTCATTTTTATTTCAAATATTCTATCCCCATGTGGATATGAAAGAACCTCAGCTCTGTCTGAACTTGTGGGATTTTGACCTCCATATGGATTATTGTAGAAAATCAGGCTTGATTAAGGTCCGATGGAAAATTCAAGGTCCATATGGTTATGTGGAAACATAATGTGCATCAAGCCCATGTAAAAACCTTATTGACATCAAGTCCATGCATGAACTTTATCTTCTACTGAATTGCACCTGTCAATAAAGAACTAGTTCACTTTAAAAAAATTGCATGTTGTCTTTTCCTTCAACTTTTGGTTTTTTGTAGAACTTGGACCTCCAATTGAACATGTAGAACATTGGCTTGCTCCTAAACCATGAAAAAATTTCATTTCCAATTGAACTTTACTCTTTGATTGGTTCACTTGCTCTTATCCACAAATCCATCCTTAGCTAATTTTTAACTCCATTTATCCATGTGGAATTAGGACCCTCATTTGAACCATGTGGGATTAGGACCCACTACTAAAATCATGGAAAAACACCTCGGAACTGATCCTATGGAAAAAACCTTTGGAACTAACCTTGGGGTACTTAGGTTGACATTTGAATATGTCCTCGTACCTTGAAAACTTCCATAATGTCCAGTAGACACTCAAATCTTTGTAAACTTCAACTTGTGGGACTTTGGTATCCTTCAGAATATATCCCTTTCACCCCAAAACTCTTATAATATCCATTAGACACCATAAATTTTGTAAAACTTGAACTTTCTTCTTTTTTCCTTTACCTAGTTATGCTTTGGTTCCTTATTGTTCTACATTATTTTTGTACTCTAGTTCCTTTCTTTTCTCTTATTCCTTTATCAGGGTTCAGAGGTTTAGGGGGAAATAGGAACTTCATCGAAGGTTCCTATGGTTCTGAGAACCATCAAAACTTTTGACGACTTGTCTTAGTCACTTTTATGTTCCATATGCCTTACCCTTTTGGAGATGGAGATGGGAAGTAGAACTTGTCGAAGGTTCCAATGGTTTTTGGAACTTTAGGAAGCTTCATCATCTTAATTTATTTTACATTTTTCTTCATTCTCCTCATGCTTCATTGGGGGTTCACCTAGAACCAAGAACTAATTAGAGGTTCCTATGGTTCCAAGAACCAATGAAAGCCCCAAAAAATCTTATTTCTTAACAAAGGAATGAAATTAGCAGGTTGGGGAAAAAGTGGGAACCAATCATTGTCAAAGGTTCCAATGGTTTCAAGAACTTGGTTGAAGTCCAACAAGGTTCTAAGAACTATCCAAAGATCTAACCACTCATGTAACTTTGTCAATTTTCACCCAAAATTCCCTAAATTTGAATTGAAAATACCCATTTAGACACTCTACAAAGTGGAAAATTCAAACAACCCTCTGGCTTATCCAATTTCAATATTTTTGAATTTGGGCAACTGGATAAGGACAAGGGAAGGGAAACCACTAAAATAAAAATAACATTTGACATGGATGATCCAACAATAATATCTCAAATCAATTATCATTAGTGGGAAGATATAAATGGGAGCACAAGGTGTCAACAAGTACCCATACACAAAATATCTCTCACAAACAAAGGAAAGGAGAAAACCCATTGGGACAAAACTCCTATTCAAAATAGAGAAAATATGAAAACAAAAATCTACAAGTGATAGATGAAGAACTCAACAAGAAATCCCAGGGATGATATCCATCAAAAATATATAATCAATATCCCCACATAAGAGGGAAAAGGAGAGACTATGTAGTCCCCATAATGTGTAATGTTACAATAATGGAAGATGCTTGACAAAGGATGATGGTAAAGATCCAAAAATGTTGAACATTCCTCCCCTAGAGAAGAAACAAAACCAAGTATATATGCAAGAAAGCTTCCCATTCCATATAGGAATTAGTATGAAGAAAGATCAAGATATACGATGGTCCAGTGTCTCTAAAATCTAATCATGTGTCACCATGTACATATGAGTTGATTCCACAATCAAATTAGGTACAATACCAATCAAAGAAGATGACAAATCAGGACCATATGGAAAATCATGAACAACAATCTCCAAAGACAATGATGTTGGGATAATATTTGTACTCTAACTATCATCAAAAAGGAGAGGTAACCCTCAAATGTGTCTTCCAAATTCGAAATGTGAGACTCCAAAAACAAGGATACAATGTCTAATAAATAGGAATCCCAAGGAGTGAAATCTAGAAGGCTATGATATATCTATTGCAAAGAATCATTGGAAGCTCTTGAAGAAGCAACTATGAACTCTGATGAAGCAATAAAATATGGACATATGATCTCAATAGGAGGAAGAGAAATAAGAGAGGTATTTCTATCATATTCAAGCTACTATAATATATCATCATAAAATTATATTGTATACATCATTAAATGGAATAGGGTAATGTTATTTTAGCAAGTCTCCAAAGATCTCCCAAATTATGGCTCAAAGTGTGTATGGATACTTAGTCTCTAAAATCTCCAAAAAAAGTTTAGCACCAATATATTTACCAATAAATCCTATGATATGATCATTTTTATTACCCCAAATTGATTTCTTCTGGGGTGTATCTAGTTCAAAGATGAGTCCATAAAGATAAGACGAAATATTAAGCCACATGTAATGTGTCAATATATCTTTTTTCCAAGACTCATAATTATCCTTAATCAAAATGATTATGGAAGGATGTGTTGCATAACCCATGATATTACAATGAACACTCCTCAAATATAAAATTAGAAATAAAAAAATATAATACATATTAAGTAGATGAAATGAAGTCATTTGATCAGAACAAAACCTTTCCAAATACAAGGATGTCCAAGTAATCAACTAGAATGTAAATATACAACAAATTGAATTTAAAATATACCTAAAGTTGAATATAGAAAAAGTGCATGGATAGTTGTGTAAAGCTCCTCAATACCTTTCCACTGTCATAAGAATCATGAAAATTAGAGATCTAGACAAAGTTATGAGCTTAGAGACCAAAAATGAAGATCTAAATTCAACAAGTAATAAAATGTACTAGAAACAAAATCTGATAATGAGACCTACACCATTGAAAAATACATGGAACTATATTTCCAATGATTATAAGAAGTAAAAAAATGATCTACTAGAAAAACTTATGGATCTTAGAAAAAATTAGCTAGCTCAAGCAAACAAAAGTGGCCACTACTAGCCCCTTGGTAGTTGAACTAGCAGTGTCACCCTATTGATGGTGGATTTGAGTGATTTTTTGATGGTGTGGCCTTGGAGGAGTAGAGATGGGTGGTGGTTCTAGTTTTCATTATTAAGGGCAATGGATTCTAGTGGTGCACTAGCCACAACATTGTTGGCTAAGTGATAATATATTGGTCATTGCTTGAAAATTCCAACTAGTGCCAACACCTACTAAGTGGTGGGGAGGTGACATTATCTCTCTAGGAGTTTATGGTGAACTCCTCAAACACCCCAGGATCACCTGCAAGACAAAATATCTTCCACAAGAGAAAAATGGAAAAAATATCATGCTATCATTAAGATGCAAGAATGCAAAACTAAATATGGCAAAGTATATATGTTGCCTTGCTTATATAGGCAAGGTGGATAATAGGGTTAGACAAGATCATGACAAGTGTCTTAATCCTAACACATGAGACAACTAAGTCCTAACAACCTTAATGTAAATATTAAATGCATGAGAGAATTATTAAATGCCTAGATAACTAAAAGTAAATAATGAGACATGGCCTCATTGTAACTAACTTCTAGAAATGACAACTAGAAAACTTAACTCCTAAGTAAACTTATAATAATGTGAATAGGTCCTCACTAACAAATACTTAGGAAATAACCCCATTCACACCAACACCCCCCATAAGTGCAACTTAGGGAGTAGATTATTATGAAAATGATGCAAAGATAGTTCCCAACTACGAGGCCATGTTAGGTACCCACGTACAAATGCAAATGAAATCTCTCACAAGTGGAGAAAAGGAGGAAACCCAATGGGAAAAAACTCCTCCCCAAAAGAAAACCCCCCTCCAGAATAGAGAGAGAATAGAAGAGAAGGACTGAGTGGCCCCTCAAAAATAATTCAATGGTAGATAATTGAAATTGGATGGAAAATATAGTCCATGATCATCAAACAATGTTCATCCCCTTATGAAAAAACATAACCAAAGGTGTATGCACACTATCTCCCAAGTCTTGAAAGGAATATGTAGGAAGAAAGTGCAGAATGTATAAAGTCTCTACTAAAGTCGGCTCAAGTATCCCCATCTCGATGTTGAAAACTATCACAATCAAATCAGGTGTTCTAGGCCACACTACTAAATATGATTGTTACCAATTTTTCGCTACAGCTCAATTGGCGAAGCTGATTAAATATTGTTATATCTGGAGGTGAAAGAATAGTTATTTCTGCATGTGCTTAGGTATTGTTTGCACTATATTTATCAGGTATTAAGTGATAGTTATGCATTGTTCAAGAAAACTGAGTTTCAAAAGTATTGTTCAAATATTTTACAAATCAAATGGAGTACAGAACTGAGTATACAAATGATTAAGCATAACAAAGTGCTTTCATTTATTTCATGATGCTATTCACATTACATGTTTCATTTGATTGCAAGAATACAAATGATGGTATAGCTTTGTATTTCAATGCATTTCTTCAAAATGGAAATGAAAGAAGGAATTAAAAGATCCACACAAGCCGTGGTTTTAGCTGTTTCCATTCATTACAAGAAAGGAAATATACAACTGAAAGAGAGAAGAAAATAACATGGGACATATTTGTCATTGCCTGAGTTGATCTTCGGTTGATGACTCATAGCTTGCTCCATTCCACTTTCATTCCTAGTTGTACCTACAAAAGATTGAGAAGGGTTTCAATTAAGAGCTCAGGATATGAACTATACTACATTCCATACTAACAGAGATATATTTCAATCCTTGGAATGCATAGAATCAACTAAAGGAAAGAACAAAAGCATGAACTGAAAAGGGAAATATCATCATCATATATTGTTTTTATTGCTAACATTGTTCGTTTCCTTGTGTAGGTATAGGAAAATTCATGTAGCTGATCATTTCATGGAGACCAAGCATGTGGAGAAAAATGGCCTCCCACAAGGGTAGAGCTCGGCATGCTACCCCTTAAAGTTACAAGTGGGTTGAGAAGGAAAGTACAATTATCATGCTCTTCTGAGCTATACAACTGAAGGAGTAATCAAATTTATCATGCATCCATAACAGTCAAATCAAAGCATGAAGTAAAAATTACAAATGGACAATAAACTTGATGAGCTTGTTTCAGCTAGAATCCATCATGTTTATTCTAGAGGGATTTGATATAGCTGCCATAGTATTGTTTTTTTCATCATATTCATGATATTATGAGAAGTACAACAGTGTTCATGCTCATGATGGTGATAGTGAATAGGCATACATAATGCCTCATTAACAAGAGCACTGTTCAATAAAGGAAACATATGAAAAGGCTTTATATTTTCTTTAGAGAAGAGAGCAAGTGCATGGAACAGTTTTATTTCTTAAGTGGAACATAAAAATGTATGAAGAGTGCCAAAATAAGGAGCAGTGATATCATCTAATCAATGCCTGAACAGTACAAGTGAGAAGTATTTTTAGATTTCTTGTTTTATGCCATGCCAAGGAAGACCTTTGCATTAAATTCAAAACGGAAATGAGAAGACATCATTTAAGTGTCTTTGTTTGCAATCATTCATCTTTTAAGTGGTGGTTGAAGCAACATAAGTAAAATGAGAGGTCACATTAATGCAAAAGAGATTAGGGTAGATAGATAATCTACAGTTTCCAATCAAATTTTGTGTGCGGGATGGTGTCTTTTAGGAAGGAAATGTGGTCCATATGCTGCCCTAAGGTTTTCAGTAATACAATGAAGGAGACACTCATTGTCTTGTAATTTTCTGAGTGTTAAGTCTTGTTGTCCCAAGTGAAGTACAAAATTTTCATGAGATGAAAGTATTTTAATGGTAAACAACAATAGCATTCAGTCAAATTTTAACCCTGAAAGCAGTAAATTCCTTCATGAAATACAACAAGGGTTTGGGCCAAATCGCAAATACTCACAGAAGCTTGAAACCCACCTAGGGATTTTGTTATTTCTTCTCATTTGAAACAAAAAGCAAATTGTGATTTCATACAAAGGGAGATGCTATATATATAAGCACGGAATTGAAATTTTAAGGCCGAGCTAGGGTTCTTCCATGGCGGCCAAGTTTGAAATATAAAATGGAGATACAATAAAGCATTTATCCTGTTACAAAGCCAAGCTTATAAAAGCTTCATTTTGATAGAAAGGAACAAATACATGGTGCCATGAAGACAAGAAAACACAACTATAGAGTTATAGAGAACTCATAATAATCAAAATACCCATATCATGGAGAGCTGGTCGCGGCCTAGACGGCCCATTTATCTTCAGAAAACCAAAATACATCTAGCGTTTTGAAACTCAAAAATGGAGTTTGTTGTCTAAATGAAAAATACAAAGTATGGTGCCTAGATTCAAGTGTTTTTTCTGTGGAAAAATTTAAATAAAACAACACAATGGCTGCGGTCAAAGCACAGTTTTCTCATATATTTTGAAATTAAGCTCTAATCGAGCTATTTAAGAGGGAAATACATAGGAAAAGAAAGCATTCACTTACCCTCATGAAGACAAGAAACCACAGTAGAGCCTTGAAGAACCAAGCCAAAAATTCCAAGGATGAACTCACACATGGTGGCCATTGAAAGCATCAACAATAGGAAACATAGACCCACGAAATATGTCAGAAAATATGCTCATGTTGCGGCCTCAAGGCCAGAAAACGGCTCAGAAACAAAGCGAGGAGTCTCAAAAAGCCCACGAAAAGGTCAAGAATGTGCTTACCTACAAAGACCATGAAGATTCGATAGGTAAAGCAACAGAAGGAGTCTCAGAACTAAACCCTAGTATGGTGGCGGTGCATTCTTTCTCTCAACAAAGCTTTCTTTCAAAGTGGCAAAGTGTGAAATGGTGTTTTTAGGATTTGCATTGGAGTTTTGTTTATCCTCATGCCCTAATTCGAAAGTGGGTTTTTCACTTGAGGTTAATACCTTAGAGTTATTCTTTGATGCCTTGTACATGCATAGGTCGACCACTTTCAGAGTTTCAATAGCCTAAGTTTAGGATAGGCATCTAAAATGTTTTGCAAGGTCTTTTAAATATTAGGGTTTTTTTTTTTAATTGTTTCAAATGCCTATGCCATAGTAAAAATTAGAAGACTTAGTGCTTATTTTTATTGATTTTGAGGAAAGTCAATTGCAAAAAGAATAATTAAATCAAATATGCCTTGGAAAGTAAACCTTTGTCACTTAGGTTTTGCTTTCAAATTGATTTATAGAGATCAATTATTAAGAGGATAATATCCATATTTATGATTTTTTAAGAAAATCAAATATTGTATTGGAGAAGTAAGGTTGTAATTTTTTGCAAAAGATTTTCTAAATCTTTAATTGTAAAAAATAATCAATTTGTGAGAATATTAAATCTGCAAGCCATGTAAAGTAAGAATAAAGCAATATCTTATAAATTGTTTTATTTCTTTACTATTTTTAGGAGATTTATGAGAGATTTTTCTTTGGTCGGAATTGAACTTCTTGATGGAGAGATAAGGTGTTTTATTTGCTTTTAAAGCAGATTTGACCTATTTTTAGGAGCTTTTCAGTATGTACATGCAAAAAGTGTGACTTTTCCACTTTTGTGCCAACTTTTAGGGCAGTTTTTGAGGCTTTTCCTTGAGCTTTCTTCTTGAGCTCAGATTAGGGTTTTTGAGGTATATCTTGAAGAAAACTTAGTGTTTTTTCAGTTCAAATTCTACTTTCTTGCTCTTACACATTTTTGAGCTTGTAAACTTCTTTGTACTCAGATTTTGAGAGTTTTACTCCTTCATTCAATAAAAAGCAGCATTCCTATCTCAAATTTTTGTCTCTATTTGTAGTTTTAGTATGATGTCTATATTGTGATTATGTTTTACAGATCCTCTTCATGTTCTATTATTGCAGATTATTGATGCAGGAAGTTCATTTAATGCAGATTGTGTGTTGTGTTTAAGTCTAAACCTTCATGCAAATCAATTTTTCACTGGTGTTCATGAGAGGTTGTGAATTCATTGCTATTTTTCTGAAGAATGTTTGTGGGTGAAATATCAAATTCATTATTAAGTTGAGATCGTATTAGATAGGTTTTTTCATTTTAGTCATATTCTCTATCCTTTTTACCAGAAAATCACTTAGAATAGGATCCATCATTCAAAGAACCAGCTCACTCTGGAGATTCTCTTTTCACATAGATCACCCACATCTAAAAAGAGTTTCCATGTTTCAACAGATAGTTTGATTTTTTGAAAATATGAAAAAGGGTGCATATCTGATTAATAACAGTTTTTGGCACGCCTGGTGGGACTCTGAAAATCAATTTCATAGAAGTTTTTAATATTTTAAAGTTGTTGTTTGGTGTATGCAGCAAGTTATTCGGCCTTTTGGAGGCTCATTTCAATATACCTGGTGACTCTGATTCTGATTTTACATGCAAACTTAGTGCAGCCTGCACATGAGAAAAGTACAAACCAGGTCAAGTGTTGCACCTTTTGAATACCGACAGTTGTCCCCACCACGAAGAAGAGGCAGAACAACAAAGAGGTTGTTTGAAACACTGTGAAGTCAAAATCAACACCTCATGTTTTCTGCTCTTTGGTTTTATCATTAGGAATCCCAGTTCCAATATCACAAGCACCACCAATGGCAGGGCCAGGATAGCACCCGTTTGCAATTGCTCAACATGACGACATCCTAGTTGCAGCCCTTAGAAGCCTATCGTACTTCACCGAGGAGGATCACACAACACTGGTTGAGCATATTCGTGATGTGGCCACCCTATGCTCAATTCACAACATCACGCAAAAGAACATCATGTTAAGACTCTTGGCTACATCACTCAAAGGGAAAGCATTGCAATGGTTCAGAGGCCTCGCATCCAACTCAATCGCGACATGGGATGCATTAGGTAATAGCCTGTATCAGTATTTTGCTGATAAATCAAATAGCTTGTCTCTGTTAGATCAATTCAGCACCATTCAAAGGGCACCACACAAGCACTTGGGTGATTTCAACTACCGATTTTAGAGAACCTGGGACATAATTCCTGCAATGGTAAATCCTTTACCAGCTCATGCTTTTCTGTTTTTCTTAAAAGCCTTAAATAGTAAGATTTCGGTCATGACCCAATCTATGGGTGGGCATACGCTCCCTAATGCTTATGATATTTCCATTAGAGCCGAGAATTGTCTCATCCAAGCTGGAGATATAGCCCCAAGGCCTCCTATGCCTTTGTTTCCTAAGATATAGCCACCTATTCCTATTGCTTTACCTCCCTTAGCTATTGTCCCGCCTGTTCCAATGATAGGTTATCATAACACAACCCAGAGATTGTTGCTCTAGCCCATAACCAAGAATTTCAAGAGATTAAAAGTATACTCAAGACCTTCAGGAATGATCTTGTGAGCATTAAAAAGAAAGTTGATCATGAACATAAGCCTTATCAAGCCACTTATTAGTAGAACCAGCCTAATAGGCTTGCCTTTCAGAATGATTATCAAGGCCAAAGGAAGAGTTTTAACCCAAGACCATTCCAGCCATACAACCCAAATGCAGCCAATTCATTAAAGGAACTCGTACCATAGAATAACATTGTCCAGGATTGCAATTGGTGTTATCCATGCAATCAGCCCCATAACCAATTAGCATGTGCTAACAGCTTGAGAAATTAGGCCTTAATGGTCCAAAATAGCTATGTTGATTCAGAAAATGTTGTTGATTAGAATCAGGGACAACAAGGTAACCTTGAAGTTGCCTTGCCAAACTGGCAGAGTTCTGAGTTTTGTGGCGTGAACGGCCAAGATCAACAAAATTCTTTCGTTTCAGCCAATACTAGATTGAAAAAGAAAGCTATGGATTTGGGGAAGCAAGCTAGAAATTCACACAGCAGCCTACAAAGGATAAGCAACCTATTTCTTCATCAAATGTTAACGTTGCAGTGCAGCCTAAAGTGCAGATTCTACAAAGAGGCTAAGAAATCCCTGACAAGGAGCAGTTAAAGACACATTTGCAACCTCTGCAAAACAAAAATGATGTTGTTACAAAAAACAAACAAAAGGTAAGCCCTGCCTCTTTCAATATTGTTGAACACCTCAGGAAAGCTACTGTCAGCATGTCTGTACTTGATGCTTTGCACATCCCAGGTTAGAAAATTTTGTTACAAGATGCTTTAGCTGAGTTGTCCATTTTTTATGATACTAATCAAGGAGTTGCTAAAGTTGTGCTTGCAAATGATATGGAGGTTAAAAGTGAACAAAAACCTAAAGAGGTAAAGCCTCCCCCATTTTATTTAAGTCTGATTATTGGCGATAAGATAGTACACAATTGTATGGTTTATTTTGGTGCCAGTAGCTCAATTATGGCCAAGAGTTTGGTCGATAAGCTAGGTCTTGTCTATGAGCCTAACCCCCAAAAGGGCATGGTTCAATTAGATGGGTCTGGTGTTAAAACTGTTGGTATAATCAAGAAATTGGCACTTACCTTGCATGCATCCCCTAGTTTTTCTATTCATCAAGATATACATGTTATTGATTTGCCACCGCACTTTTCCATTTGCCTCTCAAGGGATTTTACAGCCAAGTTGGGCGGGTTTTTGTCCTCTAATTGGTCTCATTTGTTTTTTAGAATAAGGTATGGTACAAAAGTAACTATAAAGTCTGAGCCTCTAGCCAAAGACCATATCGAACCATATTCCCCAAATCCTATAAACGCTAACCTCTACGCCACCCCTGTACTGGAGGAACAAACAATGACCTTAGACTGTAGCACCCCTATAGAAAATATGAATCTAGATGAATGGGAAGTCAAAGATCACGAGCTTGATCCTTTTTAGCACATAGATGAGATAGGATTAGGAGTCTATATGATTCGTGAACCTGATTTTGATATGCCTAATCTTTGAAAAGAGGAGGAATAGTCTGTAGAAATACAAGATAAGCTTTGGAAGCTTTAATTTGATGGTTAGAGAAGCAATATAGGTGCTGGAGGTGGAGCTATGTTGATTTCACCAGAGGGAGATAAATATTTTTTAGCTTGCATATTTTCTTTCAGCTGTTCAAACAATACAGCTAAATACGAAGCGTTGGTGCATGGCCTAGATTGGGCTCGAAAGAGAGATATCAAATGCTTACAAGTTTATGGTGATTCAAAGTTAATAGTAAATCAGGCCAAAAATTTGAATGCTACAAAAAATGACTTGCTTAAGAAATATAAGCATCGTGTATGCGATTTAATGGAAGATTTTGATTCTTTTAATATTGTTTCAGTTCCTGGAAATGAAAATAAGCATGCAGATAGGCTCACTGCCATAGGAGCTCAGTTTGATATTCCAAACGAGATTCACAAAGTAGAGGCACATCAATATGTAAAAATAGTGGGCATACCTTTTGTACCTGACAATAATGTGAGCTGGCAAGTTTTTGACAGCAATGAGCAAATTGTAATTTTTTTAATTGTTGAAGTTGAGTTTGCAGATGGAAACCAACAAAAGTGGCAGTGGTAGTATGATAACTAGCTTGTGCAATTAAGGACAAACAAGCTACCAAAAGGCTTGGTAGCCTTGGAATTTTTGTTCAATTCAGATGACCGAGTACTGAAAGACAAGTGCAGTCTAACTGTTAAAGAAGAACACTATGAGGCAATTGAAATCTTCAAAGGCAAGCTTCTCAAGTTGGGAAAGGTATGTAATAAGGAGGAACAACAAGCATTTATTCTGTTATGTCAGAAATTTAGTGATGTTTTTGCTTGGGAGTATAAGGATTTGAAAGGTTTTGATCCAGAACTAGCCCAACATACTATTGAATTAGAACCTGATGCAAAACCAGTAAGGCAGAAACAGAGACCTCTTAATCCCAAATTAGAACACCTTATGAAGGTTGAGTGAATAAGTTAGTTGAGAGTGGTATTATCTTTCCTATCAAGCATACTTCTTAGGTGTCAAACTTAATTCCAGTTAAGAAGAAAAGTGGGGAAATCATATTGAGTGTCAATTTCCAAGATTTAAATAAAGCGTCACTGAAAAACCACTACCCACTCCCTTCCATGGAGAAAATTCTGTAGGTAGTTTCTATTTCTTACATATTTTCTTTGCTAGATGGTTACTCAGGTTACAACCAGATTCTGGTAAAACAAGAGGATCAGTTCAAAATAGCATTCACAACTAAGTGGGGTGCGATGGCTTACAAAAAGATGCCTTTCGGCTTATCCAACACTGGAGCAACTTTTCAGCAAGCAATGGACATGGCCTTTCACGGCCTTATGAACAAGTTCGATCTAGTATATTTAGATGACATTACATTTTTTCCAGAAATGCTAACGAACATCCTTATCATTTAGAGCAATTTTTTTAGAGATGTAGAGAGTTCGGAGTGTCTCTCAACCCGAAAAAAGTGTATATTTTCTATACACGAAGGTAAACTCCTTGGACACGTTGTTTCGAAGCAAGGTATTTCTATAGACTCTGAAAGAGTCTCTACAATTCTTGAGTTACCATTACCAACTCACAAGAAAGGCTTGCAAAGATTTCTTGGAAGAATAAATTTTGTAAGAAGGTTCATACCAAATATTGCAGCCTTGTTGTAACCTCTCACTTCTATGCTTAAAAATAATATGCCCTTCAGTTGGACCAAAGAAGGTAAAAGAAGCTTTGAGCAAATCAAAGAAGCCCTTGCAGCTGCCCCTACCCTCATTAATCCAAATTATGACAGAGATTTTATTCTTTATGCATTTGGAGGAGTTGATACTATTTCTGGCATGTTTTTCCAGCAGAACAATGAAGGTTTGGAGCAACCCGTAGCATTTTTCAGCCAAGTATTACATGATTATGAGGTGAAGTACTCTTTTGTTGAGAAACATGTTTTTCTATTGTAAGAAGCCTCAAAAAGTTTAGGCATAAATTGTCAAATAGAAAAATCCACTTACTAGTTGCTCATGCAACTGTTAAAGATTTCTTACTTAACCGTGAAATTAATGATAAGCATGTTGGTTGGCTAACCAAAGTGATGAATTTTGATGTTGACATTAAGATAAACAAGCTTGTCAGAGGCAAGGGTTTGTGTGAATAGATTTTAGGAAATGAGGACAGCAACTTAGAAGAAGCTGAAAATGTTGACAGAGTGCTAAACAATGATGATGTAGTTGTTGTTCCAGTTTCTTCAGCTACTTGGTTGCAGCAAATGATGCACTATTTACAAACTAGGTAGTGCCCTGAAGGCTTAGATAGAGAAAAAAGAAGGTATTACAGATTACAGGCTATTCCTTTTGCAATTATTGACGACATTCTTTATAGAAGAGACTTTCAAGGTGTTTTGTTAAGGTGCATTCAGCCTGATCAAGTCAATAAGCTTTTAGCAGAATTTCATGATGGGCCTTCAGGAGGCCACTTTGTTGCAAGAACAACAGCCCTAAAAATTGTGCAGACTGGTTATTACTGGCCAGATCTATTTAAAGATGCTATTGCTTGGGTCCGAAGATGTGAAAAATGTGCTTTATTTTCTAGAAAACAGAGGCTTGCAGCTCTGCCTCTGCATCCAATTCAAGTGGAACAACCCTTTGCTAAGTGGAGTTTAGAATTTATTGGGCCAATCAACCCACCTTCAAGCATGGGTCATAAGTGGATACTTACCGCCATAGATTATTTTACCAAACGGACCGAGGCGGTTGCTTTAAAAGAAGCAAATGAGACTTTTGTGCTTAACTTTTATCAGGACTTAGTGTCAAGATTTGGTACTCTAGATTCAATAATCTCTGACAATGGTTTGGATTTTATTAGTTTAAGGATTTCTGATTGGTCAGTTAGGAATAACATTTATTTGAACACGTCTTCTAATTATTATCTGTAGGGAAATGGTCAGGCAGAATCTACAAATTAGAATTTGATTCAGATAATCTAGAAGACAGTTGAGGACAATCAACAGACATGGCATGCAAAGTTGAAGTTAGCTCTCTGGGCTGACAAGGGGACTCCTAAAAGGGCCACTAATTTTTCTCCTTATGTACTTGCTTATGGAAAAGAGGCTAAATTACCTATTTCTATATCTGAAATAGTGTCATCTAGATCTGAAATGAAAGACTCTACAAACAAGCAAGAAATGTCTGGTAGAAATTGGTCCCAATGAATTGAATCTATAAGACATAAATGATCCTACTACAATGCATCACTAGAGGCTCTCAACGAATCATCTATGGAATCCAAATCTGCAATATGTGATGTCAATGTAATCTCAACATGAGGATTCAAAGTAAGAGAAGTTTCTATGTCATTTGAATGTTCAAGACATGCATAATACTTAAGCTCCTCTAAAGTAGCATCATCATAGGGTATATTATCTACATCATCAAGTGGAATGAGAATCTGCAATAGGATCATTTATGAATGGAGAAACATGAGAGTCTCCAAACATCTCCCAAATCTTGGTCCAAACTATGTGGGGACATTCAATGCCCACTATAGCCAACAAAGTGTCATAATCAACATGACAACCAATTATTCCTATTACATGATCAATTCTATTACCCCAAAAATTCTTCTTATTAGGTGTGTTTGGTTCAGGCATGAGTCCATAAAGGTAAGGCAAAAATTTTAGCCATTTGAGATGGGTTAGAATGCCTTTTTTCCAAGACTCGTAATTAGCCTTATCCAAAAATATCACAGAAGGATGAGTAGAAAAACCCATGATACAATCCTAAAATGATTACAAAGGAACACAAAAAGACAACACCAATACACTCCCACCTTTTTCACTAGTATCAAAGATCACCTCCCCCCAAATATTATAAGGTTGGCACTTTATAATTCAGTGTGTTTACAAAGTCTTTTCCAAGATACAATGCTCAATATGCTCAAAATAGCCAAAATTACAAATTATGATACAAAATTAACCTGAGACAAAATCTGGAAAAATTAGCCTTATGGTTGTGTAGTTCTCTTCAAGAGCTTTCCAACGCCTATTCGTTTATGAAAATCAAAGCACCAGGGCAAAAGTTATGGCATGTTGAAGAAATTAGCACAAGACAACTTCAACCTGAAATATCTGGTACAAAATGGAAAAAATCCTTCTCAATACCTTTGTGGATGGAAAATGTTCATCTCCAGCTTTCTGATGATATCTTATTTGCTGAAATCCAACGCCTAAAGCAAAACTTATGAATTTTTGAAAACTGGCTGAATTTAGCCTGCAGGAAATGAGTTTCTAGCAAAAAAAGTTTACTTTTGATTTGATTTCTAAAAAATCTATACACAATGAGTAAACAATAATACAAACCCAAAATTATTTTGATGTGAATAACAAAACTCATAAATATTTTTTTGATTTAGCAAGCAGAAGATGAGAAAATGAATTTATTTTGACCTTCAACCTATAGAAAAATGACACATGGTGCTTTTTGGACATCAATTTTCTTCATATATGCTCAAGATATGCAAAATATAAAAGATACCCAGATGAGATTTTGACCCTGGCTACAAAACCCAAAAATCATTTTTTCTGAAAAATGAGTGGAAGCTAGACTTTTGAAGCAAAAATAAATGGCTCCAATGAAAAACGGTTTTCTTCAAACCCCTGCCTATAACTATGTCAAATGATCTCCAATTTGCATGAAACAAAAGCCAAGTTTGACTTTCTCAAGCCTTATGGACGCGTTGAAACAATAAAAAATGCTACCAATATAACCAAAAATGTTGCAATCACTCAGATATCACAAAACACATATGCAAAATAAAGAGGTTATTAAATCTTTGCAAACCTTTTCTAATTATGCAGATCATTCCAGAACACAAGAGAGGAGCATACAGGAATTTACAAGATCTTTACAAGAAAACTCAATTTCTCAATTAGGAATCTATGAATTTAGATTTCTTAAAACAAAAGCTTTGATACCATGTTAGAAATTTAAAATAGATTGAATAACCCAAGAAACTTTTTAAGAGAAAATCAAAATTATATAAATTAGAAAAGCATATGAATGCAAACCAAGAATCCGAGAGATTATGCAATTTCAATGTGACAAAATTGCATTAAGAGCTTCCAAGCCGAAAAGATACAATGCAAATATGTGTAAATGGATGCAAGAATATACAAATACAAGCTAGGTAGTGAATTTATATAGAACATAGGAGAGGAGGTAGGTGTAAAATCTAACCAATAGGAATTGACCACCAAAACCACCAACATTAGATAAAGTGATGATTTGTCCTCCACCTTTTAAGGGTGGATTATTTAATTTTTCATCACTTTATCTAATGTTGGTGGTTTTGGTGGTCAATTCCTATTGGTTGTATTTTCCACCTACCTCCTCTCCTATGTTCTATATAAACTCACTACCTAGCTTGTATTTACATACTCTTGCATCCATTTATGCATATTTGCATTGTATCTTTTCGAATTGAAAGCTCTTAATGTAATTATGTCACATCAACATTGCATAATCTCTCGGAGTCCTGGTTTACATTCTTATGTTTTTCCAGTTTATGTAATTTTGATTTTCTCTTAAAAAGTTTATTGGGTTATTTAATCTATTTTAGATTTCTAACAATCTCCCACTTGCCCACCCACTAAGGAATACACCCTCATGGGCTAAAAAAACCATTAGATAAAACCTTTTGTGACCAACAACTACAAAATTTTGTTGAAATAACATTGATTTTTTTTTAATTTAAAAAAGCAAAATTTCATACTATGGACTATGATAGATAACTCAAATTACATAGGTTATATGCTAAGAAATCTTGTTGGAATATTCTATCAACTATGATCTAACAAAAATAGGTATTGGTGGTACAACAACGTACAAACTATACGGATTTGTATCATATGTATTCCCTATGATTGAATGTATGACTTTTTTGTAACTTTCTCAAACCCTCCTAAAATGGTCAAAAATAATTGACTCCAAAATATAGAGTTCCATATATGGAAATAAGGATTTTTTGGGCCTTTTGGCCTCAATGGTTAGGTCCATTTTGCTCCAAAGTGCACCCAAAAAATATCATGCTTAATTATCTTTTAGATTTAAGAAGGGGTTTGTAGATATAAAACTTTGATACCATATAAAAGTCACCAATGGACTCATGCTCCCAAGATCACTTGCAAAACCAAAGATTACCTTCTACAAGAGAGCAACAAGAGAAATAATTACTTGATTATGTTGTAAATTAAATTATGATCAAATAGATCAAAAATTCTTCATATTGTATATATGAGGCCTTATTTATAAAGGCAAGGTTGGGAGATAGGATAAGACAAGATTGTGACAAGTTTCTTAATCCTATGTCATGAGATAACTAAAGAATAATATCACATGTGTACTAGAGACTTATAGAAAAAATCTTAAATCCCTAAGTAAACTTAACATGTGAACATGTGTGAATAAGACCTATATGGTGAACCAATTAGGCAATATACCTTGTTCAAACCAACACACTTGTCCTTCTCCTTTCCATAGTTGTCATTTTCCTTTGCATGACCTCTAATAATAAAAAATTCTTTAACAAATTTTGATGTTTTCAAACTCGTCTACTCATAAATTAATGCACCCACCTCCTCATCAAGCTTTAACTTTGAGATGGTGCTCATAAATTAATGCCTCACCATTTTGGATCAAAAAAGAACATAGAAACGTTATGCATTGTTACTCTTTTCCCATTTTCATATCCATAAATACTAAACAAATCATCATAATGTTGAATGCATTTACATGTTCTTTCATACAATCTCCATCACCCATGCTCAAGGAGTGAAGATTATTTTGTAAAAAAGAGCCTATTAACAAGTGATTTTTTTGTGCAAGTTCCCTAATTTATCCTAAAGGCTCTTTCGAGTGGCTTCTTTTAATACATTTAGGAGTATTGAATCTACAAGGAAAAATGAATAAGGCTCCTTTCCTTATGTCAATCACTATCTTATCTTTATCTTTCATGATGCAAGGTTTTTGTTTAGAAATTGATACCCACGTATATTTATCAACAAAGGTATCCTTCATCTTGAGCTTTCAAATCTCAAATCTTGTTGCATTAAACTTATTCACCTTCATTTTAGAAGTGTTTTCTATATTTATTTTCTAAAATACAAGACCAATTCTACAAAACTCCCACTTGAGCAAGCATTAATACAAAAATTACCATGGGTCTAACAAATTGGCTAGAATTTTGTTCCTAAATAAAAGGAAATATACACTAACTCTACTTAATACTATAAGGAAACTATTACTTGAGTTATTCCAATATAGGTAACTGGGTAAAAATACAAACCTGTGTCAAACTTTTATAAAGGAATTGGCCAACACAAACAAAAAAATTCAACTTCGACCATATAAAAATGGTCTTTATGTTTTGGGTTTAAAAATGATGTAAACTAATGAAATGTAGAACTCTTGATGAAGTTTATACTTGTAATTTTTCAAAAAAAAAAAATTGTTTTGATAATTTTTATAAATTTAACAACAAATTTTGAATTGCTGAAAATTTCAAGAAAAAGTGACATTGAGTTGATGTCACAAAAAAAAGAGAAAACACTTTTATTTTTCCCCGATCTTTTTTCCCAAATAAATAACTTTAGTATCTAGTGCATGGAAAAAAAATCAATGTACATATTTTCCTCCTAATAATGTTTTAAAGTCAAAATTACTAGAATTTGGTAGTTTTCACTTGATGTCAACTTTTGTCTATTTTTTCTATCATTTTCAAAAAAAAAAAACCCTTTTGAAAAGGATTCTCTCCTCTAGTGCACCATATATTTTTCAAAATTTTAAATATTTTTTAGTATTTTTAAAATTTCTAATTAGCATCATTTTTTATTATAACAACCTACTTTTTTTTAATAAAAGAGAGGTAAAAATTTATTGAATCAGATAAAACAATACATTATAGAAGAAATCAAAAGGTCTACAATAGATCAGAATCATCAACACAGTCACTGCCCTTTAGAAACCCCCCAGAAAAACTCTCATGTCTTCCATTATTAAGTATTCCAACTATTGAGAGCATTTTGTCAAAAGATTGTGTTGCAAGTATGTGCAATTGGTGTTGTCATTGATGTCAACAGGCTTATTTTTGTGTTGTCATTAATGTCAACTGGTGATGGTTGAGAAGTTGTGATGTTACTTTGATTAGCTTCATTATGTTTTCATTAGTAAGTGCTACTTTTGCCAACCTCTAGTGTTGCTTTGATAAGCTTTTTTTATGGATGTATAGCTATGTTGAAATTGGTCTGATGGTGTTGAGGAAGTGTTAAAGGTGATGAGAATGTGTCTCTAGTGTTTGGTTTCCAAGTGCTTTTGAAAAAAATTGAATAAAAGAGGAAACGGTGTGTTGTAGAGGTGTTTTGGCATGCAAAGTGGTGTTCTGGTTCTACTCCACATTTCTTCATGGTTGAAGATCTGCTTGTGTGGTTCAAATATGTTGATCAGAGGTGTTCATAGATGTTATATCTAGAATTTCTTAGTTTGGATCGTTGTGCAAAGAAGCATGTAATTAATGTTAATGGTGTTAACACAGGTTTGGTCGACCTTGGGTGTTTACACTAATTGTGGATTTGCTTCGGTGATTGTGGAAGCATGGCATGGTGTATATGTATATTTGGGTTTGAATTAAGATGCATGGTGTAGTCCCCTTTCATTCCTTTCCATCGCAGGAATGCTTAGTGCCTACCTAATTTAAATTTACATGGCTGAGGTGCATAGCCAACTTTGGAGAATGTTTTCAAGGTTGAAGAAGGTATAAATAAGTGGTGTGTTGATGGAGGAGTGTGTGTAGAGTGTGTGATGCAAATTGCAGAATTGTGAAGTGTAGTGCAAAATTTAATGAATTAGACTACTAGAAGCAGTGAGCAGAAGGTGTCTACAATCTTCAGAAAGACTGCAAATGTCTTGGTGATTGAGATGGATTTCTCACTGTAGCATTCTTCTTTTCTTCTTTTATGTAATCTGGTAGTGATCCTTTGGTAGTGGGTCCTTTTTTGGGAAATGAGCCCTCCGCCAATGAGCCTATTATATTCGGTGTTGCAATTGCTTTATATTGTGAGCCTAATCCTCACCATTGTTTATCCCTCCTTGGGTTATCCAAGTAAATATGGTGTTTAATTGTGCATGGTGTTGATGTGTTTCAGTTTTTGTTATTTGCTTTCATGCTAAATCATTCTAATAGATTAAGGATTAATTAAGTTGATGTGGATCTAAATGTTTATGAGGGTTTTGAGGTTTTAATGTACAACTGATTCACCCCCCCTCTCAGTTGTCTTGTGCATTCAATAGATTGTCCCAAGCATCCACACTCTGCATCTCCCTCTGCTTAGAAGCCCACTTTTCCAAATAGTCAACTACCTTATTCCATTCTCAAGGAATATGATAAAAAGTAACAGAGTCCAACGACTCGCTAAGGAAAGATATTTGTTTAACCACCAAGGCCAGTTGTTAAATAACATCCTCCCACTGTCTCCTATTTAGAATATCAATCACTATCTGTGAGTCTAACACAAATAATTCTTCTCCAACCAAGGGTACTAGCCCATTCCAAATCATATAGAATAACGAAAGCTTCCATAAAATTGTTATTTTGTTGGCCTCTATACTTCAAAAAGAACACAACTCCTGAGCTATCTCTTCCAATACCTCTGATTCTAGCATGTCTAGGATTACCTCTTGAAGATTCGTCCATGTTAATTTTCAAAACCCCTTGAGGAGGGGGAGACCAACAACCAACTCTCTGGATTTTCCTTTTAGACAACTTCTCCAATCTAGACCATGAACCACTCCTGCTCCCAATAGCAAGACCCAAATTTTGAACAACACTAATATCCCCTGGCTCCATCGGGACAGATAAATCACATTTTACCTCAGTAGTCTCCCTAAGAGTACTAATAAACCTCATCCACAACTATTGAGCCTACATGAACTTGTCTTGAAAGATCCTATAGTTGTTGGTGTAATTAATATTTAATTACACTTGCATAACTTTACTTAGGTAATATTTTAATTCCTAGGTTAATTATTGTCACCCTTATCTTGTTGAGCTATCTTGTTGCTCAAGATAAGATTAGGGTTATGCATACTTGCTTTTATAAAGAAAATCATCCCATGTAATTATAAATTCCTGAATAATAATATTTTGCACATCTTTTTGCAATAGTTTTGCTTTTTTCTGATTTTCTCTTATGTGGAAGGTTTTTTGGTTTGCATGTCTGATCTTGGTTTATAACATGGTATCAGAGCCTTGATTTGCAACCCCTTCTCAGATTTTTTGAGAAAATCATTATAGAGTTCATTTGGGATTCCTCAAGGGTTTCATGCCTTGATTTCATCTATGCAGCATCTTGGATCAGATCAGGCTTCACCATTGGATTTAGAGCGCTGGAAAAAGTCAGGATTGGTTTTTATTTTTCTAATTTTGGTCATCATTTGCCAAATGTATGAGGGTTTCAAGTTCAGTGATTTTTTGGAAGCTCTGGAGGTAGCCAAATTTTTGGAGCATTTTGGGCACAAACAGAGGTCACCATTGCATTCGTAGCGGCCAAAAACCCTAAGATCACCTTTTGTTTCGTCGATTTTGGAGAAAGTTGATTTTGAGGCAAAAAATTCCTTCTCTACCTCATTATTGCATTTGTACATGGGTACGTGATCAGGCCTTGTTGTCGAGACCCATTCATGCTTTCTTGCATTCATCTTAGTTTTAGGTGCATGCTTTTTTAGTCTCCCTAAGTTGCACTTATGGGGGGGTGTTGGTGTAATTAATATTTAATTACACTTGCATAACTTTACTTAGGTAATATTTTAATTCCTAGGTTAATTATTGTCATCCTTATCTTGTTGAGCTATCTTGTTGCTCAAGATAAGATTAGGGTTATGCATACTTTCTTTTATAAAGCAAATCATCTCATGTAATTATAAATTCCTGAATAATAATATTTTGTACATATTTTTGCAATAGCTTTGTTTTTTTTTTCTCTTCTATGGAAGGTTTTTTGGTTTGCATGTATAATCTTGGTTTCTAACAATAGTTTCTTTCAAGCTATATTTTCTAGATAAGAAGGTTGGGCCCTATCTTCCAAGAAATTTGAAGAAAAGGAGTTTTGGTAGGAGGATCCCCTAACTAGCCCCAAACTTCAGCCAAAGAAGAGGCATGACAACATTCTTGACTCCAAACTCCCCACCAAGAATGCCACATCTCCCTAGCAAAAGGACATTGAAGGAATAAATGCAAGGAGTGCTCTTCACTGCGGTTGCACATGAGACACATGGAAGGACCTTGGAAATATCTCTTCCACAAATTCTCCCAAGTGAAACACTTATTCAACACAACAAGCCAAGAGAAAAAGTTGTACATTTAGGCCAATAAAACTTGTTCCAAACCTATTTCCACCAAGGAACATCAACACTACTAAAAATTTGTCTGCCCAACTCCTGATATCCAGATACAACTGAGAATTTTCATTTCGGGTTCAGACCCCAAGCAAGCATTGAATGAACAAGACAACTGAGAGGG
>VDFB02000007.1:15936024-15951142 GCA_007258455.2 Sequoia sempervirens | reverse complement strand
AAAAAAAAGGTGTTTAGTACGAGAATTCCATTCGTAGGGAATGATCCATGCGGTGAGAGTCCCCTTTTCAATCCATCTCATCGGAACCATACGTGTGATTCTTGGGCTTTCCCCAAGAATCCACTTTTATATACCGGCTGGAAGTCCCTTTGGTTCAGGGTGCTACCAGTTTGAGTCATCCTGGGGTGAGTACTTTTTCCCACCAGAATAGACCCAAGTTCTAGAGTTGGTAACTATTTCTCTTACACCCAAGATCGCACGGATGTGCAAGGGGAGAGGATACTTCAATGTACCAAATCGTGAGGGTAATTACACAGTTGTGCTTTCGCACCAAACATAATAAACACTTGTTAATTTTAAACCAAACGAAAGATTTGCTACACTACCAAACAATTTGTTTCAAAGAATTAACTAGGGTCTTCGACATGTGTTCTGCAAAAAGATTCATTAGTAATTTGATATTGGTCTTTGACTATCGATCTGCAAAAATTTCGTTAACTCCCCAAGACACACGCTGAAAATAAAAGATTAGAGAAAACAAAACCATGAAAAGGAAAGTGTAAATTGAAAATATAATCCTAAAATATACCAGTCGGATGCGTCGTTTTCTCTATCAAATGTGTCAGTATTTTACCAGTCAATTGCGGCTCAGAAAATGACAGATGCGTCAAAATTTTTTAGATGCGTCATTTCTGATGTCAGATGTGGTTCAGAAAGTCAATTGCGTCACTTTGTCACACTGATGTGTCTTTGAATGTCAATTGTGGTGTTTTTCCAAGCATATGCATCGTTCCGTACAAAAACCTGCAAAATGAAATAAAATTCCAACAGATACACGAAGATGGTGTCTTCACGTCGGGTTCACCAAATGTAATGTCTAGAAAAATGCAGAAGAAACAGATCAGAGCAAACATGCAATCTAAACTAAAACTCTAAGCAATCTAATGTTAAGAAACAAAGAACAAAGGAAAGTAAAAACGTAAGTAAACTGAACAATCTCACCCAATATGTACGTATTTCCATGTATCATCTCGATTTCCATTCTCCATTTTTCCATTGTAGTATAATTGCCCTCAGATTTTCAAAGTTCGTGCAAGTATAGCCTATGATAATGATTTAGCAAAACATTGAAGATTCAAGATAGTTGCTCAAAAAAGTCATAAGATTTCGAGAGAGATTGGAATGATGAAGAATAGATCAATTTATAGAAAAATTGATTATTCAAACGACAGGTTAGGATTGAAAGATCAATGGACAGTTGAGATCGACAGATTAAACATGCATTTTGATAACTGTTAGTAGCGACATGAGTGATACAAATTAGAAATAGAATTAAAGATTAAATAAATGATTTAATCTTCAAGTTTGGTATTCGAAAACAAAAGACTTATCTTTGCATGACAAAGATAAAGATTGATTAAAGCAACTCTCTATTTGAATGCACGCACAAGGTTTAATTAATTAAATAAGAATATTTAATTAATTTGCATGTACACGCAATTGAGTTAGCACTAGACAATTGAATGATTTGACAAAGAGATAACTGAAGAACACCACTCAGACATTAAATCAAGAGTTAACTGAGCGTTAAATAGATCTTTGAGTCAAGTCAAAGTGAATACTTAGATAACTCACAATTATCTAAATATAGAGGAATGCGTTAAAATAGAATTTATGAATTAAATAATTCATTTAATTCAAGATTTGATATTTGAAGGATAATTAAATAAATAAGATTTATTTAATTAAGTGACAAAGGGATTTAAATGAATAATTAAATAAATAAAGGATTTATTTAATTATAGTTGAAGTATGATAAAGAGGGGAATTAAATAAGAATTTATTTAATTTGACAAGAAGGATAAGGTTAATTAGTAACATAATTAAATAAAAAGCGTTTATTTAATTAATCAGATAGAATAAAGAAAATGTGAATCAATTAAATAATTAAGATTATTTAATTAATAGAAGAATTAAAGTTAAAGTTAATTAATTAAATAATTGACATTATTTAATCATGACCTTGGAAGAAATACGGATTATTAAGAATATTGAAGTCGCGGGCTTAAACCAGATTTCGGCGTCTACAGTGGGTATCCAAGTAACCACTTGTAATGCTAATGGTATTTTTCCTCTCACAAAATGGACCTCAAGAATAAACACCAAGAGCGCCATGATTTCTAACTTCACTACAAATTTTGTAGTGTTTATACTATGAAAATCTTATGTATGGATTTCATCCCATAAATTACCCTTGAGATGAATTTCTACTTATATCCCATGGAACTAAGATCTTGTCTTGTTATCATGGAAGATAGGTTTTAATTTAGCACATGCATAAAGCTACATGTCCATGGGTTATCAAGACCCATCACTTGCTTACTAATTTGGTGCACTCTACACATAGTTTCAATGGAACTAGTGTGGGAAAATGATATCATAACCCATGAACTTGACATAGGCACAAATAAATCCAAGCCCTATGGATTTTTTCTACTCATACATCCTTCCAAGTGAATAAAATTTTACCATTTTTTTCACGATTGTAAGATAGAACATGTGGTACAATAGAATTGTCCCAAGGTGACTCTAATCTAATAGGTGTTAATATTACAACACTTTAGGAATGTATGTCTAGAGATTCATATCCAAGAACCTTAATCAAATTTATCCCATATAATTTGGTTATACTCATGTATAATAGAGTTCATATAGTAGTGTTGAGGGAATGACTAGAGCTATTGTCAACCTTATTGATACCTTTTTTAAGGATTTTCAACTTCTTAGCCTTATCATCACTAATTTGATCTACATGTGCAAGTTGTGATAAATTATGAAAGCCTTTTCCTTATTAATAAATTTCTAGATACATATAGGTTTTTCACAAGAGAAGCCTCAAAGTGATCCATAGAAATAAAGGGTTTGATCCTATAAATGCTATAAGAAGTTTTTGTCAAAAGGTGGTTCAAAAAAAAAGATTTCTTTAATTTCTTAGGAAAAGGTTTGTAAAGTTGGATCTAGTAATCACAATTTAGAATCTCAAAACTTGTCATTGGGAGATAAACTAGATTGGAATATGTATGTAAAATCAAACCCAAAATAGTGTAGAATCATGAAGAAAAAATATCTAGATAAAAACAAGGAAATAATTTTTATAATTGCAAATCCTCCACTTGGTTTTAAGACATGCAACTTTATCAATAACTACACAAAATTTATTCATCCTCGTCTATCTTGGATTGTTCATAATGGGAGAAAGCCCTTTTTTGGGAGAACTCTTGGAATGGTCATTAGCCCTTAGTCCAAAGACATGATTTATTAGATGATAATTTTATCTTGAAATATGAATGGGGTGTGAAAGTAAAATATATTTTGGAGATTTGAGAGGGTGGATTAGTGCCAAATAGAAAATCTTGGATAATTGCTCTATTCCTTCAAATTAAAAGGACTTGTTTTATAAGATCCTTGGTTAAATAACCATTTTATTCTCTTATAAGGAGGATGAATTATCTTGGATGGATTCAAAGGCTGAAAATTGTATTATAAAATAAGGGTACTTGGCTATATCCCACTCTCCTTCATCAAATAATTGACTTTATAATATATGTTGGAATAATGCATGTCTCCCAAAATATGGTGCTTTTATATGAATCTCCCTTCATAATAATATCTTTAAATATAAAAATATAGGAAAAATTAGGTCTCTCCTCTTTTAAATGTGTGCTTTGTCGAAAAGAGGAGGAAGATTCAAACCACTTATTGTTGAACTACAATTTTAGTAATAGGTGTTGAAAATGGCTTTGTGGTAAACATGGTTGGAAGGGAACTTCTCCAAATTATCTTTTTTATCATTTCATGAGCTATCCATCTCTATATAGTTATTCCACCTATGCTTGAATATGGAAAAACAAGCACTTCTCTCCTTATTTGGCATATTTAGTTAGAGAACAATTTTATAATCTTTAGAAACTCGTCCTCCATATATAAAGTGGTAATTTTTAGGATTGATAAAGAAATATTAGCAGTAGTCATGTCTAATATTTTAAATAATTTTGTCTCAAGAAATAAATTTTCTAGTAGAGATAACAAGATTTTAAAATAATGACCTCTTCTAAAACCTCCTTCTATTGAGGGTTCTATTAGTTTTGGAAATCCTAAAATAGATAAAAATATTGTAATATGGATTCCTCATTCTCATTCAATGGTAAAGTTAAACTTTGATGGAGCCTCCAAGGGAAATACAAGTCTGTTAGGTGTAAGTTGTTTGTTGAGGAATAGCGCAAGATGACTCTTATTGGCAAAAGCAAAAAAAATACCTTTAGGTATCAATAATGAAGCTAAAGCTTATGCTTTGATAATAGTTCTAGTAATGGAAAGAGAATGAAAATTGAATAGAATTCAAGTCAAAAGAGATTACATGTCTATTATTAATGCAATCAAGACCAAAAAATTAAATAATTGGAAACTCCATTAAATATTTTCCAAACCATTTGGCATGTTTTGGACATTTTTCTCTACTTTGAATGTGTTCACTATTTTAGAGAATTGAACAAAACTACAATCTTCTTAGAAAAATTGACAATAAATTGGAAGAGTTGATGGATTTTAATTCTATTTTAGCAAAAGAGAATCAATCTTTAAGCAAATTCCTACAAGATGAAATAAATCATGAAAATATTAATTCTAACCCAAATTGATGTGATGTTTTACCTAATCACTTAATCAAATTATTTTAGCTTCCCATTTTCAGGTGTATACATTATCAATAACCTTATAAACAAGAATAATTCATGTAAGAGTTTCATCATCTCATTCCCACATTGAATCTTCCCATGTTCTTTAAAAAGCACATGCAAATTTATTACCAAAATGATGAAGATAATTTATGGTTTATTGCAATATTTATCCTCTTTATATATCAATACCTCAAATTTGTTTTCATAGCACTTTAGGGTTGGCCTTTATAGTTGGGAAACTACATGGGTGTATATTTTCTAATGGTTTTAGCATATGTAGAGGCACAAATATAATCCCTTTGTTGCTTATCTTCATCTCATTCTTCCTTCAAAGACTTGAAAATAGTGTGAAGATGAAGGAAATATATAAGAATAAAAGGAAATATTTACAAATCCAAAAGTGGTAGCTAAGAGAAATTGTAGCCTATGATTTAGTCATTCTTTCTCTTGTGTTCACATTCAAATTATTGAGGGTAGTGTAGACACCTAAATTTGACCATTCACATTTGGTCAAATTTAGCTTTGTTTTGTCTATTATCCCTTCCCATCTACATTAATTAAATAATATTATCATTATTTAACTAATACAAATCATTTTCCTAAGGTCTTCTAAGGAATTTAATTATTTGATTAAATAGTTTATCCCCTTTACCTTTCCTCTCTAAATTAAATAAATAGACTAATTTATTTAATTTAGTCACATACCTTATAAGAATTAAATTTAATATTTAATTCCCCTCACTTTCTCTCACCTAGTCACATCCTCCATAATCCAGCCCTAATCCCAATTTACTTGTCTAATCCCACCATTAGGATGTGCACATTCCTAATCCTTGATTAGGAGGTGTCACATCCTCCAACATTTGCAAGTGGGCTAATAATCCCCTTCATTAACCTAATCACCCACCTAATCCTCTACTTGCACAATTAAAGCCTAGGATTAATCAAACCTATTCCTCATGATATTTATGGCATATCCCCTAGTCAACCCATTATTAATTACTTTCTCCTTTTGGAGAAGCTAACCCCATACCCCCTATGGAATTTTTAATTCCATTTTATTCTTCCTAGGTACTTTAAGGAATTTTTAATTCCTTCTCCCTGTCCCATGTGGATTATAAGGGAATTTTTAATTCCCTTTGTCCCATCTTCCCAAGATTTGGGAAGATTGGACAAGAAACTCCTTTATTAGGAGATCTTGCCCATTCCCTATGGTACCCATCAAGTACCTTCCACATCCTCTCATGCCCCCACATGATGATAAGTGTCTCAACCCTTTATCTCATCCTCCCCTCAATCTCATTCATCCATTCCTCTCTCCCCTTGCTAAATGACTACACTTAGTCATTTTTGTATCTAACAATACATGCAATCAAGCTTTCAAAAACCTCCATGCAACCCTAGAAAATATTGCCACATTGTGGCCAAATTTGAGCAAAAATCCAAGTGTTATGCTACCAAAATCGATCATGAGCATGCATATCATTGAATCAACGGGGCAATCACAACATCGGGCTCTTCCTTGACTCCAATTTTGTGTTATTTGGTGTAGGTTTGAGTTCATTTAGCCCTTATCTTGAGTGTTTGCTTGAAATTTGCAATTTTCTTGGTTTCTTTGATTTCCTTACATTTTTAAGTTGTAATTTTTATTGCACACATTTTTGGCACGCCTGGTGGGACCCACGTCGTAGGTTCTTTAATCTATTTTTTGTAGTTTTTTTATTTTGAGCACTTGTAGGTTTTAGCTTCAGAGGTGGATCTGTTGCAAGGGTGAATACACCTGCTTTAGAGGTGACTGAACCTTCCTCAGGGGCGAATGTGCTTCGGCTCTGACCCCCTCTAGAACTAAGTTGCTTCAGAGATGGATCTACATTTTCAAAGGCAAATACACTCCTTCATGAGAGAACACAACTTCTACACAGGCGGACCTACAGGTAGACACCTTTGGATCCTTCACAGACGGATCTGAGTTCTTTACAAGCGGACCTGACTCCTTGATAGGTGGACCTAACTTCTTTAAAGACTACCTTGCTTGATGGGTAGTTACACTTCTTTAGAGGCGACTATGATTTCTACAAGGGTGGCTCTGCTTTGTTCATAGGGGGCCCTGTTGGTAACAATTTGTTTGCATTTTCTTTTCAAATTTTTTATTTGTTACCTATTTATCACTAATCCACTCACTTGTGTTGTCGATGTTTGTGAGTGTTCCCAATCCAATTATAGCCTCATTTGGTGAAGATTGGTGAACTAAACTACTTGTGTGTATGTAAAATGTATCATGAATAAGAAAATAAAAGCTATACAACACACCAATGAAACATTATATCAAGGAATTCAAATGATAATCAAATTGAAACAAACAATTCCTCAATGGCATCTCATTGTCCTCTATCTCCAAGGATTCTTTAAGTCATTTTTCTCTCAGATTGCTTGTGCTCATGACTTTCCAAATGGCAACCTGAAGAATGAGAGATGTTGGAAATGCAAGAGATGTTTCCTACATTGCATGATTGTTAAACAAGTTGTAGATGATTATACAAAGATAATGATGTTGCTAATGAAAATGATATTATTAAACTAATGTAATTAAGATGTTGCTAATGAAAATCCCATCATTAAACTACTTAATGCTAAAATGCTAATACTAGAATGACAATGCTAAGATGACAATGCTAATGAAAATTCTGCATAGTGTAATTATGCTCAGCTCTCTATATATGCTTTTGCTGTAAATGAAGGTCTATTTATAGATTTTCCAAGGCATGAGCCTAGGTGGTAGGAATCAACGGTCTAGATTGGATCTGGAGAATGGATAGTTGAAGATGAAGAGGTTAGAGAGAAATGGGGAGTGTGCCCTTCAAAAGAACAAACTGCCAAGTGTGAAGAGGAATAAAATGGAGACGAAGGCCAAGTGTCCCAAATTGGTTAGAATTTGTTGAGGATAAATGCCAAATTAAATATTAGAAATATTTAATTTCTTGAGACGCATGATGAGGTGGAAGGTGAGAAGAAGTTAGTAGAAATGTGCCTAAATTCGAATTTAAAATTTAAATTTAAAGAAAGGACGTTAATTAAATAAAACAAACTAATTAAATTTGTTCATTTAATTAAGACATGAAGAAAATGATTTAGGATAGGAAGAATTATAAAAAATGAACTATATAAATAAATTTTTCAATTTATTTATAAGTAGAAGAATTAAGATTATTAATTAAATAACTAGTATTTAATTAATTCCTCTAGACCAAATTTGAGTGTATACATTTTGCCCCTCTTTGAAGTGATGTGTTTAGACACATTGCTTCAAAGAAAAAATTCGATAGTCTGATAAAAATTTTGATATGCCCCAAACACTAATTTTCAAGTGATGATGCCTATATGCCCCCTCAGGAGATAAATTGAGAAATTTTGAATTTTTAATATTTTTTGAATTTTTGAAATTTTTATGATTTTTTGATGATTTTCAAATTGTATGATGTTGAGACAATTTATCTCAGATAAAAGAATATTGATCTTTCCAATTGATTAATTGATGCCCTGTTTAAAAATAAAAATAATCCCACTTAAATACCCTCCATTTACCCCTTTAAATGGTAAAAAGGTGAAAAAGGATCTCATTTGAATTCATTTGCAATTGGACATTAAGCTAATTGAGTGATTTGAGCAAGATGGTGATCCCATAACACAAACATCGATTCGAGTGAGTTCAAAAACACAAATGCCCCACCGCGTATGGACCTCCAGTACATACCTCAAGAAACCATCTTTTGAAATTTGAATTTGTTTTGGCACATTTTTCATGTTTTTCAAATCTAAATAGTACGTTCTAGCGCATTTGAGACCCAATTTAGTGCATAGGTTAAATGTTCTAGAGCATAGACTGATTTAGCGCATTTGTGTCCTAATTTAGTGCTTAGATAGAATGTTGTAGCGCATATGGGTTTTAATGCATTTAGGTCATGAAATGGTGCATATGATGTCTATTTTGGTGCATTTAGTGTTTTAGCACTTTTTTGTTGCAAAGTGGCGCATTAATGGAGATTTTCAGTGCATCCATTGTTTCAACACATAGATGCACTATTTTTGTGCATTGACACCAGGATTGAATTTTGCTGATTGTTCTCCTTACTTTTGATGTTTGATGATTGTGTCAGCCATTGTTTTGATGGTGTTTGATAGGATAAATGATGATTGATCTCATGATAGGTGAGATTCAATGATAGGATAGATGATGATTGACCTCGTGATGAACGAGAGTCGATGATAGACGCTCCATGAGATTTGATCGAAATCTCATTAGTGCATGATTAGATTGATTAATGGGTTGATTGATAAAATTTTGATTTGTGATACATCATGATGATAGGAGGACTTACGAGTTCTTCAGTCTCAGGAGCGCTACCTGAAGACTTGGGATATTGTTCCACATCTAGTGCAGGCAGATTTAGATGTTATTGGGTGATGTGATTTATCTTCCTTGCTTGATATGCCCCAGTATAGGATAAACAGGGACGATTGATTGCATTAGCTGAGAGGTGGCATAGCGACCACAACATGTTCCATCTGGACACCGATGAGATGACAGTTACTCTGGAGGATGTGTACCAGATATTGGGGATTCCCATGGTAGGAGAGTTAGCCATGTATGATCATACAGAGAAGGGAGGTACTGAGGCACTGAGGAGGATCTTTGCAAATGATGGGATTAGTGGTTACGAGATCTCATGGTAGGATATGGTGGATTCGTATTAGCCATTACCATTTGTTCTAGCTTGATTTGTTGGAGGTTTCCTATGTCTCGACCATAGGTTGAAGGGACTGTCCGTTGGATGGGGATGGATATTGGAGAGTATGATTACACAAGGGATTAGATATGCATGGGGTTCCTATATGTTAGCTCATTTATATCACGATCTACATCAGGTGGTATATCTTGGAGCTGTAAGTTTATCAGTTGGAGTGACATTGCTTCAGATTTGGGCATGGGAGCATATAGTTGTTACTCATCCTATAATAGACCATATGTTTTTGAGTATGCATGTGGTATTTCCCAGCACAAGCTGGTAAAATTGGAGTATTGGTGATGAGTTCTCAATGATATGGAGACCATCACATTGCGACCCTACTTGGATTGTGAGCAGTGGCCCGAGGATGATCTTGAGATGCCATATGTTTGCACGTCGAGGTATTTGATTGGACAGACCTGATTTGTTATTGAGAGATTTATTCTTATGAGGGTGCTTCATCAGTATGGTCGAGTTTAGGGGATGCCCCAGGGAGTTGCATTATATGCTTGGAGACAGTAGGATATTCCAAAGTGGGGGCCCACCCTATCCTATGATTCAACCTGCAAGGAGTATTTTGGATTACAGGCACAGGTATGGGATTATTGTCCAAAGATCTCAGCTGGTGTGATGACAGATGAGTATGCTCAGTATTTCTTTACACATGTCATACCAGGGATATTGAATCCTGAAGAACCAGTACGAGCCTTTGATGATGATGAGAGAGTACCACCGCATGTACTGAGACAGAGGAGGGATGGGGGAGATGGTGATGAGGAGGGAGATGGCGGGGATGGAGGGGATGATGGAGAGGATGATGGTGGGGATGGAGGAGATGGTGGAGATGCAAGTGGTAGAGAGATACTAGATTTCAAAGTACCTCGAAGGAGGAGATCTATGGTTCCTTGAGATTATTGTGGCAGGAACCCATCTCGAGGTTCAATTGGTGCATTTCCATCAACAACAAGCATGGGTGTGCTCTACAATTACAGTGGAAGCTTATAGGATGAATTAGCCTTGGTCACAGGCATAGATTGCCACTCCTAATAGCGAGAGAGATGTCATTAGAGGCCGGAATGTGCGGCATGGGGCCTTGGTCGAGATTATACAGAGTGTATGAGGATTACTTGTAGGGGGATATACTTAGGAGTTCACCATTATTTCGAGAAACTAGGAAGTACTATAGATTACCGATTATTAGCCGAGGGTGATTCCTACAAAACAACAGCACCTAGTTATACCCACTGATCTATGGGTGCTACAGTCAAATCCCGAGTCAGTCATGGACTACGAGCAGGGGTGTGACTGGACCACCTCCCATAGGTCCATCAGGCAGAGATCTAGGTGTAGGTCCATCTGGTGGTGCAGCAACAGGAACAGCAAGGCCTACATTGTCTACGGGGAGCAGCATATAGCTCTTGTGTTCACATTTGATATACTAAGACTTGATGTATTTATTGATTCAGTCGAGGACTTTATGATTTTCTACCATTTTGTTGATGTATCTCTCTACATTTTGTGATATCAATGTACACTTGACATTGATTATTTTGAGATTATATGAGATGCAGCGGCAACCATTGATCTATATGTTGTCTATATGCTTTTTATGATGAATGCATTTGATTTCTACTCCATATGTTATGTGATGTTTATATGATTATGCAATGGTTGTGTATGAATACAATAATGAAATCATGATGCATGAATTATGATTCTATATGGATTTATGGATGATGCTTTATGATATGCAGATAAGATGTGATGCACTTTTTTTTTGTATTTTTCTAATGCAAATATATGATCTAATGCATGGATGGATGACCGATGATAATACTTTTTAATGTATGTATGATATGGTAATGATTGTGCAACTATATGTGAATGATCTTTTTTCGTTGATGTCAAATGTACTCAATCCTTTAATGAGAGAGATAAAATCATTTTGAAATTTTCTAGCCTTGGAAAACCTAAAATGCACATGCAAAACTAATATGGTTGCAATCTATATTAACCATGCAAATCTAAATATGCACTATTGTCATTATGTCGGCCAATTTTGTTGTGCTTGTTATCACCATTGAGCTTTTGATATGTTGAAAGTTAGTACAAACTTATCGATGGGTATAGATGCAAACCATTCATTCCTAACTTCCATTGATTTTGATGTGCAAGGTATTACGAAGCATCCTGGGCATGAATTGAATAGGGATGAGGCTACGAGGTATTGCTTCATTAAAAATGACGAGGAGTTAATCCTTTTCCTATGCAAATCCAAAATGTCATCAATGATACTCAGTAGAGCATGTCCCATGACCAATTTACATAGTAGTAATGATTAACTCACAAACATCAGACAAAGAAAAATATCATACCCCATTGTAGCTTCTCTAGTCCATGACATCCTTGAGTTGCTCCAGAGAAATGATAACAAAAATCAAGATACAACAGTTGAACATCTATGCTAAAATGATTAAACCATGATTTAGAAGAACATCATCCAGTGAGATTTTTTTTACCAATCTTGCTGTTGATTTGGATGGTTGGTTGATTTTCTAAAATTTTTGATTGATGTTCAATTTTGAGTTTAGTTGTGAAGTTATTGTGTTTGTTGTGTTTTCCCTCTTTTGTTGTTTTTCTATTGTTTTAAAGCTCAAGTAGATTCCCCAGTGAGTTAGGATTTTTTTCCCCTAATTGGGCTTAAACCATTTTATTATGAATATGCACAATGATTGCCAAGCCATGATGAAACACGACCGCGATGCCCGAATATGTACATGAGGTTTTTTTTATGATAATCAGGCATAATGATGGAAAAAAATGGGCGGTCGACACATGTTCCAATAGATGGAAAAGCTAATCTATCACAAATAGCACATGTTGCTAGGTTTTCATTACTTAGGCACTTTATTGCACTTTTTTTTCCTAATTTTATGATTTTTTCACTTTTTTATTTTTCTTTTTTTTGCTTTTTTGTATTTTTGGATTTTTACTTTTTGTATTTTTTCAGATTTTTTACTTTTTTTGGATTTTTCTGCTTTTTTGTTTTTTTTGGATTTTTTTGCTTTTTGAACTGTGCACTGGATGAGTCATGTATAAAAATTCTTGAGATGAAGGTTGTTGATAGGTTATTCAAATAGGTCCCCTTCAGGTGTAGATAATTGATATGCTCTAGATCCATATACTAATACAATAACAAAAGGACCTAGCCAATTAGATTCAATTTTTCCCTTCTTTTCTTGATCCTGTTGATTGCGAGGATTCTCTTTTAGTACCAAGTCACCAACCTGAAATGTTCTTATTCTTACCTTGTGGTTATAGCTTCTGGACATTCTTTGTTGATAAGCTTTCATATGATCAACAACATGTTGACAACATTCATCTAACAATTCCAACTCCTGTAGTCTAGATACTTGATAGTCTTCCTCTGAAATGATTCCTTTCAATGACACCCGGAGTGAAGGTAACTCAACTTCAATAGGTAAGATGACTTTTGATCCATACACAAGGGCATATGGTGTGGCTCATGTAGGGGTGCGGATGCTAGTATGGTATGTCCATAAGGCAAGGTTTAGTTGAGCATGCCAATCACATCCAACCTCGTTGACAGTTTTCTTCACGATTTTCAAAATAGTCTTATTTGAGGCTTTTGCTTTGCCATTCCCTTAAGGGTAATAGGGTGTGGAAAAGCAGTGCTAGATATGAAATTTTTCACAAAGCTCTTGTACATCTTGGTTTTTGAAGGGTCTACCATTATTAGTGACAATGGAACTAGGGATGCCATACCGACAGACAATGTAGTTCAAGATGAAGGAGGTAATTTGTTTACCAGTGATCGTGGTTAATGGGAAAACTTCAATCCACTTTATGAAATACTCCATGGATTTGATTATGAATTTATGTCCATTAGAGGAAGATGGATGAATCTTACCCACAAGATCAAGTTCCCATTGATAGAAAGTCCAGGTTGATGTAAATGGTTGCAGCTCCTGTGCCAGTGCATGTATGCGATTTCCATGGACTTAACACTTCTTGCACTTCTTGACAAATTGAAAATATTTTTTCTCCATGTTCAGCCAATAATATCCCAAGTGTAGGAGTTTATTAGCTAGAGTAAGACCACTTGAATGAGTACCACAAATACCTTCATGAACTTCTCATAAGGCCATTTCAAATTCATCACGTTCAAGACATCAAAGGAGAGTACCAACGAGACCTTGTCGATAAAGTGTATCAGCTATTAGGGTGTGTCAGGCTGCTTGATGAATAAAGTTGTGTTTTTGGTTCTGGGATAGATTAGGTGGAAGGGTATTGTCTTTCAGATAGGTATAAATCTTCCCATATATTGAAGAATCATCATCAATGAGATGGCACACGAATTGGGATTCAATATTGTCATAGGTGGGATTAAACAATTGTTCCACCATGAATTTATAACTTTGTTTTTTGGTATTTGTAAAAGAGAAGCAATGGTTTCCATGGAATCTGCAGCTTTGTTGTCTATTCTTGGAATTTGTTCAAACTTGATCTCAACAAAGTATTTCTTGAAGTCATCTACCATTCTCTTGTATGGCATCAAATTTTCATCTTTTGTTTGATAATCATCATCAACCTGATCGATGACTAATTGAGAATCTCCATAAACCTGTAATTTTGTGATTTTCCATTCCACTGCTACCTTGATACCAATGATTAGTGCTTCATACTCAGCCATGTTGTTTGTGCAAGGAAACATCAACCTGTAAGATTTTGGGATAGTGTGTACTTGAGGAGTAACAAATAGGATTCCAGCACCTAATCCATGTTGAGTGTAAGACCCATCAAAGTATAATATCCAATGTTGTGTTGTCATTGTGAGGACATTTGCATCTGGGAATTCAACATGCATATGATGATTATCTTGCAACGGTGCTTCAACTAACTGATCTGCTATTACTTGGCCCTTGATTGCTCTTCTATCCACATATTGAATGTCAAATTCACTCAATATCATCACCCACTTTGCTAATCTTCCTCTTAGAGTGGATTTGTTGAGTAGATATTTTAATGGATCTATCTTGGCTATTAGATTGATGGTATGTGTTAACATAGTGTCACAATTGTTGAGTAGCAAACACCACTGCCAAACAAGATTTTTCAATGAATGTATAGTTAATTTCATAGCCACTTAGTGTTATGCTAATGTAGTAGATGGCCCTTTCTTTTCTTGTAGAGTCTTCTTGTGCTAGCAAAGCTCCCAAAGATACCTCAGTAGTTGCTATGTAGAGTAGAAGTGGTTTTCCCTCTATTGTTGGTACCAATATAGGTGGGTTCATCAGATATTGTTTCAATTGATTAAAGATGGCTTCACGTCTTTCATCCCATCTAAAAGAAAAATTCTTGTGTAACAAATGAGTAAAAGGATGACTTTTGTCTGCTAGTTGCACAATGAATCTTTTGATGGATTGGAATCTTCCTTGTAGAGATCTTAGTTGGCTAATGTTCTTAGGAGGTGGCATTTCCATGATTTCTTTAACTTTTACTTGATCTACTTCGATGCCTTTAGTTGAGACCATGTATCCTAAGACTTTTGTTGATGTTACTCTGAATACACACTTC
>VDFB02000007.1:15887488-15935924 GCA_007258455.2 Sequoia sempervirens | reverse complement strand
AAGTAAAATTGTTAGTTCTTGTTGTCTTAGTGAGAGAATCTAATTTTTTTACAAAGTGTCAACCCTTCATATCAATACCTTACCATTCTTCATAATATCCCAAACAAAATGAGCCTAAGAATCAATGTGTTTTTTTAGCATGAAATGTAGGATTCTTGGCCAAACTAATGGCACCCTAACTATCACAATCATTTTTCATTATCATATTTACAAAGTAATATCCAAGCACAAAATTTGTAGCCAACTACATCTTTCCAAGCATGTGTAGCAACCATATATTCTATTTCATTTGTTAAAAGTGTAATAACTAGTTATCTCTTGATCATTCAACTAATGACTCTTTCAAATAGAAAACATGTATATCCACTATAGAATTTTTGTCTAAGTCCAAAATCCAATATGCATACATGAATTTCTATATGTTTAATGTGTTTCCCATATTACATGTTCCATTAAAAATAAAGTAATTTCTAGTTCAACCTAGATACCTAAATACCTTTTTAACCCAAGTCTAATGTTCCTTTCCTAAGTATGACATGAACCTACTTGATATTCCCATTACTTGGGATGTAATGATTGGTATTATGCATACTAGTACACACATTAAGCCCCCCATTACATTATAATATGGACATTACATGTCTTCATTATCATTATTTGACTTAAGACATCATTCTATAGATAATTTTGTATCAGTTGGAAAATGAACATTTACTAGCTTATTATCATGAATCTAAAACTTTGTAAAATAGTTTTAACATATTTTTATTTGGTTCGACCAAATTTTCTTGTTAGCATAGCCTCTTCTTATCTCCCTACATAAAATATTTTTTTAGCCACTATGTTCTTCATATAAAATTACATAAAAAGTCAATTCTAGTTATCTTATCCTATTCTTGATGTTTCCAATGAGTAGCATATCATCAACATATAAAAAAATGATAAAAAACTAATTTCATCAACCTAATTATAGTAAACACAATTATAAAATTTATTATGAATAAATCCTAGTTTAAGAATATAGGGTTTGTAGTGTAGAAAATTGTATACCTTAAAAATTTCACATTGTGTTTTGTCCCCCTAATTTATTGGACCTAATTAAGCTTCTAATTTTCCAAATTATGTATTCCAAAGCCTATTTTTTATGGTTTTTTGAAGGAGGAAAAGCATTGAACAAATGCATCCAATCATTAAATTATCCTCAACTTTGAGTGTCTTGAAAATTTGGTTCAGGACCCATTCACCCATGGACGAATGGATCCCCCTCCTTAGCTAGGACCCAAATTTAAATATGTTGTTGATGGTATTTTAACATCCAAACTTCAAATATGAAGTGTCGGCTTTTGGAATCTAATTTTTGGGAATTTGGATAAACACCTATAAATACCTAGTTATTCTATCATTTAAAATCTAAGATGAAATCTATTTGCAAACTTATGATCAAAAGAACTATTGAGAAAGCCAAGAGTAGAATTTCAAAGCATTATTACAACAATTCAAGATCCAACATCATGTCAAAATCTATGTGAGTTTATGTGTGTTCATGTTCATGTTTTGTGAAGGCTAACCCTTGTTGTAGGTCTCCAAAACATTCAATCATTCAAGCATCCAAGCAAAGAAAGATCCAAATCCTTGAAGATATGTGTATGAATTCAGTCCTTCAAGAAAACCATTGAAGGTTGGTGAGTTGCAACATTTATTCATTCATCATTCCTTCCTTTCAATTATCATTCCTATCATTGACATTGCCATTGTGGAAGTCAAAACACTTACATAGGGTTTGACTGAGGCAAGCCCCTATATGGCATAACATCTTCCCTCTTTGTGAATGTGTATGTTGTAGGTTTAAAGAGGATTGAAGAGAGTTTGATGATCCATTTTGCATTGTTGTGTTTTTTTTCATCAAAAGAGGTCTAGCCATGAAAGCTCAATTACAAAATTTATTAACAATTTTTTTCACAAGTTTACCACCAGGAATCAAGAACTCAAATCTAGCACCAGAGGACTAAAAAACCAGTTTTAGGACCCCTCATCAAGGACCCATTCTCCCAGGGGCAACCCAATCCCCCTACAACACTCAAACTTAGCTTTGGTGACAGGTGCACGTCAATTTGCAATTTCTAGATCCACTTGCAAATCATTGTTTTAGTCTATTTCCTTTTGAGAAATTAGATTTATCATTTTAGGTCATATAGTTTAATTAGAGCAATCATTCCAAGTCATTTTCAATTCATTCCTAAGACTCAAAGAGATGTAGGTATAGGTCTAATTAACTCACCTAAGAGGTTGTAAGTCAATCTATGCACCTATTTGATTTGCATCTTAATGAAATCCTAGAAATGATGGTCCATTTACCCTAGGTTTTGGGAATTAAATTGAGGGTAACCACATTTTTATGTTTCATTTTGGTGAACCTGACATTTGACATAATAGCTTTTTGATTCGGTAGTCTTTCAAACCCTAGATCTAGGTTTTGCATCACTTTATTTTGCATATTTCATTTAGGGTTTCATATTTGCATCACAAAAAGTCATAAAAATTAAAAAATATTGCATTCATATTGCATCATAGCTTGCATTAGGGTGTGTTTCAGTCATTTATATCATATTTTTATTTCAAAATTGTATTTAAAAAAGTGTCATTTTGTTTCAAATTTTTCATACATTTGCACTTGCATTACATTATTTTTTTTGGGAAAAAAAGCCATTGTCAAACTTGTTTATAGATAGGAACAACCTTAAACCTCAAACTAAACATTCAGATTTTCAAATTTCAAAACCTTGAACAAGGACCCAAATGCCCCTGGGTGACCTTGTCCTTGTATAGATACATCAACAAATTTTTTCATAGTAGTCTATCTTTGTCTGCTTAGTTTCACTGTACTGGCATATCCCTATTTTGGAATTAGTAACTATATGTTCTTAGGTATTTTTCATCTACTTCATTTGGTGAAAGAAAGTGCATTGTTTAGGGTTAAAAATTGGTAATAAAAAATCAACATTTTTAGGTCTTTGCATCTTATAACCAGTTAATTATTACATTTTAGATCTGAAAATTGCATTCAAATTTGTTTAGAAATCTTCAACATCATTGCATACTTGAATTTTGCATCAAATTGGAATACATTAAGCAAATTCTAGAAATTTATTTACTATTATAGTTGTTTGCAAGTAGAATTGGAATCCTAAAAAGTGTACAGTCTTCAGTCAAACTTTAAACTTTCAAAACTCCTGACTAGGACTTGGATGCCCTTGGGTGACTCTATCCTGTTATTTGGGTACCAACAAACTTTCTATGATAGAATATTCTCAAGAAACTCTGTCTGGGGTTGCTATCTAAGTTCCCTTTATCTGTTGTTCAACGATCTGAATTTTATTAGAAAATTTCATCATGGATAAGTGTTTTGGTAAAATTTGGATGTCCTTTAAATCTTTGGTTGATGTTTGATGTTGTGTTTGGTGAGGCTAATACTATTGATAATGGAATTCATGATATACCTTCTCCTATTACAAGCCTTATTGATGTCATAGGTCAAGACGAAGAGAGCATGCATGAGTTCATACAACGATCCTTGCATAACCTTGAAAACAATGCAAACTTTTATCCCTCAATGTAACAACTTATTACCCCATACCAACAACATCCTACCATGCCACCACTTGAAGCATTCACTTTGTTACATCCTAAAACTGAACTGCAAAACATACCTCAAACAACATGCATGGACAAACCTATTCAAAAAAATCACGAGGAAATTACATCAATCAACCCTCCATCATATGAGCATAAGGTTACAAATACACCCATTGAATTGGAACAAACTTATGGACATGGCTTTAGGATCTTGAGTAAACAAGGATGTGACATTAAGAATGAGAATGAAGTCCACTCCCTTTTTGAGCAAACACCATCAGAAGATACTAATATATTAGGTTATCAAGATCCTCCAAATTCAAATAAAATAGTTGGTCAATCAAGTAAGAAACACTAGCCTTGTAAACTTAAGAAGTTACCATTTCTACATACTATAACCAAAACTGAATGGACCTTACAAACACTTCTCAACTCAGGGGTCATTACATTACCACCTATTCGTGAATGAGAAGATAAAAAAGGAAAGAGTACAAACATGTCTTACTGTGCATACCATAGAACACTTGGGCATCTTATCGATGAATGTTGTTCTTTCAAAGAAATGTTGAGACAATTTGAACCCTATGGGGTCAAATTGAACATATGATAGATTAGCATGCACACATTGTTCTCATTGTCGTGTGATAGTTGTAGAATCTTAGCATACTCACTACCACATGAATTAAACCTTATACAAAATTATCTCTCATATTGTAAGGAGTGGCATATCATAATCCATTTGGGCTCACCTTTGTCCTTACGCTTGGGAGGCAAGGGGTTAGGGAGCCTTGTCTTATGTGTATTGCTTCTAGCAAGGGATCCCTTTTGTGTCTCCTTAAAATGTTAGTGTAGCAAGTACACTAATATTTTAGGGGGGGGTATATGATCCCTCGTTTGTTCTTTGCATAAGAAATGGTCCCTTCTTAGTGACAATAGCATACATCTCCTAGGAAGTGTGACCTTGTCAACCAAAGTGGAACTTACTTAATCCATGTGATGTGTCACCTTTGTGGTAATATTGGACTTGATGTCTTGCAAGATTGTGATCTTTCTTGGCATGTGACTTTCTCCTTAGTGGTAATACTATGGTTGGTGTCCCCTAGTTTGAGATTTTCTATTCCTTGACTAGTCCTCTCTTGATGGTGATATCATGTGTAATGTTCCTGTTATCACTAAGATTTTTCACCCTATTGAATATGAAGTTCAACAACTCAGTGTAACATGGGAAGACCTCTCAAAGTGCGGGCTTTGATAAATAGAGGTCAGCCTCTGGAGAAGGCCGACTTCCTCTTAGTTCTCACCTAAATCCTACTTTTTTTTTGTTGAGGAAAAGGGAAAAGAGATAAGATAAAATGAAAACTACCTCCTAAGGTGATACACCAAAATATTACTTAGACCTGAAACTCAAATTTCATACACTTGCATACAATGACTAGAAAAAAAACTTGCACAACTTATTTATGTGTGTTTTGCATAAGTATTTTATAAAGAGGCCTTACTGCTTAAGCTCTTAGGAGGAAAAAGACTTCATAGCTAAGAGAAATCTGCATTCTTGACATAGATTATAACCTGTAACATCACACTTCTCTGCAAAAAGGTACTAACTTTCCATGAGACAGAGTTAAAGGAAATGAATACAATCTCACAATAACTCAATCAATCATGTGGAAATACAAAATAATATAGTAAAAAGAAGGAAAAAGTACACCATTCAATGATACCCAAGGTTTGCACTATATTTCATGTCCAAATGAGTTACAAAGGTTTGCAAAAATCTGATAGAGGACTCTAAACATCACTAAGTCAAAAATGCATATCAAGAACTGAGTGTAAAATGAGTCAAAAGAGACTAAAATACATGAACTCTCCATCATCCACCAAAAGAGGAACTGAAAACTGATTGGGGTCAGATGCCCTAAAAAAGCCTAAAATATAGCAACTGCAACTTCTCCAAATGAGCTCCAACATGCATAAAAAGCCAAAGCATGACTATGTCCTCCATAAAAAAAAAAGTGCCTAAATTTGCTTCAAATTCTCCAAAAAACAAAAAGAAGCTCCCCTATATGCTCTCCTCATGTTTGAAAACTGGAAAAAACAACCTCCTACATTCAAGCCAAATGTTTTCCAACTTCTCCAACATTCCTCCAATATGCTTGCAAAACATAACTTCCATAAATAACCAACCCCCTTTTGACCATATCCTTGTTTGTCATCATAGCATATTATTTTGCATTAAAAATAACACCTTGATTAAAGTGATTTATAGCAATATCACTAAAATCAAAGGCTTTACATTTGTTCTATATACAAAAATAAATACAAGGCTCGACCTTGTATGATTAAATGCAAAAGGAAATAAGCCCAAAGGACTTTCTAAGCTATAAATTTTTTCTAAAGCATAAGACTTAAAGTCTTAGCCATGGGTTTCATTAGTCACATGATGTAATTTAAATCAAAAGGTAAAAACCTTTCATCTATCAGCCAAAACTCGGGGCAAACAATGCATCTCATTTTACTTTATTTCACTCTGCTCCTCTTATTGTGCTACCAGGGTTTTGAATTGGAGAGTTTTGCTGAAGATCCTGAAGAAATTTTGAGGCTAAACTGGGTAAGTTGTTTTATCTGCACAAAATTACTTCATTAAGAAATTTTGAGGCCGAACTGGGTAAGTTGTTTTATCTGCATAAAATTACTTCATTTCTTTTCCTTTCTATAGAACAAAATATGAATTTGAGCTCACCCTTTGTATTTTCTGCCCGAATGATCAAAAAAGATGAAGCAACTTTTATTTTCTGTATATATCATGCATTTTCATAAAAGGAAAAGAATTTTCTCTGTATGTATTCTCCAGTTTGTAAATACATCGTGTTAGTTGATTTTATGGCAGCAAATAATGATATTTTACAAGTTCCAAAAATTGAGCCCTTCATTGTTTGACTCCTGCAAGTTCTTATTTATTTGTGATCTATAGGCGCCAAGAAAAGATATCCACACAATCAACACAGTTTTAATTGGCATCTTAATGATAAAATTGAGGGTGTCCTCAAGATAGATAGCACGGGAAAGAAGGTCAACCATGCACACATAATGATTAACTGTAGGTGTGATGCAATAAGGGTTACTCATGTAATTGAAGTATGTGCAGCCCTCATTCAATGAACCTCCATGGCTGCGTGCAAATTGAACACAAGCAAAGCTTAAAATGTTAGGATATGTTCCAAAGTGCTTCATTAATTCAAAGATTTTGAGAGCATCCTTAGAAAATCCATTTTGTGCATATCCTGCAATCATGGCATTCCATGAGATTACATCTCTTTTAGGCATTTTTTCAAACAACTCATGTGTCCATTTCTCATTCAATTATGCTCCTTGGCAGGTACTCAAGGGTTTGATTTTTTTTTCTTCAACACTTTAAAACTTTCTCAAGGGTTTCTTTTACTGCCATACCCTATCGATATCCTTGTGCTGGCTATGTCACTGTCATTACCCTTTTCCCATACCAAGATCATATGTAGTGTTGCTCTTGATCTTGAAAACAAAGGTGATTATCCTTCAATTCATTGTCTTGATGTATGTTGTTTGAACCCTGACCACTGCCTCCTTCATTGTTTTATTCATTTATTCAAAATGAATATGCCTTCATACTCAGATATTCCCTTGTGCTTATTTGAACTTCATATAGGAAATCCATGTTGAGAAATGCAACCCTCATTGAGATCTTTACTGCCTTGCTAAACCTGCTAGTGAATCTATTTTATAGGAGCAATGTGAAACTCTTAAACATTAAGACCTGCTTATGAAGTGTACAACTTGGCTTCTAATCCTGCACTCCTTTCACATAGATTGTGTTCATGTTCATAGATGTAGGGCATTTGAAAATTCTATATGTGAATATTCCCATGACCATCGCTTGTTGAGAAACTGTAAGTGTAGAGGATAAAATCAATCATATTGAAACAACAAAAGATATGAATGACACAAGCCACCACTCTTGCACACTATGTATAATTTTTTTTTTGAAATCATGTTGTTCATACAAGGCAGAGCCATTAAGGGGGAAAAAATTTCAGCCTAGGTTGCAAGTGACCACCTTACTACAACCCGATCCTGCTAACAATCACTCTCTGGTTGGAAAATAAGATATACACCCTTATCTAAAACATGGTTATTAGGGGGTAGACACAACATGGTACCGCCATTGTCTTCCCTCATCTAATGCTGCTATTATCTTATGCAACTATAAGTTTCTCTGAGCACTAATGAGTAAGGTATGCTTGATTCATTTCTATATCTTCATTTTTCCTTTAATCACTGCTCACTTGTCATGAATGCTTTTGATTCTCCTCTTGTTTTGACAATAGAACCACTGATCCCTGCAAGATTGATCTTTAACACTTTCATGGATGATTTACTTGTGGTTTTCCCCTTTCAAATGAAATGATAGAGCAACATGTTAATAAGATAGCCTTGATCAAGTGCATACTGTAACATTGATCATCATGTAACTATGCTTATCATGTAATTGTGCTTTCATGAAAAAATACATCACTACATTTCTTAAATATGTTTTATGCAAGATATTGAAAACAACCTTTATGATTTCTTTGAGTAAGTACATGTCACCTATGACAGTGATTGAAAACTCACCATCATAAATGATCTGTTCTTACTTGAGTGAACCATAAGGAGATGAATTACCTTCCTATGCCTCTTTAAAGCACAACAAAGCACACTGGGCTCAACCCTTGTGGGAGCCACATTTTAAACCACATGCTGAAATTTGCTAAATTAGCATCATACTTTTCCTATACCTGCACATGAAGCAAACAAGTTAGAAAAAAATGTGCACATGACTGATGTGCTTGATGGTCTTGATGCTTTCTTGGACATTTACAGTTTACATGTTTATTTAATGCACTTGAGGATCAATTTATATGTTCATGGGTGCATGTAGATGTAATGTGAGAAACATTCATTGCTTAGAGCACTGCTCTAACATCATTGTTATTGTTAGATGTAGGAACTAGGGGCAAGGAGTTGCGGAGAGACACAAGGCAGCTTGAGACAAAAACAAAAGCGAGGCGACTCAGACCAAACCAGTCATCAGGCAATGACTGGCCTCTTTCCTTACATGTGGATTTTATTTTCTTACTTATCAATGCATATACTTTTCTTCATTACATTGAATAAGTTAGTCTCATGGCTTGTGTGAGACAAATATGCACTTTTGTATCAATAGAGATTACTTTTCAGAAAGATTTTTGTAAATCCTTCCTATGTTATATGCAATCGTATAAATGCAATGATCTGTTACTGTAATCTTTTGATTTCTGCTTATGCACTTGAATGTAATGTAGGAAAGATTAAGAAATGTACTTTTCTTTTAGTTTGTAAACAATTAAGCTCAACCAATTTGAGCAAGTAACAAGAAATGGGTAACAGTTCCATAAGGAGTGACCTTTCATGTATCAAGAGATGCCCCTTTGATGTTGTTAAAGTTACCTTTTGAGGTGTTGTTACCATGACACCCCTTGAGGTTTTGGCCTTGTTTTATCATCATTTGTTGCACCCCCTGAGGTGAGTTTTCTTGCACCCCTTAAGGCGAGTTTTGTTGCACCCCCTGAGGTGAGTTTTATTGCACCCCCTGAGGTGATTTTTGTTGCACCTCATGGAGTGAGTTTTGTTGCACCCCCTAAGGTGGATTTTGTTGCACCCCTTGAGGTGAGTTTTGTTGCACCCCCTGAGGTGAGTTTTATTGCACCCCTTGAGGTGATTTTTGTTGCACCCCTTGAGGAGGGTTTATTTTTGCACCCCCTAAGGTGAATTATTTCATGGATTCAACATAATGGAGTTTGTTGGGTCAGGAAATTTAGCATCCTTTTTTTTTAACATGGCCATCTAGCATAATACAACTTTCTTGCTAGTGGAGCCATGCGACCCATGAGTGATGTGTATGACTTCAGTCCTCATGGAGCATTTTTATTATTCAATGGATGTCATTTGGTATTTGAGACAATTAAAGACTAAGGTCTATTTTCCTTACTAACTCGAATCCTTTTAAGTACTAACCTCGTGTTATGCTTATTGTCATTATGTATGCTCCATGTTTTTCAACATGTATGTTTGTGTATTTTGTATTGCTGCATATCATACATGAGTGTTCCTTTGTGCTTATGTTGGTTTTCCATGGGATCTTAGATCCTGGGGGCTTGACCACCTCCTTGATCCTTAGTCATCCTATCTCTTCAATATTTGTACATTTGAACCCCTCTTGACATATATTTCTCTACTTGAGTGTGAGTCTAAGCATAAGTTCATACTCTCACTAAAGTGGGGGATAAATATAGTGTAGAGAATTGTATACCTTAACAATTTCACATTATGTTTTGTCTCCCTAATTTATTATACTTAATTAAGCTTCTAATTTTCCAAATTAGACATTCCAAAGCCTAATTTTTATCGTTTTTCAAAGGAGGATAGGCATTGAACAAACACATCCAATCATTAAATTATCCTTGACTTTGAGTGTCTTGGAAATTTGGGCCATGACCTATTCGCCCATGGGAAAATGGGTCCTCGTACTTTTCCAGGACCCAAATTTAAATATGTTGTTGGCATCATTTTAACATTCAAAATTCAAATATGAAGTGCTAGCTTTTGAAATCTAATTTTCAGGAAATTGGATAAACACCTATAAATACCTAGTTCTTTTATCATTTGAAATATAACATGAAATCTATTGGAAAAATTATGATCAAGAGTGATGAGGTATAAATAACCTCATGAATATAATAAGCCAAATACCCTTCCTTATTTCTCCCAATCACTTTTACCCTGCCAATTGTTTATTTTTAGGATTAATAATTGCTTACTTTTTATAAAAATATGTATAATATTTATTTCCTAAATCAATTGAAATTAGCTGACTAACACTAATATAATGGTGTAGCTTTCAGTCATTGTCCAGGTCATTATGCATAGCCAAGTGGAATTTAAAGTAGACTTCAAACAGTTGAAGATAGAGCGCCAGAAGTATAGGCGCCAAAAATTCTGGAGTGCACAATGGAATGAGTCTTTTAATGCTTTTTGTTTAAAAAATTTATGGCTCCTCTTTGAGCCTTTAATATGTTTCATGTTATGGACCTCAGTCAGTTGGTTAGTTAAAATTTTTGTTAGAATAATTTTTTCAATGGTGATCTTTCACCATTTGAAATCTAGGATTTTGTTAGTAGTTTAGTATATATGTGTAACTGCCAGAAATAATGAAATATTAATACCGTTATGTTGTTATAATATGCTCTGAACTATGTCACTGGGTTACACTTTTTCTGATATGAATAAAATAAGCTTTTCCAGTCTTATTCTAAGTTACTAGTTTTGTGCAATGGAATTATCATGGATGGATTCATTTTGAAGATACAAAAGTTCATATGATATGAATTAATCGTAGGCATACCCGAGAGCTGGCCACTCGAGGGAATCTAGTAGGATAGATAAGTATTTTTATTTTTAATTCTATTACTTTTATTCTATACATGATAAATGTGGATGAATGTTATTTGTATGTGTCGAACTCTGCCAATTATTCCTGCAGGTTGTAGTTTAAGTTTACCATCTTTTAGTTTTGTTTATTTGAAATTTCAGAGCATCCACTCTGGTTGTCAGTTATAGGTTGTTAAGTTTACTTTCTGTTAACAGTTAGTTGTTAGTCAATTAGTTGTTTTCATTTAAACTTTACAATTTTACTGCACGTATTCCTTTTAGGTAGTTCATATGCTTTCTAGTTTAAAGTTTATATGCTTTCTAGTTTAATCAAATTATGCTTTCTAGCTTAACAATTTCATGCTTTCTAGCTTAAACAACTTTATGCTTTCTAGTTTAATTGCTTTTGTTTACAACTGTTTCGAGAATTCAAAAAATCTAAGAGAGTTAGCCAAGATGTCCCCTATTATATGCAACCTTTGAACACTACCCGGTCGATATTATTGATTCATTTTCAACTAAAGCGATAGGACCTAACAACAATCTGTCATTTTTTGGCATCTTTTCCAGGGACACTTCCTTTTCTAGTGTTAATAGGAGATTGCTTGAATACCTCTTTTAGAAAAAAAATGGTTTCCAGGCTTCTTTTTTTGCATGGTCAGGAAAAAAGGCGCACACGGAAGATTCATACCAAACCCCCCCCCAAAAAGATGTTCCAACCACAAGTAGGGTGGAAGAAGTCACAACTAAAGAAATTATCAAAGAATTGATCGAGTAGGATCAACCTGAGACCTCCCAGTATACCCTAGAACTTCAACCATTTAAGCAAACCGTTGTAGAGGAAAGCATTCCTTTGCATACCCTCGAACCTTAGCTATTAGCGCAAAATTTTGAAGAGGAATACATTCTTTTCAACATTATGGGAAACCATAGAAATGTCGCTAACCCAGCAGGGGGAGTGCATACATTTACTTATCAAATTGCTCTTGATCAAGATGATGGTACACCTATGAAAAACATTTCACCGGCCTTCTTACCAACTTTCATAGGTTTATCCTTTGAAGATCTTGACTAGTTCCTTTTCGAGTTTAAAGTTTTGTGTCAGACATATGATTACAAGAATGATAACCAAAAACTAAATTTTTTTCCCTCCACCCTAAAGGACGCTGCAATGCGTTGGTTCATGGGATTAGCTTTAGGGTCAATAACCTCTTGGATGATATGGAGTCTGCCTTTTTGGATAAATACCAGAGTTACTGTAGAGTCAACGATAGGAAGGAGGAGTTGTTCAAACTAAGGAAAAACAAAGATGAAAGCCTGGAAGATTACCTAGATAGGTTCATCTTCTTATCTAAATGTTGTTGTGGAGAAGCCATAAGTTTGGAAATTTTGAAAACCATATTTCTCAAGGGACTTGATGAAGATGCTAGAAGAATCCTAGATTTAATGGGAAAAGGAGATGTGCCCCAACTTGGACTCGATGATATCACTGAGTTATGCCATAATTTCTCCCGTACTCGAGGAGGTATTTGTAAATCTACTCTTTTCATAGGTTCCAACAAAATAAGAAAACTGCATGAAGAGATAGAAAATTTCAACACTGACATTCTTGTTCAACTAAACACCATGCTGGATGGAATACAGGCCAAAACATGTAACCCTGAGACCTTGTCCATCTATTTCCCTAGGTTTCGAAACAAACATTTATTAAGAGAATGTCCCTTGGATAAAGTTGACATTTGTCAAATTTGTGAGAAGAGTCATGCTACTGATCAATGTGAGATCCTAAATGCAATAAAAAATTCCAAGAAGAGGACAACTTAGGTTAAAGAGGAGATCAATATTGTGAATGAAAGACTTGGGGTGAATTTCTCTTATGGCCAATAAGTTGGCCTCAAGCACCGCCTAATTGGGGAGCTTACCCTTGGGGACTGCTTGAATGGGAAAATTAGTCCTGGGGAAACACCCAATGGCCAAACCAGACTCAACAACAATGGTATCCTCAAAATCCTACTTCTCAATGGAATCAACCTCAAAATTAGTTTTACATTGGACCAAGGAGGATGCCAAATCTGCAACAAAACCTTTTATCAGCTCCCTAGAACCCTCAACAAAATGAGTAGGTCAACCAATCACAACTTCTAGCACAACTTGTCCCTAATCCAAAGAATAATCATCAAAATACCACAGTGTATTCTACGGAACAAAAAAATGTGTCTGGACTTAATGCTATCCATTATGGAAACCTACATTTAAGGTCAAGAAAAACACTCCAACAACCTACTATAGTTGAGATCCTGGATGAGCCGACTAAAGAATCTGCTGAAACAACTAAAACATCTTCCGCACCCTTAGAGCAAAACCTAGTGAGTGATCGAGACAAGACCCTTCCACAATCCTCATTTGGAACTTCTGAGTTACCTCAAGAGGAGGGTGGTCAACATCCAACTGATCCTTTAAAGAAGGACTTCACTTTGAAAGAGAAAACTCAAGCACCTTTTTCAGAGCATCTCAAACCAACCACCTTGAAAAACCCTTCAGAAATGTCCTTATCCACCGAAACTGCGCTGATACAAGAGATTAAACAGCTTCAAATCGAGGTTCCTTTGTTACAAGCAATTAAAGAGATTCATGAACTAAACCAACCGATTAAACAATTGTGCATCAAAACACCAAGAAGGGAACCAAAACGAAATAATAATATTCACATAAACGAGTATCTAGCTGACTTTTTGGCTGGAAAAACTGTAGCTCCAAATATGATGACCCAGGCAGCCCACTCATAATAGTGACAATCAACGAGGTAGCAATACCTAATGAGCCTGTGGATCTAGGCACAACCATTAATGTAATGATGGTCGATGTTATGGAGAAGTTGGGACTCACTAATTTATGACCCACAACTACAGTATTAGAGATGGAAAATCAATCCATAGCTATTCCCAAAGGTGTTATAGAAAATGTTCTTGTTAAGGTTGACGGTTGGGAATATCTAGTAGACTTTCAAATAATCCAGTCCCTCACACCAAAGGATAGTTATCCGATAATCCTAGGAAGACCGTAGTGGCTACAGTTGCATCCAAGATTGATTGTAGAGAGGAAGGAATGACCATTTCACATGGTCCCAATAGTAATCATTTATTCCTATATCCCCTTGCTAAACCTACTGAACATAATCAAGTTTGGGTTGATGAACCAGATGGTCCCAATGAACAAGAGAATCTAGCCTCACTTGCTATGGTAGTCATCAAACAAAATGGTGAAGAGATGGAAGAAGAAATGAAAAAAAAATGGAAAATATTACCATAGACTCAAGTAATGAGGAAATGGTAGATGTAGAAGAGATTCTAGGGCATCCAATCAACATTGATCACACTGAATTTGATCACACTAGTTTCATGGGATTACCTTGTCCCTAGCTAATATCATTCCAAAAACAAATCACTTCTTTGAAGATATTGCTAGACTTCATAGAAACATACCACATAGTTGTCCTCTCAAGAATTTGACTAGAGAAGTTTATACTATCACCTCCAACCATCCAAGGGTCAAAACCATCATGTTTTTGATATAGGTAAAAACAGGTTTTGAAGGGACCCGAAACCCTTTACAAAAAAGAACAAGGCTGTAGAAAAGACAGCCTACAGCCAGCCAAAAACCAGCTCCAAAACTCCATCAAGATTTACATTTAGCACTATTCTTGTGGGAGCGGAGATTCATGTCAAAAGAAGGCCTAGAGATTTTAGCTTTCTTACCCTTAACAGTGATCCAGCCTTCTTCCACATGCGCTGCCTTATCCAACTAGGCCAACTCACTATTATCTGAAGATTAATGCATGTCGCCACAGTCTTAGAGATTACATCATTATTCCTTTGTGCAAGCAAAGACTTTTCAGAAGAGCCACTAGGCAAGGAAGTCGTGGCACTATCACCAGGACTGGCCGCTTGGGACCTAGTCACTTGCTCATTAGGGGAAGCCATAGCAGCCCCGCCATTTGAGACATCCGGAGGGGATGCCCCAAGATCCTGTGAATCAGAAGCAACCACCTCAAAAAAACTCCTATGTTGATCAGATTTCTTCAATACCGTATAATGTTGTTGTGAAGCACCATTCCACCAAGTAGCCTTCTTAGCTATTTTCTCAAATCCGCATTGTGTCGTAGCATGTCCTGTTTTAAAACACCTTCTACACCGGAAGGGAATCCCTTCATAATCCAAAGATTGGATCCAAGAACCCTTTGAAGATTTAAGTAAAACCTCAGCAGGAAGTCCTTTTGAAACATCAATTTCAACTAGAATACGGGCAAAGGTGGAGTGATAAATGTCAAAAGATTCATCATCCACCAACAAAAAATTGGCTTCACCCACATCTTCCAAAAGAGAGTCACTCCAAAAGGTGGAGGGGAAGATTAGGCAACCAAACCCAAATCGGGATCTTGTTAAAAGCCAAAAGCTGTGGTTGAAATTTGAATGCCAAGGCTTAATCATAGAACAATAGTTTCTCTCCTAGCTAAAAATTTATCACATAATAGTGCATTTTGCCTCTTGGCATTATCAAACTTAACTACAAAAAACCCTTAGCCATGGGGAAAATATGAACTTTACCAGAAATCAGAGGCTCCCATTCAGGTGATCCGCAGCAAAGGGAGGCTAGCCGTGAAACCCCTAAATTGAACAAATCACCCCACGATCGGAAAGCTCAACAAAATTATCATTTATTTCTTCTTCTGTCTCCTCCTTAAGCTTCATAGATATGGTGTTGGTAATTGCGATAAACCCGCTGCACTACAGTCTTCCATGTCTTTCTGCTTTCATCCCCTTTGCTTTCACCACGGGTCCTCGGCCCCTATTCCTCTCCCCACTGACCAGAAGCAACACTAGTGCCATCATTCTTCATAGAGAGAACAAAGGATCTAATCAACCTTTGACCACTAGTGTCGACGAGATGTGACAACCTCCTTCGCCAATGCCAAATGCAACAAAAGATCTTCCACCACCATTCACTTCCAATGTAGCAAAAGGTGTTCGCCACCATCAACTACACCATTAGTTTGGTTACCGCATGTACCCGTGGATGAACCATCCGCAGACATTGCCAAAGACAAGTTTCCTTCACCATCGGGCAGTATGAAATTTAAAATGCCACCATTCTCAACGTACATTTCAATAATGAATGTTTTCCTCAAACATGTCAATCGTCAAACCATCATGTTATTACTAGGAAAAACTTTGAATATCAACAGCTGGTTGACAAAGCTAGAAGAGCAAAAACTGTTTGATGTTTTGGTGAATAGATCTAAAGCTTTTACTTGGGATTATATAGACATGAGAGGAATACACCCAAGTGTTTGTACCCATCACATCTATATTGGGGATGTTAGACCTGCTCACCAACCACAAGAAGACTCAATCCTGCCTTGAAAGACATTGTCAAAACAAAAATTGAGAATTTTTTTCAAGTAGGATTCATCTATCCCATTTCTGACAACAAATGGGTTTCTCCTTTGGTTGTGGTTCCAAAGAAAAATGGGAAGTGGAGAGTGTACATTGTCTATAGGGAACTTAACAAAGCTACCCATAGAGATTACTTCCCTCTATCGTTTGTAGACCAAGTCTTGGATAATTTGGTTGGAAAGAAGTATTTCTCATTCCTGGACGGACTCAGTGGATATAACTAGATACAAGTAGCACCAAAAGACCAGGAAAAGACAAATTTTACCTAACTTTGGGGAACATTCGCGTATCGAGTCCTTCCCTTCAGACTATGTAATGCTCCTGCAACATTTCAAAGAGCTATCTTAGCAATATTCATTGAGCTAGTAGATGACTGTGTGGAAGTCTATATGGACGAATTCACTGTCTATGGTTCAACTTTTGATGAAGGCCTTCAAAATTTGGAAAAAGTATTGAAGCAATGTGAGGACCATTGGCTATCCCTGAGTCATGAAAAATGCCTAATAATGATAGAACAAGGGATAATGTTGGGACACCACATTTCAATTGAAGGGATAAAAGTGGATCCTAAGAAAATTGAGGTAATACAACAACTTGAGACTCCAAAAAACCAAATTGACGTTAGAAGTTTCTCAGGACATGTTGGATACTACAAGAAATTCATAGAAAATTTTAGCAAGATTGCAGCCCCTATGTTTTCCCTCCTTCAAAAGAATGTAGAGTTTGTCTGGACATCAGAGTGTCAATCATCATTTGAGATTATTAAAGGGGAACTCATATCTACTCATGTCCTATGTGGACCTAATTGTAATCTTCCGTTCCATATTTATGCAGATGCTTCTGATGGTGCTATTGGAGCATTTTTAGGTCAAGAAGATGAGAATGGGGGAAAGTATGTTATTTATTTCATTAGTAAGAATTTGACTCCCATTGAACGAAATTAAACCACCATGGAGAAATAATTTTTAGTTGTAGTACATGCAATCAAGAAATTTTGACATTATATTACAGGGTACAAAGTGATTGTGTTCACAGACCATCCAACCATCAAGTACCTAATGAACAAACTCGTAGTAAATGGAAGGATAATCAGATGGTTATTGCTTCTACAAGAATTCAACGTGACCATTATTGACAAACCTAGAAAATTCAACATAGTTGCAGATTTCTTATCCTGGATCAAACAAGATAATGTAGATAGTGCTCCTGCGTAGGATGAATTACCAGATGAAAATTTGTTTTCCATCTCCATTAAAACCCCTTGGTTTGCTGACATTGCCAAATACTTGGCCACTTCAGAGTTTCCACCAAATTTTACATCAAAACAGAAGAAACGCTTCATTCGAGAAAGCACTCCATTCAAATGGATTAATGAAATAGTATTTCGATGGGGTCCTGATATGGTTTTACAATGTTGTGTTAGGGTAGATGAAACATATAGCATCCTTAGAGCTTTCCATGATGACTCCTCTGGAGGCCCTTACTCTACCAAGAGGATGTCCCATAAGATTTTGGGTGCAGGATATTACTGGCCCTCTATGCATAAAGATGTAAAGAAATATGTTCATCATTGTGATGAATTCCAGAGAGTAGGGAGACCCATTGCATCCAATGAAATTCCTTTGCAACGCCAGGTAGTCCTTGAACCATTTGAAAAGTGGGGATTGGATTTTATCGGTCCTATAGACCCCCCTTCACAAGGGAAAAAGTACATTTTGGTTTGTACCAACTATTTGACCAAGTGGGAAGAAGTTCAAGCTCTAAAAGTTGCAATGGAAGAACAAGTAGTTGATTTCCTGTATAACAATTTTTTTCTCAAGTTTGGAGCCCCTAGAAAAATTGTCACAGATTAAGGACCCCTGTTTATGTCTAAAGTTCTATTAGCCTTCACTGATCATTTTTAGGTAAGCCATAAGAAGTCATCACCTTATCACCCTCAAGCAAATGGTCAGATAGAAGTCACTAATAGGGAGCTAGAGAACATTCTAACAAAAACAGTTTCATTAGGAAGGAAAGACTGGGCTAGAAAACTACCTGAAACCATTTGGGCTTATAACACAGTTACCAATTTTTCGCTACAACTCAATTGGTGGAGCTAGATTAAACATTGTTATATCTTAAGGTGAAATTACAGTTATTTCTTCATTATGCTTAAGTGCTGTTTGCACTTTGTTCATTATTCTTTAAGGGACAATCATGCTTTGAAAAGAAGAATCAGAGTTTCAGAAGTGCTATTCAATGTTCCAGAATTAAATAGAGTACAAAATTGAGGATACAAACAACAGATCATTTTAAATGCTTTCATTTATTTCAAGGAAATAATTCATATTTACATAGTCAATTTGATTAAAAAGAACTAAATGATAATACAACATTACATTGAAATGCATTTTCTTCAAAATTAAAAGCATAAGATGAAACAACATCCACACAAGCCGGATGGGATCATTACAAGCAGCATCACTAATAGCACACTACACTATGGAAGATGCAAAAGAGAAATCACATAAGTAACAACATAATCATCATTGCCTGATTGGCTGATGGACAATGCTGAAATGGTGCACCTTTTGTCTTCTCAAGCTTCATTGACCTGTAAGAGAAAAGAGAGGGATGTCAAAGGCTCTGATTATGAAGATACCTATATGAATCACCAACAATAGTGCAGCCTGCTACCAATCATACACTAAAACAATCAAGTGAAGTGCAAAGAAATAAGCTGAAGGAGAAACATCAAACATGATCATGATATATTATTTTTTATGCTAACTTTGTTTGTTTCCTTGTGCAGGTATAGGTAAAATCATGATGTTGATTATTATTCGAAGACCAAGCATGTGGAGAAAAATGGGCTCCCACAAGGGTAGAGCTCGGCATGTTGCCCTTATTCATTACAAGTGGGCTGATAAGAGATCGTCATTATATTCATCAAGAAAAGAAATGATATACAAATGAAAGAGTTAAGCATAGTTATCTATCAAGCTATTAAACCAACTATGCATTCATAACAATCAGGTAAATGCTTTATGAAGGCTACAGGTGAACAGTGAGTTTAATCCGCTCAATCACTTAATTGATTACATTCATCTCAAACATTGTTGTATGATTCATGTTCTTTTGCTATAGTGATATTTATTCATCATGTTCATAATATCATACAAAGATCAACAGTGTTCTTCTTCACAATCAAAGATAGTGAACAGGCATATATAATGCCTTAACAAAGAGAGTTGATTCAAATTTTCATTTTTAGATGAGAGCAGATTCACGGGACAGTTTATCAAATAGAGCATAAAAATGCATGAAGAGTGCCAGATATAAGCATTTTGGTCATTCATTGAGTGGTGAAGCAATCAACTTACTTGTAGGAAAAGAGTATAGTGTTCAAGTGAGTTTGATGTGATCTTTTGTCTAACAGTGAAATGAAATAGCTCAAGATATACAGTTTTTTAGAGTTTTGTTTTTGCATTTGTCATGTATTTCAAAGGGAGATACAACAGGTGGAAGGTCATTTCAGAATAATCAAATAGATGAAAAAGCATAAGGAAGTGACAAAAGTGCTTATGAAAGTTTCAGTTTAGCTGTAAGAGAGAACACAGTCTATAGAACTACAATACTTTAATCAAAATCTTTGCATAAAATTGAAACAGAGTTGAGATACCAACTAATCTACAGACTTAGTTAAGAAGAATTCTATGTGCAACAAGGAAACAACATGGAGGATAGCAAAATAATACAAACAAAAGATACATTTCCATAATTTCATGAATCTGTGGAGGGTGTTCAACAGTAATACATTCAGAGGTACAAAGATGTGAAAGTAACTCTACAAAATGCAAAAAATGCAGATATATGAAGAGGTCTGAGAGCAGAATTGAAGGTCTGGAGCAGTTTAAAATACATGGTTTTAAAGACAAATGTAGTTTTCTTCATAACTATCAGCATACCCAAAAGATGTGTTCTCATAATATTATGTACCTAGGTGGGTTTTTAACAAAGTGACAAAATGTTCTCATGATTGGAGTTGAAGTACAAAAGAAATGTGTTTTCTTCACAAATATCAAATACTCGTATGATGAAGTTTAAATAGGAACAGGAAAATGCAGAATTAAATAGTGGGTCGAGCCTAGTTTTCAAAGTAATCAAATGAACAAATTTTCTTCATTTCTTAGAACACCCACATTGGGGTTTAATTTTAAAATGCAGATCTCATCAAGATACAGTTTACCCATGAAGGGTTTTGCAAGGAAACCATAGAGTTTCAAAATACACAGATTTTTGCTCATACCCATGTTAGGTTTCATTCTGAATATAGATTTCTTGACTTTTCCATAATACCCTAAGGGTTTGTTCAAAGTATGAAAGAAGGAGTGGATAAGCATGGTCGAATCCCAAGTGCTTTCCAAGCTCATATTCAGCATGATACGGCGCGACCAAAAGGATATTTTTCAGAAGCTTCCTCTTACTCAATGTCTAAGCCAAAAATCTAAAGAAAAGGTGGGAATTACACAAAAGAATTCTAAGTAGAAGTAGTAGAAGTGCATGGACATAGCAAGGCCTGAGTATGGCCATAAAGTCATAAGTAAAGAGAAGTTTTTTTTAAAAGCTTTCTGAAGAGAGAAATATATGCTTAGAGAAAAACTTACCACTTCATGCCTGTGAGAGAATGCTTATAGCCGCAGCCAGATCTATACTAAAGTTTCAAAACCCCAAGTAAGATTACAAGGCGAGCTTATGTATAGCGCCCAAGGAAGCCCAGATTGCAAGATGAGCATAGGAAATATAAAAAAATGCATTAGAAGTTGTGTTAGCCACGACCACAAGACTAGGAAGCTTGAGAAGTGAAGCCATGAAAGTTATAAGTAATAGCTTACCTCATGTACAATGAAGAGTAACAACCCTCGAGCAAGCTCTCTCATGGAGTTTTCTAGACAAAAGCTCGAGTTCATGCTTGTATAGGACGACCAAGAAGACTAAAGCACAGGAAATGTAAAAGAAAATCAGAAACAAGTATGTACAGGCTATGGCCAAGAGGCCAAGATTTGCTTTGAGAACTAAAAGGAGAAGCCACGAAGTAACAAAGGAATAGCTACCCTGCAGTCAAAATGAGGAAATCGAAGCACAGAGAGGCCGAGCTCATACAGATTTTCCAGAAAGCTCGAATAGAGAGGTCCAAATTGAAACCCTAAACATGGTGGTGGCAGTGTGCTTTCTCAGACAGAGCAAGTTTTCCAAAGTGATCATTGAGAAAATGAAATCATTTTTAGGGTTTGACTTCTTTTGTCTCATGCCCTAATTCGAGCCAACGTTATAATTACCTTGAATATTCACCTTTGACAATAGCATGTAGAGAAATTCGAAATTAGGGTTATTTTTGCATTATGAATTTAAAATCTGAAGCTTGATACTTTTGAAAGGCCAAAAATTCATATGCCTAGGTCAATGTGTTAAGTCTTTAGGGATTGTGTTTTTATTGACACTCACCCTTGTGCCTTAGAGAAAAATGGAGACTTGAATATCCTAATTTTATTGTTTTTTGTGAGAAATCAATGAGAGTATGACTGGTAAATATCTTATGACCTAGGGGTGAAATATTTGATCACTTAGGTTTTTGTATTTTCAAAGAAAACAATCATCTATTTTATTCTTAAAATTGATTTTTAAGAAATCAATTAGAGATGTTGATAAGAGAGTGATATACTTTGATATTTTTATGATTTTTAAAAGAAAAATCAAGCTTTGTATTGGTGGGGTGAGATGTATTTATTTTGCAAAAGATTTAGCAATCTTTAATTGCAATAATAGATAAATTGTAAAATCTGCAATCATTTAAAGCAGAAGCATAAAGTAATCTTTTATAAATTGTTTTATGATTTCTTGCTATTTTTAGTAGATTGTATTGACTCTTCCTCTTGGTCGGATTTGAGTTTCACCTTGGAGAGATAAGGTGTTTTCCTGGCTTTTAAAGAAGATTCAACCTATTTTTAGAGGCTTTACAGTTTGATCATAAAAGCAGTGTGCTTTTTTCTACTTTTATGTAGTCTTTTGAGACAGTTTGAAGCTTTTTTCCTTGAGCTTCTTTGTGAGCTCGGATTAGGGTTTCTTGAGAGATATATTTTGAAAGGACTTAGTCTTTTTCTCCTCCCCAATTTAGGATACAATTTTTGGCTCTTAGCTTTCTTGAGCTTGTAAACTCAATGTACTCAGTTCAGACAAATACTCTTTCAGTTTTAATAAAGCAGAAAATTTCTCCTTATTTTTGTTCCAATTTTGTAATGGCAATCTGATGTATTTGTGTTTTCAAACATGAATCCTTATATGTCTTGTTGTTGTAAACCTTTGTTCAGAATTACATGTTTCAGGTTGCATGTTGTGTTTAGTTTTCCAGGTCTTCATGCAAATCACTGATGAAGTATGTGCTAAATGAAATTGTGAGGATTACAATGATAGAGAAACTGTGATGAGTGGTTAAGTCTGAATTTTCATAAGTTTGGTGAATCATCTGTTAGTCATAGGCTTTATTTTCAAGTTATCCTTTTATCCCTTTTCCCAGAAAATACTTAGAATAATATTCATCATTCGGAGAACCAGCTCACTCTGGAGATTCCTTCTTCATTCAAATCACCCACATCTAAAGAAGGTTTCCATGTTTCAATAGATTGTTGAATCTTGTATTCAGTAGGGTGCAAATCTAATTGACAATAGTATGCTTGCATGTCTTCTTAGTTAATATATGGGGAGATAGAGATAGATGGGGAGAGAAAGAGAGAGAGATAGAGATATATGGGAAGAGAAAGAGAGATGGAGATATATGGGAAGAGAAAGGAAGAGAGGTGGAGATAAAGAGTCGATGGATAGGGGGGATAGGGAAGGAGAGATGGTGAGAGATTGAGAGGGAGGGAGAAAGATATGGATAGAAAAGATAGAGAGAGGAGTGAGAGGGAGATAAAAAGAGAAATAGAGATAGAGATATAGAGCAGGAGAGATGGAGGGAGAGATGGAGTGAATGAGAGAGAAAGGGGTAGAGGGAGAGATAGCTCAATAGATAGAGGGGGGAAGAGGGAGTGACATAGATAGTGGGAGATATAGAGATATAGAGAGTGACAAGGAGAGATATATCAATCACCCTCCCTATATCTCTATCTATTCATCCTTATCTCTTTATCTCTCTACCTCTTTCTATCTCTTTGTCTCCTTTCTATTTATATATGTTTTCATCTCCTCAATCTCTATATTTCTTCCCTATATTTATCTTTTGTCTCCAAGTGCAATGGGTACATTGAAGAGGTCTTTAAAGGAGAATTATCATATCTTAATCAAATGGCATGCTACCTTGAGTGTTAACTCCCAAGGACACATGCCATCCTTGGATTGTTGACATGAAACAACCAATCAAAATTCTAGTTTCTCTCTCTCATATTAATATATATTACTATTATATTAAATATATATTATATTAATTATATTTTGTATTATAAAAATATACTCTATTATTAATTATTAATATAATAATTTTATAATGTGATTTAATAATTTTGTTAAAGAATATAATATATAATTATAATAAGTTGAATAATTATATATTATTTATTATGTAAAATATAGCCACATTTACTTAACTATATTGTAGAACATTAAATCCCAGCTAAAATGGCACCAAAATTTTCAACTTAATTCACATATCAGAAAAAAACCTAACTAAACCAAAGGTGGTCACAAATTGGAGAAGGAAAGGTCAATTGTTGAGGAAGAGTTTGGAGTAGTGAAAACAAGGTCAATGCCGCTGAGGAAGAGTTTGAGTAGTGAAAACAAGGTCAATGTCATGCCGAGGAAGAGTTTGGAGCAGTGTTCAAGTCAATGCCAACGCCGAGGGAAGAGTTTGGAGTAGTGAAAACAAGGTCAATGCTACCACGAGGAAGAGTTTGGAGTAGTGAAAACAAGGTCAATGCCAGTGCCGAGGAAGAGTTTGGAGTAGTGAATACAAGGTCAATGCCAGCGTCGAGGAAGAGTTTGGAGTAGTGAAAACAAGGTCAATGCCAGCGCCGAGGAAGAGTTTGGATTATTGAAAACAAGGCCAATTCTAGCGCCAAGGAAGAGTTTGGAGTTAAAACAAGGTCAATACCAGCACCGAGGAAGAGTTTGGAGGAGTGAAAACAAGGTCAATATCAGCACTGAGGAAGCGTTTGGAGGAGTGAAAACAAGGTCAATACCAGTGCCAAGGATGAGGTTGAGGGAACTCATGGAAAATTGATGACCAAGGGGCAATGAGTACTATAAGTTTGGCACCCCCATTCTCTTTAACCTTCAATTTTCATGCCTAGTTTCCAAAGATCTTCTTGTACATTGGCACCCCCATTCTCGTAAAATGGTATAAGATAAGACAAAAAAAATAAAATAGCTTAGTCTTTCACATTTTTATCGACCAGCCTAAGGTCTTGGCAAAACTCCCATAATCTACCCACATCTTGGTTGAGGTCTAGCATTTCATCACACATAGCCTTCATCGCATGAATTGTAGACTTAGCCCAAGTATCTGCTAGGCTAAGGTAGATCTAATGAATGGAAATAGAGGCATATAATTCTTCTTTAATACATCCATGACAAACATATGCAAGGTGTTGGTTGTTTTTATAGTAAGCAGATTGATCTTCTAATCTACCTATGGAATTGCCAATTCCAATAAAGGGCAGCTCGAATGACCTGGACCAACTGATGAGGATTTGAAAGACCTCCTACACTTTGGGCTTTGCAAGACCCGAGAGGGTGATCCCTTAATGCATTTACAACCTCTGCACCATCATCATAAAAAATATTAACAACAATAGATAATCTCATTTAATAGCTCAACATAATAGGATAATACTGAATAGAATTAGTTGTTTATCAATAATATCAACTATTTGGAGCATGAGATAACTACAACAACATTTCATAGTATAAGATAGTCATTGATTTGAAATTTGTAGCAAGCTCTAGGTAAAGGCAAACAAATATTGAACTATACGAATAAGTACAACTTAGATCAGTGCCATATATCCATTGGAGGAGTCAAATTTATAAGCATCTAGGGGTTTATGACAGATTTAACACATAACATATAAGATCCTTGATAACATTGCTTTACAATCTCATAAATATGTATTCTAACCCAATACTACTTATCAAATCCTTATATAGAACAAATCCACCTACAATCCCATTCAAGCATTTTAATTAATTCCTTGAATTAAAGCTAAAACAAGAATCATACACACCACAACTGTGAGATGAACGAAACAACCCTTGATCATTTGATTCAAAATTCAAATATGCTTGTACAATGGAGAGACATGAGTTTGAATTAATCATATCAATTCAAATGCTAGTACTATCATAAAACATCAAATCCCATGAATTCAAAACCTACTATAGAATGACTCAAAACCTAAATTGTATTTTCCCTAAAACCATCAAACTTTACAATTTGCTCTGCAACTTCATCTAGACTCGACCAAAAATATCTAACTTGCTAACCCGTACTTCTGGCCTTGAAATCCTTCTTATAGAAAAAGAAGGAGAAAACAAGCATCGGGCCAAAAAGCACATGTGTCACCAGCCAATTGGACCACCTCATGATATTCCAAAAATTTGTTACAACAACAATATCCCCAGAGAATATTCTTGTTCATTGTGCCCGCTAAGAATGGTTGATGCAGCAACAAAAAACTTCAAGAATTCTGCACCTAGAGTGTCACCAAAAACAAAACTGAAATTTGTAACTACAATGCTGATTTGTCAACCATTAGTAGCCTACTCCTTTTGACTCTTCCTCAGTTAAATATACATTTACCCATTTCTGGTACTCTTCATCAGTTGGCCAATCAAAATTGATCACCTCATTCAGCTTGACACTATAAGGTTTGTAATTAACTGCCACTAGATTTCCTGCCTTTCTCTAAAGCATCAAGAATGAGTTGGTGCTACTGATTTTTTCCATACAGCTCACCAACAAATCATAATTTGAGTTACCTTTATTTTTGAGGGTTTTGTAGTTGAAACATGATATAAAGGGGCTCTTACACTTTTTGTGATTACTGTAGCTTGTGTAAGAGGCCCCATGGATACTTTTGTAATTGTAGGATGCATGAATAGGACATTGGATGAGAAATAAAGAAGGTATAGTTGTTGTCCTCAATAGTTTTTTGAAGAAAAGCATGTGAAATGAGAGGTTCAAGCCTAGGTTTCAACAAAACATGTATGAGAGATATGATTTTATGAATTTTTATCCATGTGCAGACCTAATGGGTTGTTTCTGAACACTTAATATAAATGATATACATACACACACACACACACACACACACACACATATATATATATATGTATGTATGTATGTATGTATATGTATTTTTAAATGTAAATGTACATGCATTTACTGGATGCTCTCCTAGAACAATAAATGCAACATATTATTAAAGAAATCTATATCTATGTATATAAATGTGTATTTCTAAATGCAAGTGTAAATGCAAAGAGCATATGGTTTTGTAGTGTTATAGATACAACATATCCATAAATTAATGTAATTGAAATTCTAAAGTCTTCAAGACATAAAATATCAAATCGATCAAACTATTAAACTACATGAGAAATAAATAAAAATAGTAAATGCATATGTATGTGTATTTGTAAATGTAAGTGTAAAATGAATAACAATAATGAAAATTATAAAAGAATACAAGGAAAGGTCTCCTGCCTTCTTGGTAGTGATAACCTCCTCGACACACAACCCTTAACAATTATGAATAGAGGAATATAATCTTTGAAGAACTCAAAGTTGATTCTCTCCTACCTGATGGAATTAGTCATTTTATCCTTATAAACATTTATAGTGATTACTAGAGGCACATAGACCAATTCTTCATAATAGAAGAATTTGATCATACTTTTCCAATGATGGCATTATGAGAAAACCTTAGGTTAAATGAATAATTCCTAGCTAAGTTCTTTAAATCATGTCCAACCGTATAAGAGATCATCACTGCTATGTGTACCTAGATACCATGGAGAAAAGGTCTTTGGGCTCTTTCATCAATCATCCTACCTTAAAACATACAAAAAGCTCCTAGCAATTAGACATAGGAAGATTTTAAGATGACTTAAAAAAAATTATTGCCAAAGCGTAAACTTATGATGACTTAACAAGGCCTAGTACACACTCCCTCCCCGCTAACCACTTAGACATATGGAAATTAAATGTAAATTTTCTGCTATTTTTAGTCATGTAGGTGTCCAATAAACCACTTGGTGGTGTTTCCCTTCAAGTTTATTTACTTGAATGAAGAGCAAAAGTCCTTTGATTACAATTAGAGAATACATTTGAGGCCTTGTTGTGTAACTGGTGGACCATAGTCACATTTAACACTTGTTACAAAGTTTGGGAGTTAAAACGCTATAGGATTTGATTTGTGATGGACACATTTGATGGTAGCAACAATAACTTGCAATCTATCAAGACTTGACGCCTTATAAATTCGTGAAATTCTAGCGATGAAATGATAGGATTAATCATAATGTCACCTTAGGATCACATCACCATGAAAGAACTTCATCCAACATCCTTATGAGTGTAGGTACCACCAAATAGGTATTCTCCTCATTATATTTGTCTTCCCTTGTTTAGGGAAATTCGTGAAGAGAAGAGGAAAGCAAGACATGGGTATGTCTAAAAGAGGAGATCAACTAGAGGTCAAAAATATTAGAAGAAAAATTTTGTAAACGATGGAATTTTTTCTACCGGTTGGGGGTCATGTTCTTATGATGATGAGAGCATAGGGCTTAATGCTTTTGAGGTTCCCTTTGAGGTACAAAAAATCTAATACGGGAAATAATGGGTACCCAAGGAACTTCCTCCAATAAACATCAATGTCGTGTCAACGAGGATATATCGAAGCACCACTACTATTACATGGTTTGGGCCTATTTGCATCGAAACATAAAGGTTTGTTACAAAAAAGTTACTAAATTGATGGAGTATGTCGGACCCAGTTACAGTTACAAAGATTGGATGCAATTGGTTTGATATACACGAAGTATGCGTAGGTATGCACTGTCAGAAAATTATATACAGCTAAAAGATAAGGATCAAAATAAAGGAGTGGCTATGTACATTTACCGAAGGCCAAAAGCATAAGGGAATATTGTAGGGTTTATAAATAGTACATGACCTGGGTCAACAAATAAGCAACCCAATTGCATATTCGAGGCACGCGAGCGAAATCATGTATTCGTATGTGCGATAAAATCAATAACTACAGAGGAAGAGTTGCTAATCGGTTACAATTTGAATTGCTTAGTTACAAACACAGTTACTATGGGGGTGGTAAGTACTATGTACCATTTTACCCAACCTCCAATTAATAACTCCAATATACCATTTTATTCTTATGTTTTTTTTCGTAAGTCTATTGGTTTCATTCTCAATGTTTTTTATATTTAATCAGGCCACATCGGTGACATTGATTGTACGAGAAGGTTTCCACGCAGAAAGCAATGATCATGAATTTTCTCATGCACTTCACCCGGACAGTTTACTCTCATTGTAATTGTACAAATTAGATAATGAAAAATGTTTTATTATTATGTTGTTATGATAGTTTAGTTGGGTTTAATTTTGATAATGTTTTTAATATTCTTGTTAAAATGCATTGATCGGGAAAGGCACTAGCGTGACGAGAGCATGCCATAGGAGGTGCAGTCAATATTATGTGATGATGACATTGCTTATTCAACAAACCCTCTCGATATGATAAGGAAGACCCAAAATAAATGCAATGAAGAAATCCTTAAGTTGTTATTCATAGTGCCTCAAACAAATGAGATAAGAGAGAGGGTTAAAATATTGACTGAGAGATCACAAAACTTGCAAGTTGTCATGAGGTCTTTAATTATAACATAAGTTCATTCATGGTTTTATATTTTGTACTCTTTTATGTCATGAACTAAAATATGTGTTGTTTTTACAAGATTTTTTGCATCCTCATGATGCTCCTCTCCATGATCAGGGTACTGCAAGTGCTGCCCGAGGAGGAGGGGTTGGTACAAGTGTCCATCCTAATCTTCTTGCACATACATCACATCATCTGACCCCATCATCCATGCCTATATTGTCGTCTGAAATGTCAGCAACACATACCATGCAGGCATCTGTTAGTGCACCCTTTGGCAGTGAACACATGCCAGAACATGCGTTAGGACATGTACCTGGGGATGCAGAGGCCACTAGTACTGGTGATATTTTAGCAACATTTCCTAGATCTTCCCATATTACTAGTAAGGGAACATTTTTAGTCACATTTTTGGTGATCGAGGATTTCGTTCCCATAAAGATAGAGGTCTCGGGTACTTTAAAATGTTTTAATTATTATTATATATAATCCAATTGAAATTTACTTATTGATTGCTCTTTTTAGACTATTGATCCCATGATCATTTTGCAAGAAATGATGTTTTTTATAACATCTAAGTGATATTACATAGGAGCTCTTCGGGCCCACCATACGTACACAGTGGAATGCCCAAAATCAAGATTTAAAAGATGAGCTCATTAATCGTTTAGTTGTGCTCTTCGGTGATAAACCATTCAACTGAACCAAGGTCCTTAAGAAAGATGGTACCTATCTAAATTATGTGAGGGACCAATATAGGTCAAATTTATAGGTCACATTTAGAGAAGAACAAAAAGTATGAGCCTCCCCCCATGATTCTAAAGAGGGAGTGGAAGTACCAGGTGTCGGATGGAAAGGAGATGGCTGAAAAGAAAAAAGGAAAGACACCACCGGGCCAAGGAAGGTATGTGATACTATCAACAATGTAATTATATACTGATTACTCTTTCTTTTTACATAATCTAATGTATTTCAAACTTTTCATAAGCTTCCTGACACATCGAAGGAAACAAAGGAAAGACTAGAAATACACGGGCAGCACAAACTTGGCTCTGGTGGTTATATGAAATTAGCCGCATGAATTGTAAGTATCAATAAATGAAATATAGTATCCAAATAATAAATTGAAAACAATTTTGGTTTTATCACACCATAGAAGCAAAATTCATGATCTTATGCAAAAATGTAGGGCTCTGAATTCAAGAGAGTTCCCACAGAAGATGACATGAATATTTCCTTCCAGCAAGGCTATGGAGCAGTGGCTGAACGCCTAAGAGTCTTGACTGGGCAAATGCAATCTTCCACTACATCTGACACGTAGGTAAATAAACTCAATAATGTTTATTTAAAATTGAATACTTATGCAATCTATTCAATATTAATTTCCACCATAAAGTAATTACATGCCTATTTGTTTTAAACATTCAAGGAATGATAATATTGCACATGGCATTGGAATGCAGCCTGGTGAGGGTGGAGCACAACCTGCAGATGAAGGTCATGGTGTGCATCTTGGTAATTTAGAGCATGTAGAGCATGATCAACATGTTGAGCATGATCAGGCTAGAGAAGATCAAGAACATGATGTGGCCCCATCAGGTAAAGAGGACCACTCTAAAGTTCTTTTAAACATATTTAATTGCAATTGTACACTAATGTAACTCGTTTCAACTTTAGGAGCATGTAGAGTGTGATCAACATGTTGAGCATGATCAGCTAGAAGATCGTGAACATGATGTGGCCCCATCGTAAAAGAGGACCACTTCATGTTCTCTTAAACATATTTAATTTCAATTGGTGTATTAATTAATGTAACCTTTCATGTTTCAATTGCAAATAAAGATTTAGAGGGTGTTCAAGATGTTGAGCATGAGTCTATAACAAAAGTTCAGGAACATGATGTGGACCCATCAGGTAAAGAGAACCACTCTAATGTTCTTTTAATTAATGAAATACTTGTAACAATAATAATAAAACATATCAGTTTATCATTTCTTTCTTATTGTAGCAGACCCCTCCTTGCAGTGGCGTCCATGTCATGAGTAGATGACTAGGTGTACATTTAGATCATGAGCAGAGGGAAAAACAACTAAATGGGTACAGATGATTTAGAAAACAATACTCCACTTCATATTTTTTAGCTTTAAAAAAGAAACAAAAAAAAGTGATTCTAATCATATCATGACAACCATATTTTTGATAATATGTAAAAACTGAAAGAATGAATATTATATGTTAATGAATGAATGTGAATATGTTAATTAATGAATGTTATATGTTAATGAATTAATTTTATATGTTATTAATGGATGAATGAATGAGTAATGTTATATGATTGGGTATGGGGAATTGAGAGTGATGTGAGGGGGGCGGGAGGGGCCAAATGAGCTTCCACCACATCAATGGTTATCCTCAAGTAGAGGAACATTAAACTATTCTAAAACAAAGAGAAGCTCAATAAGGTAATGCACTTTTCAATATAAGAAATGCATCATTTGGAAGCATCAAACCAATATGCAAAGATGAAAGAAAGTGCTAACTTTTCACTATGGTGGTAGAAAAAAATGATTCTTATACCCCGAATCCATGCTCGTGATCATAATTTGAAGTTGTTTCCATTCCAATGTCCGAGTTTAGTTTGTTTGTATGGCTTTGTATGAATACCACATTGTGTTTTTTGTGGATTTGGTTTAAAAGCTCTATTTCTTCTATTTTTAGTGGTGACATAAATCTAAAATTTGACTTTTGTGCATAATAGGTTAGTGGAAAATTGACATCTCTGAAAGGTTTAGAGGATCAATTGAGATAGATACACGGATATTTGGAATTTTGTTGTTGATGGAGGCCTACTTTAACCATGAAATTTTGTACCATCTAATGTGTATGCAAAATTTTCTACTTACATCTATCTCTTGATCATAAATGTTGTAAATGATATTAATGCTTCAAACTTAAGATTCATTTCATTGCTATAATGATCAAATGTTATAATTTTACATTCAAGCATTCTCTTGCCCCCTACCCTTTTCTCTCTCCCCCCTCCTTTTAAGAATTTTCTGTCATAAAAGATTCACATTTTTGTCTCATTTACATAAATTTATCTGAAGCGCTAGGAGTGAATAAAGATATGTAAAAGATGATGGATTATGTCTAAACAACAACTTTCCATCTTATAGCTAATTAAATCCTTAATATTTGAATAGTTTAGAGCTCGAATAATGCTTGTATATGCATGTGTAGCAATAAGGGAGCCTATGTGAAGATTGAAATTTAAAACATCACTTTGGTATTTTTCCTTAGGCAGTGAAATGATATTTTGAGTAATACAAAACTACACACACATTGATATTTTTCGGCATTGCATTGAGGAAATTTTTTCTCTTATACCTACCCTCAGCTAGACATGGAGGTATAAATATTGGTTTCTTGGTTTATTTTGTAAGTAGTTAATTTCACAAAGGAAGACTAAAATCTTCTTAATGTCCTATGTCACCTGGGTGTGAAAGCATATGAATCACTTGTTGAAGGCACCATTTTGTATTCATCCAAAAACTGGTTTGTTCTTTTTTTTTTATGTTTCTTGCATGTGTTTTTTTAGGCTCTAGAGATGTAGCTTGACTCTTTCCTTTGCACTTTTCATCTATTTTGATGATTACAGTAGATTTTACTCATAATTTTTCATGTATATATGTTTGTAACCTTATTTTCTACCAATCAATTTGCAAACCAGTCACATATTAAGGACCATTTCACTAACTTGTATTCATCCATTACTTCATATGTTTCAGATTGTTTCTGTGTGCCAATAAATCTTGATGATTGTGAGAACTTTAATCCTACAAGTGTACCCAATCTTTCTCCAGTAAAAGTCTTACCTTATTTTATAGTACTTTAAATGGTTAATTAAAGGTGCTTCTTTAGATCTGAGATACTTGAACCCTAGATTAAAATATGGTATTAGATGGGCAATATAATGATAAAACTGAGGTCCATTGAACACAAATTATGAACATAATTTGTTGGACTATGAATAGTGTTACAATTATAATGATTTCTCCTTTACCTACCTCTGCATTAGTGAAAAAGATAGCAGATATTGGAAGTTCATTACATGTATCATGTATGTGTTAGTATTTTAATTTTGTTTAAGTTGTTCAAGAGCTTGATTAGGTCAAGAATATGTTCTACAAGCTCTGTTCTCTTGACACTGCTCAACATTTTCCCTACACATTTTCTCTTCAATCTAGACATTTCTTAACTCCTTCCCTTGTTAGCCCTTGGTTGTTCTCAAGTGTAATTCTTTTTCTATGCATCTTGTAGTCTATATGTATGATCAGTCATCTCTTATGAAGCATGGATAACCTTTCATGGAATTGTTGTTGTAATTAGACAATTACCATTGTGAGAATAATCATTTAATTTGTATGGCAAGTTTTACATTATTTGAATTTGGTATTGTAAACTCAATTTCGTGTAGGATTCTTCTCGAGGGGAAATAACAGTAGGAACCTGATGATAGGTAGAGTTGTACAACACCATAAATCATTTGGCATTATCAATATATTGCTTATAGAATACTCTATGCAAGTAAAATGGAATGTGCAATGACAATTGGTCTCGAATTCAAATCTGAATATAAGTACATTATACACAAGAAGATGGTATCTATTCTATGATTTAAAGAACCCCAAAATAAGAAAATTAATAGGTTCCATTTGTTTACTTTCTCTTAGACACTTGTTTAATTGGCGAGACCCTTAGAATGTATTGTTGATAACTAGCAGTGTTCAAAACTCCTGAAGAGGTCAAATCGGTGTGACATTGGATCTGTCTTGTTGATGGAAGTCATCAGCAAGACATGGAATATCAGAGTGAGTTTTCTATCTTGTGCCGATGATTGATCTCTCACCGATGGGTTGGCTTCGGTGGTCATCGCCAAGAGTCTCCACGTTGGTACATTTCAACGAATATTTTTTTTTAAAAAAATTGCATTATTTCATCGCAATTTCGACGAAAACCACTAACAAATCACCAAAAAGGTCTGACATAGTTGCTATAGCTGTGACGAAGGCTTCATCGTAACTCCTTGCCCATTTTGTCACAATTTCGATGGAGGCCATCGACGAATCACATAAAAGGTCCAACGAAGTTGCTTAGCTGCAATGAAGGCTTCATCGTAACTCCTTGCCCATTTCGTTGCAATTTCGACGAAGGCCACCAACGAATCACATAAAAGGTCCGACAAAGTTGCTATGTTGCAACGAAGGCTTCATCATAACTCCTTACCCATTTCATCACAATTTCGACACCGGCCACTGACGAATCACAAAAAAGGTCTGACGAAGTTGCTTAGTTGCGACAAAGGCTTCTTCGTAACTCCTTGCCCTTTTTGTCGCAATTTCGACGCATGCCACCAACAAATCATAGAAAAGGTCTGACGAAGTTGCTTAGCTGTGATGAAGGCTTCGTCATAACTCCTTTCCCATTTCTTCAAAATAGTGACGAACTTCTAGTGTCGTTTCGACGCTTTGGAAGAGCCATTGCAATTGCATTTTGGTTGTAATTCATCAGTGGATACATGAAGTTTTCGTCGATATTCTGATGAAAATCCGAGTCATTTTATGATGCCAATGACCGATGAATCTACGTCATTATTTTGAAGTTTAATTAGTTGTCAGAATTTTGACGAAAAAATAGCGACGAAATTGTTTTCGTCAATTCGTCTATTTTTTGACAAATATTTGTTGAATGACCGACAAACGTTCGTCAGAAAATGGAGTCAAATTTAGTAGTGATGTATTCTATCTGGCTTAAGGGGTGACTCCTAGTCTGGGGATGATGCTTGTTCTTCATATCTTTTTATTTGTGACTCCATCTTTTCATTAGTCATTGAGATTATCTTATGTTTGGTTAACCAATCCTTAGGGTTTCACCAATTCCTCTTTTTGTTCTTCTACGGTATCTTTGGCTTTCGATTCTTTCCCTCTTTACATCTTTCCTTCGGCTGCACCCACACTAGTTCACTTAGAAGCACCCTTTTTGGTGTGCTCCATCCATGTTCTTAATATTTACTCTGCCATTCTACCCACTTTTTTCTTCTCTTTTACTTATATTTCCCTCTTGTGGTACATTTCTTCTCTTTCCTAAGTTTGTTTCATTTTCATCTCTTCCACACTCATCTCTATTCCTACTTCAATGATCTCAATTATTTCATTTTGCATTTTGGTTTTCCCTTTTCCCCTATGTATTCTTAGTCTAGACTTTTCTCTTTCCTCTATATCATAATTTTGGAAGGTTTATTATGAACAGTCATATATTTTCAAGCACCTCTAAGATCCTCCCCCCTTTCCATTCATCATCCCCTAATGGCCTACCCCCCTCTCATAGAAGTGACCCTTAGGATTTGGCGAGTTTTAATTTTGTACCAATTTCTGAAATCTTCTTTGCCTCCAATTTCTTTACTTTTCTCTCTAGGGTCTCAACAATAGTGTTACATTGGTGGTTTTTGTTGCACCAAAGATCAACCTATCAATGCCTGATACAACCACTAGATTTATGTAAGATCAACAGGAGGCAGTTAAGCCATGTCACAAACCAAAGCACTATGCTAGACAAAGAAGACCAAGGAACACACCATCTTGAAACAATCCTCCCTAGTGCAAGTGATGGATTTGAACCTGTGACCTTGAATCTGATACCAATTGTTACATTGGTGGTTTTCGTTGCACCAAAATATCAACTTGTCAATTCCCAATACAACCACCATATTTTTGTAAGATCCGCAGGAGGTGGTTAAGCCATGTCACAAACCCAAGGGTCATGTTGGAGAAGGAAGACCAAGGGACACACCATCTTGCAACAAACAGAACCAATGTTGGCAAGAGAAATGGGGCCAGTATAGTCTGGAAAGATCTTTAACCTGATATTCCCTAAGTAGTCAGTTTATACCCCAAAGGATATAGTAAGAGAAACAAGCATGCAATAGGAATCTATAGGAAATTCATAATATATAGTAGTATACTCAAAAAGATAAATTATTCATAGACCCATAACACACATGTATTTCATTATAAATCCTTTTAGTCTACATATGTATGTCATAACTGACACATAATGGGCATGTCTAGTCTTTGCTCTGGTATTATATATTTTGTTACATATGTCTTCCATCATGCATCTTTCTATCACCTCTATCCTATATTCCCTATCTATTATATATAACATATATACATTCTTTCAAGGGATGTGTCTCCTACGCAGTTGTTGTCCCTTTACTGATACTATGGTGCTCTATCGGTCTGCTACTAGTATGCTCTATTTTTCCCTTTGAATTTCTAAAATTAGCCATATGGATGTGTGGTGATGAACAAGGCTCAAATGAAGAGAACACACTCTTTAACGAATCCATATGATATGAAGCTCCTAAATCTAGTATCGACCTTTCTAAATTAGATTTTATAATTGTAACAAGTACTTTCCCCTTATGTCTCTCTAAATTTGATGAAGAATGAGATGAAACCCTTGAAATTTTTAAAGGAAAATTGATTTGATTCTTTTTAAGAAAATGCTTCAACTTATCAAGTTGTTTTGAATAACATTGATGTTCATCATCCCCTATTTTTTTGCAATATGAATAGTTAGGATTCTCCTTCTTAGATGACTCCCCTTGTGAGGGAGAGGATTCAGATTCTCTAAGTAGCTTGTTCTTTTTTTTTCTTTTTTCTTTTTGCGATTCCTTGATTACTTATGTACCTTAGGTTCAGTAGCCACCAATGCTTGTGACTTAGAAGACTTGTTAAACCCATATAAATTATATTTTCTTCCTCTTGGATTAATATGTTTGCAAAGTTATCAGACTTGGGATCAACATATGATGCTCCCATAGAAATTCAATGGGTATGAAACACATAAATAAATATTGAATACTCACGAATAAGCTTGGATAACACATTAAGAATCAATTGTAAATCTTCCTTAACAATATTATAATCTTTTAATTATTTTCTTAGTTGCTTAATCTTGGAGATGTAGTTTTGGATGTGGTAAAAACATTTACGATAGAAATTTATCAAATCTTTGTCAATTTGACATCTAATGCAGAGGAAGGACTCTCAATCAACAACCTAAACACTTTCCAAATAGGGTTTCAACACCATTTTTACAAATGTGCAACCTTGCTCATACTTGGAACTTTTCTCCTAAGCCTTCACATTTCATTGGTTTCTGACCCAACCTTAGCCAACCTATGCACATATGTGTTCAACCACAAATAACCTAGTGCATCTTAAGATCTTGAAATTGCAACATGAGGGCATTCAATGATGGAATAGTATATAACATGAGATTATAGACCTTTTCAAGCCCCCAACAACATTCCAACATGGTTCTACACCCTTCCATCAATGATTAATGCATAGATTATTCATAGCAACAAGGAACTAGGTTATTTTGAACTTTTTACACACAAATGCAAGAAAACTATCACTAATATCCCCATCAAAATTTAAAAATGTGAATTTTACTTTAAATTGTTTTGAGAGCATATCAAAACAAAGATATTCACCAATTTTTAGCAAATTTGGGCAATTAAAACAGAAGATATGAATTTTTAATTGTTGCTAGAAACCCTAGGCAAGGTTCATACCTGCACTCACCAAAATTGCATTATCTTGCACAAAACTTGATGAAATTATACCAAAAAAATAATTTTAAAGTTAAGACTTCCCTCCAACTTCTCCAAGTGGTTTAAGGACTATACCTATTCATACTAGTCTATAACACGTGAATTATAGTCGTTGTTCACAAAAAATGCAATATAAAACATGGTAAAATGATGCTTTTCTCATTCCAACTCCATCCAACCATTGAGGTTGATATTACAAGGAATATTTAACATGTCACCATAAATCTCAATTGAAAAAAGCAACCTCTAACTCCTTGTTAACACTAATGACCACATTTACACCTTTTTGACAACTTTTGACAACATTTTGCAATTTTTTGCAACTTTTACAATACGACTCCAAAGCACCATAGAAAATCATGTCAAAATGACTTCAAATTATTCAAAATGGTCTTAAATGACGTTATTGATTAAAACAAATCAAAATGACCTTAAAAACATAATTCAAGGTAATGTTCCTGCATCATACTCCCAGGGGAGAGAAGATTTGAGGTCCACCTCAAACGATGGTTTTCTTTTCTTTCACTTCTTCCAATTGTGCTGCATATAGAGCTATTTTATGACCTTCTCATGATCCTCTCCATGCTTGGATTGATTTGCTCCATGTTTCTTGGTCTTCATGATTTTTTTTTTCTTGCTTTTGGTTCCTTCTCTTGACAATCTTTTTCTCAACGAGAAGACTTCAAAAGTCTATTTCCCTTTCATATGCCTCATTACTGCTATTCATTTCTTCATCCTCTTCATTCTCTCCTTGGTCTGACCCTATAAAAAAATTATCAACATGCATTGGATAAAACCCATGAGGAAAAGTTACCTCTTCACTAGCTCCTTGGGCTTGTTGACTCGGTTCTTCCTTGATCTCTACTATACCCATCTTCTTATCAACGGTCTAATCATCACCAACCCGATGTTTTCTTGAGCATACCTCTTTCCAATGGACCTTTTCATGTGTTTCTACTAGAAAATATTTCTCTTCCACGATATCTACACTTGCTTGAAAACACTCTTGATCTTTCTTCATGTCCGTGACAATGAATTCCTCTTATTCCTTTGTTTCATCTTCTCTTTTCAAACTAACCATCCTTCTTCTTTTCTAAATAATTATTTGTATGGACCACTTCACCTTCTTTCTCATTGGCCAATGCCAAACATTTCTTAAGATGCTTTCTCAAGACACTGTTGTAATACAAGCTTAATACATTTTTCAAACTCTTCCATTGTCCTATCAATCTCTGCAACTTGGCTCATCCTATTTTCTTTCATCTTCCCCTTCTAATTTTTTTGTTGCATCTTCTTGTCTTCGTGATACCTCACCTAAGTTTCCTTTCCTTTTCCTCACTACCTAGTCTTTTGGCATCCAAGTTCTTCACTACAACCTGTCAAAAATAATACACAAAATTCAAAAACTTCCCTTGCCCAAATATTTGGGCTCTAGTACCAAAAATGATGTAGAGGAAGGACTCTCAATCAACAACCTAAACAATTTCCAAATAGGGTTTTAATACCATTTGTGTAAATGTGTAGTCTTGCTCATACTTGGAACTTTGCTCCTAAGCCTTAAACATAGGAGGCAACAATCTAATGGAACTCCCTCCTTGAGAATAATGTGGAATATGGAAAACTTGGCTTATTTAGACCTTCTACAACACATTTCATTGGTTTCTAACTGTACCTTAGCCAACCTATGTACATATGTGTTCAATCACAAACAACCTAGTGCATCTTAAGACCTTGAAACTATAATATGAGGGCATTAAATAATGGAAAAAAATATAACATGAGATTCTAGACCTTTGCAGGCCCCCAACAATATTCCAACATGGTTCTACACCCTTCCATCAACAAGTAATGCATAGATTGTTCATAACAGCAATGAACTAGGGTTATTTTGAACTATTTACACACAAATGCAAGCAAACTGTCACTAATATCCCCTTCAAAATTGAAAACTATGAATTTTACTTTAAAGGGTTTTTAGAACATATCAAAACAAATATCACCAATTTTTAGCAAATTTGGATAGTTAAAACAAAAGATGTGAATTTTTAATTGTTGCTAGAAACCCTAGGGAAGGTTCAAACCTGCACTCACCAAAATTGCAATATCTTGCACAAAACTTGATGAAATTATACCAAAATGAAAGAATTTGAAAGTTAGGACTTCTTTCCAACCTCTCCAAGTTCTTTCAAAACCGTATCTATTCGTACCAGTCCACACCACTTGAATTACAACCGCTATTCACAGAAAATGCAATATAAAACATGGCAAAATGATGCTTTTCTCATTTCAACTCCATCCAACCATTGTGGTTGATATTACAAGGAATATTTAACTTGTCTCCATCAATCCCAACTGAGAAAAAAAAACCTCTAACTCCTTGTTAACACTAATGACCACATTTACACCTTTTTGACAACTTTTGACAATATTTTACAAGTTTTTGTAACTTTTACAATGACTCCAAAATACCATAGAACATCATGAAATGACTAAAAATGACTAAAAATGGCCTTAAATGGCCTTATTGATGAAAACACATCAAAATTAACTTTAAAATGTAATTCAAGGTGATGCTCCTACATCAACATCCCATAAAATTATCAATTTACCACACAACTTTTCAAAAGTCTCCCAAGCCTTCTTAGGTGTTTTGCATGATTCATCATGAAATTATAAATCAAAAGAGACTAATGAACATATGCATCCAAATTATTTCTCATGGTCAATCTCCCATCTTTCCTTTTCTTTAGGATCAATAGATTGAGAAATGGTTTCCTTTAGATATCCTAGATAACCCTTTCCCATAAGATAATTCAATACTGATTTTCTCCATGGAGCATAATTATATAAATTTAGGAGTTCAAATTTATATTCCCCATTGCATGAACACACAAAAATTAAACAAAACAATCAACCACCACAAAATTACCCCCCCCCCCAAATTACTCAATCAAGAATACCCCTAGAAATATATGATCTTGACATTTTATTCTCAATATAATTGTCAGTGTCATTTGCTAAAAATAATAAAGTGAACTTGATCTTAGTGCATATAAATGTCAAATTTGGCCACAAACTTAAAGTAATTTTTTTAGATAAAATGAGATAAATTCGATCATACTATTGCAAAGTACATGAAAAATTACGCACCCAAAAATGTTACTATGGGAGTGAGAATGGAGCCCAAAATTTCCTAAAATAAGAACTACTTAGCAACACTTATGAGAATATGCAATTTCTAGAAAAACTAGGCACCAAAATAAAAAATTTATTACACCACTACAAAGAACACAAAATTTGTCCCCAAATAAAAAAATCTAACAAATAGAGGTTAGATGACTGAGTTATGAGATTTTGAAGCTAGATATCAAAACCAAAAATATATTAGAGAGGGGGGGAAATTTTGAAAAGCCTTGTTGATGTCACCCTGACATGGTGTTGATGTCAACACAAGTAGATAATAGAATATTTTGTGATAATGATGGAATATTCCAAAAAATCAAATAGTCTTCTCCTATTGGCATAATATACTTTGGATGAAATATTCTTGGGAATATTTCACTAACAGTGAACTATGCGATGTATATGGGAAAGATATTTTGGATCAGTCAAAATATTCCCTAGGTAGCATGTATAAGAAATAACCTCAAAATATTACTTTTACTGACATAATGGATTAGTGGTGGTGACAGGGAATGTTGTTGGGCGATGGTAGTTAGTGAGTGTGTGGGACATGTAGATGGCTACCACATGGTGCAAGATGGGCACCCTAGTAGTACCCTACTTCTATAGGTAACCCGCACAAAAAGGTATGGTATACATATTGAAAAAATGAAAAAATATTAAAAAAAAATTATTTAGCCATACAACCTACATGTGTCAGCATCTACATAGTGTATTGCAAAATATTCTTAAATATTCTCTTTGATTGTGTAGTTTGTAGGATCGAAGAGGGGATTTTTTTTCTTGATGGTATTGGGAAAAGTGTCTAGTTTTGACAATTTAATAATCAATATTAGGGTTCTTCAGCCTCTTGGATGTGATAGCAGGGTGTTCTTTTTCCTAAATGCTCCAAAATTGTATCTACCTTTAGAATTTGGTAACCACCTCCCAACTTCAAACCCTTGTAGATTTGTCCTTAGATGTCTAATTTAGACAAAACAAAAAGAAAAACAACTTTTTTGAACCCTTTGAACTCATGGTGATCTCCAATATGCACCAATAAGCTCCATTATGAATCTGCAATACAAAGCCACAAAGAAGAAACTCCCAAATCTAGTATTTCTATCAAGTTTTTTTTATTTTCTAGGTCATCATTCTATACAAGACAAGAGCATACTCAAAATTTCAATATCCACCAATATTTGCACTCTAGATCTCTTAATAAAGGTCATGTAAGAGTTGGTATATAGTGCTCTATACCATGCAAGATTTGGTTAAAGATCATAGCCACCTATTAGAAGAAAAGAGTAGCAGAGCAAATGTTGTTGGGAAAATCCTACCGCACCTTGTTAAAAAGAGTTTGTGGAGCCTAAGATTGTAAATATATCATATAGACTAGGGGTAACATAGATAGGTCATGTCCCATCTCACACATATATGTATAGGGAAAGATATGAATGACAGTAGGAGAGAGAATAGAAAGGAAGAAAGAACAAATGAATATATGTAAGAACTTTGTATAAAACATATATTAAATGTATAAGGATTGTATGTAAGAAAGGAAGAAAATAGGTGGAGTATAAGGGAAGATATATATTATACCCTTTCAAACATTATTAATATAATGATTATCAGAATTCTATCTATTTTTTGTTATCCATGAATCTAGGAATACCAATTTAGTTCTTCTCATGTATGAATAAAAGGGTTCTTAACTTTATATTACTGAGTCAGGGGTATAAACTAAAACACTTAGAAAGTACTTGGGGCTTAGAAATTTGATCTGTGTTTCCCTATATTTTTTGCTAACATTGGTTCTATTGTCAGGACCCTAGTTAGATGATATAAAAGGAGAACACCACCTAAAATTTTAAAATTTAATCAAACACAAGGAAAGAAAGGAAAATCAATGAAGATATAAAAAATATGTGGAACTATCCTCTTTGCACTTACCCTATGAGAGGGGGTTATGCACCAAGGGGATGGAGAATGGAAAGGGGGAGAGATTTCAAAAAGGGATTCTCAAAGAGATATGACCGATAAAGAAAAACTACCAAATAATTACCATGGGAAACAATAAAAGTATTAATGAAACCCAAAATAAATCACACCCATGTATAAAGGAGATAAGACAACTTCAAGAAAGATTAGAGAAAAAATTTATTTGGCAAGAAAAGTAAACATGATAAGCCTAAATAGAGAAGAGAGGAGAAAATAATAGAGGATTGAGAGAGAAGAAAGAAACCACAAAATAATGGAAATGACAAAAAGGATAAATGAGTGCACAAATGGGGGTGTTGTTGAGCACGTCAAAGGAGGTGCTTCCAAGGAAAAGGGAGAAGAAAATAGAAAAGAAGAATGAGAGACTTTGGAGAAATCAAAACTATGTTGGGAAAAGGTGGAACAACATATAACTAGTATAATGAAGAATATTAATGATTATGGGGAATCTAGAGGATTTCTATTAGGCCCTTGCAACACTAAATAGACCCCATTACTACCACAAAGCCTGATAATCCTACTAGACCTAGAAAACCTAACTACTAACTTGGATGTTAGATTTATGAAATTTCATAAAACTCTAGAGAAGACTCCATTAGTTTATTGTTTTCAACTTAAAAAGTGAAATGAATTTATTAAGCTATACTTATATTATCGGTTATGAAGTTGTGATTTTAATTATTTAAAGAGAATTATTATGTCCTAATTTTATGGAATAATTAATTTTTTATTCATGGTTAAAACCCTAGTAAATTCCTTGTTTTAAGGTGGTGGTTGTTACATGTGGTATCAGAGCTACTAGGTTCCACACTTTGGGCCTATGAGCTCACTACATAGGTTTAACCTCCAACATTAAAATGACTAATGTTTAGACATCCTTGAGCTAGAATGGTGAGTTTTAAGATGACTTTCAGGAAATTTGTACCTGGAAATGAAAGGTATCTAAAGGCCAAGAAAGAGCATAACGCTCTAATAAAAACCATAGAAGGAAATAACATTAATGAGGAAGTATGGATTGGCGACTCCAAAACCATCAATGATGTTGTAAAATACATTAAACAAGAGAATAAGTAGATGGAGGAGGCAACTAAGGCCATAACACACATACCACAAGCTGAGTCAGAGTTTGGATCTATGGGTGCCTTGGGTGGCATTTAGTGAAGTTCAATATGAACCAACCCATGCAGTATGTTTGAGGAAAGAGAGTACCTCTTATATCCTGACACATTTGATAGGGATGAAAAGATACCCCTGGTTGAAAGTCTTCTAAGTGGGGAATGATCACTCTTTGATAAGATGCTTGTTGTGTGAGAACTTTGGTTTGGGTTCTTGCATGTGATTGTAAAATCCATCATAAAGTGGTACTTAGGAGAAACCCTACCCTTATGTAGATAGAAATTGTGGATACGATAGTGAACCGTGCGTATGTATTCTTGGATTATAATACAAACATATCTTGATGTAGTTTATGAGTTAGTGTGGTTCCCATCAGGCATGGTTGAATGAAATTGATGGACTATTTTTGCATTGAACTTAAGAATACTCTTTCTAACACACTTTGGAATAGGGGTACCCCCAAGGTGTCATGTAGTTGTCACTTCCTCCAATGTGGCTAACCTTAGTCACACAGTTCGTGTATTCATGTTCCCATGGTTTGATATTCTATTTTTCATTATTGATGAACTTGTTCATTGTTGATCATGGATCAATATTGATTTTTAAATTTTCTTCATGAATGGAGTAGTCACCAAAATTTCCATTTATCTATTTTGTGGCCATGGTCACACTTGAATTATTAATTCATTTTACCCATTTTATAATTTATTGTTGGAATTGCTAATTCTCTGTGCTGGGTTGTACTTTACCCTTGTGGTGGCTATACTAAATGTTTGAAATTAGTAATCTTGTTTTATGTTCATTTCCCTATCATGCTCATAAAAAACCCCTAATAGAATGTACTAGGGTGTAAATGGTGGAGAATGTGCTAAGTCTTGGTGTTCATGTTAATTAGAATAATAATGCTTTCATTTTTGTTCTCAATAAAATAGAAGTAGAGGTTGAGTGATGTTTGAAAAAATTACTATGAAGTACTTGTATTCATATAATTTCTAGCTTGGAAGTGATGAAGTGATTTTTTTGTGTGAAAATATCTAAATGCTTGGAGTTGAAAATTTAGATGTCAAATTTGTTAGAAAAATATTCATAGGGTTAAAAAGTTGATAGGAGGCATTCAACCTATTAAAGGGGGTTAATTTTGACACCATTTTTGAAAGTGCTTGATCCTAAGGGTCAAATTATGATCATCACTGATGCCTCAAGAGAGGGGATAGGTGGTGTAATTTTGTAAGAAAGGTGCGATATCACCTACGAGATTATAAAATTAAAGCCTTATGATCAAGATTATGGTCTACATGATCATGAACTAGCAACAAGTATTACTACATTATGAATGTAGCAACATTAACTACTTAGGAAACCCTTTAGTTAAGTTAGACCATTAAGGTCTTAAGTACTTGTTTAACCAAATTCATATAAAATATCACCATAGAAGAGGGTTACAGATAATATAAAACCATGATTTTGAGATCAATTACATCAAAGGAAAGGAAAAAACCAAGATTGTGGATGCCTTAAGTCAATGGAGGAAAAATTCCTTGATGATCTCTATTCAAATGATTGCAAATATCAAGTGTTGCAAAATTCTACAGAGACAAATATTATGAGCAAGTCAATCAAGCTCTTAGGGACAATCCCCAAGATCCAAGATATGATGGGTTTAATTTTGAGCTAGATAGGCTATTGATATTTAAAGGAAGAATGTATGTTTCAAACCCGAATGAGTCTAGCAATATAGTGTGGAGAGTGGTTCCCTCCACACCATATTCAGAACATCTTGGTGTAAAAAAAACTTTTGGCTAAAGTAAAACCACTAAATTTTTGGAAAGGAATGAAGAGGGACGTTGTAAGATATGTAGCAGAATGCCTAGAATTCCAGAGGGTGGAAGTGGAACATTAGAAACTGACAAGATTTTATACCCTCATGAGATTTCAGAATGGGAAGACTCACCAAGGTAGCCATTTTATACCCGATAATTTGAAAGATGTAGGACCATTCATAACCCGTAAACTTGTGTAAAATTATTTAGGTTTCATGGTGTTCTTGGGAAGATTATCTTAGATAGGGAAACTTGTATGACTTCAAGGTTTGGAAAACTTTATTCACCTCACATGAACTCAGTTGAACATAAGTTCAACATATCTTCCAAAGATAAATGGTTAGATGGAGAGATTAAACCGGGTAATTAGAGGACCTATTGAGAGTGTGTTACATAAATCAATAAAATATAAGTGGGAGGACTATCTTCTACTTGTACAATTTGTGTATAATAACTCATATCATTTTGTAATTTAAATGGATCCATTTGAAGCATTGTATAGAAGAAGGTGCCAAATTCTTATAAATTGGGAAAGTTGGAAGATAAGATTAGCCTTGGTCCAAAATGCTATAAAAAATGGAAGAACAAATCAAGTTGATCGAGAAAAGGCTAGTGGAAGCCAATGTTAGGTAGAAAAACTATGTTGATGATAGGAGAATACCGAGATAATTCTCTGTAAGAGAAAGAGTACTTGAATCAACAGGCTTCAGTTGTGTATTAGCAAGGTCATTTAGTGTAAGGTCTAGTAGGACCAAAATGTAGAGGATAGTGCTATGAGAGAAAATTATAATGAGATTAAACAAGAAATTTCCCCATCTTTTGCTTGAATTTGAAAGGAGAGATTGAAACTTCTATTTAATTTGATAATGTTATGAACTTTAAATAATTGGGGATGATGGTCCTTAAGAGGGGAGGTATGTTACACCCCACCTTTGAATTACAAATTACTTTTACCTTATGTTAAATGTAATGATGAAATATGCAATTATGAAACTTTGGAAAGGTAAATTCTTTGGTGGATTATATGCAATATAATGGTCTTATGCATTTAATTGAAATATTGATGAATATGCAATGATATGAATGCGATGTAAATATTATGGCTAACCACTTATTTGTTTTTCCAAGTGAAAATGTAGGTAAAGCTTCATGCCCTCCAGAGGGAGAGGGAGAGTATCACTTGAGAGAAGGGTATGGATAAGGACTTGATAGTAAATCCATATGAGTTCAATTGCTATGCATAACTCAAGTTATGGATACCTTCAAAACTAAGTTTTTGGTCATTAGTTGCATCTTTGAGTAAGTTAGCCTAGTCAAATAAATCTTGGTTTCCCTTAAAGAAAACAATAGGGGTTTATCATATTTAATTATCAACATTTTAACTCTTATTTATTATTATAATCAAATTGATTTGGTAATTAATCTCGTCATTATGATATTTGTATATATATTATGATATATGTGTATGCATTAAGATCAAATAGTTTCATTGTTCTTATTAATATAGATATGCTATATAATAATAAGTATTATCATATCTATTAAATATTGCAAAGAAAAAATATGATATGAATTAAAGCTCTTTGAGAGGCAAAAACCTCAATCGAAGGCTTATGATATTGGCATATTCTTGAGGCTTAAAAGCTATATTAAAGACCTCCAAAGAAGGCCACATATCCTAGCTAAATGATATCTATTTAAAACTAATTTGAATTAAGGTGTTGGACTTAGTAACTAGCCACCATAAAGGTCTTTAAAATCTGAAATAAAAAATCAAACATGAGCATGACTTTATCAATGCTCACGTGCCTATTTAAAGGCATTATGATCAACAATTAATAATAAAAGTAAACAACCACAAAATGGAGTAGAAGTTTCACTTTAAAGTGCCATGAATATCATTTAAAAATGGCTAAGTTTGGAAAGGGTTGACCCCTCCAATATGTGGCGACCAAGAAAACATTGGTTAATGTTTCAAATTGCATTATTAAGATTTATAAAACCACACTCCAACATGGTCATAAGGAGGTGATGAATTGTTGGTATGTGGTGACTAATCATGATATATTGTACACTCTTTATGTATCCTTGCCAGGTCTCGGGCCAAGTCGGGCCTTGGGCAGGGGTGGCAACCCCCGAGAATTTTTTTTTTTTTTTTTT